>JASSKH010000022.1:7119961-7749961 GCA_031763025.1 Macrocystis pyrifera
AGTGCCCATAAGCCTATTCAAATAGACCGTAGTCTTAAATATTCGACCTTCAGTTCTATTTGCAAATAGGCTTAGAGCCCTAACCCTAACCCCTAACCCTAACCCCTAACCCTTAACCCTAACCCTAACCCTAACCCTAACCCTAACCCTAACCCAAACCCTAACCCTAACCCCCTAACCCTAAACCCTAAACCCTAAACCCTAAACCCTAACCCTAACCCTAACCCTAACCCTACGTTGCCCCGCGCGCCTCGACCGACACCTCCTCCACTCACTTCTACATCGTCCGCTTCCTCGACGACCCGGGACCGATCAAGATCAAACTCCTTCCGTCCCTCTACACCACTTCACGGAGTGCCACTCAAGGATCCTGGTGCCTTCAGCGTCATCAGGCCGGAGGACTAGCACGCGGAGTACTACGTAATGCTAATGCACCCCCCCCAACCACTCATCCGCCCGGCCAGTTAACAGTAGCTGATGGTCGACGGATGCGTTAGATTGTAGTGTACTAGCTTTGGGACCGGTATATTCTGTGCGTCCGCCGTCTTTGACACGCGTTCGCTTTGTGTGTTGATTCCATCTAACACCTCACGTTTCGTTTGTTTCGCTAGGACGCAATTCGCAACAGAAAGTGTTATTGTACCTCCAGGGCCTACCTTTCTGTTATACCTCCTTCTACTTTTGCATAGGGGCGGTTTTTAGGTCTTCATTATTTTTCTTTTTCCATTTCTTCTTCCCAGGCTTCCCTTCTTTTTTTTTTCTCTCTTCTCTTTTCTTCTTCATAGTCTTTGTTTGACAACCAATCCATGGGGACTTTGTTGTGTCCCTGTCGCTCTAGCTTCATGTAGACTTCGCTCTATATCAAGTATTTTCGCAGGATTTTTCTCCCGCTTACTAGTTCGTACCTTAGCTGGCTCGATCTCTCCCGCCTCTCTCGTAGCTTACACCTCGTGTAGCCACGACGGGTCGCACCGGGCCCTCAGTTGCCGCCTCCCCCCCCCCTTGGTATTCCTAGTTACGTATTGTACCACGACGTACATCCCGTTGTGCCTTCACTACTGCGTTTCCTTGACGTTCTCCATCTCTAGCACGACTGCTGCTCCTACCAGAGGCGTCTTAGCCTCATTTACGAGGTGTGGGTTGGTCTATGATCTTGTTAGTCTGTCGTTTGTTTTGGATAGCAGTATCTTCGACCCCCCTCTTTCGATTTTTCTGATGTCTTAAATAGCCATCTCTATATCGTCGTGGGATCTGCATCTACGGCTATTCAGGGTGGGCTAATGTGATAGAGTACCTTGGTTGGTAGTCAATGGACCAACCATCAGTAGGGGCCGTTAAATATTATTGTTCCAGTCGGGTCGTACCCTGTTTACCATTTGATATCTGTTGACACGCAGGTTAGTATATCTGTAGACACGCAGACTGGTATACCTGTAGAATCTGATATGCAGGTTAGTAGGTTGTACTATTGAAGCTGAGAATAACACATGCACCCTTACGGGGTGTTGTACTATTGAAGTTTAGAGTATCGTATGTTCCCTTACGGGTTATTGTACTATTGAAGCTTAGAGTAACGCATGCACCATTACGGGGTGTTGTGCTATTGGAGTTGAGGGCAACGCATGCACCCTTACGGGGCGTTGTACTATTGAAGTTGAGGGCAACGCATGCACTTTTACGGGACGTTGCACTATTGAAGTGAGGGTGACGCATGCACCCTTGCCAGTAGAATATAGCCGGTTGAAGCCAGAGGATTCTCCTGGCTTCAAAAAAGCATGTGCTCCCCCCCCCCCTCCCTCTCTCCTCACTCTTCTCACTTGCCCCTTTTGAGCAAGCCTTGCACCAATAAAACAAGAGAACTCCAAAAAGAACTAGGTCTGAGTTTGACCAAGCACAGACACCTGTGTCACACTTCTTCTGTGGATCATCATCCCGTGGAACCCTTACTGCTCTCCCACTCACACACATCACACTAACCCTCACTAAGGTAGTTGGACGTGACTGTGGGGGCATACTGTAGGCGCCATAACTTTCAAAAGCACCGAGAATTTTCGCCGAGACTTGGTGTATGTGTTCAAGTTTTTTCGAAGTGATTAAGGCAATCTCCCAAGCGTAATTTTTTTCACGGGTCGAGAAGTCAGCATCATAACCTGAACCCTAAACATAACCCTAACCTTAACCCTAACCCAGGGGTCGAGAAACATAACATTAAAACCCCGTTGTTAAAATCCTTGAATGAAGTTTTTTTTTCGCCCCCATGGTACTTGGACGTGACTGCGGGGGCATAATGTAGCCGCCATAACTTCGAAAACCACCGAAAATGTTTGCCGAGACTTGGTGAATGTGTTCAAGTTTTTCGAAGCGATTACGGAAATCTCCCAAGCGTAATTGTTTTTAGGGTCGAGAAAGTCAGCAATATAACCATTTGTTCGAATCCTTGAGTGAAAAAGTTTTTCTTTTTCCCCAACGTTCTCGGACGTGACTGTGGGGGCATACTGTAGTCGCCATAACTATCAAAAACACCGATAGTTGTTGCCGAGACTTGGTGTATGTGTTTTTCAAGTTATTTCAGAGCGATTAAGGCAATCTCCAAAAAGCGTGAATTTCTTTAGGGATCGAAAAAGTCAGCATTATAACCCTGCTATAAAAATCCCCGAATGAAAAAGTTTTTTTTTTTTTTTTTTCACCAAGGTATTTGGACGTGACTGTGGGGGCAAACTCTAGTCGCCATAACTTTCAAAAACACCGATATTTTCAGGCCTTTTCGCGGGTCAGGTCAAATCTCACGGGTCGGGTCGGATCGGGTCAGCTGACCCGACCCGACCCGCGAGACTTTAAAATCCTCTTGATCCGACCCGACCCGACCCGACCCGCGAGATTTAAAAAGTTTTTGACCCGACCCGACCCGACCCGTGAGATATGAAAATATCCTGACCCGACCCGTGAGATATGAAAATATCCTGACCCGACCCGACCCGACCCGCGAGATTTCAAAACCTCCTGAGCCGACCCCACCCGACCCGCCACCTTCGGATTGACCCGTGAGACATGGGTTTCATGCGGGTCGGGTCACTTTGACCTGCGAGACTATTTATCTTGACCCGCAGGTCCGACCTGCAGATCCGGCCCGTGGGTCGACACTTCAAAAACAATTTAGTATGCATTTTTGTGCCCACAAGCACTATGTGGCCTGGCTGTAGTGGGTATTAACGCATGCGGGCATGCGTATATGGATTAGGCAGTGTTTTAACGATTGAATGAGATACCAAAGGAGTATTATTGGGTATTTGTACGAAAAAAGCCTTTGGGTAAGAGAGCGGGAAGTGCTTTGAGTGTCGGATCCGCGGGCCGGATGCGCGGGTCCGACCCGCGGGTGAGCACAAAATAACTATCGGGCCACGCTGGCCCGACTCGCGAGTGACCCGTTTATCACGGGTCATGACCCGACCCGACCCGACCCGTGAGCTTTTCATCATCTCTTGACCCGACCCGACCCGACCCGTGAGACTTGAAAAAATCTTGACCCGATCCGACCCGACCCGTGAGATTTGAAAAAATCTTGACCCGACCCGACCCGACCCGACCCGTGAGAGTTTGAACACTTCCTGACCTGACCCGACCCGACCCGACCCGACCCTTGACATTGTGAACACCCCGTGACCCGCGAAAAGCCCTGGATATGTTTTGCCGAGACTTGGTGAATGTGTTGTTCAAGTTATTTCGGTGATTAGGGAAATTTTACAAGCGTTAATTTTTTCAGGGGTCGAGAAAGTCAGCATTAAAACCATAGGTTAAAATCCCTGAGCGAAGAAGTTTTTTTTTTTTCCCAAGGTACTTGGACGTGACTGTGGGGGCATGCTGTAGGCGCCATAACTTTCAAAAACACCGATAATTTTTGCCGAGACTTGGTCTATGTGTTGTTCAAGTTATGTTAAAGAGATTAAGGCAATCTCTCAAGCCTGATGTTTTTTAGCGATCCAAAAAGTCAGCATTATAACCCTGCTATAAAAATCCCCGAATGAGTTTTTGTTTTGTTTTCACCAAGGTATTTGGACGTGACTGTGGGGGCATACTGTAGTTGCCATAACTATCAAAAACACCGATAATTATTGCCGAGACTTGGTGTATGTGTTCAAGTTATTTCAAAGCGATCGAGTCAATCTCCCAAGCTTGATTTTTCAGAGATCGAAAAATTCAACATTATAACCCTAACCCTCACTGAGGCAGTTGGGCGTTACTGGGGGGGCATATTGTAGACGCCATAACTTTCAAAAGCACCGATAATTCTCACCGAGACTTGGTGCATGTGTCGTTCAAGTTATTTCGGAGTGATTAGGGCAATCTTACAAGGGTGAATTATTTCAGGGGTCGAGAAAGTCAGCATTAAAACCTTTTGTTAAAATCCCTGAGCGAACAAGTTGTATTTTTTCCCAAGGTACTTGGACGTGACTGTGGGGGCATGCTGTAGGAGCCTTAACTTTCAAAAGCACCGACAATTTTTGCCGACACGGGGGTGTATGTGTTGTTGAAGTTAGTTCGAAGCGATTAAGGCAATCTCCTAATCGTGGATTTAGTCAGGGGTCCAGAAAGTCAGCATTATAATCCCACCTGTGCCATCTCTCTTCACAGAGACAGGATACATGCATCATTATTTCACCCGCAAGGGTGGCGGTGGGCGTGCAAGTATCCATCTGAACCGACTCATGCGCGCCGGCTTCAGCAGTTCGGTTTCAAGGTTGAACTGGTCTCCGACATCGCAAGGGATTTTATCGGGATGGGTTGCCACGGTTCGTTGCATGAGGACGTCCTTGGGCTCCTTTTGTATTTTTTTGTACCAGCTGGGGAGCATGTTTCAGCGGTTTTTCCAAGGATCCGAGGGTTTCCACAAAAGTGGCTTGGGCTTAAGGGTTGACTCGTACGTTTTAGTTTTTCATCGTGCACGTGTATTCGCTTAGGGTTTGGTGGGATTGACGGATTTCGTATTGTTACTCCTCGATGGCGGGAGCCCCGTGTTCTCGATCGCAACCGACGTGGCTCCGCACAGAAGGCGCGCGCTGGGCGTCGAGGAATGTCCGAGTCTTGAGAGGCCGTCCCGTTCAACGCGTGAGTAAGGTGGCGCATGAGTGTGCGTGCTGGAGGGGGGCGTTCCTGTTGGAAAATGCCGGCTTTTCTTTCCTCGGATTGGCTGGCATGGATTGGCTGGCATGGTGTATCTCGGATCTACCGCTCAGGATATCGCATGACTGTCCTTCTCAATCAGCTGGGAAGGATGCTATTTTTTCGGTGGTTCTGCCAAGATCCGTGGGTTTCGAGGGACGGATGGGCATAGTAATCGAAGAGGGCTGACGTGACTAAGCCGGGAGATAAATGCCTACCCGCACGAAAGGATGCGCAACCGAGGCAGCCCACAACCTCTCGCAGTTCCCTACGTAGCCTCGTATATTACCCTCGGCGCTATACTACTCCAAAGGAGCGCCGGTCAGGACAGCGCTTACGATGGCCCACCAACAAGGACCGCACGCTGCGTGGTATAATGCTCAGTTTGTGTATGAACTTCCGCAGAGTGTGAGTATGACATCTTCGCCCATCATAGAGCGGGCTAGAATCCTGGGCCATTATAAAAACCATGGTTTGGAAATAGGTGCTCGCTAGATGGTGTCCAAAGCACCCCGGAGCGGTAGCTCCTATCATGAGTGCTTTGCATGCAGGAATATTGACTGCTCTCCCAGAACTGATATATGCATGCCACGAGGCCGTGGCATATTCTGTCCCCTATGGCGCAAGTCTCCGAAGGTTCGCGAAACAGAACATAAATGCCTAAAATACAGTACTAAATTCCGAACCTATATTACTTAGTTATACAGGCGGTGCGGCCCGTCAAGTACTTATCGAAAAATAGTAAACTCTTCTTTGAGGAGCCTCGTCCATCACAAGCAGTTTGACCTAGCCAAGCCGCCTCTACCGTGGCAAGCGTCTCCGTCCTTCCGCGGGCGTAATACAAATGAAATACAAAAGTGACGTTTCTCCGCGTCGTGCAAGCTAGTTGGGTATTTAAAGTTAGTCTCACATGCTCATCATGGACCGGTCGAAAAAACACATACTGGCAACGGCTCCTTATTGCTGAGGGTTCTTCTCACACCACCTCTTGACGAGACGAACACGATGCCACCATCATTCAAATGTAAATATACTAGCCAAGCCGCCTCTACCGTGGCAAGCGTCTCCGTCCTTCCGCAGGAGTAATACAAATGAAATACAAAAGTGACGTTTTTCTCCGCGTCGTGCAAGCTAGTTGGCTATTCAAAGTTAGTCGTCACATGTTCATCGTGGATCGGCCGAGAAAACACATACTGGCAACGGCTTCTTATTGCTGAGGGTTAGCTAAATCCTTCCCACACCACCTCTGGACGAGACGAACGCGATGCCACCATCATTCAAATGTAAATATACAAATTACATGGCGGTTCCACTCGCTACGCTTGCTCACCAGTAAGAATGGGACGGAACTGACGGTCTTAACAACTAGTTGCTACCGGGCGACTTGCAAATGCCAGGAGCTCCATTGTGCTTCGCGGAAAGCAATCCCGACGCCGCTTGCAAACGTACGTACGTACGTACGAAATCATTTTGTTCTGTTCGTATGTCGAAATGAGAAGCACAGCCCGGCAACAACGACAAACCAATGAAAACGAAGTTTTCGAAGAGAAAAAAAAACATGCCGTATGATATATGTATTTTCCCGCCTGATTGGAGCACTTTGCGCGGGTCAATAACCAAACTGAACTCCACAGCTCTCCGTCTTGTACACTGCCCGACTCTCTCACGACCATCTCGCCACGTATTTGGTGCAAGTAAAGCTTTCCTACCTCAGTGGGCCCCGTTTCCCGCCTCGAATGAAGCCAGGTGCTCACCGTGGCCCTCGTTCGCCGGTTTGACAATGTTGGTGTTTTGACTGGGGGGCTATCTCTGCACTTCAGCTTGTTCGCACAAATGAGCACCGCTCTTATGTTTATTAGCAGACCAAAACGAGGCTTTCACGCAACCCCACACCCGAACGCCGACAGAGACCATTAGTGCCTCCCTCGTGTCTTGACGGTCACGTGACGCCTACCCACGAATACCGTGACCGCGCTCGGTCTAACTCTCGCTCTACTAGCCAGCTCGTTCTGACCCCCGCCACGGCGTCGGAATCGCACGCGTTACCTTGCACACACAGAACCAAAATATTGAACGAAAAAAGGTTCACGCCGGCAAGTTGTATCAGGAGGCCGTGTCCAAGAGCCATCTGGCAGTAGGGGTGCACCAGAAGTTCCTGAGCCCCTCACATTATCAATAGGAGCTCAATATCTCAGCCGATACAATACTTCGAAGAAATTCGTTCGTTCTACACGACCGGCACTTGTATGCCCTCGTCCTAAAACGAACATACGACTACAAATTTCACCCTAACTGGTAGTTCCTTGCTTGAGGAACTCAATTGGTCAGAAGCCTTTGGCCCAAATAGCACAACCGCTACCCTGTTGTGATTCCCAAGTGGGAGTGATGAGAGGCCAGGGATGAACCAACCGAGCACTTTCGGGGAAAAGATATATGTGAGTGAATATATTATCACACGGACACACTTCAAGTAAAATCAAATCGTTGGTTGCCAGTACAAGGGGCAGTAGTTCCTAGACATCATCAAATCAGAATTATGTCGTCCATCATGACGCAAATGAAAGGCCGCTACTACGCATATCAAATATTGCGCTGAGCTCAAGTACATGAGGGTGCAATCAATGCAGGAAATTGGCCATGTGGCCTGCCTTCGTCACCATGCCGTCGCGAGCATATATACATGCCAGATAGTTTGTGAATTTTGTCCGAACCCCCGAAGTTCCTGATCATGGGAGAGGGCTATCATTTCCTCTTACCCATCGGCATATAGTACTCGTTTTAATTGTGTCACGTAAGGTGCCATTAAAAAACACCGCATAACCAAGGCGTAAAATCAACACTGCCTCTCCAACGACGTTATTATCAATCATATTCTGGACCTCGGCAGTTCATACTAGTATACTATCCCCACCAATATACCTGGCACTGCTGGTGATTGTTGCCGTACGTAATGTATGAGGGGCGACGCAATTGCGTGATATTACCGTTAGTGTTTGCGCGCCGGGTCTTTTGGGCCCTGGCCTCGGGTACCACAGTCCAAAGTGAGGACCTGTGAACTGAAAGCATTGTGCGAGACCTCATTATTGTCGTTTGGCCACAACGAACACCGTATTTGCTTTTAGATGAGTACACTGACCGAGATTCAGCAAGTATTTCAATGTACACATCAGGGTCGAAATCGCGCCGCGCACTAAGTTGTCAAAACTCAACGTATGCCGAACTCACGTACCACGTGCGGTCACGGTTGTCTTCCGAATCTCTGGGCTCTACCTGATGCCTGGGCTAGAAGAAAAAATACGTGCAACACCATAAACAGTCCTAGGCCCGGAAAAATGAATGGGGTTTAAACAAAATACGAAAGCGATATTAGATGATGCTTTGTTTGCGAGCCTTCGTCAGGTTGACTGTGTAGCATCATGAACAAAGAGTACAGCACCTCTATCGCAGCACGACTCGACTGAACACGGCTTTGTTCTTCCTCGACCTCATGAGTCTGTATATAACAAGAGGATATACCGCAGACTGAACGCGTATACCTAAACAAACGCAGCCAACCGACGTCGAAACCAAATTAGGCATAGTACGCTCTACATCGTTGTGGACGAAGCTTAGGGTTAGGTCATTCTTGTCGAGTATATCGTCACTCCCGACCACCACGGGAAAATGACGTCTACTTCAACCGAGTCCTCTTCTCTACTTGGCCCCTATTCTTAGCTGCATACGCATGTTTCGATTGTTGGTGTTTTTCACAGAGAGTTAATAGACGTACTGGTAGATGTAGTGGTACAAGTCGATCGAAAACAATTTTGCTTCTTGAAAGGCGCGGGTCGCCTTGGGCTACATTCAGGCCCAGGAACTACTGAACCTCGTTTGATCGGCACACCGTAGGCAATAGTGTCCGGGCTCCACCCAGGCTGCTCTTCTTCACCCGGAGACCGCACTTCCAACAGGAACATCGGAATATCTCGGGGAACATCTCGAGTTCCCCACCTTGCCCTTCGTTTGGCTACAATCCAATCTCTCACCAAAATAGCGGACTGAAAGAACACCGTCATGATCATGCATATGTTTGCCGCGATAAGCACAGCCGCAAATGCCGATATCGTGGTCGACGTCTCATTGGAAACATCCACCTTCAGAAGGAGTGCTACATACATGCTGGCCAGGATAATACCGTTTCCCCAACGGTACAGACCCATGTCCACGCTTTTCTCAAAGGGAGACATAGACTCGGAAACAAACAAGAACACCACCGCGAGCAAAAGCACGACCGCAATTTGGGCTGGACTATTGGGAAGAACGAAGACAGCGATTCCCGTAAGCGTGATGCGACGGGCGCACTCGACCACCTCGTAGTAAAATCGTGACGGCTTGTACGGTGACCATAGGTCACTAGCGGGCTGCAGCTGTAGCTTATTGTCCCTACCAGATTTTACGAGCTCTATTCGATTGCGCGCAAGCCAATACGTGAAAACCGCCGGAATGCCGATAGGATATACGCAGACCATGAACGTTGCGTATAGCTCGAATTGTTTGTGCTCGTCCGTGGCGCAGATCAGATCGTAGTCGGCTCGAAGGTATTCTATACCATCGTCCAATTCATCGCAGACAAACGTCTGGAATACAGTGTATGACACAGAGGAATAAACGAAGAACGCCACAAAAAGAGCAGCGGATAGGTGCTTGTGTTTCACTCTCCGCAATGCTAGTTCCGAGCCCCTGTTACGCATCTTCGCTATGACATATGTGCATGATAGTAACCCGAGCACCACAATTGGTGCTATAGTTGAGAGCAGTAGTCGGTCGTAGAAGTTGGTTGCCCACATGCACGAGAACGAGGAAAGCACGCCAATGTCGAAATTAATCGGGCTCAGCTTCGACAGAAAGTCTTCGTACTCCTGGGGGTAGACGTGTCCAGCGATAGCAGCGAACTGGCAAGAAAAAGGGGGACAGGCAAGCGCCAATACAAGGATCGAGTAGGCTAAGAATACGTGGTACCTGGAATAGAACATTGATGACATCATGCGTAAATTGGCAGCAACCGAATGCATTCGAGTACTGGAGAGTGGCCACGAAGCACCTCTGTACATTACGTGACGCGTGGAGCGACACGAGAAAACAGTCCCACATACCCCTACCTTTTGGAAATACGGTGTTACCCCCCATACCAAGCAGTGCAATAGATGCACGCGCCGTAATTTCTGAACGAAATCGTCCACCGATAGTAGGGACGTGCGGAGACACGAAGTCACGATACCATCAACTCAGTTATTCTGCAATACGGAAAACGAATGCGCACCTGAGAAACGATCTGCCAGACGACCACGACGATCTTGATGGCCGTCAAGGGGAACACCTTTAGGAGAAAGTCGTGAGTATGCAATGTAATTCGTCCCCAGTAACTGCGCCCCGCCGAAGTTTCTTCTACCCACTCATCGGTCCCTCTCCCGAGGTAAGACAAAAGCATCATCGTCGCCACCAGAGCAGCCACTGCTATGAATACTGCTAGCCCCGCTGCTGATCGATCGTTCGCGGGGGAGCACTTGGTACAGGAGTACGATATTCCTTCAGCGAACTTTTCCTTGCAAACCGCGCAATCTGCAGGAGAAAGTAGAAGCGGTGTTCGTGGGATACACAAGCGGCGCAAACCTTATCAGCCTCTCACAAAAATATTTACGAATCATGTCAAGGAGGCCAACGAACATCATCGAGGCAAGTGTTCCTTGGTGTTTGGCCTGCGCACAGCTCTAGCCGGGCACTACACTTGGAACTGAATACTACAAACATACCCTGTATACAAACACGCGAAATGACACGTGGCCATTGCGTTTGAGCAGGTGCAGATTATCTCATTCAACACACGAAAGTCTTCATTGCCTTTCGTGATCATGGTGTGCGGCCGTTCGCTTGTTCCTTGTATGGTGGGTGTCCAGTGGAAACATTGACCGGGTCTGCCCTCGACGATAGGCGTAGTTACCACATTATGCTGAGGAGATCTTGACCTCACCCAGTCACTGAGTTTGACATCTAAACCTGCAATCCAATGAACAATACCAAATCCCAATCAAAGCACGAAAAATAATGTACAACACTACAATCAATAGTAGTATTCCAATGACATCGGACACAAGTCCCAAAAAGAAGGTTTGCTAACAAGTCATCTCCTGTTGTAGCACGCCTCACTTACAGGGGCCTTCGTAGCCATCCGCGCAGTACTCTCCTGCGACGTCACCCCCCTTGCAGGCTTCGTATTGATAGCACTCACGAACATCTGTGCTAGTGTTCAAGGTGCGGTAGTAGCCCTTTAAAATTTTTATACTGGCCAGGGTAACGCCGGTTGTTGAAGCGTTTGTGCCGAGCGGGAGAGGTTTGCACACAGGTATCCGACCGCTGTCTGTTACCACTGAGGCTTCCTCCGAGATTTCGCTTCCGGTAGAGCACCGGGCGCATGCCATACCGAAGCGAGTCTCGGTATCATTCTGGTCGGTGTCAATCTGCATATCATTGAACGAAGCAGGGCAAAAAAACTTTGAGACACGAACCTAACTCCGCTGGATTGTTAGTCCCGTTTATTGAAATGGCTCCCGACATGCGAGTCAGCCACGTCGATTGCGAGTGGAAACACGCTGAGAGAATGACAGGAGGGGGACGGGGCGAATCTCGCAACATTTGCCTATATGCAGCTATTAGACACGTACAACGGGTCTCATGCACCGCAAACATACATGCGTCATCCCACCGTCGGTGGCAGCGTCAACGTGAAATGGGTTGTTCAGACCGTCAATTTAGCGGTCGTTACGTCTCAGTGTCTCAGTGTTGCTGCTCGGCCAAGTAACTGTTTAGATCATGATCCTCACCTGTACACCTGATATCAGGTTCAGCTGATCTTCATACATCCTACACACACGTGTAGCTCGAGCTTGTAAAGATACTGCAGTAAAAAGTACCAGGGTAATGTTTTTCTCAATTTCATTCCGTCATACGAGCAACAGTACACGCCATTCACAGGCAAAATCCGACTAATGACGGCAAGTGCCCCTTTCATGTTCACCTCGACGTCCGTCATGTTGCGATATTCACCAGCAGCACAATGCAAATTGTTGTCGACGAAGGTGACGTTGTCCATAGATTCCAGCAGTCCAATACTGATGACGGCAAGTCCTTCGTCCCCCGCTTCGTTGGCAGTAAAGTTGCACTCATTCAACGTCATGCTGCCTGTGTGGAAAATGGCTCCTCCTGATATCCCTGTGTAATAAATCGCCCCCAACATGCGAGTTAGATTTCTCCATGACAGAAGTTACGCGCTATTATTTATTATGTTAGTATCGAAGGAATACGGCTTACCAACACCGATGTCGCAAAAACGCGTATTCAAGCGCAGGTTCCCGAACGCAGATACAACGCCAGCAACCTGAAGCCGGACTTGAATGCTGTTGGGTTCACAAATAGCATCAAATTTGTATCTGAGGATATTTCGAATAATTAGTATTTCATGGGCCGGACGTTCAAGCCGAGAAGCAAATGCGCTCTGTTGTAAAATGTTGACACCGTTTCAAGACATCTCACTTGCATAGTTCCCGACAAAAGTGGAATTCTTCACTGCCGCAGTCCCTGCGCCGGTGTATAGGTACAACGCTCCTCCGTCTGTGGCCTGGTTTTCCTCAAAGTAACACTCCCCAAATTCTCTTGTGCCCTCTCTGGTTGATGTGAGAGAAATAGCACCGCCAAACTCTGCACTGTTGAGGTTGAACCTTGAGCCACTGAGGTCAAGATCATCAGGCGCAGTGATCAACATTGCGCCTCCTCCAGCCAGCGCAGAATTGTTCGTGAATGATACGATCCCCTTGAAATTAAGGCTCGACTCCGACGTGGATGCGATTGCACCTGAAAACCGGTACGACCGTTGAAATAAAGGCAACGTATTAGAGGCGTTGTTGGCAGTGAGCAGACGTCGTCCAAAAAAGATGAAATATTGTCAAACTTCCATCAGCAGTGTTTCGTGAGGAAAGGAAAAATAGAAATCTGCAACATCAACAAAGTGTGATTCGTAATAGTTGGGTTATCGAGAAGGGGTCTCAATCTTGTTGAAGGGGACGATACCTCGCCAGGCGTGGTGACCCGGTCGGGAACAGGTGCGTGAACCCTCGGAGTCATATAATTGCAAACCTCGGTGTAGTGACGATCCAGTCGCCGTCGCCCGTTAAGGTTTCCCTGGTCGAGGCGACAGCTTTACCTCAAAGGATTCACCTGTACTCGCCGCCTCAGGCGTTGGACGGCGTTCCTGACCGACGAGTCTATGCAAACGTTGAAAGGCAATACATGTTTGCCGAGTTTCAGGAAAATGTCTGCACGCGATGATGCAGGCTGACAGGTGTAACATACACGCTCAAGGTGCTGCAGAGTCCACATAAATCCCGGGGGTCCCCTTCCAGGCTTAGCTCCTGTTTCTACTGTGCGATGCATTGGTTGTTTACTTTGTTGTCTAACAGCCCGTACAAAATCATGAATTTTCTAGTACTACCGGTTGAACCCTTGGGATTGGATATGTGAGTTTTATTCATGCCACACTTTAGGGTACATACACACTTTAGGGTACACACAGGACGCGGGGGGTTGGCCTTGGGTTGTCGACCAAGACGGTATCAGCACAACACATGTATATCGAAGAAACGGTGGACACTGACTCGTCTACTGGGTGATCGGAACGAATACTCGGCACAGAAGACGATGAACCTGATCACCATTGCTTTCGGAGACAACATTTTGTCCACTCTTAACTACGATTTGGCCTTCATATCCGCGGTTTCATTCTCAGAGGAAAGCAATGTATATACAGGTATATACTATTTGCGCAATGCTGCTGTCCGTGGACGATGATATTAGGCCCAATCTAGAGACCTACATGGTGGTGCGCAAACCAGCGAGAAACGGGAGAGTCTCCCAAAAAGACATTTCCATGGATGACTTGTCGCAGAACTGTTCGCCGTTCTATCCAACCACCACCGGTGACACATACGTACCAGGCAAAGACTGAGCACAGGCGACCCATGAAGATACTTAATAAAGTATCAACTAATTGTGACTATTTTTTTGTTCGTACATGAGTACCTGTTTCCGCCCATGGGTATCACATGTTACGAGCTGTTGTCGCTGGCTATACATCTTACCTCCACTGCGAGCCCAATTGCTGGTGAAATTGGTGTGGGAAGTGATAGTAGTTGTGCAAGTTTCGTCGCTGATGGCACCTGCGGGTGCGATATCACGAGTATACGATGGTCATGTTAAAAGGTAGTCCCGTAACATCGTCATGTAAGGAGCAGTTGGACGGACACAGACCGTATCGTGGACGCTGAGTAAGAGCGTTATAGAGTTGTTCATCGTCCATATATCCTTCCGAGAGCAGACTAGCGTGTATCTATAAATAGTTGGAATAGTTTGTGTGTGCAGTCCATCGCACTGCACATCATGTAAGGCAGTAGCACATATCATGCTGAGCGTGTATGTTGAAGACGTCTAAATTCCCCATACGCCTTTGTTGGAGACGGCACACGGAACTGCGCGGAAACGAACCGCGCTTGCAAGCATCCCCGTTTTTGTGCGTAACTACGTGTCCCACCGAATAGATTCGGGATGAACACGGCATCGTTTCACCCACCCGGCAATGCGTCACAATGTGACGATGAAAAAGCTACTACTACGCTTGAGTGGACAGGTGATGGCGAGTTTCGACGATACAGTCAGAATATTCCAGGAACGACGATAGTACACAGACGTTGGAGTACTATCACCCCAGAGAAATCGCGCATACACTGTCTCGTCGCACCTCCGTCCAGGCTGGCCGTATTCCACTCGAAGATGGTTTCACCACGGATGTTGATCTCGGAAAAATTGGCATGGATTGCACCTGCCGGTAGACGAAACGTACAACATCGTCTCCATCGATGAGATTGTTCACGGATACCCATCACCCATATCGCACTTGTTGTGGTTCGGGACGTTTCATCGACAATTTATACTGACCAACTTTTGCGGGATCAATTTACAAGTCGACGTACGAGTGCTGTGTGGTGTGTGATGTGGGTGTTGAATAGTTCTTAAGGTGCGTTGACCAAGCTGTTGGCCATGCGTACCCTAGCACCTGTACGCGTGGCCAACGGCTGGTATGTTAATCCCCGTTCGTTTTAGTCAAGTAGATTGTGAACCGCTGGCGCTCGGTACTGGGCCAGTATCAACTCCCCGTACATCTATTTTGACAGAGGAAGGTTCCAGAATTCCAGGTATTAGAAGCTCACGTACGTCCGACAGGAACAAGTCACAGTGCAACGGAAATATATTGGAATGTGCGTTTGAGTCGTACACAGCAGCTCGCGTACGTCCGACAGGAACAGGTTACAGTGCAACGGAAATCTATTGGAACGTGCGCTCGAGAGAGAAACCAGTACAGCAGAGTCGTACAAGCCTGTATCGCCAAATCAGCGTACTATTAGTTCGCAGTTTCGACTTTTCCTGGGTCAATATACGTACCACTCTTCACCCGTGTAACCAAAGTATTGTTCGCTATTGCGAAGCCAAACCAAAATCTGGGTCGGATCCAGGTCTTTGGGTGCTGACGCGTCCAGAACCAGTTTTCTTTCTCGGAGCTACCAGATAGCTTGCTCTGGGGACAGGGCGATGAGAGAGCTCTTTGTGCCCGGGCTGAATCCCATATGACATCGTTGGTCGGGAGAAGCCTTACATGTGTTTGTGTTCATGGGTTCAAGCTTGCGTAGCTATCCCTGCGAGTCATGGTTCAGAGGTGTTATGTGGCCACTACCTACCTCCATCCTTTGCTGCGTTGTTCCACGCCAAAAACGAGGTACCCAAGAAGTCGATGAAAGCGTTCTTGCTGTTGATGGCACCTGTAATTCATGACATACGCGCAATGCCAACAATCTTCTGGTTGGTCGGGGGTAATCCGGTTGGGTACTACTGATTGAGTTTCTCACAGTCAAGAAACTCGTGCACGGATTTTGGCAAGTGTACAGTGCAAATACTCCACCTTACTTGGCAAATACACGGTCTCGAAGTATATAGACGTGCAATCGCTGTCAATATGGAACGAGAAGCAAACAATCAACTCCACAGTAAACGCAAGCGTAACATAAACACATGCACTCGCGAAGCGGGTTTGTCGCAGAACTGCTGGATGCTATTCTACGACCATCATGTGTCGTGATGACAATAGTGCGTTCATTGCCGTGGTTGAGGTGGTACAACTCTGTGTGAAGAGAACTTGTGTACACATGAACGATTGTCAAGCGATTGGCCGAGCCATCTTCTGTTGCGTATCAGGTACGAAATATATGAGCCCATGCTGGACAAGCCGAGAGGAGCGACGTCGTTGACGGATTATTCCAAACATTGATAACCCGTAAGTTGCGAAGGAACCCAAGCGCACCACTCAGTGGCCATGGCAAGTACCAATACGAACATTAGAACGATTGTGGGCGATCACATCGTATGTATCTGATATTTGGCACATCAAGGTACGCTAACTGGCAAGTCGTGCCTTAGGGTTAGGGATAGTCGTTGCACAAGTCGTTCATCTTGGAATAGTTTGAAACATAGTTGAATTATTTCTATCAACATCAACACATCCACAAGATCAGAGGAGCGCGCCCACACATCATTGAAATCCCATTTGCAACGCCACGGCATGCGCACATTGTTACCTGTAAACGAACAAAGTATTGCAGTTTTATATCTTGAAATGGATCGTCTACCAGCAAACTAAGGTATTGTGTGTGATACACAAGTACGGCTGCCAAACGGCTTGTAAATCCTCTCTTAAGTCGCAGTCCATTAGGTTGACGTACAGCAGGCTGAGCGTGTTTTCACCCTCTGGTTTCCCCCATCCTGCTCAAAAGAACTGTCAACCATTGGACCCTTCGCACCTCCGGTATTCTCTGCCATGTTGTTCGTGAAGTTCACTCCGCCGCCGAAGGAGATGTTGGATGAGATCACATTCAAAACACCTACGGATTGAACAGATGGCAAACACGTGCGCCATGCGTCATACGTGTTGATATTTCGATATTTCTATTTCTATACAAGGCACTCTCGGGAGCGGTTGAAGACCACAATCCAATCCATCCAGGTGCCCTGCGGTAACTGTCTAGTCGAAATAACGCGAAACGAAGGCAGCACCAGCGGTGCTCCGTTCCAAGACAATAAACATGGTTTGAGGTCTTTGTGCTCTTGCTGGTATATTGAGACAAAATGCCAGGGGTGTTCAAAGGCCTGTGACACAAGTGCCTTGCTGGCGATGTCTTGGTGACATCACACTATACATTTCAATAGTGAACCATGTTCTATTGCTGGACATGAATTTTACTGACACTATACTACCAGGTGTACATTAAGATCGTGAACCATGTCCTGTGCAGGCCGATGACGGCACAGGCTGTTTTCGCCTGAAATTACTTGCAGATTATCACATATTGTGAAAAATACTTGTTATGCACATATGCACCATGCAAAGGGCAGTGGCCACGGTTTAGCGCTTCGAGGCAATGGATGCACTCCCGTCCTAGGTTAATTCCAGGATGAATGATCTAGTGAGCAAATTTCGTACCTATCGGTTATCTACTCCAAGAAGCGTCGGGGGCGTTGCTTTGATTCATCGTCTTTTGTATGTTCATTGGTTTCGTCCTGCACGAGAATGCTACTTTGAATTTGACGTGCTACGTGCTTGTGCGACGGAGAGTAGACTTGTTCGGACTGACTCAATTTCCGTATATCCCAAACAAGCGCCATCCCAAACCCAATCACCGCGGCATATGCCTCGAACCCGTACTTGATGAAGACATGTGGTACAACTTCGTGTGAGCCTGCTGTGTCGCACGCTGCACACCCCATCCGACGCACAATTCTGAGTCCAAATGTGAACAAATATAACGAGTAGCGTTTGGTTAAACTTCCCCGATGATTGTGGGAAATATATCCACCCCAGTATCATTTTTATAAAGCGTGTGCGATGCCGTGGCCAGTGGAAGAGAGAACAGCAACTGTGTCTCTGAATCCGTATGTAACATTGGTGCAGATCACATCCATGCAACGTTTCCTTGATAGCATGTATTATTTAAGGCAACAGAAGCAAGTGCTAATAGCTTTCCACGCACACTACGTTGGCAGGGTTCTATCGTGAACCTTCCTGGAATTTCAATCGCTGGCTGGTGCTCGCCGAGCGGCCTTGATACGATTGTCACCTCTAACTGAGTTGATCCCGGACAGGGTCAAACATATCGTCTCGAAGCAGGAGACGGGCGACCTGAAAGGCTTGGAAATCGTGGGATATCCACGCATCCACGTATGTTGTGTAGTGCACAGCAGTCGTTCATGCGCATGCATATATCCGACAATTTTCGAGTTTTTGTTTCCGTCGAAGGAGCAACCAAGGTGCATGATACCAACGCATTCATCTCGCATATTCACGCACGTTCAAACGCACCTCCACGCCCGAATGCTGTGTTGTTCGACGCACATACTTCGTCAAATGTGACGTCAGATTCTTCGGAAATGGCAAACACACCTGTGGATGGGAATGCGACGAAGTCCACCAAGTCAATGGATTCAAGAAATGTACCTCAACAATGGCCGAGGTGGGTGTTGGACGTAAAACGTATATCGTTTACTTGGTAAACCTCAGGACATCGTGTGACCGTACGTCGTGAAGGATTTGGAGCATTTCTTGCAGAATGCCAAGCTTAGAGCCACTGATCGAATTGCACCGACAAGCCACGCATGTGGATGCAGTATACCCTCATGAACGACGCATGAAACGAGCCTCCCGTTCCCCTTGGGGTACGTGCAGTGGCTTACACGAGGAATCCAATTCTGGCATGGCCTTATTGGGGTACGTGCAGTGGCTTACACGAGGAATCCAATTCTGGCATGGCCTTACTATACATATTTACGCGATGCGTAGGTGCATGCAGATGGTTCAAGGTACGGACTTCTAAGTGATCGTCGTCTCAAAAGGGGTATGGGCCGATCAAAACATTGCGGTCACGCCATACCATGCACCTGAACGTAAATAATAACTCGAATCCCACTGCATGAAGCACGTTAATAAACAAAAGACTACGATATATTAAGCCGACCAACGCGGTCCTCTCGTCTCGACATCACTAAGTGGTGGGTGTGGGCTTTGTAAGTCACCTTCGTTCGCGGCAATACAACTGTCCACCCTGTGAATGGGTAACACCGGAAAACGTTCAAGGCTAGGTCTAAAATGGACGAAGCAAAGCAACCCAGAAGGTGAACGATTTTGTTACGGGCAGGATATTCGAAGTGTTGTGCCAGGTATTTGTTACTACGCCATTATTTCATACATTTCAAGCCCTGGTCTTCCTCCATGTTAAATGCAAAATATCGTAGAACAACGGGAGAAAACCTTAACCTCGTAAAAGGACGGGATACGTTGTTGTAGGCATACCTCCATCTAGCGTTGCTGTGTTGTCGGTGAAGGCGTTCCGTCCGGTAAGGGAGACTTTGGAGGATGCTGCGCTTAGAGCGCCTCCTGCGACATACCAAGCAAACGACAGGACGGAAGAATAAATGTCGGTTGCAGGCTTCCTGTATGCAACCGATGGTGAGGCTACGACGACCGCCTTCAAGGAACTCGTTTCGTCAGGCATTGAACACAACTGAGGGAGGTAATACATATGATGATGGTAACCTTTGAGGGCAAATACGTCGATTGTTCACGTTGGACAATATCACTTCCAGGGTGCCATCATTCGCCACAAGACACAGATACACATTCTTGGGACGAATCGGGCAGGTCTTACGGCCAACGTAAATGCGGTCATTTTTACGTGTCAATTGTACGAAGTATACTTGTCCGTTGGCGTGGATAGGTCCCTGGCGCGAGTGCAAACCCTGGCAAACTCTTGGTTTCGCTGTGTTGGTTGTAAATGCGCGTCTCGATACTTCTGGACCATGATATCAGGTACGTAGATACAACTGCTTGGATCAACCAACCAAGCCCAACCCCTCTCCCGTTGGTAATCAGGGAATGGTTATATTGCCGATAATATCTACAGTACAGACTCCGATTTATGTCAAAACCTATGGCGTTCTGGTGTATCTGAGTTGTGGCCACATGTCCTGCTTTCTTCAAAGGCAGCTTTCGTGTATGGCGTATGCACGATACAGTGTTGGGTACGTTTAGCTTTCGTCTATGCTAGATAAAAACTTTACGACGTCAGCACAGCCTGCCGGTATACCAGCAGTAGAGCTAGACTCACCTGGAAGGTATTTCATAAGCAATAGTTTGCACATATGTTCGTCCACCCCACTTAGTTCAAGATTGCTCAACTTCAACACTCTCACGTGCACCCCCCGTAAGTGCGAACCACATACTGCCTTGCTGGGCGACTGAGCACTTTTGCGTGTCGCACGGCCGGATGGATCCAAACATCGTTACTCTCGTGTGGGGTGGATGGTGTCATATTTAGTTAGTCTGGTATGACATTAAGGGCATGATAGATGTACATTGTACGGTTTCAACCATATATTCATTTCATTGAACGAGACTCGGGAGTATTAAATCAGAGTCTGGAAAACATCTTGATTGCTGTACTGCCACATTGATCGACTCATCCAGGGCAGGATCCGCGGAGTACAACATACCAGGTCGGCACAACTCTCTAGCAACAGGCTCAAGGTTATGGTCATGGCTGGAGCCTTCGCCTTCAGTAAGTAGCAGTAGAGTAAACCTGTGCAATGGCGCCAAAACTATGTAAACATTATTCAAGACTACTGCTGTCTTGAACTCGATTGGTTCAAAGCACCATCATTTTTAAAAGTAGTCTGGTGTGCACAGTTAACAGCACGTTAAAACGGTCGACTCCGTCGGCACGCCAAGTGGGCCCCTGGCGGGAGCACCGACGTCCGGCGATAAAGCAGACTCACCAGGAAACTAACAAGATTATTGAAGCTCACAAACTATCAGTGTTTCCAAGAATATACAATGGATTTTAACGGCAGCAGTACAGAGGTAAACGCTCTTAGTACTGCAGTCCCGTTGGGGGGAAATCTACTTGTATTACGATTGGTTTGTCCCCAAAACGGGACGGCGGTTTTAGACGGCTCAAGAACTACCAGGAAACGACATCCGGAGTTTTCTACCCGACCATCTGTCGATACAACATCCTCATCAGTTAGAGTTAAGGTAGCGGCCACAGCAATCGCAAACCACTTTTACAGGGATCCTCGACCCATCATGTACGTCTCATCGCGACAAATCTGCGCAGTTTTACATATTTTTTCAAGTCTTCGTCACAACAATTTTGATTGAAAAGAATGCACGAAGTCGATTCAAGCCGTCTTGGGGATGTGGGTTGTTACTATACGCGGAGAAATACCAGTCGACACGCTTGCTTCAGGAAATCACAAACATCACCTGACAACGAAGCACTGTTGCCCACGAAGCTGCAGTCGCGCACAATCACGGTGCTGCTTTCAACAGCTGATATTGCCCCCCCAGTACCGGTTGCATTGCCCCCTCTAAGGACCAGCTGACTCAAGGTGAGCGACCCGTTAGACACAAAGAATATGCGGTCAGTGCCATCAGCGTCGATTTCAGCATCGTTGGACCCGGTGACAGTTAAGTTGTTCCCTTGGGACACCTCGATCCTTTCGTCGATCGTCAAGACGCTGGGCCAGGTCACATCGAAAACTCCTTTTGTGCAGTTCATCGCCTCGCGTAGAGCCTGGACATCGTCCGGCGTAGCCACATCCCGCTTATCGACCTTTGATGGACAAGTAGCCGATTCTACGTGCAAGACGGAGAAGGACGCCAATGTAGTCACCACCACTGCAAATAGACTTGCCTTCAACCTACAGCAGACGAAACGGCACGAATAAGGCACCGATTAGGTGCGAAAAATCGGAGGTGAACAACCACATACAAGGACCTGCATCGTGAATACGGAGCCTACGGTTCGATCACAACTCCAACAGACGAGCTTGAAGAACTTCAAGCAGAAACATACATGGAATATATTCCTCGTCAGACACGTACTATATTTACCCGCATATGGGACACCTCCAAAATGTACCAGAGGAAGGTCACGAGAGTTTGCTGCACTAGGAGGCGAAGCCCACGGAACTCCGTGAAACAGTGCTATAGGTATGCGGTTGAAAAACGTTCAACTCAGTTGTGGGTGGGTGTTGCCACTCTCACACAAGATGGGTGTCCGATCGGTGTCCAACCGTGCACTAGGAGGCGAAGCCCACGGAACTCCGTGAAACAGTGCTATAGGTATGCGGTTGAAAAACGTTCAACTCAGTTGTGGGTGGGTGTTGCCACTCTCACACAAGATTGGTGTCCGATCGGTGTCCAACCGTGGCGGTGGTTTTCCCAGAGGCTTTAACGGTACGTACAGTAGTTGTTCGTACGTATATAAAGCAGTGGGGGTCCTATTCAAGTGCGGTGGGTCATCTTACGAGGATATCCGCTCTTGGGTGGGACCCTTCATTCGCCGGCTAAGTGCGGTACTGCACAATAGCAAGTGAACAAAATCCGTTCCAATTGCACGTGAAAATATCAAAGAAGTTACATCGCATTGTACGCGCCAAAAACAAAAAAAAAAAAAAAACATTTGCATTTGAAACTGATTCGAGTCGCTTTTGACTCGACATGTTTTTGTCATCGCACGATGTTAGATCTCTGGCTACGCGAAGGCGATTCCCAAATGGACTCTTCCTCCATCCCCTGTAATACGGGTCGTCACAGGGTGAGTTTTGTTGCTGGCCATGCACACAGGTGAGGTCTCACGGCGTGGTCCCGAAGTACAATATCCTACGAGAACCGCGAACAAGCTCGAACCATAGTTACCCTCCAATCCCTTTTTTTACCGTCATAGCCGTACCCCTATGCAAAGAAAATAGAAGTGAAGCGAAAGAGGTAAACAAGGCCATACACGAGTATGTAGATGAGGCCAGCCATTCAGTTTCCGTCTTCAAGGAAGAACATTGACATATTTTGTTTTGCATCTCCCTGGCACTGTAGTGGTATTATTAATCCGACTAATACTCCAAGCAACTGCACGTAAGAGTCGGCGACTTACTTCGAGTCGTGTCGACTCATGTGGGTGCTCAGAGCGAAACACTTGCCAAGCTTCGAAAGGCTCACCACCGAGTCTTCGTCAAAACATCGACATAAATCGTTTTGCATCTCCTTGACACCGCAGTGGGACCATTAATCCGACCAAGTCGAAGCGACTACATGTAGGCCATGCACACAGGTGAGGTCTCACGGCGTGGTCCCGAAGTACAATATCGTACGAGAACCGCGAACAAGCTCGAACCATAGTTACCCTCCAATCCCTTTTTTCACCGTCATAGCCGTACCCCTATGCAAAGAAAATAGACGTGAAGCGAAAGAGGTAAACAAGGCCATACACGAGTATGTAGATGAGGCCAGCCATTCAGTTTCCGTCTTCAAGGAATAACATTGACATATTTTGTTTTGCATCTCCCTGGCACTGTAGTGGTATTATTAATCCGACTAATACTCCAAGCAACTGCACGTAAGAGTCGGCGACTTACTTCAAGTCGTGTCGACTCATGTGGGTGCTCAGAGCCAAACACTTGCCAAGCTTCGAAAGGCTCACCACCGAGTCTTCGTCAAAACATCGACATAAATCGTTTTGCATCTCCTTGACACCGCAGTGGGACCATTAATCCGACCAAGTCGAAGCGACTACATGTAGGAGTCGGCGACCTACTTCCAAGTCGTGCCGATTTATGTGGGTCCTCAGGCGAAGCACTTGCTAAGCTTCGAAAGGCTCACCACCGAGTCTTTGTCCGACTCAGTAGCTTCCAGCGCCGACTTTGTACCCACCACGACATCCCCTCGTACGCAAAGGCCCTCAACATTACGGGTTGCGAGAGCATGAAAACGAGTATGCGTAGCCCGCGGCTTTAACTTCCGTGGACCGTGTCACGGCTCTGCAAGGGGTTGTTATTCTGGTAATGTTCTAGACAACTGGGGGGGAGAACCCCAGACCTGGCGGACAGTTTCGGACTTAGAATAGACGCATAATCGAAGACCTTCGGGAGTTCCGAGCCACGATCAACAAAACAATTCCTTTTGGTGTTTGGAGTTGGGACCACTATGTGGTCCGCTGCAGCTGAAAATTCGAGGATGTCGCACCGGTCGGTCCTCGAAGCATTCACACTGTTCATGGTGAGGTGGCACGAGGATGACGCACGGCTCATCACGCAGCGCCGCGCATCCGCCATGGGTGCGCCCCCGCCGTGGGTGGTGCCCAACGGAATGGGGGCAAGGGACGAAACAGAAGGAGTGGACGGAAAACCGACCGAGGAAATAGGGGCAAGGGGACGACAGTAGGAGTAGAAGGGAAACCACCGTAAAACGATAGTGGGAAGGAGATGGCAGACAGAGTAGCAATGCCGATAAGCAGGTGTACTACGCCTGCGCTACTCGTGGCACTAACTGCTGCAACGGATTCGAACGCGATATGGTCCATGTAGGACAATTTGTCCAACTATTTTTCCAAGACCAAGACACAGTTTTCTCGGGGAGGTAGATCCGAAATCCAAAGACATCGGCAAACGCCTTGTTTTCTAGGTGCAGGTCTCCAAGGAGATTTTTTTTCCGTTTTTTCTTCCCTGAGCGTTTGTATCGTAGATACCGAAAACTCTCCAATCGTTTCTTGAGACCGGGGAACTTTCATGATCACCAATATCTCAACCAATTTGGACAGCTCTCAACATTTTCTCGCGACTCGATTTTTCTTGTTTTGACAAATAGAAATTTGATTGAAATATTCCAAAAAAACTGGATCTAGGAGGTCGACTTCACTAGTTTTATTCAGGATAATTACCAATACGGTTTTTAAAAACTGTGCGGCGAACGATTCCTTTCATCAAACTACGCGAAGAGTTATTCTATTAATAGTGAGAAAAGCTGTACGTATACGTCCCGAGGTACTCGTAAAATTGTTTTGCCACTGCCTCACACGGACCCACATGAACCTACACACTATAAATAGTATCAGGTATATACGATATACTATACTTAAAGTAGTATGTCCGATACAACACACACACCCACACAGCAGGGCTCTGTTGGGGTGACACACTGTTGGGGTGACACACCCACACAGCAGAGCTAGGGTTATAGGGGGGGCTAGAGGACTGCAGACCACAAGAAGGAAGCAGAGGCGGTAGCAGCGAGCAGCTGGACAGGAATGCCGCACCTTTTCCGTCCTTCAAAGCACTCAAATGCTCAGCAAGTGGAAGAAGGAAGCGAAACAAATACGGCGAGGCAGGAGGCAGCGGAGGATACGGTTCTGATTATTGGGGGAGGGGCGTTGTTAGACACATGTGCGGTGACTGGGTGAATCACTTTGTGAAAAAAAATGTTTTGGCGTGTGGAGAGGCAATTATGAATAGTTCCTGTGACGGAGTGTGGTTTAGGGTTAGGGTTACAGAGTGTGGTTTTGGCATGTAAGGAGGTCCTCCTGTGGCTGGGTATGGATTCGGCGAGAGTGCTAAAAAATAACTACGAATACTGCCGGTGGGTTGTTGGAGTGAGCATTGCTCTACAATACACCATGGCTGATATTTCAGCCACATGGGACAACATTCTGATTATATGGTATTGTACGTACGACATGTACAATGTATCGTATGTGCGTACGTCTAATTGTACGTCGGTTGCCATTGAGCTGTACCGTACAGAAAACATGATCACTGCTGCTGTGAGAACGATGCGCGTGCGGGTGACATTAGCGCTGACCTTCGGCTATATCGGGTCGATTTCGGGATAATTTCGGGTTAATTCGGTGGAAAACGTTGCTTTTCCTCCAAAACAAAAAACACCGCCGATGCCATGTGTACGTTTTTGACATTAAACCGTTTTTTCTACACGTCGACATCCAGTTCAACCAGTGTCAGTGCCGATTCTTCAATCCGAAAGAGATAAAGGTGAGAAGATATGTGGTAACCAAACTATGCTACAGCTTTTTATGTCCGATGGAAAGTGTCGTGAACGAGTAGTCGCGAGGGTCATCTCCACTCTCAACCAGCCTAACCAGCCCCGTAATACGTCTGGCATGGTCGAGTTTTTCACTGCGGCTATTATTGATGCGGTCGAAAAAGAGGTACCACCCCCTCCACGTCGCCACCGCAGACATGGATGGTGTGAGTCTGCCGAAACCGTGACCGCATTCATATTAGCATGGACAGCGAGGGAGGATGCACGGCAATTCTTGCGTGCCCACCCCCAGAATAGAACCGCGTGGAAGACACTGAGATCTGCGTGTGCGAACCTGCAGAAGGTGATTGCCGCAGGACTGCATGCGTACTTCGAAGCGTACCTCGCTGAAACCGAACGACTACTAGCGAACAACGACCAGAGAGGCTTTTACAAGCACCTTAAGAGTACGGTAGGATTGGAAGGGACTAAAGCGAGAATCGAACAGTTCATTAGGGACGAGGATGGCACGCTGTTGCGGGATAAGGTGCGAATTCGTGAACGGTGGGGGAGGTTTTACCACAAACTTTTGAACACGAAATCGCTTAAACTCGATTCCACGATCATCGACCTCTTGCCACCACGACCGCTTAAACTGTCGCTCGGAGATGAACCATCCATGGACGAGATGACGCTGCTGCGTTGCACGTCGTACTAGTACGCTTTAGCCATGACGAAGCAATCGTAAGGGATTTGGTCCAACTTAGTGATGCTGGAGTAGTCGGGACGAAGGAGCAGGAGCCGTTGGCGTACGTGCGAAGGGCTGTATGGGGCATGTTGTACGCCGATGACGCAGGGATTGTCTCGAAGTCGGCTGAAGGGCTCGCGAAAATGATGACAGTCATCGTGACTGTCTTCGAAGCAGTAGGCCTTACGGTGTCGGAAAAGAAGACAGAGACTATGCTTCTACAAACGCCAGACCAGAAAACCCTCGCACCACCGCTCGTTATTCAAGCAGCAGGCCAGAGGTATAAGCAGACGGCCCAGTTCTTGTACCTAGGCGGCGTTATCCACGAAAATGCTGACCTCTCGCTCGAAATCGACCGACGGATCCGTCTCATGCGAGCATGGCTCAAACGGTTCGGCCCGGAGCTGTATGATAGGACGACCGCCCCCCTTAGCCTGAAAGTCCGAATGCTGAAGGCCGAGGTGATTGAGACCCTGCTCTATGGGTGTGTGACGTGGACCCTCAGAGCGGAACACTTTGCCAAGCTTCGAACGGCTCACCACCAAGTCCTGTTGCGAGCCATTGGCTTCCAACGCCGACTTCGTACTGACCATGCCACCCTCTCGTACGCGAATGCCCTCAAGATGACACGTTGCGAGAGCATCGAAACGACCATCCGCAAACGGCGTCTCTTCTTCGCGGGGGGGGGTGGCACGGCAAAGCAAGGATCGATTACCCAGCCGGGTGATGTTCGGGACGATTGCTGGTGGGGAGAACCCGAGACCTGGCGGACAGGTTAAGACTTGGCATAGATGCGTAGTCGAAGACCTTAGGGAGTTCCGCGCCACCGAAGGGTCAACGGAACTTGCTCCCTGGGTGTTTGGAGTTGAGACCGCACTGTGGCCCACTGCTGCAAACAAGGCGGGGAAGTGGTACCGGGGGATCCTGGAAGCAGCCGAACGGTTCATGGTGAGGTGGCACGAGGCTGAGGCTGAGCTGAGCAGGCAGCGCCGCGCATCCGCCGTGGGTGGTGTCCAAGGGAATGGGGGGAGGAGGGGCAACTAGAGGAGTAGCAGAAAAACCGACCAAGGGAATGCGGAGAGGGGGGGGAAGAGGAGTAGCAGGGAAACTGCAGTGGACGAAAGTAGGAAGGAGATGGCAGATAGGGTGGCCAGGTACCGGGCAGACTAAGAAGTAGAACATGCCTATACTACTCGTACCACCAACTGGTGCAGCTGGTTTGAACGTGGTCTTCCTTTGGCTTCCTGTTGTTTTTGTTTATTTTTATTTCCTTTTATTGTCTTCTTTGCGGTGACCCTATGTGATTTTCATTTCTCTTCCTTTCTCCGATTGATAAGCCTTATTGAAGGAGTCGTGTGGCGTGGGTGGATGACGAGCCTGCTCTGCTTGTTTCGTACTGTCTGACGCCGAGGGGCCGGGCATAGTTGACGAACGCTGGACGATGGTGGCAGACAGGGTAGCAAGGTACCAGGCGGGCCAGCAGGGAGACCCTGGCTGTGCTACTCGTACCATAAACTGCTGCCGCTGCCTGGAGCATGCCTTGTGCTTTGTTTGGTTTGACTGTTATTTTTACCTTGGTTCTTAGTCTTACTCTGTTGACGACTAGCGGTGTTTTTCTTCTTTATCTTTTTTTTTCCAGCTCGTTCTTTTCAAGTGTCTGCCACGTCCCCTACGTGGGGGTACGATGGTTTGCTGCTATACTGAAGTATATACATATACCAGGTATATTTTAGTTTCTTTTTTTGTTTCTTTTCTCTTTCGAATTGTCTTTGTTTTTGTTTTTTCTCTTTGTTTCGTTTTTGTTTCTCTAGGTCATGGAATGTATATGTCGTGCCTGTCGTATGCAGTATGATGACATGGCATTGCATTACATGTGTGTGTGTGTGTTCTTCACATTAAACCGTTCTTCTACTCGTCGACATCCAGCAAGCCCAGTGTCCGTGCTGATTCTTCACCCTAGAAAGATACGAGCTCTGTGGTCACAGACTACGACACAGAGATAACACACCGTAATGTATTAATAGCCTACGTAATACCATGCCTTCGCACTAGGTGCGGCCGACACAACATACATACATACGCCAGCAACCAAAATACACCATAAAGAAAGAGAAGCAACGAAAAAACCAAACCGAAAAAGAACAAGAAAAAGAAAAAGATACGTGGCAACGTAGTATCTCTGTGGCGTAGCTTTGTGACCACAGAACTTGTATCTCTCTAGGTTTGAAGAATCGGCACGGACACTGGTTGTGCTGGATGTCGACGCTCAGAAAGAACGGTTTAATGTGAAGAAAACAACAACAACAACATCAGCTGTACGTTGCCACGTATGCAATACCATGTCCTTACACCGGATACGATAGCCACGACATTGTATGAAACAGAGAAACCAAACAAAACAGATGAAAACAATACAAAGACGAACCACAAGGGGAAAAAAATGGAAGAATCAAACTGTTGTGCACCCCCCCAGGGGATGTGTCAGACACTTGAATAGAGCTGGAAAAAAAAAGAAAACATCACTACTTATAAACAGAGTGAAACTAAGAACCAGTGGAAAATAACAGGCAAACCCAAGCACAAAGCACCCTCCAGGTAGCGGGCGCGGGTTTGTGGTGCGAGTAGCATTGTCAGGGTCTCCCAGGTATTCCGCCTGGTACCTTGCTACCCTGTCTGGCGTCTCCGTCCTGCGTTCGTCAACTATGCCCCGCGCCTCGGCGCCAGACAACACGAAACAAGCAAAGCAGGCTCGTCATCCACTCACGCGCCACGTCGTAAAATTACGTATATACATGCATACGCTGGTTTCACTTTTCCTACTTTGGGGTGTGCGATGTGCTTCATTTAGTTGTGTGCACTCTGTTGTTTTCTATGTTCACAGCAGTCTTTATAGCACCAGGGACACTCGGCGATTCGTCTGCACCACCCCGCGTCGAGGTGGTCTCAGGTTTGGTACGGCAGCATAATTTCGTGCCGAGCAGGCGGTTCCGCGAGGACGGTCTGGAAGCTTCAAAGCTGTCAACGGGGGGCGGGCGCCAGAGTAAATACTATTGGTGCTCCCGCCGTGGCGAAACAAACAAAGCGTATTAATAGTGACTCTTTGCAGGTCCAAGTGCAGCCCGTGGTACCTACACCCTGAAGAAAACAAAACAATCCAGATTTTGGAGGCCATGTGGCACGCTTGATGCTTTAGGCGCGTTCTTTTCTTGTCGGGATTGTCATTGACATCACACCGCTCGTGGCGCGCGTTTTTTACTTGGTTTTAGTATGTACCTGATCTTGGCTCAAACGGATCAGGTATATCTGATTTTGGCATTTGCCCAATAATCATTCTGCACACTGATGCTATATAATAACCCGAATAAGAGAGAATGATATGACGTTGCAACACATTTAAAATACGTCGGCCAGTCGTCTCAAGCTGGTAGATATTCCAGCAAAATTAAAATTCCAAGATTTATCCTTGGAAGCCCGTAGTGTGACAGGAGATACGTTGACACGAAGAGTTCGGATCTCTCGTTTTTTTTTTTTTCGATCACCACTTTTCTACTTTCCAGCCTAACTCGTACCAGGTAGCAGGTTTTACGCTCAGCGAGCTTCTGGACAAGCCGTGGACACGGGTGTCGTCCCTTATGCTATAAAATAACCCGAACAAGAGAGAATGATATGACGTTGCAACACATTTCAAATACGTCGGCCAGTCGTGGCAAGCTGGTAGATATTCCAGCAAAATTAAAATTCCAAGATTTATCCTTGGAAGCCCGTAGTGTGACAGGAGATACATTCTCGGTTTTTTTTTTTTTTTTTCGATCACCACTTTTCTACTTTCCAGCCTAACTCGTACCAGGTAGCAGGTTTTACGCTCAGCGAGCTTCTGGACAAGCCGTGGACACGGGTGTCGTCCCTTATGCTATATAATAACCCGAACAAGAGAGAATGATATGACGTTGCAACACATTTCAAATACGTCGGCCAGTCGTGGCAAGCTGGTAGATATTCCAGCAAAATTAAAATTCCAAGATTTATCCTTGGAAGCCCGTAGTGTGACAGGAGATACATTCTCGGTTTTTTTTTTTTTTTTTCGATCACCACTTTTCTACTTTCCAGCCTAACTCGTACCAGGTAGCAGGTTTTACGCTCAGCGAGCTTCTGGACAAGCCGTGGACACAGGTGTCGTCCCTTGTTCCCCCCGGAACGTGCCTTTATTTTTTGTCGCGCAGAGGGTTCAGCATTCCCACTGCTCGTCGATTTTCATCGAATGTAGCTAACTCACGCTCTCGCGCTTTCCGCTAATCAATTTTTTTTATGCAAGAAAAAGTCCCTACGAGCATACACTCATTGAGACTTGACCCCACGAAATTGCTCTTGGTAGGCACGCGGACCACCTACCAAGCCACCGGGGACGCCGGCAATGCATATACGTAAGTGAGACGCCCGGATACAGCACAATGACCATATGCAAATATATATAATCCTGCCCTGCAATTCGTCTGCCAAGCACCGGGTCGTGCGAGGTGGAAAGGAAAAAAGTGCCGCAGGATTCAAGCGGTATGTACTCCTCGACGACGGTCGAGGCTTCCGAGCTGGCAACGGGGGGCAACTCCAGAAGTGCTCTTTCAAGGGCGCACGAGGTCACCTCATATTTAAATAGTGGTGCCGCATGCTAAAATTGTATTGGTTCAGCAGTTCCTTCAAATTATGTCCGAATCTACTCGGCTCTGTACCTGACCTAAAAATGTGCGCACTGAGTGTGACCACGAAATCAGTCAAAAACATTCACATGTTGAAAAACACACACATCGTATACCAGGTACGAGTTAAATGCCTACATACCAGGTACCGGTACCAGGTACCTAGCCTACCACTCTGGTACAAGACATGATTCAGAATCATCACTGCTGCTATTCTTGCGCAAAATAAATTGCGATTGTGATTTTTCATGGCCAAACACCGCATGTGTTTTTCACTTGATTTCAACACCGTGTGTTGCGATGCCCATAATGCAGTTTGTCTCAAATGACACAGATACCCCCGTTTATAGTTTTAGCCCAAAACGCAGAACATGATATCCATTGAAATACATCAGACGGCAATTGGTACGAGGTACTATTAATAATAGAAACGAAACAAACTGCCAACACGGGAAACTTCGTGATCCACAGTCCATCGTCATGCCATGCACTCTCCCACCACAAGGGACAAACTTTTTTCCGTGTGCCCATTCAATGCACGGAAGTACTATTAATACTATTACCATTCTGCAATACCCTATCAATACATGTAGTTAGAAATGTCTCCAGACCCACAAGATTTGAATGCACCCTCTGAAAAACTATATATATGTATAATACTGAGTGGCCCATTTAGGACTGTATGCCCTGATTTGGGCACGAAATATTAATACTTACAATTTGAGTGGTTCATCCCCAAAACGAGACTGCAGTGCTAAACGGTTTAAAAGGGGCGTGAATTCAAGCAGAACCCTTGTGGCTTGCAAACAGAACCAAGTGTACCTCAACCCGTTTGCTTCGGTGCGTGGACAGGCCCTGAACCCTGAAATAAAGGTATTTAGCTACGCTCGGGTGTATCGTCCGCAGTTCGCCTCACCAGACTCGCTTGGAGGCAATAGGCTGATAAGTGATGCAGTCGAGCTCCTGGCTAGTTCAACGTGTAAATGGACACATACATGCAAAGCATATTATTATTAATGTGTTTGTGCGAGTTTTGATGTTGCCGATAACCTACCTACGTGTGTGTACTATTTGATACGTCTGGTACATACCAGGTACGAGGTACGAGGTTGTGGTCTAACATGCTAAGGGAAGATTTAGCTGTATTTTTTCTCCTATATATCCACACGTGGTTCGTCTGACCTATTATTAATAGTAGACATACCCCGGTACATACCACAGGTACCAGGTAGGTACGAGGTTGTGGTCTCTAAACGAATATTAAGCTATATTTTACGCCTATATATATATATTATTTTTTTTTATCATCATTTTTACTTCCTTCCAGCGTAACTCGTAAGAGGGTTCACCCTCTGCCATCTTCTGGACAAGCCGTGGTCACAGGTGTCGTCCCTTTTCCCCCCCGGTACGTGCCTTTTTTTCTGTCGGGCATAGGGTTCAGCATGTCCACTGCTCGTCGATTTCCATCGAATGTACAGCTAACTCACGCTCTCGCCCTTTCCGCTATGGAATTTTGGGCAAGAAAAAGCCCCCACGAGCACGCACTCGGTGAGACTCGAACCCACGAGATTGATCCTGACAGGCTCGCGGACCACCTACCAAGCCACCGGGGACGCCGGCGCTGTATGTATCCATACGCTAACCCTAAGTACGGCGTCCCCGGTAGCTTGGTAGGTGGTCCGCGAGCCTGTCAAGATCAATTTCGTGAGTTCGAGTCTCACCGAGTGCATGCTCATAGGGACTTTTTCTTGCATAAAAAATTGATAAGCGGAAAGCGCGAAAGCGTGAGTTGGCTACATTCGATGAAAATCGACGAGCAGTGGGAATGCTGAACCCTATACGCGATAAAAACTAAAGGCACGTACCGGGGGGGAGAAGGGACGACACCTGTGACCACGGCTTGTCCAGAAGATCGTCGAGGGTAAAACCTCGTACGAGTGGGCTGGAAAGTAAAAGTGATGATTAAAAAAAATAAAAATAAAAATAAATACGTGATTCGTCCGACCTAGACATACCCTGTTTTTTTTTTTTTAAGGCTGCCTCTCCCGGCCCGGGACCCAAAGGTGGTCGTACCATACCTCAGGTACGAATGGCTCGAGGATAATTGGATCGTGGCGCGGCACATGGGCTGCGACTCTATATGCACTTCTCTGCTTTGTATTGATGAAACTGAAAAAAATATATACTCTAGTGCCTGGTATACGAAATACCTACGAGTACAGAGTGGAGGTGCTCTTCTTTGCATATCGATTCAAGACGCACCCGAGAGCCGACTGGAGCTGATATTATTACAATATTGTTCAACGTTATTATCAATCACACACATGTACGACTCACATTAGACTTGGCGATGGAGTCGAAGTGACGCAAAGAAGGACGCAACAGAACAGCGAGGTGCTCAATCCCTGTCGATGAAGAAGCACTGAAGAAGTCGACGACGAACGGATGTACGCAGAACACTTCAGCAAAGCTGCTGAAGGTGTGGATAGACGGTCTATTGTTAATAATAGCCGTAGCTACCAGTCCCTCCGTTGTATGGATTACTGGTTCTTGGCAAGTCAGATTGCTCCGATCGCACAAGTGACCAGAGATGGTAGAGTTCCATGGGTTCAACACGATTTTGACAAAATGGTTGACACACACTAACATACGATCCGAAGGTGACTACGCACGAAACTTCAAATATTCCGCTGTGAAATGTCCTTGGGTTAGGAATTTCAAGATTACGTAAAAAATTCCCTGGACCACTGAACGTTAACACATACATAATAATATAGTTTAGGGGTAGGGTTAGATGTCCATCACGTATCAAGGCATATTTTCGTTTTTTTTTTTTACTGCTCTGTTCTTTCTTTGTCTCTCTCGCTTCGTTGTGTGTCTCTCTCTTCGCTTTCATTTCCTTTGGGCGTTTGGTTGTTCGTTTGTACACCTGCGCACGTATGCAATCAATCGGTCCCACTGGGGTCCATAGTTAAGAGGACATATAGTATATACATAAAAACCTACACCGTATATTTAACTATATATTTACCAACAATATTTGGTCCTATTTACTATATACAGTTTAATCCCCCTCAACATTACAGGGGACCGTAGTAAATAGGACCGACGGTGTAAACAATTTACCTATTTTTACTAACTATATTCGGTCCTATTTACTATGGTCTCCCGTAATAGTTGGGTTTTATTTGAACTTATTTGATTTGATTCCAGCAGTACACAAAAAAAAACACAGACACACACCCTGGACAATAGACAATGACTCCATAGTTAAGAGGACATACAGTATATACATAAAAACCTACACCGTATATTTAACTATATATTTACCAACAATAGAGTGTCTGTGCATAATATTTTTGTTTATCAAGGATTTCCGTCGGAAAGGTAATCATAATCGAAAGCCTATCGGCATGCGCATAATCGTAGACGAAAAACAGCTAAATATTGGATTCTTATGTTTGAAAACAAAACCCTTGCGGCAGCGGCAGCACTTTTTTTTGTACCAAACGGGCCGAACACAACAAGAAGTCGTGCAAGCAGCAGCAGTACCCACCTGCAGCAGCAGCAGCAGCAGCAGCAGCAGCTGCGGGAGCAGTAAGCAGCAGCAAGCACTAACAGGCAGAAGTGCGATCTCTCTTGCGCTCCTCGACACTCGCTGTGCAAGCAACGCCGCCACAACGAGAAGATCGCCCTCCTTCTTCGTCGTCCTCTCTGGCCGAAAAGGGTTCGAAGATCAGGGGCGTGGCGGCAAGTGTGCACGTGCTTGCAGCACCAGCACAGCGCCTGCGACAGCTCTTGCAGCAGCGCTTGCTTGAGGCAGCTCTCTCGCTTCCAGCAGCGCTTGCTCGCAGCAGCGCTTGCTTGCAGCAGACCTTGCTTGTGTGCAGCAGCGCTCGCTTGCAGCAGCGCTTTTGTTTGCAGCAGACCTTGCTTGTGAGCAGCAGCGCTCGCTTGCAGCAGCGCTCGCTTGCAGCAGCGCTTTTGTTTGCAGCAGCGCCTACTCACCGCAGTGCTTGCTTATTGCCGCAGTGTTTCCAGCAACAACAGCACTTACTTGCAGCAGCAGCAGCAGCAGCAGCAGCACACTATATGCAGTAGTAGCAGTAGTCGGTGACGTACAGCAGCAGCAGCAGCACCTACCTAATAGTACCTGCTGCTGCTGCAGCAGCAGGCAGCAAAGGCATGCAGCATCAGCGGCAGCAATTCTTCTCGCAAAACTCCGCCGGTAGCTGACACATGGTCCGAGGGTCCGAGGCCACTCTCGGGGCAAGCTTGGCCAATCCAAAGCGTCCGGAGAGTTTTCGGCCAACAGAATGCAGCGGTCGAATCTCATATCATACAAATATGGCTCTAGTATAATATGCTATCCAAAAATGCATAACTTCGTCATTTTTATGCAAATTTGATTAGGATATTTGATTAGTCGTCGGTAACGGGGGAATAGATAAGCAAAATTCGTAATATTCTTTCTTTTGCGCAGACACTCTAATATTTGGTCCGATTTACTATATACAGCAGTTTAGTCCCCCTTAACATTACAGGGGACCGTAGTAAATAGGACCGACGGTGTAAACAATTTACCTATTTTTACTAACTATATTCGGTCCTATTTACTATGTGTGTGTGTGTGTGTGTTCTTCACATTAAACCGTTCTTCTACTCGTCGACATCCAGCAAGCCCAGTGTCCGTGCTGATTCTTCACCCTAGAAAGATACGAGCTCTGTGGTCACAGACTACGACACAGAGATAACACACCGTAATGCATTAATAGCCTACGTAATACCATGCCTTCGCACTAGGTGCGGCCGACACCACATACATACATACGCCAGCAACCAAAATACACCATAAAGAAAGAGAAGCAACGAAAAAACCAAACCGAAAAAGAACAAGAAAAAGAAAAAGAAAAGGAGAAGAATCCCAAATAAATAAATAAAATGGGAAGCCAAAGCTCAGACACATACATACTTACCCCGAGCATGAGCCAAAAGGGACGTGCAAGGGGAAAGATACGAGAAGGAAAAAGGGGACTATGCATCCCGGTGAACTAAGTAAAAAGAGCAATAGTGAGTGGGCCAAAATACGCTCGTCACCCACCCACTATGTAGTACTTCTTTCATAGGGATAAGAAGGGAAAAAATCAAAATGCATACCGAACGGCCGCAGCAGTTGGCGGTACGAGTAGCAAAGAAACGTCCAACCTATTAGTCGGCCTGGTACCTTGCTACCCTATCTGCGGTCTCTCTGCTACTCTCTTCTACCGCGGTTTCCCTTCTACTCCTCCTGTTCCCCCCCCTGCCCCTATACACTTGTACGGTGTTCCCTCTACCCCTCCTGCTGTTACCCCTCCCCCCATTCCCTCTAACACTACCTGCAGCGGATGCACGGCGCTGTCTACTCAGCTTTGCCTCAGCCTCGTGCCACCTGCCCATGAACTGTTCAGCTGCTTCGAGGATTCCCCGGTACCACTTTCCCGTCTGTTTTGCTGCGGTGGGCCACAGTGCGGTCCCAACTCCAAAGACTAAGGGGGAGTCTTCCGTTGATCCCTCTGTGGCTTTGAACACTCTAAGGTCCTCAGCAATTGCCCTAGGCCAAGTCTTAGGCTGCCCGCCTGGTTTCGGGCTCCCCCCACCAGCGATCGTCCCGAACATCAACCGACTGGGCAATCGCCCCTCGTGTTGCCGCACCACAGCCCCCGCAAAGAAGAGTCGCCGTTTACGGATGGTCGTTTCGATACTTTCGCATCGTGTTATCCTGAGCGCCTTCGCATACGAGAGGGTGGTGTGTGTGTGTGTGTGTGTTCTTCACATTAAACCGTTCTTCTACTCGTCGACATCCAGCAAGCCCAGTGTCCGTGCTGATTCTTCACCCTAGAAAGATACGAGCTCTGTGGTCACAGACTACGACACAGAGATAACACACCGTAATGCATTAATAGCCTACGTAATACCATGCCTTCGCACTAGGTGCGACCGACACCACATACATACATACGCCAGCAACCAAAATACACCATAAAGAAAGAGAAGCAACGAAAAAACCAAACCGAAAAAGAACAAGAAAAAGAAAAAGAAAAGGAGAAGAATCCCAAATAAATAAATAAAATGGGAAGCCAAAGCTCAGACACATACATACTTACCCCGAGCACGAGCCAAAAGGGACGTGCAAGGGGAAAGATACGAGAAGGAAAAAGGGGACTATGCATCCCGGTGAACACTTAACTAAGTAAAAAGAGCAATAGTGGGTGGGCCAAAATACGCTCGTCACCCACCCACTATGTAGTACTTCTTTCATAGGGATAAGAAGGGAAAAAAATCAAAATGCATACCGAACGGCCGCAGCAGTTGGCGGTACGAGTAGCAAAGAAACGTCCAACCTATTAGTCGGCCTGGTACCTTGCTACCCTATCTGCGGTCTCTCTGCTACTCTCTTCTACCGCGGTTTCCCTTCTACTCCTCCTGTTCCCCCCCCTGCCCCTATACACTTGTACGGTGTTCCCTCTACCCCTCCTGCTGTTACCCCTCCCCCCATTCCCTCTAACACTACCTGCAGCGGATGCACGGCGCTGTCTACTCAGCTTTGCCTCAGCCTCGTGCCACCTGCCCATGAACTGTTCAGCTGCTTCGAGGATTCCCCGGTACCACTTTCCCGTCTGTTTTGCTGCGGTGGGCCACAGTGCGGTCCCAACTCCAAAGACTAAGGGGGAGTCTTCCGTTGATCCCTCTGTGGCTTTGAACACTCTAAGGTCCTCAGCAATTGCCCTAGGCCAAGTCTTAGGCTGCCCGCCTGGTTTCGGGCTCCCCCCACCAGCGATCGTCCCGAACATCAACCGACTGGGCAATCGCCCCTCGTGTTGCCGCACCACAGCCCCCGCAAAGAAGAGTCGCCGTTTACGGATGGTCGTTTCGATACTTTCGCATCGTGTTATCCTGAGCGCCTTCGCATACGAGAGGGTGGTGTGTGTGTGTGTGTGTGTTCTTCACATTAAACCGTTCTTCTACTCGTCGACATCCAGCAAGCCCAGTGTCCGTGCTGATTCTTCACCCTAGAAAGATACGAGCTCTGTGGTCACAGACTACGACACAGAGATAACACACCGTAATGCATTAATAGCCTACGTAATACCATGCCTTCGCACTAGGTGCGACCGACACCACATACATACATACGCCAGCAACCAAAATACACCATAAAGAAAGAGAAGCAACGAAAAAACCAAACCGAAAAAGAACAAGAAAAAGAAAAAGAAAAGGAGAAGAATCCCAAATAAATAAATAAAATGGGAAGCCAAAGCTCAGACACATACATACTTACCCCGAGCATGAGCCAAAAGGGACGTGCAAGGGGAAAGATACGAGAAGGAAAAAGGGGACTATGCATCCCGGTGAACACTTAACTAAGTAAAAAGAGCAATAGTGGGTGGGCCAAAATACGCTCGTCACCCACCCACTATGTAGTACTTCTTTCATAGGGATAAGAAGGGAAAAAAATCAAAATGCATACCGAACGGCCGCAGCAGTTGGCGGTACGAGTAGCAAAGAAACGTCCAACCTATTAGTCGGCCTGGTACCTTGCTACCCTATCTGCGGTCTCTCTGCTACTCTCTTCTACCGCGGTTTCCCTTCTACTCCTCCTGTTCCCCCCCCTGCCCCTATACACTTGTACGGTGTTCCCTCTACCCCTCCTGCTGTTACCCCTCCCCCCATTCCCTCTAACACTACCTGCAGCGGATGCACGGCGCTGTCTACTCAGCTTTGCCTCAGCCTCGTGCCACCTGCCCATGAACTGTTCAGCTGCTTCGAGGATTCCCCGGTACCACTTTCCCGTCTGTTTTGCTGCGGTGGGCCACAGTGCGGTCCCAACTCCAAAGACTAAGGGGGAGTCTTCCGTTGATCCCTCTGTGGCTTTGAACACTCTAAGGTCCTCAGCAATTGCCCTAGGCCAAGTCTTGGGCTGCCCGCCTGGTTTCGGGCTCCCCCCACCAGCGATCGTCCCGAACATCAACCGACTGGGCAATCGCCCCTCGTGTTGCCGCACCACAGCCCCCGCAAAGAAGAGTCGCCGTTTACGGATGGTCGTTTCGATACTTTCGCATCGTGTTATCCTGAGCGCCTTCGCATACGAGAGGGTGGTGTGGTCGGTGCGTAGTCGGCGCTGGAAACCAATGACTCGCAGAAGGACTTCGTGGTGGGCTGATCGAAGCTTGGCGAAGTGGTCCGCATTGAGGGTCCACGTCACGCAACCGTACAGCAAGGTCTCAATCACCTCGGCCTTCAGCATCCGGACTTTCAGACTAAGCGGTGCGTTCGTCCTATCGTACAGTTCCGGACCATACCGTTTGAGGCATGCCCGCATCAGACGGATTCGTCGCTCGATTTCGAAGGAGAGGTCAGCGTTCTCGTGGATAATGCCTCCTAGGTACAAAAACTGCGTCGTCTGTTTATACTTTTGGCCTGCAGCTTCGATCGCGAGCGGTGAGGTGGTAAACGTCTGATCCGGTGTTCGTAGGAGCATCGTCTCTGTCTTCTTCTCGGATACCGTGAGACCTACTGCTTCGAAGACAGTCACGATGACTGTCATCATTCTCGCAAGGCCTTCCGCCGACTTCGAGACTATTCCTGCATCGTCTGCATACAACATGCCCCACACAGCCCTTTGCACGCATGCCAACGGTTCCTCTTTTCCGACAACCCTGTCCTCTTCGAGATGAACCAAATCCCTTACGATGCATTCGTCTTTGCTGAAGCGTACCAGCACGATGTGTATCGCAGCGGCGAAGAACACGTTGAACAGTAACGGCGATAGTACGCAGCCTTGCCGCAGTCCCTGGGTTACATTGAACCAGTCCGAGTGTTCACCGTCATCCGCACGCACGCGAGCCCGCATGCCTTCGTGAAACTTGCGAATGATTGTGAGCATCTTGGTTGGTACACCAAGGCGTATGAGTACCTCCCACAACAGTTCTCGGTCGACAGAGTCGTACGCTTTCTGCAAGTCGATAAAGCACATGTACAGGGGGATTTTCTTCTGCCGCCCGAGCTGCTGCAACCGGCGCACGACAAACAGCATATCGACTGTTGACCGTGCGGGGCGGAAGCCACACTGTTCTTCAGGGAGTATATGCTCGGTCTCGCAGTAGCTGCTTAGACGGGACGCAACGATTTTCAGCAACACCTTGCCTGCGTGAGCAACAAGCGAAATACCTCTGTAGTTGTTGCAATCAGTTCTATCCTTCTTTTTATGAAGGGTTTTTATGATCGCATCTTTCCATTGCTGGGGGACTTCTCCCGTTACCCAAACGTTAACAAGGATACTGTGAAAATACTGCACGAAAGCGGGGTGGTCAAGTTTCAGTACTTCGACCGGGAGACCATCTGGTCCAACGGCTTTCCAGTTTGACATACCCTTCACTGCTTCCATCATCTCGTCAATGGATGGTTCATTTCCAAGGGATAGTTTCAGCGGTCGTGGTGGCACTAGGTCGATGATCGTGGGGTCAAGTTTCAGCGATTTCGTGTTCAATAGTTTGTGGTAGTGCCCCGCCCATCTTTCACGAATTCGCGCTTGATCTCGCAACAGCGTGCCATCCTCGTCCATGATAAACTGTTCACTCCTCGCTTTCGTACCTTGCAACCCTACCGTACTCTTCAGGTGCTTGTAGAACCCTCGTTGATCGGAACTCGCGAGGAATTTCTCGGTTTCAGCGAGGTACTCTTCAAAATACGCATTGACTCCTGCGGCGACCACTTCCTGCAGATTCGCACAGGCGGATCTCAACTTCTTCCACGCTGTACTATCTCGGGGGTAGACACGCAGGAGCTGTCTCGCATCCTCCCTCGCTGTCCATGCTACTTTGAAAGCGGCCACCGTTTCGGGGGTCTCACACCAACCGTTTCGGTGGTGGCGACGTGGTGGAGGTGGCACCTCTTTCTCAACAGCATTCATGACAGTTGTGGTGAAAAACTCAACCATGCCAGACGTGTTACGAGGCTGGGTAGGTTGGTTAAGAGTGGAAACGACCCTCTCGACTATTCGGTGTCGACGCTCTCCATCGGATAAGAAAAGCTGCCTGTCGAATTCTCGGCGTTTTGGGGGTTTCAGCAATCTTCGGTTAGACGAAAAGTGACCACTAAGTCGGGCCTTGATGTACACGATGTTATGGTCTGAATCAGCCTTAGCAGGTGGTGGGGGCTGTGGGACGACTGTAACATTATGTACTCTAGGTCGGTGGACTTGACGAGTTAGGATGTAGTCGATTCGCTTACGATCATTCAGGCTGGTGCCGTTGTATGTATGCGATATTCCGCCCTTGCGCGTGCTGAAAAATGTGTTGGTGAGCGCTAGCTTGCAACTGGTAGCGAACGACAAAAGCCGTTTGCCGTTATCACTACGAACATCTCGTCCGTATGCTCCGAGCACCCTACATTCATCATCACCGCACCCTTCTATCCTCCCCCCAGTTCGCCCATTGGCATCTATAAGCACAAACAAACACTCTTTAGCAGGAATCTGCTCAACCAGATCCTCCAACTTTCGCCAGAACATGCCTTTCTGCTTGGAGTCTTTGGTACAATCAGTTGGGGCGTACGCAACGACGAAATTAACCGCATCGCACCGACCGTCCAACTCAAAGCGCATAGACATAAGTCGTTCGTCAATAAACTGCTGAGTGAACTTAGACGTACGGCATATTGAGTCTTTTACTGCTAAACCTACCCCATACAACCCTTGTCTCGCTGCTGTTTTTTCCTGACCTGAACAAAAAACTTGGTATCCAGCTGCACGAAATCTCGTGTTGCCGGACCGTCGGGTTTCCTGCAGACCAATGAAGTCACAACCGAGTTGCCGTCCTTTCGCAAGTACGCACTCGTCATGCCCGTACCCGTTCTTCCCCTTTACGGCCAGGGTACGCACATTGTAGGTCGCTACCACCACAAGTGCCGCCTTCCGTCTCTTACGAGCCTCGCGTGCTGCTTTTTTTGCCAGCCGACGAGAGGCTCGTCCCCTCCTCCTTTTTTGCTTTTTTTGTCTCTTCTTTTTCTCTATGATAATATTGGCTCTCCGCTTTGTAGCCCGGTTCGCGCCTTGGTTTCCGTTGGTTGGGTGCAGCCGTCCCAGCCAACTCCGACACCCCCATCCTTCCTGTCGCCCTTGCGTACCCACGCGGTGGCCAGCCTCTCCTCTCCCCAGGTTACCCACGCAGCGCTCTCTGCTGTGGTGATGTACCCGTCCTGCCTCGGGGATGAACTCCTCGGCATCCGGGTTAAAAATAAAACTCATCACCACCACCCCGCGCGGTCCTTAGAGTGAACAGCTCACTCGCCAGACCGCGCGAGGTTCCCTCTCTACCCAGCCCGAGGCTCGATGCCCGTGTGGCTGCTGCTAGACCGCTGTAAGTCCTTGCGGGCTTCCTCGGCCCACCCCATGTGGTCGGTGCGTAGTCGGCGCTGGAAACCAATGACTCGCAGAAGGACTTCGTGGTGGGCTGAACGAAGCTTGGCGAAGTGGTCCGCATTGAGGGTCCACGTCACGCAACCGTACAGCAAGGTCTCAATCACCTCGGCCTTCAGCATCCGGACTTTCAGACTAAGCGGTGGTCTCCCGTAATAGTTGGGTTTTATTTGAACTTATTTGATTTGATTCCAGCAGTACACAAAAAAAAAAAAACACACACACACCCTGGACAATAGACAATGACCCCTGCAATAGCAATATAATTTGGTGCAATGGACGGGTCTATTGTCGTCGGCAAAGGCTATCGATTGGCACGTTCCTCGATCCATTGTCGTCAGTAATGCCTATCGATAGGTTGCGTCCCCAACATATTGTTCAGGCAGGAGTGTGCTGAAGTACCTGGGTTGGAAGCTATTGTTACTGACAATGGCTATCGACGGATAGCTTGCAGAATCTACTGCGGTCCACAGCAGTGGCTATAGATGAACACATTTCTTGATCTATTGTGGCCGGCAATGGCTATTGATAGATGCATTGCTTGATCTATTGTGACCGGTAATGGCTATCGATAGATATGTTTCTGAATATTTTGCAACCAGCAATGGCTATCGATATATACGTTTCTAATCTATTGTGGCCGGCAATTGCTATCGATGGACACCCTTGAGAATCGATTGTGGTGGACAATGTCTATCGATGGACACCATCACCAGCCTATTTCCACACCTACAATGCAATCTGATTTACTAAGCAACGCAATATTTTGTTCCGCAGCAATGTCATATTTTCATCTTGTGATCACCACCAGTATGGAATGAGTGCATAGTGTATCGTGATGGAGCAGCAATGTGGGTGCATGTCATAGCGTGAAGGAGGGTTGCAACGTTGTGTGTCTCAACAAAGCAGTGGGCATCATGGGGGTTAAGTATGTGTTGCATTGTCGGCTGTGTTGTTGTGATTTGTACTCTGTGTTATTAATAGTGATTCCAAATCGGTTACACTCTGTACGGATAAGATAGATGAGGTAAGATGTGCATATTCCCTGGACAATAGGAAGGAAATAGAACATTGCCGCTACAGCAGTAACCCCGAAAAAGCGTGTGTCAATGGATATTGTCAACGACAATAGACTGGCAACGCTGGCTAGCGATAGACATTGTGAACCACAATAGACTGGCAACGCTATCTATCGATAGACACTGCTAACCACAATGGACTGGCAACGCTGCCTATCGATAGATGTTGTTAACGACAATAGACTGGCAAAGCTGTCTATCGATAGATATTGTCAGGGAACAATACAGGGTTCTACACTATTTGACCTTGTCGTGGGCATATCGTGGCATTGCCATGGTACCGACCATGGCATACCATGGCATCACCACGACATCCCATGGCGTGGCATAGGATTCCATGGTACGCCGTGGGAGTTGCGGTGGCATGCCATGTGTGGTACCATGGCAACCCCCCGGCTACCGCCACGGCCCTTCATGGCAACCCCACGGCATGTATGTCATGGCAACCCCCACGGTACCCCAATGCCCACGGCACCTAGGTTAGGGTTGATGTTAGGGTTAGGGTTAGGGTTAGGGTTAGGGTCCCGTGGTATGCCGTGGAGGTCCGTGGAAGGTTCCGTGGTATGCCGTGGAAGATGCCGGGGAAGATTTTGCCGCAGGTGGTGCCACGGCATGCCACGGCATGTGGCGAAAAAAGGCAATAATGTACATACCTCGTGAAAAGTATACTCACAGCATTGTCAGATTATCTTGAGAGGAAATATCCCGTGAGGTATTGCGGAGATTCGGGGGGGTTTCGTGTCTGAGTGGATCTACGATCGGGATACCATCTTTACCCCTGAATTGTGTTTTAGGCCGCATGTGTCTGTGACGTACGCTGTGGCTTGCTACTTCTTCTTGTAATCTACTTCCTTTCCCGACTCCGTGTCGACGACTCCGTGTCGAGGACTCCGTGTCCAGGACTCCGCGTCCTTCAATCCAAACTACTAAACCGGGGTTAATCAGCCACCGTACAAAAGGGGGTCCGTCCACCCAGGGGCTAACACGCCACCGCCACCGCTGCTATCAAGTCCAGCTTCAATACATTTCATATCATCAACAGGGCTCCTCAGCCACGACAAGGGTACGGGTTGTTTATAGGGTTTATTTCGTCTTTCTTTTCCGCCGAGCATCGGGCTATCCCCCTCGGCAACAACAACAAGGGCGCCCGGAGCACAGGGGCTACTCAACACGCTAGCGTTGGTACGAGTCGTCCACGCTTCTGTGCAAAAGGGCTGTGAGGATGAGGTTCTTCCCGTTTAGGATTCCTTATCTGGGGACTTGGATTACGCCGGTCATCGATGGAGACATGGCGATGGGAGGAGGAGGAGGAGCAGCAGCATCTCCTCAGGATTCTGGTCAGGATGAGGCTGATCAGCGAGGGGTGGCCTCAGAGGAAAGGAGGGAGGATGCACGACAGGACCTGCCGAGTCCAGAGGACATCCGGCGGCTGACAATCCTGGCGGATCTGATACGTCAAGGGGTTGGGCAACAGAGCGGGCCCGCCCACCCTTCAGGCATGTCTACAACTGTAGAAGTACGAACTAAACTTGAGATTAGAGAGTGGACTGGTATGGTAGGAAAAGGAGAAAGCCTTCACACTAAGTTTAGGGTGTTTGAGAGTTCATTTCGTGCATATCTGGCAGCTGAGAAATTGTCTGACGTTCTTGGGTACGAGGACATTCCCGTAGGGTTGCCTGACGTGGATTTGGAAATGCTCAAATTGAACAGAGGTGCAGAAAGAGTGGAGAAGTCTTTGAGAGTATGGAACTTGCTGCTGACAAAAATCACCGACGGTCCGACTCAAAACCGAATCGTCGCGTCTGGGAGCCCTCAGCAAGGATGGAGGATTTTTGTGTCACAGTACAGAGAAGGATATGACATGGAGGGAGAGCGTTTAGAGAGGGAATGGAACGAGTTGTGGCAGGGCGATGGTGAAGATGTCTTGGAATACCTTCGTCGTGGGGAGACTATCGTGATGAACATGAACTCCCGCTTGGGCCCTAGTGGCCACGGTAAAAAGCCTGAAGATGTTGTATGTCGTCATATCGCCCGACGTCTAAACACCTCTTTTACCCGCGCTCGGGAATCCCTTATTTTTTTTCCGAATCTCTCGAGGAAACACCTGGAGTTTACCTTGACACAGGCCCAGCACGAGCGTCGGCAGTCCGGGGGAGAGGGACACCGAAGTGAGGAGACGAGGCACGCGCTCTACACTGGCGGCATGGGTCGGAGTGGACCATCCTACGGCAGGGGCCAGGATGATGGTGGAGCACGCGCTGCAGGATGGAACGGTGGAGGAGCACGCGCTGCAGGATGGAACGGTGGAGGAGCAGGCGCTGCCGGATGGAACGGTGGCGGAGCAGGCGAGCGAGGCCCTCACCAACAGTCACCGATGTTCTGCAGACGACACGGCCCGAACGACTCCCACAACACCGCGGACTGCGTGGCCCTTCGACGGGAGTTCGAGGAATTCTTGGCCTTCCGCGAGCAGAGAGGAGCCCAGGGATTTGCGCATGAAGGCCGACAGACGGGGCGGGAAATTGACGGAATTCGCCGCCCGGACTTCGTGCAAGATCGACCCAGGGAGCAGCCACAACGTTCAGACGGGAATTGGGGTCGAGGCCTCCCGCCAAGGCAGGCACCTGGTCGTGGACGCGGGCCTGCAGGGTACACGGGTCGCCAACCGGGGGGGAGAGGTTTCGCGGACGGGCGTCCTTCCTCCTCCGGCGGCAGGGGGGCGAGCAGAGCACCGAATTTCCGCCCTAATTTTCCACCTCGCTCTGCCACCCACAACGGGCCCCCGCGTTACGCGAACTACGCTGGGCACAACGACGGCTACGGGTACAACGCTACTGCGGACGAGCGCTGGGCTGCTTCGGAATGGCAATCCTACGAGGAGCAGCAGTACTACCCCCCGAGACGCAAGAGTACGGCCTCGCAGCTCAAGCGAGCGGCTCTCGGGAAGGCTACGGAGACGTGAGCGGAGGATACGGCTCAGGCTATTTCTCCGGCGGCGGGGGAGTTTACCCGCCGCAGCCCGCCGTTCATGGCGATGGCACATACGGCTCTTACGCAGGATACTCTCCAGCTGGACCAGACGCCTTTCAGCCGATGCGGTATCTGGAACCGAACGGCGCGTCACAGCAGCAGCAACAGCAGCAGCAGCAGCAGCAGCAGCAGCAGCAACAGCAGCAACAGCAATACGGAGTTAAGCAGCCCGCCAGCGCCGCCTCATTCTCTCTCACTTCGTCGTCTCCCTCTTCCGGATCGCCGTCGTCTCAAGGGCCTCTTCGTAGCTGTGTGGCATTGAATGTGTCTCGAGGCAAGTTTGATTTGGTGTCCGATTTGGTGTCTGATTCGGCGTCTGACTTGATTGATTTCGGTGTGGAATCTCCTGCTTCTGAGTGCAAGTCTGGTGTGACTAAGGAGAGTGAAACTGTGCTTGTGAGTGCGCATGTGACGGAATCTGCTGTGAGTGCTGCTTTGCTGTGCGAACCCCAATCCTCGCTCACTCCCTCCCCTCCCGGAAGTGAGAAATGGACGTCTGATTCTGGATCCACGTCGTACGTAACGAACGACAAGACTCTCATGTACGATTTGCGTGACGTTGAGCCAAACCGCGAGTTCATCCAGATTGGAAACAAAGGCATGATTCCCGTGGTAGGGGTAGGAAGCATCAACTTGCGATTCCATATGTATGATGAAGACGGATTCGTGAAGGATTTTGACGTGCAATTGAAGGAAGTTTTGTATGCACCACAGATCGGCTTCAACCTTTTTTCCGCGTGGAAAGCTTCTCACCGCCAGGTCGTTACCCTCGATCCCACGGGTACCCACCTCATGGAAGGGCAACTCAACTTTGCACGTGGTAAATCGAGCGATTTCTTGTATGCCACACGTTTGCCCAACGACCCAAGCAGGCAGGTGATCAGTGTTCCCCGATTGTTTCCGACTCCGTCTTGCCCGCCTGCATCAGATGACGTACGTGATGTTGCGAATTCGTTTTTCGACTTGTCTTTGTGTGCAGAAACGCATCCCGACATGCACCTCGGTCGGGAAGTCGAGGGAGTTCTGAGTGACGTGAGGCCTGACGGTGGTTGTGATGAGAGTTCCAGTTGGTGTTTCTCGCCTGAAGTGATCCCAGAGAGTGAAGCAGAAATGGACGCGCGACAGTTTGACAGAATAGAGCATGAGCAGGCGAATGCTGTTTTGGGTCCCGGTTCGAATCCGTTCTTTGTGGGAAACCGCACGTCACACATCGACGTTAACGACTTCCACCGTGCGAATGGCCACCTTTCCGAATTTCTGTTGCGAGAGACCGCCCGCCAACAGGGTATCACTCTCACAGGTGTGATGCAGCCGTGTGGGGATTGCATGGCAGCGAAGGGGAGGAACACACCCGTGAGAAAAAGGGCGGGCTCGCGGGCGGAGGAGCCGAACGACCTCGTGCACCTCGACTTCTGCGGGCCGTACAGCGCTTCCCTCGGCGGCAATTGCTACATGCTGTACGCCGTGGATAGCGCGACGCGGTTTTCCAAGTCGTACGCTTTGCGGCGGCGATCGGAGGGTCTCGTGGTGTTCAAGCGTCTCATCGTGGATCTCGCTCGCATCGCCAAGCGCCCCGTCCGCTGCATTCGCGTGGACAACGACGCCGTCTGGACCAGCGTCGCTTTCCGCGATTTCTGCGCGAGCGCGGGCATCGCCGTCGAGTTTTCTCCGCCCGGCGTCCAGCAGTACAACGGAGTGGCCGAAAGCGCGATCTGGCGGGCGAACAAGGCGGGGATGGCTGCGCGGCGCTGTGCCGCCCGTCTTCTCGGGCCTGGGGGTTTCTCGAACATCCCCGGCCTCGACGAGCGCGGCGACAAGCTGTGGGCCGAGTCTGCAAAATGGGCGACGGAGGCGTTCAACCAGTCGGGGACGACCGCAAACGAGGGCCGCCGGTCGCCGCAGGAGCTGTTCACCGGGAAGAAGGGGCCTTTCCGTGTCCTGCCGTTTTTCCAGCGAGGATACATGCGCGTCGAGCGGCGGAACAAGATGGAGGACCAGGCCGTCGTCTGCCACTACCTGAACGGAGGCGACAACCACGCGGACTGCTGCGTCAAGGTCGTGAAGGCGCGCACGGGGCATGTTTGCTACACGAGCAACGTATCGTGGGCGTCGCTGCCGTCGTCGGGGGGGGGGAATTCACGTGGAGTCGGTGTCCCTCTCTCCCCTTCCGCGCCTGCGCCGCCCCCGCACCCAGGTTTCCAGATCCAGTTCGTGCCGCCGCAAGGGCCTGCCGCTCCGCCGCCGTTCAGGGCCGCCGCGCCGTCGCCGTTGTCCGTGGAGCCGACCAGGTTCGGAGCCATGCCGCTGCCCAGAGGAGCTTCGCCGTCTTCTGCGCCGGCCGCGTCATCGCCGGCGCCGTCGCCGCAGCAAGCATCGGGAGCGCCGTCGTCCGGCTCGCACCCGCTTCCGGCATGGTCTCCGTCCCCGATCCATGGAGCTTCTTCGCTTGGTGGTTCATCATCATCTGAGCCGACGCCGGCGGCGTCGTAGCGGCAACAGCGCCCGCCGCCGGCAGCTGCCGCGAGATTTCCGCCTCTCACTCCGCATGCTATGAGACAGGTCGGGGGTGAAGGGGATCGTCGGATTCAAGGGCGCACTCGGCTGCAAGCACGGGCGATCGCGGAGCAGAGGATGCTTTCCCCGATGGTGGATGGGGCCGTAAACTCGCCGCTGCCGGAGTCTTCGCCGGGAGATGGGCACCGTTTGGGTCTTGCTTCTCAGGTCGGGCCGAACGTGATGGCGGCGTGGGAGAGGACTGCCTGTGCGACGAGGGAGCATATCGATGCGGTCATTCGTGACGAGGTTCCGCCTCTTCAGCGTCCCGAAATGCCCACTTGACACGCGAGTGACCTTCACGTGCCGAAAAGTTACAGGGATGCCGTGCAGGGTGATCATTCGGTGCAGTTTTCAGATGCCATGCAGAGAGAAATTCACGGGTTGGCTGAAGGACAGGTTTTCGAGCCTGTGCCGGAGCAACAGCAGATAGACAATTGTATCGGGTCGAAATGGGTGTTTGACTGGAAGGTTGATGCGTTCGGTTGGCCTGTGAAAGCGAAGGCGAGACTTGTTGCCAGAGGTGATATGCAGAGAGAATTCTTGGATTTTGGGGAACTGTATGCACCTACTGTAGATGTGTCGTGTGTTCGTTTGCTGGCAGCCTTGGCGTGTGAGCTTGACTTGGGGTTGTTTCACCTGGATGTTGATCAGGCTTTCGTCCGAGCGGAACTCGAGGAAGAGGTGTTCATGCGTTTACCGCAGGGATGTGGTGCGTTGTCGGGGAAGATCGTGAATTTGGGCAAGAGTCTTTACGGGTTGAGGCAGGCATCCAGGCAGTGGTTTGCGAAGTTGAAGAAATGTCTTTTGCGTCTGAGTTTCGAACAGTGCCTGGCAGATCCATGTGTGTTTCGTCTGATTGAGGAAGGAAAAGTCGTTTTGCTCTTGGTGGTTCACGTCGACGACATTTTTGCAGTGGGAGAACAGGCAAGGTGTGATCAGTTCAAGGAAGACCTGAACAAATTGGTTCCAGTGAAGAACTTGGGGGATTTGACGTGGTATTCCGGGTGCTATTACGAGAGAGACAGGGAGGCAGGAAGATTGACGATTTCCCAGAAGACATACGTCGACAACCTGGCAGGAGAATACGGTGTTACGTGGGGGAAAAGTACGCCGTTGAGCACGACGTACAGACTTTGGGAGTTTGATGTAGATGAGCCGGAGGTGAACGAACCTTTTCGACAATTGGTCGGATCGCTTCTGTGGGTCGCTCGGTTGACCAGACCCGATCTTTTGAACGCAGTACGGGCAGTAGCGAGGTATTGCAGTTCGCCGAAACTGATTCACTGGAATGCGGCGCTCAATATCCTGGGGTATGCAGTGAGGACGAGCCATTTTGGTATTTCATTTCAGAGAGGTACTGTCGAGGGGCTGAACTTGGTTGCATTTGCAGACGCTGACTACGCAAGCAAGGCAGCAGACAGGAGGTCGGTGTCAGGAGGAGTGATTCTGTGTGCGGGGGGGCCGGTCAGCTGTATCTCGAAGACGCAGAATTGTGTGACAACATCTACGACGCAGGCAGAGTATGTGAGCATGGCTATGGTTGCGCACGATATTTTGTTTCTGAGGCAGGTATGGCGGTTCATGTTGCCGAAGGCTGGTATGCCGTGCATTCCTTTGTTTGAGGATAACGAGGGGGCGATTCAGATCGCGAAGCATCCGATTTCGAATTCGAACTCGAAGCACATTGACGTGCGGCACCACTTTCTGAGGGAGCTAGTGGAGAGGAAGGAATTGGAAATTATTCACGTAGCTTCGAGGTACCAGCACGCAGACTTTCTCACGAAGCCGTTGCCTGAGAGAGAGTTTGAGTTCCACCGGAATTTTGTGATGAATTTGAGGTGATTTTTCGGATGACAGTTTTTGTTTTCAGATGGAGGATTAAGTGTTCGTGATTTTATGGAGTTTGTCGGGTTCACCGTTTTCACTTGGTGACACCGCATGTTTTTTCTGGTTCTGTTGGAGCGCAGTTTGTGGAGGATAACATGAAATTACCGTTTTACAAGGGTGGTTTCCACTGCGCAATCTATATTTTTTAGTTTTGATACCTTGACGTGAAATTGGCGTTTTACCATGCGATTTCACGAAATTGGATATTTGAAGAAATGAAGAATTGCCGTTTTACCCTGGCGATTTTGAAAAGGGACTACATTTTAGGATTGATGAAACCTCGCAGAATTGCCGTTTTACATTGACGATTTGGGTAGGTTTCGAAAACAATGTTTGAATCGTTGGAGTTATTTTCTCTGTTCGAAATATTTTTGAATTCCAGGATGCGAGGATGGTTTGATTTTCTTGGAATTTATTTTTGGTATTGATTGAGGAATGATTTGAATGATAGTGAGAACGTTGTTTTCTGTATTGAATGAGTACAAGTATGATTTCCGGTATGACAATTTGACGAAGAGTTGAAGATTCGGGTCGAAATCATGACAATGTCGCGAGCAGGGGGGCTGAAAAGTATACTCACAGCATTGTCAGATTATCTTGAGAGGAAATATCCCGTGAGGTATTGCGGAGATTCGGGGGGGTTTCGTGTCTGAGTGGATCTACGATCGGGATACCATCTTTACCCCTGAATTGTGTTTTAGGCCGCATGTGTCTGTGACGTACGCTGTGGCTTGCTACTTCTTCTTGTAATCTACTTCCTTTCCCGACTCCGTGTCGACGACTCCGTGTCGAGGACTCCGTGTCCAGGACTCCGCGTCCTTCAATCCAAACTACTAAACCGGGGTTAATCAGCCACCGTACAAAAGGGGGTCCGTCCACCCAGGGGCTAACACGCCACCGCCACCGCTGCTATCAAGTCCAGCTTCAATACATTTCATATCATCAACAGGGCTCCTCAGCCACGACAAGGGTACGGGTTGTTTATAGGGTTTATTTCGTCTTTCTTTTCCGCCGAGCATCGGGCTATCCCCCTCGGCAACAACAACAAGGGCGCCCGGAGCACAGGGGCTACTCAACACCTCGAATACACGCAATTGTATCCATCAATAGCCATCGTCACCCACAACAGACTGTGTCGGGCGTGTTTTCGTAATAGACTATTGCCTAAACCTACTGTGAACCGTGGAATGATGTATGTCGATGGCCATTCTTGACGACCGCCGAAGCTTCTATTGCCGCCAACAATAGGTACCCGATTGTATCCAACAACAGCCATCGCCAAGCACAATAGATTGTTGGCCGGGCTCCTAAAAATATGAATCTGACTTACTTCGTTCCAGTACGAGACAAAACTCTCGAGTTAAGAAACGGAAAGCTGATAATTTTCTTGTCATTGTGGTTTCATTTTTAGTATCCAGATTATTTTGAAAGTGCAGTTAATCGAGGACAATGTAAGGGTACCGTAGCAAATCGATTTTTTTCCGAACAAAAAAATAATCTAAGTTATAGATGACTAGCATCCGAAAAAATAGCTCTTACTCACTTAGTTTCAGTATGGGACAAACAAACTCGAGATGAGAAACGGAAAAGATACGACGTATAATTTTCAGCGTAAGGTGGAGACCGCTTGCAATAAGACCAAAAAAAAAAAAAAAAAAAAACGCTCTGGGGGGGAAGCGATTTCTAGGTATGAAAAGCCGAATAGTTTAGATGAAACAGGATGCATCAACAATAATATTAATACGAGTATCCAGTTTCCTCCGTCTTGTTTTTTTGGGAAAAAGGGCTGGCATGTGGCATGCCAAAGCACAGCAGTACGAGAGGCTCTGGTCTACGGCAGGGCTCTTGACCAACACTGCGAGGGAATCGCGGCGGCATCCCCGCCTGCTTCTGTAGTTTACTAGCATGCTAAGACGATGTCCTCGTGGCGTTGTTTGATTTGTTATTTGCTGTGTTCCGAGTACTACTCCTGTGCTGCTGCTGTATGTAGTAGAAGATCACAGCCCAGCTTTGTGCCCGTACCTTTATTTTTGCTATATACTATACTCGCACGAGAACTGGCTGTTGTACAGCAGCAGCAGTATATTTTTTGTTGTTAACTCGATGCTCGTTCTCGCAGTATCGCATTCACCAACGAGCTTACCGGGTCTCGATTCGGCGGCGTGCGACTGGTGAAGCGTCGATGCGCACAAAGATCGCCGGTGGCAGCGCGAAGTGCGTCGGTGGAGTCGCTGTTGTTGAGTGACTTTCCAAGATGGTGATAGAGGATGTGGCTGCACAAGTATGTGTTGTGTCTTCTTCATGTCTGCTTGGATTTTTTCGTGCGTGTTCGCCGTCTATTTCTGCTCCCTCCTGCCAGGCCTGTGTGACAGGTCATCATCCCTACATGCGTTCCGGTTAGCGATAGTGCCTGCTGTTTCCAGCCGCGGAACACCACAACAAGCTGATGAGCGATGTTGCGTCGGCGACCTCGTGCTACTACTGCACTGCTGTAGTAGTAGACATGAGGTGCTCGTGGCGCGCGACCTGGTGCGAGTTGTTGAAAGGTGCTGCTGCTGTTGTAATAGTAAATAAAGTTCAGGTCATCCTTGTTATTTTTTCCAACTTTCTGCTCCACACCATCTTTTTGTGTCACTTTGGTACGAGATTACGGGGCCATCACAGAACCTTGAGCAAAACTAGAGGGACGAGGAGCCGTGAGCTTGACCTGTCTTTTCTATGGTGGACTCCGACGGCGCACACATCAACAAATGCTCGTACCGTCGTGTCCGGGGCTAGAGGCAAAAATAGTTTATCGCCGATAGCCTGCTCCAAGTCCTTGCACAACAACCCACACACAGGCATACGAATAGATTATGGAATCGTGCTCGTATTTTTAATAGCCTACCTGGTACGTCATTCAGCTGTGAGTTTTTCCAACTTTCTGCAAACTTTCTGCTCCACACCATTTTTTTGTGTCACTTTGGTACGAGATTACGGGGCCATCACAGAACCTTGAGCAAAACTAGAGGGACGAGGAGCCGTGAGCTTGACCTGTCTTTCCTATGGTGGACTCCCACGGCGCACACATCAACAAATGCTCGTATCGTCGTGTCCGGGGCTAGAGGCAAAAATAGTTTATCGCCGATAGCCTGCTCCAAGTCCTTGCACAACAAGCACACAGAGAGGTAGACGAATAGTCTAACTGCTCTAGTACTGATCCATCGTAAAATTAAATTCACCATTCATTCCTACGAAATCACACCATGATGACCAGACCTGCCCCCTCCGCCCCGCGATGTTGCCGGACCTTGCATGAAGCTCCGGCTGACGAAACACCCAGATCTGCTCGCTTGTTGCCACCCGGACGAAACCCCATCGTTATTTGGTACTGCTGCAGACAGTCCACGATTACCCCACGCCCGTTTCCTGCCACCGCTTTTTAACAGCAGCAGAATGCACGCAGCTATTATGCCACGCGATGACTTTGCCCCACCTAACACCCCCCGGTAGGGTTGCACACGGCTGGCGGCCGTGCGGCTTCTCGCGGAATTCGCATGCAGACATGTACCCTCGCTGAGCGATAACCCCATATCTGCTGCCTCCACAACCTCTGAAGTGGAGTGCGTACGGCAAATAAATGTCGTACGACTTGAAGTCCCCCGCTCGCAACACACGGCGGAGGTGCCTACGGTTGTCCGCCGTAGGGCTTTTAGCTGCTGTGCCCCTAAAACGCCGTCGTCTCCACATCATCTCCGGGATCCCCCACCATCGCAAACAAGGCCGCCGCCGGCGATTCATCCACGTCCGCCGTCGATGCGCACTTGCTGCTCTCGTGTCCTCTCCCACCACACCTTTCGCAGAGCTTTGCAGTGCGACTGTCGCTGTAGTGGCCCGCAGCCCTGCACCGGAAACATCTCCCCTTCGCTTTCCCGGCTCCACCGTGCCATCGTCGGAGCGATCCAACGATGGCGACACAGCATCCCTCCCTGCTGTATCCACGGCAGGTAGCCCCTGCTCCCTGCCGGACTTTCGTTGTGCCTTACTCTCTGAGAGCAAGGCCCTGCTCCGAGACTACGGCTCTAAGATCATCAAGTTCATCACCCATGATGAGGCTGCGTCGGTACCAACGACTCTCTAGAGTGTTCGTGAGCCCCAAGCACAGGTAGTCAAGACACCCAGACAATCGATGAGTTGATGATTTAGGTCGTTTATTATTATCTCCCAGCAGTGGTAGGGACAGCAGAAGTGACATTGTGCGTCATCCCACAACACCCAGATGTCAAGAATCACATAATGCACAATAAGCCAATATCCCGAACCGGCACGTAACTGTCAAGCTAAAGAGGCACAACGAACAAGTACAAGAGGAAAGGACAAAAAAAAACTGGAGCAGCAGATGAAGATCGGTTACGCAAGCCCTCGGGGGGCACGGGTCACACGGGGTGACATAGTTTCAGCTGGACGATGATGAGCTTGCACACAACGGAGGAAGGTGTGGCTTGCTGTGTCCGGAGGGTTCGGGCTAGATATATCGATGCAGCCCAACCTGAGTAGTACCAAGCCAACAGGTATGGAGCGGGTGAAACACAACCGTGGTGATCCTTCTCTTTTTCTGATGTCGTATCCACAGTCGAAAATGCTATATTATTCTTGCTGTACGTTTTTTCCTCGAGCGCAAAAAAAAATCGGGGGGGGTAGGCTGCTGTGTCGCCCTGATTGACTTAGATTTCAAGTCACGCACCAAAGCTAGAAAACTCGCGCAGCGCATGCCGTAATATGCGGGACCACCAGGGACATGGATCCAATGAGATACCGGTAACAAGCATGACATAGCGCATACCAGTGACGAGCAGCCCGGTGTGTTCGGAAAGGCATGGAATCCGAGTAGTAAATTGATTGATGTGCTGTATTCATTTAGACTACCATGGAAATATTGCTGTGGGCTGTCAATATGTGTACGACTCAATTAGTCAGCCCAACCTGATCAACCGTCAGTATTTTCGTGGTCACATATCACATGTACTGGTGTTGTTAAAAAATGTCTCGCTGCTGGTATCGAAAAAGCAGTAGTAGGGAGTACTTTTGAATATGATTGCAGGATGAGCGCCTCCCATAGATGGTTCTAAGTGTGAAGCTGGACGCAGTTACTGATGAGCCTACCCACGACAACTTGTCTACCGCCGCCCGGAGCAAAGGCACCTCAACTCGGAATTACACAGAAGAGCCGTATCTCCGTCTCTACAATGCTATCAGTAGTCTAAACACTACGCACGATGCTCAAAAAGATGAAAATAATAGTGCTGACGACCTGCACTGCGGTACACTATTGGTATTAATATCAGTCTTAGTGCATGTATTTGGAAGAAAATATAGAGTGTTTGCGATAGAGGTAAAAAAAAAAAAAACTTTACTTCCGCTAAAAGAGGAAGGTTGTCGTAGGGGCAATCTGGTGTTTGGAGGGTAACGGGTAGAAAAGATAAACCAGTGAAGGAATGAGACGGTTTCGGAGGGTTTCCCATATAATAACAAGGGATGTTTAGTACGGGGGTAAGAATGAAAAATAATAGAAGTTCCGGATGTTTGATGAAGAAAGACCAACGCAGTTCAGATACGAGCAAGCAGCGGTAGAGCGGTGTGAAGCGGGGTCGTCGGTGCAGCGAGTATCCAGGATAGATAGCTGACGGGCAAGGCCCTGCACGAGCTGAATAGAACCGGGCAAGGGACGTCAGGGAGTCGTCTGGTTGTTTTTGACAGGGGAAGGGACGTCAAGGAGTCGTCAAGTGGTCAGCAGTCATTGAGCCTGTGCGTTGGGAGGGTCGACGATCAGGAGGGGGGAACCTCTTACCGCGATACAGCAGCAGGACGAGGAGCACGACAATCTTGTGGGAGGCCCAGGGCCAAGGCGGGGGTCGACCCAAGGGAACGGGGCGGCCGGTAACGCGGAGGACGATCAGTCTTCAGCAGGAGGGTCCGGCAACAACGACGACGGTAGAGTGCGAGCAAATACCCTGAGTAGCCTGGGTACGAGTAGGAACGTGCACTTTGAGAGTAGCCAGACAGTACACCAAGGAGCTCACATGCGGTCGGGTAGGGGGCGGGGGAACGGCTCGTATGGGAACCGCGAGCAGTCCAACTCCATGCAACATGCCCCATCGCAGCGCAACGACCAATGTTTTTCCCACAAACGAGTTTCAGGGCCCCCCATGGTCGGGGGGAGGGAGTTCGTATCAGCAGGAGGCGGGGGGGAGGCGGGCTATCCATCCGCTCACGACCTTTCACGGGCCCTCACATGCACCCTGGGGCCCGGGAGGCCCGCCGCAGCAGCAGCAGCAGCAGGGGTAGGCACTGCAGCAGCCGAATAGCCGGGGCACACCACAGCAGCTACAGCAAGAGTGGGCACCACAGCAAGAAGGCTGGGCATACGGGGGGGGGGGGGGGGGACACAGCAGCAGCAGCAGCAGCAGCAGCAGCAGCAGCAGCAAGGGTGGGCATCAGAGCAATGCGGCAGGGAAAACGGGGGGGGGAGGGGGGGGGGGGGGGGGATAGGTTGGGGGGGGGGGAGTACCGAATCCGCGACAGCAGCAACAGCGGCCAAGCATGCGGCTACAGCAGCAGCAGCAGCAGTCAGGCCTGGGGGGGGGTTCGGGGATGTAAGCGAGTGGGAGATAGACGTGTCGGGGTCGCGACAGCGGCAGATGGGGGCACCCGAAGGACAGTGGGGGTGGGCGGGGGAGGAGACAAGTCCGTGGGAGAGGGGAGCACGGAGGTTGCACCGGCAGCCGCAGCACGAAGCAACTCCGGGGTGGAGGGACGGCATCAGTTCAGTACTCAGCACCAGGCCGCAGTGGGGGGGGGAGGGGGGAGCATCGGATTTCTCGTCCGGGTTGCAAGGTTGGGAGGAGGGGGGAAGGATGGGGGTGGGGAGGCGGGGAGCGGGGAAGCAAGCCATCAGTAGCGGAGACGATGTGGCGCAAGAGCAACCGCACAATAGTGGTCTGGTCATCACTGCGCGGGGAGGGGAAATCCCCACCCTTTGATTCGGCGGATGCCTTGGGTACGACTATAGGGATCTTCATCGTCAAGGGGGAAGGGACACAGCAGGTAGCAGCGCTGAGCAACATTGATGTGCGGAATTTCGCGCAGAGGGACCATTTTGGCTTCGGGGGAGGGAGCGCGCGGTGGTTTTGTCAGAAACAGGTGCGATATCCGGCCGGCGCGTTGAAGATCAGAAGCGTTGGGAGGTTGCACAGGGGTTGTTGGGGAAGGTGTCGGGGAAATCGGTGAAGGCGGCAAGCTTAGTGGGAGTTTAGCTACGACGACTGGGGCAGTTTTGTCGCGGGTAACCAGGGGGGGGAAGAGGGGATAGGGAGGGTTGTGTAATGGTTGGGGGGTTCGTTGACAGCACCCCACATGGACCCAGAGCGCGTACAAGCGTTCTTCGGGGACAAGCACCAATTCCCGGAAATCGACAAGTTGAGGCACATAGCGCGCGTGGGGGTACCGGTAGACGTTGGGCCAGGGGGGGACCTTACACAGGAACTTGCATACGGAAACCATTCAAGCGCGCAGAAATTTAGCGACGCAGTGTGGGAAAAAGCGGTTGCGGACGTGGCGGGGGGCAGGGCGATTTTTTCCCAAAGAAGCAAGCAGAGAAGGTTCCGGGACTGCGGGTGTCCCGGGTACGTATTAGGGGGAGTACCTTTACGTCAATTTGGGCTTGCAGTTTGGATGGAGAGGTAGTCCGGGGTGGTGGGGCGTGATATCAGCTGCGATGCAGCATGCGCAACGCAACACCACGAGAGCATCCGCGCGGTAGAGCACGTGACGGTTGCGCAGGCAACGGGGCGTCAAGTAGCCGAGTGGCCGGCAGAGTGCGTAGTGCGGCCAGCGAACGGGGGAGGGCAGGACGACCCAGCCTTTGTGTTTTTTTTTTTTTTTTTTTTATGGATGATGCCATCTCAGCAGAAGTTCAGTGGGATCCGGAAGGGGCGCAGTGTTTGGACTTGTCTCGATCGCCTAGCGGGAATCCACAAGCAGGCTATGGGCGAGAGGTCAGAAGGGGAGGAGCCGTTACTTTCGAAAAAAAAAAAAAAAAGGTGACAGGCTGGGCAACGCAACAAGAGGTGTTGGGGTACGATGTTGACACAGAGAGCATGACTATTGCCCTCCCGAAACGACAGTGGACGAATTACGCGCGCGATTGGCAGATTGGCCAGCAGGGCGGCAGACGGTAACGGTGAGGGAGGTGCTAGTGTTAGCAGGGAAGTTGCACCACACATCCTTTGTAATCCGGCCCGGACGGTACTTCGTGCGTCGGCTTCTGCAGTTATCTAATCTGCATCTTGATGGGGTGGAGCTGGCCGGGGGGGGGGGGGTGCGTGGGGTAGGTTCAGAAAGCAGAAGGAAGCGAGACGAGTTCTACGGTTGTCGCGGGAGTTCATGGCAGACGTGGGAGGGTGGAGATGGTTTTTGGAGACGGGGGGAGGGTACGGGGGAGAGAGCATAACAGCACCGTCTTTCAGCTTCGTGAAGCAGCGGCCGAGTAGAACCTGGTTTTCGGACGCTTCATTGACAGCAATAGGGGGTTGTGCATGGAAACGGGGGTGTACTGGAGATTCGCCCTGCCAGAAGAGGTGCAGAAACGTACGATAAAGGGGGGGCAGGCGGTAGCTGATTTAATTTCCATTAACCTGTTGGAGGTCATGGCCATGGGGGTGACGGCGTTCGTAATGGTAGACATGAGGGGGGAGAGACCGGGTAGGAAGGGGGAGGCAGTTTTGATGAGGGCAGATAACGAAGCAGCTGTAACCTGGGTAAAGAGGTGTCGTGGGGGGGGGTAAGAAACAAGCGAGGGTAGGGGCATTGATGAGAATGATGGGGGCGTTGGAAGCAAGGGGAAGGTGGTGTTTCAGGCAAGGCACGTACGGGGGGTCGATAACAGGTTGGCAGATGGTCTGACTAGGTGGCGAGAGGAACAGGTTCCCGAGAAACAGAACGCAGAATGTCCCGAAATCGCTTGGCAGGTGCAGGAACTGGGATCGGGGAGCAGCTAGTGTGTTCGGAGATATGGCGAGAGAGTACGCATTTGAAAGAGTTGCAGCTTCGTCTCGAAAACTTACGAGGCGAATTGGAGGATGTGGGTGAGCTGGAGATTGTTGGTCGGGAAGGGGTGTTGGCTGCAGAAAGACATGGGGAAGATGGAGTTAGTGGGGGAGTTGGTCGAGTTCATGGGGTACTGTTGCGCAGAAAAAAGGGAACCAGGAGTCGACGGTAGTAGGCAAGTTAGTGGCGATTAATTTCTACCATGAGCAGTTCGTGGGGCTTTCGTTGCCCATGAGTAACCCATTGATCAGATCGGTGAGGCAAGGTATCAAGAGGGCACACGTAGGTACGGGTAGTCAGCAGAGGGTAAGAAGACCATTGACTTGGGGGATGCTGAAGGGGATGCAAGGAAGCACTGCATCATGGGGGCAAGGGGGGAGGGTGTTATGGATAGGTCTGACACTGTCCTATTTTTTTTATGTTGCGAGCGTCAGAATTGTTTGCCAAGGAGAGAGGGGTGTATCACAAGGTATACTGCATAAGGAGGGGGGATGTCGCGTTTTTCAGAGTTAACGATCAACTGGCGGAGGGTAGCATTCGGAAGCAAATAAGGTAGAGGTGAGGTTCAGGGGATCGAAGGGAGACCAAGGAAGAAAAGGAGCGGTACTAGTCAGGACAAGATCAGGACGGGGTGGAGGAGAGTAAGGAGGGGCATTGGGGCTATTGGTGGAGCTTTCGAAATGAACAATGACGGGGAGTTGACAAGGGAAGCCCCTTTGATGTCATATCGAGGAACGGACGGTTGGAGGGTCGGGCCAGGGGGAAGGCAACCCAGTGCTGGAGGAAGGGTCTCGCCAGTGTAGGGAGGAGGTGGAAGGAAGGGGGGAGAGGAGCGGGGGCCAGTCTGATTCCGGAAGAATTCGCGTTGCATTCGGGGAGAATAGGGGGGGCAACCAGACTGGCCGCGAGAAGAGTGCCAGAGGCAGTGATTAGGAAAGAAGGGAGATGGTCGTCGGACTCGTTTATGGTGTACGTTAGGGCTAACATGGAAGACCCGGTATGGGTATCAGAGGTGCTGGAGCATGGGGGGGGGGGGGGAGTTTGAGAGACAGCCAGGACAAGGGACGAGATGGGGTTAAATACTATAGGTGCTACTCCGCCCGGTATAGTAACGACCGCTTGGGAGGCTGCAAAGTGCCCGAACAGTGCTTACACATATCCGGACGAAGGGGGAAAGGAACCGCGGTCTCGTGAGGGGAGGCGTTCCACTAGCGGAGCGCGACCGGTAAGGAGGTCCACCGCGTTTCGTTTGTGTGGAGGAGGGGGGAGGCGTAAGCAAGCGAAAAGGGACGAGGCGACCCCCCCCCCTTTTTCTCTTCCCTCCGGCTATTTTATATAGGGGTAAGGAAGGCGTACGCATGCAGGGGGGGGACGGTCCAGGGTCCAGGGCAGCCCCCCCCCCCCCCCACCATTTCGGCTTCTTCAATTAATTACAAGCATTTTTTCGTGGAAGTGAACAACCAAAGAGGAAAGTTGTCGTAGGGGCAACCTGGTGTTTGGAGGGTAACGGGTAGAAAAGATAAACCAGTGAAGGAATGAGACGGTTTCGGAGGGTTTCCCATATAATAACAAGGGATGTTTAGTACGGGGGTAAGAATGAAAAATAATAGAAGTTCCGGATGTTTGATGAAGAAAGACCAACGCAGTTCAGATACGAGCAAGCAGCGGTAGAGCGGTGTGAAGCGGGGTCGTCGGTGCAGCGAGTATCCAGGATAGATAGCTGACGGGCAAGGCCCTGCACGAGCTGAATAGAACCGGGCAAGGGACGTCAGGGAGTCGTCTGGTTGTTTTTTTTTTGCCCCCCACCCTCCCGCAACAAATTTCCACGGCGGATGGGCAAACGGAGGGGAAGGAGACACAGTGGTCGATTAGTAATGGTTTAATCCCGATCGCACGGGCCGTTTGAAACGGAATCATTACATACTAATCGTTTGGTTTTCGTGGTGGGTTCCCGATCGCACGGGCCGTTAGTAACGGATCCACTAGAAAGCACGCGTAAGTGGTGGTCGATTAAGTGATGGCATAATCCCGATCGCACGGGCCGTTAGAAACAGAATCATCACATAATCGTTTAGCAATCGTGGTGGGTATTAATATCAGTCTTACTGCATGTAATTTGGAAGAAAATATAGTGTTTGCGATAGAGGTAAAAAAAACCAACTTTACTTCCGCTAAAAAAAGTGAATTTCCTTCCCTTCCTGATTTCGGTGTGTTTGCGAGTGAGGTAAACCAAATCCTGCAGGCGACGCCTCCGAAAATAAGAAGGGAAGTGGGGAGGTGAGGCAAAGCGGCAACGAAAAAAGAAGAACGGAAAAAAAAACAGCGGCAGCAGCGGCAGCCCAGCAACGTTTCGGCGGCAGAGTTGACCGCGAAGCCACCATTGCCATCCCACGACTACAAGCAGCAGCACAGCAAGCGGCAGCTATCTGGCGATAGACGCAGCTAGGGGCAGCTTGAGCAACAAAAATAAACAGCGTCAGTACCAGCACCAGCACCAACCAGTTTCCGTTTTTGGATTGCTGTTGTTCCTGCTGCTGCTGCTGCTGCTGCTGTGCTGCTGCTGCTGCTGCGCTCGGCCTACGCAAGCCACAGCGCCGGCGCGTTCCGCTCCGCCGCCGCCGCCGCCGCAGCCGCAGCCGCCGCCGCGGCTGCTGATGTCGCTGCTGCTGCTGCTGCTGCTGCTGCTGCTGCGCTGCTGCCGCAGTTTGGTGAAATCGAAATGATACACGAGCTGTCGTGCTGTCGCGCTCTGTACGAGCACGAGTACGAGTACGAGTGAGTACGAGTCCTTTTTGGGACGACGCATCCTCCACGTCGTCACCAAGCGGGCGAAAGCGTATACCGTAGCAGCGGCGGCGGCCCGCTGGCACAATCTACCGCCGCTCGTGCGCGCTATACCCAAGCTACACCTCTCGAGCCTCTGTGCTCCCAGCAGTTGTCGTGATGCGTACGGCAAGCAGCATGGTGGCATGGAAGATGCTCGGTGTTTTGATCCTTCGTGTTCGAGATTTGAGTTGCGTTCTGCGTCGGGATAATGCTCGGTGCGTGTAGGCCAATGAAACAGAGAGCCAAAAGTTACCGTAACTTTCGCTGAAATCCTTACTTCGCTAAAGTACTTTTCGGCCGTTTTTTCGGAAATTTACCTAAAAAATTTACCTCGGGAGAATTTTTAGAGAAGTAAAAGTAAAAAATAAATAAATCGCGAACACTCCAATACAGGAACCATGCTGCTGCTGTACGCTGTACCTGGAGTTTTTATTTATTTATTTCCCGAACACGGTTGATTTATCGATATACGGGGTTGGTGAATACTAAAACGAGCGTACAGGGGGGGTGGCTCGCAGTATGCTTTTTACACATACGTACATAAAGGACGTATACAATATACCCATAATACTAAAACTGTACGGCAAGATACCGAAGGACTCTTTGGCTCGCAGATGGCTAGCAGCACGCTTTTTACACATACGTAATATGTCCATACTAAAACTGCTAGATCCCGAGGGACCCTTTGGCTCGCAGTATGCTTTTTGCACAAACGTACGTAGGGGACGTATGTGTGTGCGTGTGTATACAATATATCGATGATACTTAAATCGTATGGCAAAAGATCCCGAGGGACCCTTGAGCCTATCTCTCTTCCTATCTTGACGAGTTATCATGTTGACTCGTTGAAACAGTACCTACACAGCAGTATCTGCTGGATGCACTACACAACACCCGTATGTATATATCAAGGGTGAAGAATCAGCACGGACACGATTGTTGGATGTCGACGAGTAGAAGAACAGTTTAATGTGAAGAACACACACATACACCATATTCAAACGGGGCATACTTGAAGCTGGATGAACAGAGTGAAGCTGGGTAGAAGACGTTGGTCTAAAAACTCAAGACAACAAACAACCTGGAGGATGTATATAAATATATGGGTAATACTATTGGTCGTACGGCAAGATCTCCCTCGATCCTTGGGCCTTACGATAGTTGTCTCTTACTACCGCAGCAAAGCATCAACACCACTGCCTCTCGGCATAAAGTACTGCTGTTGTGAAGCCGTTCTATATGGTATTCATACTATAAAGAAATTAACTGTTGGTGATACTGCAGGTCGTACGGCAAGATCTCCCTCGATCCTGGGCCCTAAAATAGTGTCCCATACTGCTGCCGCAGCAAAGAATCAACACTGCTGCCTCCCGGCATGAAGTGAAACCGGTCAGCTGTCCAGTACAGCAATCAGGTTTTTATTCGGGTGAAAACACCGCATGAAAGCTACGTTGAAACTGAGAACTATACAACGACTCATATGTTCACAACATAGCTGGTGTTGTGGTCTTCTCGTACCCGGTACGTTGGCATTTCACTTGTTCTACCCGTTACGGTATTCTCGTACCCGGTACATTGGCAATTCACTTGCTTTACCCGGTATTCACCGGTACACTGGCATTTCCCTTGCTTTCTTGCTTTACTCATTGCTTTGTCTGCAAATAATAATAAATCAGAACGGACACTGGGTTGGACAGATGTATTTGGGTATATAGAACGGTAAAAAAAAAAAGGCACACACATAGGGGAAGTACGTACCCCTACGACTCATATCCGTGGGGTCTCCATACATTCTACATCCAGTAGTATTTTATAAATTTTGAAATACGTCAGCTGTGAGTTCGACTGATAAAAATAGTTGATACTCAACTTTGCAAGCTGCGTAATACGCCTCGTCTATATTCTATTTTTCCCTAATTTTACAAAATTTATAAAAAATTATTGTGATAAACCGAGCGCGCGTATTCTATATGCGATTCCTTGTCAAAGATATAGGCCAGCGGCTCCCCTGGATGCAGTAGTATTATAAAAAGATTTTTACATCCGTACGATCGCACATTATTCATGCTGACTGCAAAGTATGTTGCCTTCATTCATACTCTATAATATACAGCAGTATCTTCCGCATACCGAGCGGTATCACACAGCCTCAGTTTACTCTTGGCAGATACCCCGTATAATTCTGTCCACTACGGCGAGAAAGTGAGCAATGAGATAATTACTGCTGTGCATGAGCTTCGTACGATACTATTAATGTTGTACTTCTCCGTCCTTGGCCAAAAATTCGATTGAGCATTATTATCTGCTGTAGATTACGTTAATAATGTCCGCACAGAAACACAAAAATTATACCATGGTATTTATTAGGGTTCGACCTTATATATACGTATACCCGATCTGGGTCGTGCCCTGAAAGAGTTTCGTTGGTTTTGATATGGTTGGCCTATTCTTTTCATCTAAAGGCCCGCGTGGTCTAGAGTATCGCTTCTGTTTTTAGCGTTGAACCATGGAGCTCGAATCTCAAGATGGATGAGGCGGGGATTCACGCAATATATACAACAAAAAGGTGTGGAATCAACTGCTGAGATCGCCTAACGAGTGTTTTTTTTTTATTTATTTATTTTTATTTTTTTTCATCATCACTTTTACTTTCCAGCCCACTCGTAGGAGGTTTTACCCTCGACGATCTTCTGGACAAGCCGTGGTCACAGGTGTCGTCCCTTCTCCCCCCCGGTACGTGCCTTTAGTTTTTATCGCGCGTAGGGTTCAGCATTCCCACTGCTCGTCGATTTTCATCGAATGTAGCCAACTCACGCTTTCGCGCTTTCCTCTTATCAATTTTTTTTGCAAGAAAAAGTCCCTATGAGCATGCACTCGGTGAGACTCGAACTCACGAAATTGATCTTGACAGGCTCGCGGACCACCTACCAAGCCACCGGGGACGCCGGTAGGCGCAACGAAGAACTGAAGTATTTCCGCAATAAAACCCAAGGCACAGACCACATCGGGGAGAGGAATAAAGAGCTTGCTGTGTGACACCGGATGTCTATACGTAGGAGGGATAGAGAAAAAAGGGCGAAGATAACAAATGGGATGGAAATCAATGATATATCTGTATCGTACATACATAACTACGTACGAAAAAAATATAAGGTACCTGGTGTGAAAAATCAGCAAACGCGTACGAAGAAACACTGCATGGTCGGTGGGCGTAGAGGGGTTTCAAGATCGGTTTGGTTTGAAGAATACACTGCCTGTTGTTAGGTCCACCCCTTGCGTAAGTATCATCTGAAGATTGGGTTGTCCGAGAACGAATCTGGCCAGCAGGTAAACGCTTTTTAAACTCCGAGAGTGTGGGGTGGTCAAATACATACTACCAGGTATTGTAGTACGCATGTTCTGACACTGTAACAATAGCTCAAAGTCCTGAAATCCCGCCCGTGGTCACTGAACAGGCTGTAAAAACTAAAATGCGTCGCGACTGGAGAAAACTAACAAGAACGAAATAGTGCCGAACCGGTAGGTGAGAGAAATGGTATTAACGACCTGTCCGATATGGTATGTACATCCCGCATCAATTGCAAATGAACAACACCATGAACGTGTCCATGCTATTACATGTACACCCAGCATAGAGCATAAGAGCGGGCAAGAACTTTGGACATCGTGCCGAAAGGACCCCGGATCGTCGGCTCCTATCATGAGTGCTTTGCCTGCAGGAATTGCGACTGCTCTCCCAGAACTGATGCATGCATCCTAAGCGGTGGATTCGAGATGCACTATTCAAACCAAACTGAGCAGAGAAAACCTGGCCTTCTCCGATAGTAAAAACCATTCCCAGGACACGTATACTCATTGACCGCCTTACTCACTAGCGCGGTGAACAGTCAATCGATTTTCACGCTGTTTTAAGTATCTGACACGGTTTCCAATGTCGACTGGGCATCTTAGTCTTCTGAGTACTGCACTACTGTTGCTGTACATGTACCGAAGTTTGACCCTAATTCCAAGTGTTTCGTCCGCGCAATGGAAGGGCAGTTCTAAAGGCCACATGCCCAATGCCGAAACGAGAGGTTCCCTGAATGCCAAAAACAAAACGCTAACGGCGCCCGAGTTTGCGAACGCGAACGTGTAGGTGTTGAGCGTACCACGCATCCCCGTTTTATTTGTCCGTATCCGAGTAGCGGATGATCCGCCTGATGAGACAGGAATGCTTGAAGAGACACTACATTGCATGGCACCTAATACCGAGAAACATGTTGGGATCATACTGCTGCTCTCCACGTGACTATCTTTGATCGCAACGATGGCACAATAACAGTAGTGACAGTCGAATAAGAGGCAAGTCGACACAGAACCCCTGCTACGAGAAGGGTATAGCTGGATACGCCCAAGCATCTATTACGACCGACCAGGCTCCTTAACCCAATACCAGTGGGATACAAACCATCAGTGTTTCGCTATACGTTTTCGTGATAATACCTAGGCTTTGGGATTGTTCACACAGATTCAGTTTATATACAGATACTCGACGTCACGCGCACAGGAGGTACATGAGAAGGCGTATACCAGGTATCATAACGTTTGGATACCCTCATGTAGGAAGGAACGAGTGCATGTGCAAGTCGCCACACCACGCACAGGTACATATGTGTGCGACGCTAAACCGAGATGGAACGTGACGAGCTTTGGTTTGATCTGCGCAACCTAACAGGATACTATTTGTCGCTCCAAGCATAGTTGTCGAGGGTTGAAGGAACGAATCGACAGGTGTGATTGGAATGCGAGTAGGTGGTAGGCAGTTTCTGTTCTGGGGGGGTGTTTGTCTCCACCTTGCTGCAACTACTTCCACAAAAAGCGTTATACGAGGGGTACGATTTGGAAGTAGGTCTGGACGAATGCCGTTTTAAGACGCGTGATTGATTTTAGCACGAACAAGTTGCACGAGTGGACAGTGTCCGTGCTCTGGGGGGGTGGCGTAAACGTCAGTACCTTCGAACACTTTTTAACTCGGAATCAAATATTTACCTTGGCTAGCGCCAGTAAGTCGATGTGGAGCACCTTGAAACGACCTAGGTCACTCGAATAAAGGTGGCGCAAACGCCAGTAGCTTCAAACACTTACTTAACTCGGAATCAAATATTTGCCTTGGCTAGTGCCAGCAAGTCGATGTGGCGTGAACGTCAGTACCTTGAAACGACTTAAGTCACTCGAATAATAATTTTGGCCCGGAGTAGAAAGAACTTATGAACTTCCTACAGCCCGTGATGAACGTATACATAAAACGACCTCCACATTCGCAAGGAAACGTGAAGTTTTGCCACATCGATACAAACAAGTACGTGAGTATATTGGAATACTGATCGGTCAACCGTTATAACACGTTTGACAAGTCAAGCCCGCAGATATATATATATAGAGGGGCAAGGTGGACAGCCACCGCAGCTTCTCGGTAGTGTGGCCACGTATAGCCATACGACAGAAGACTGGCAGAATTATCTGAGGTCTCAGTTAAAGGTTAGGTGGTGGGGTAGGACGATGGTAGCTTTCAGTGGAACATATGTCTGGCCAAAAGCTTAAACGTGTAGGTTATTGTCAAAGTGCAGACGTAGGCCTTCGAGAGGAACCCCCACCTCAGATGCAGGTAAGCCAGGAAGAAAACATGTTTTTTCGCAGATGAGTACATGCTCCGAGCGTGTTAGACAGATATGGCGCAGGCAGTTGCAAGTGAAGACTGTACGAGGGTCAGGTCCGCCGCTCTTCTCAGCACCGTCCAAGGTCAGCACCGCGGGAACAAGAGGCGCTGCAACATTGGGCCGACGGCGAAAGACGGGGGAGGAAGGCTGAAGAATCTCTGGACGAAGGTCAGGACCGCCGTTATTGGTACCGCCGTCCAAGGGTAACACCGCGGAAAGGAAGGGCGCTGCAACATCGGGCCGACGGCGATGGATGGAGGAGGAAAGCTGAAGCATCTGGACTAAGGTCAGGACCGCCGTTCTTCTTACCACCGTCCAAGGGTAACACCGCGGAAAGGAAGGGCGCTGCAACATCGGGCCGACGGCGATGGATGGAAGAGGAATGCTGAACAACGTCAGGACGAAGGTCAGGACCGCCGCTCTTCTTACCATCGTCAGAGGGCAGCACTAAGGGAAGGAGAGGAGCTGCAACATCGAGCCGACGGCGAGGTGCGAAGATGGAAGGCGCAGGCGCTGCAGCGGTCCATGATCGTAATACCCGCTGGGCACCGTCGCTCATATGCGCCGGTCTGGCGGGGTGTCCGAGGAGGAAAGCGCACACGCTGTCGCCGGGCTAGCACCGAGGCGCCGGCTTTGGGCCGACAATGGTTATATGTGTCGGGCAGGGGGGGGTGTTACAGCGAGTGGCGCCAGGGAGGGAGGTTCATAGCGCTGTGACTGTCGTGACCAGCGCTATGGGGAGGATAATACGGCGCGAGACCACTGTCCTGATCAGGGTCACGCGTCGGGTCTATTCGATAGGCAGAGGGCAAGCTTTGGTTAGCATCCTCTGGGCGGATCTTATAGGGGCAGGGAGGATCCCCGGTGTGGGAACGCCTTCGGTCTCGGGTACAGAGCCAGTAACGAGGTTCCGGGACCACCCGGTGTTTACAAAACACCACCAAGAGTTAAGAAAGAAAGTCAAAGCCAAGTGATCTGTGATACCTGTCCTATCGACCCCCAGCCCCTTGGGCCCTGCCTTGCCCGTCGTGCCCGTCATCGTGTCTGTGGTGCTACATCGAGTGTTCACGCTGACTGCTTGCATTTTTACCGCATTGCATCGATCCACGTTCTGCGTGACCCGATCATCACTGCTTGAAGGCACTTCCTCGAACTCCCAAACAACAGGTGAGCCGGCCTCAGAGATCTAACGAGCGCAGGTCCTTTTTACGGTCTGAGAGCTGTACCCTGCTGTAACAGTAGCTCCTTGTTTTGTTGGCATTTGACGAGACAGTATGATACCATATAGTACCTGGTATATCTGAATATGTGTACTTCTACTTTCGTACATACGTACCTATATCTTAAGTGCAAGCTCCGAAGTCGCATTGCGAATAAAAGGCACCAAGTACTTACGTATCTGGTTTCATTGTGTCTTTTTTTCACGAGTACGAACAGCATACTGAATATCATACCGTCGGCAGCCGTAGATACCAACACACTCAAATATATTTATTTATAGGGTAGTAATACCAACAACCTCCAAAGCCCCACACGGAAAACAGCAAGAGAGAGCTGCAGCATGGTATGATACTGCTATGTATGAGGTTAAAAGCCCGGTAATTACCTGGGGGTTAAGGGGCACTGGGAACGTATTTGTAGTACTTGGAAGACGTATCTTAGATGGGAAACCGGGTTTCCCAGAAACGCACGAGCTTGGTCTCAGTCTCCGCGTGCACGAAAGGAATAAAACTGCTCTTCTTCTATCGCTAAGCAAGCAACACACGTGAGTAACAAGGAGTACCGACTTGATAGGCAGACCTGTCCAGAGATACAAAGTGTCCCGAATGCTTGATCTGAACAAGTGTCGTCTGCGGCTTACGTAGGACTTTTCGCTTTTTTTTCGGTTTGAATTGTTGTCACTGGTTTGTTTTATTTGCTTTCCTGTTGTGGATTAAGGTAGTTCCGGCCACTGCACGATGGAGATTCAAGAGGTTGGAGGGTCTGCTTCCCCTCACGGTGGCCGGACCACTTGAGGCCCAAGGCCCCTCGGTACCCCACCGCCCAAGGCCCGTCGGTGTGGATCGAGCGCCTTGTACAACAGACCAACAAGAGGAACTCGAGTCTAGGCAGGAGCCCAATGCGAACGACGTAGGTCGAGCGTGTTGTACAACAGACAATGAAGAAAAAGAGCTTCGACCGGAGCCCACTGACGAGGCCCGAGAAGCCTCCGCCAGACGGACCTTATCCAAGACCCCTTCCATACTCGCTCGGCTGAGCGAGCTCTACCGTCCAAGACAACTGGACGCCCCCGCTCCTTAGAGCGCGTGACGCGCGCCGCCATCAAGGCCTTGGGTTTTGCAGCTTTGACTCCCCACTCTTGCCCTCTGCTGTTCAAGCCACCTGGAAGACCCCGCTCCACTGAGCGCGTACCCAGCCAGCCCGTAGAGACAGCTGCGTCTGCTCCAGGCCGAAGCACGTCAGTGCTTCGCCCGGCTGGTTTTTCAAAGATCTTAACGAAGTCATTAAAAGTCTGGCACAGGTGGCGGCCTACCTCTAGGATGTGATCGTTTTCCACTCTGATCCGACGGCCCACGTCAAGACGATACGAGCCCTCTTCGAACGCCTGCCCAAACACAACCTCAAGCTCTCGCCCTCGAAAGCTCGCCTCGGCGCCACGGACGCAAATTTGCTGGGCCTCTTGATTGATCCCAAAAGGTATAGGCGCAGCTGGCACGGGAACGCGTGGTTGACTCCAGACAGTAACACGGAACTCCTCTTATATTATATCCGAGCTGTCGAGTTGACTCGCCTCACATGCAGTATAGGGTTCCACTTGACGAGTGGCATTGGTGGGCACACATTACCCCGATATCCCAATACCCTACTGCCGGAATCCCTTTCCAGCGTGGAACTCCCCAATCTACCTATGGATCTTATATGTCGTGTATCTGAGTACAATCAACATCCCCCCTACTCAATATACACGACCATACTCATATCCCCCCTGCTCCTGTGCATGAGCAACATTCCCCTCAGCTCTGTACATGAAAATGTACGACATCGCAGGGCTGATACATCTCAATAAAAAGATCAACTCGAATCAAACTCAGAAAGTCAAAAATCCAATCTGTAACCCAAAAATCAAATTCTTGAATCAACACTCAAACCCTCAAAATCAGTATTCAAATGCTCAAATCCCCAGCCTCTCTGTGGCAAACACATAAAACTCTCGAAATCCAATGCCAGGTAAAAGGGCATTCTTCTCGGACTCAGTCACGTAAAACGGCATTTTCCGCGGAATTGGTCAAAAGATATTCAGTGGAATCTCGTCGACTTAGTACAGTGATCTCCGGGGCCCTCCCCTCGCCAAACGCTACTGGTGTCTACAGGCACACTATCATAATCATTCGTATTGTCTCCAGCGCGCACGCTCGAAAAGATCAACTTGCGAATTCGGCGAGACTTCAACTCCCGACCCACAATAGGGAATTATATAGCACTACCTGCTAGACCACTCAGTCAGTACTGACTTTGAACAAAAGCACAAATTTTCAAGAACCAAAACAAGTCAAACTCTCAATTTCCGAAATACTACCCAAACCTTCCAAATCAAAAAACGTTTCCTATGGACCGCACACGCCCCCAGGCGCTTCATAGTCTCTCTTCAACATTATCCAAAAACTCTCCCTATATTTCATGAGGAATTAATGCAAATCATATAAAATATCACAGTAGTCCTACTCATCAAAATAAAAATTAAGCCAAGGAAATAAATGCCAGAGATCGCAAGGAACCCCGATCCTCCGGACAAGGGTCTCCCCTTGTCCCCTACTCCCGCCATAGATACACAGATCGCGACGGTAATGCGAGATAGCATACATTCCTTCACTTGAATTTTATTTGACGTGGGGACTACTCGAAAACACCAAAAACTCTCGCGGACTCCAAATCGACCAGAAAAACAACTCCAAAATACAAGCAATGAAAATATTCATCCAGTTTCAAAGGCAACCACATTTCAGTAAGAATCACCCCCCCGAACACTACTGCTGTTGCCTCCGCCGCGGCTGCCTCTCCGTTCGGTCTCATGGCGTCACCGCAGCTCGGGTCATCCAGCTATTCCTCCTGGGTGAAATCAAACGTCGCCTCCGCAGCATTGACCCGCCATACATAAGGGATGGGACGTGCATTCGAGCGATTAGGTCTGCACATGCACTGCTTGCAAACTCCTCTTTGGTATAGTTGAGTTCTCAAATGCTACTGCAAATAAACAGCTACCTCTCAACGAGCATATATGGTCCCACATCAAACCCCATGTATTCCTCGACCACTATATATGCTGCAGTACATACTTGATGAACACATACAGCAGTGCCAAGTAAACCGTTTTCGTCTCAGCTCACATTACCACACTACTTCTGCTGCTGCTGTACTCGAATAGTATATTACTCCGTCCGCAAATAAATATCTTGCCTTTAGCACGTAACAAGTGGCGCGGGTCGTGCTACACACCAACCCAACCCAACAACTCAAAAACGAGATACCCGCATACAAAGATGTAAATATGTGAAATGCCGCAAACAGACGTGTTGCTGTAGTTGGGCACAACGGTTCATCACATACACCTCTTCCTGCCGTACTCATGTCGATGCTCAACCAGAGCCCTCGACCAGTCAACCATAATACAGACAGACGTCAGTCCTACAGCAGTGCGTCTCCAGAAAAACTTCAGTGAGGGAAGCTATACGTATACGTATACGTATACGTCTGTTCATCTCATTTCATTTCCAGTATTCCCAAATAAATCTGAACCTCCAATGTTCGCAGATTCTCTCCTACTCTCAAATCGATACACAATCAAATTAGAAACGAAAATCACCATAGCAGTCAATCAACAAAGCCAAACGTGCCTGGTGCGGACGTAAGTCCTTGCCGGTGGCGCCTCGGTCCCTTATCTTTCCTCCTCTCTCTTGGGGCACCGCATCCCGAACAGATGATGATGCAGACTCCTCCCCCTGGGCCCATCTTCACGCTCTCCCTCGACTCCTTCCTCGGGGGCAACGTCCCCCCCCATCAACCACCTGCGGGCGTGGTGCTTCAGCAGTCCAGGCGGATTCTGCCAGAACGCTTTCAGCGTCGCTCCCGCGGTCTCCGCGTCTCCACCGTCTCTCCCGGCTCCAGCCGGCCAAACTCTCTCTTTCATACAAAAATATACGTTCTACATTTATGTCGCCAGCGCGCAGCGAACCCACAGGTTCAGGCAGATGCCTGGCTATCCCGGGGTGTTGCAGCAGCGTCGGTTACGCGGCGGTCGACACGACGGCGGCGGTAACGGTGCTTACTGCATGCGCTTGATCGTCGCAACAAACGTGCAGCAATCCTCTGACTGCCGACGTTGCTGACGGTGCTGCTGGAGCTGCTGCTGTCCCTGCAAACTACTACTCTCCAGCGCCTTCGCCACCAGTGCCAAGCGATTCTACCAGGTCCGGCTCAAACTTGGCCCCGCTGAGATCGCTGCTGCTCTCCTGGTGCGGCATCTCCTCACTCTTCTCACACACACGTCCTTTCCTCCAGGCCCTCGATCTCATCTTCAAAATACACACACACGCTGGCTCCCTCACGAAGCACATAATCTAAAAAGAAAAGACATGCTGGAAGCAGGTTCCCGCCTCTTTGGGCTGGCCTGGGCTACGCTTGCCAATAGAAGATCACCGGTATCTCACTAGTGTGTTGATTGATCCCAAAAGGTATAGGCGCAGCTGGCACGGGAACGCGTGGTTGACTCCAGACAGTAACACGGAACTCCTCTTATATTATATCCGAGCTGTCGAGTTGACTCGCCTCTCATGCAGTATAGGGTTCCACCTGACGAGTGGCATTGGTGGGCACACATTACCCCGATATCCCAATACCCTACTGCCGGAATCCCTTTCCAGCGTGGAACTCCCCAATCTACCTATGGATCTTATATGTCGTGTATCTGAGTACAATCAACAGGGTCACTCCATTCGCCCGCGGGTATACCCCCCAATGCGGAAAACGTTTCGGCTGTGATGAAAATGCCAATGCCCAAGAACCCCAAGAAGGTCCCCGCCATGACGGAGGGCGTGGAATAATATCGAAAATGTTTCCCCGACCTATCTAAACGGATACGCCCTCTATTTATCCTTCTACGGAAGGGGGTTAAGGACGTCTTTACGCCGGCTACGGAAATTATCGCCCGCCAGATCCTCACCGAGCTCGCTGCCCCACCGATTTTGGTCTGTCCTGACTGGGACACCGTAGCCGACGTCTCCTGCCCCTTTCACGTGTAGTGCGACGCTTGCATCGACGGGTTTGTTGCGGCGCTCGAACAAGACGACCGGACGGCTAGGTACGGCCCATTGCTTATGTCAGCCGGGATCCCCTCGATTCCGAGAGGCACTGGAAACTGTTGGACCTGGAAGATGGCAGCATTGCCTGGGCCATCAAAATGACTTCAAGGTTACCTGTGGGCCACGAAGTTTCGCAAACTTTCCCGCTGCAAAGCGCGTGAGAGCATCGGCAAAGTAGGGGACTACAACGCACGCGTCCAGGGGTGGCTCACGTTCTTCCCCGCGTTCGATAAAAAATCCTCGAGTACCGCAAGGGCAGCACCAACGGAAAAGCTTATTTTCTCTCCCGCTTCCCGGAGCCAGACACATAACATGACGGCAGGGGGTCTAGCAGCCTCAATCCTGTTGAGAACGGTGGTATCTTCCTCACCCGAGTGCGCGGGCTTCGCACTCGCTCTTCGTCGACTCTTGGTGTCGCTTTGGGTGGGCTCGTGCCCCGCACTGAAAGTGCCGTCTTGGATGGGCTGCCTTTCATCTCGTCGAATTTTCACGACATTCGCGCACACGACCACGTACGAGGACTGACGACTTCTCTGCTCCTTCTGGGAGATTCGTCGCTCGTGTATCTGCCCCCGTCGCCATCGTCCATCGCCGTCTCGGCTTGAAGGTATCTTCATCCACCGCCGACTCCGCGTTCGCTTCGGTTTTTGTCGTACCCTCCGGGGGCGACCAGAGCTCTGCAGAAGCCCCTGCTCCAGCGACGATTGTCGCCCAGCGCTTTCCTCTCCAGACGAGTATTCTACAGAGAGAAGATTCCGGCGTGATTACTTATCCAGCCGCGTCTCCACCTTTGCCGCCTGGTAACCCGGCGCCTCTGAAGATTTTGCCGTCTTCAGCCGCATCTCCAAGCGGACGCGAAGACGAACAGCCGCTGCCGCTGGCACCGCGCCGCCTGCTGTTGAGTATGGCTTCGGGCCCGGCGGGATCCCTAGACCATCCACCCGGCCTGCTATCACCCCGTCACGAGCCACGGCCGCGACTGCCCGCACCCGTCGTTATGACGCCGGCTCTTGCCGCCTTTTCGATGCCGGCGGTACCCATCCGCTCTGACCGCGACTGCGCCGACCCGGTGGGGACTCTTCGTTCACGGCTTCCCCTGCCAACTGACGCACCGCCCGCCACCACGACCGACTTGGACGCCCTCGGTGCAGCTGCCGAATTTCAGTTCCGTGATTCCGCAGCGCGCTGTTCGCTCGCCGACTGGGCTCGGGAATAACAGGCCGAGCCCGCGTGCACTACACAGCCCTTGGCCGACGGGAGATTTTCCCTACCGACGTTTAATCTTGTTTTCTTTCCCCCCAGCGCCTTCCCTTTAGGAGGCCAAAGAGCTGGCTACCCAAGGCTGCTTGCACACCACCGATGTCGTTGTGCTCGTCCGACAGATGTCTCCCCCCTTGCGTCGGACAAGAAACGCCCGGTGGGTCTTTCGACCTGTTCATTGAACGACGAGCTTATTCGCGTTTGTATGTCGATCCTCATGCGCCCCTGGGTCATGCAGGCTTGCTATTCCACAGGTTCCTGTCACCTAGGAATTGCGCGCGCCCGACGTATGCTCGAACATTTTTACGGGTAGATTGGGTATGAGCATATTCACCTGATGGTGGTTACGCTACTGCTTGAAGTGCCAAGCACGGAATACGTGGCGGCAGGCGATTCGGTAGCCCATCACCACGTTGCCCTTGCCAGAAGGGCCCAGCATCGCCGTCTGCATAGACTATTGCGGCCTTCTCCCGGTGAGGCTTTGAGGAAATACCTACATATTGCTTTTCACTGATTGTTTCAGCCGCCGCGCCGACATTCACGCCGTCACAGCGGCCGAGGTCACCGCTGAAGGCACTGCTGAAATTCTCGAGAACCGGTATATCCCCCTCTGGGGGTGCCTGCGCAGCATCCTCTCGGACAACGGCCTCCAACTCTGCTCTAAGCTTTCGCACGCGGTATATTAGCTTCTCGGGGTTCACAAAATTTCCTCCAGATCTTCCCACCCACACGGCAACGTGGGGTGGAATGTGTAAACCACACGATGGCCCAGATGCTGGCAATGGTCGTCAACAAGCTCCAGAACAACTGGGATGAACAGCTCCCTCACGTCGAATAACCCTGTCCAACCATCCCGTCAGCGCTGCCACGGGTTTGGCTCCCAATGAGGTCCATATGGATGGGCTGCCACGTCTCCCTCTCCAGAATTTAGAGCGTGCTGGACATGCCGGCCACCAGAGCTCGGCCGGCGATCACCTCGCCTACTGCGACTTGGCGACGGACCGCCAGCAGAGCGCGGACGATATCGTTCACGAACATCACGCCCTTACTGTTGATCGCCTGAACCGTCGCAACTCCGCCCTTTCCGATGCTGTGCGTCCGGTCACCACCTTTGACGTTGGCGACTGGGCGTGGGTGTACAATACGGCGGCTACCATCCGTCAGGGCTCGAAACCCGACAACGGACCCCAAGGTCCTCAAGGCCAAACTCACACTCAACTGGACGGGCCCCTACAAAGTCCTCGCAGTTGGCCCCTGCTTCTCAGCGAACACCCCCGACGGATCTCCTCTCCGAGCAAAGCTCTTGAATTTGGATCTTCCTTCCGGTATACCCGGCGCTGAGGCTCGCCGGCGCGTATCAGTTCAACGCTGCAAGCCCTGTGCCAACCCCCACCACCGTGGCGACATGCCGAAGTATTCGTCGTCGGGGTTGACGCAGTACGTGTTCAACATCTTCTCCAATAAATCCCCTCCGTACCACGTCACGCAGGACAACGTTTCCACCCCTTTTCAACGACTCCAAGTAGAAACGGCTAACAGACACCAATCGGTTAGAGAACGAGACGGCGTCATCGCGGTGATGTACGAGACGCACTGGACAGGAATATCCCGTCCATCCTGGAACGGGATTTTCTTTTCTTTTCTTTTTGTCTTATCCTCCGGCGGATTGGTAAAAATAAAAGCTTAAGCTCACCACACTTCCACGGGAATGGACCTCCAGCTTTTTAGTCACGGAACCTTGCGCTATTGGATCAGCACCTAGAACCAGCACCGTCAAACCAACCACCTGTACCGCCGAATGTGAATCAGCGCGGCACAACGAAAGATTTAGCGGAGTAAGGGCGAGCGGTTTCTGGCACCCGGCTATGGCTACATGTCGCACGCTGTTTATCTTCGCCGATATTGCAACATTGTACTTCCCAACGAGGCCCACGTTTGGTAGAAGGGCAACGACGGTCTGTGGTGGCTCGGGAAATTCAGGGCGACTACGTCACCGGATGAGGTATAGTTGGTTCGATTTTTCGACGACCCGGGACCGATTATGCTTTGTCTTCCTCAGGCGCGCTACACGACTTTGGCGACAGCTGTACGAGATTCTTGGTGTCGGTAAAATCACTTCACTAGGCTGTTAACACGGAGGGTCCAGCATAACGTTGATGCATATCGAGGCGCAACCGTGGATAGCTGGCCTTGTCTTCTCGGCTGCGCTTGATATATTATGCTCTTGCTGTTTTGCTGGATTTTGGGGGGTGGGTTTCTACTTCTTGAGGTTTTCCGAGTTTTCGGGTCGTTAGTTTCTGTTTCTGCTCGGGCTGCTTCTGTTTTTTTTTTGTTCTTCTTGGGCTGGGTTGGGGATGGCTTTTGCGTATTTTGTCCTGCCTACCCCCCCGCTCAGTCTCGGGGCTGGTCTGACTAATCGGGCCACTCATTTGTGGCACAGGACGCGTTTCCAGAGTTGTGGGCTGGGTTTGGGTGGTTCTTCGAGTCTTCCGTATTATTTTTCTTGTCGTTTTGGTATTCATTTTTCGCTTTCCGTGAAACTTCTTCGCCCCCCCAGTTACGGGGGGCATGACGATGGCTTTTGTAGATTATGTATCTCTGCCCCTCAGGGCTAGTCCTTCTTTTTGTTTTTGACATACCTTGTCGGCTTCGTTGCCTTGCCGTTCAGCATAGGTGTGGGAGTGAGTTATAAGGAACCGCATCTTCGACTCATGTTCTAGTACGTGGAAACGGGGATTCCACGAAAAACACATAATTCTGCATACACGGCTTATCAGAGTGGGCTAGTGTATTGATACGGCCTTGAATGAGGCTGAAAGCCCGGTAATTACCTGGGTTCAGGCATTAATATATTATATGTAGTACTTGGGAGGCCTTTCGTATATGGAAAACCAAGGGTTTTCATAGCGAGGCACGACCTAGGCTGTTGTCTCTGTGTGCACGAAAGGAATATAGCTGCCCTTCTTCTATCTCTAAGCAAACATCACGCATGAGTACCAACGAGTACCGACTTCATAGGCAAAGCTGTGCAGGTATGCAAAGTGTCCCGACGTTGATCTTAAGGCCACAATGGAACGCTCACGAACGCTCATGAAACAGATCTGACTGAGAATAGGACGACCCCGGGTTTTTAAAGGAACGGCGTGATTGTTCCAACCGGTCTATTCGCCAAAATATAATGATACGTATCGCAAATCTGCTCATGCTAAAAATCACCTCAAAAACTAATATCGGCTAGGAAATATTATGGCGCGATTTTGCACGAAATATTACAGTACGAGTACCATGTACTAGGTACGAGCAAGAAAACCACCGAGGGAAACACAGCGTTTGGGATCCACCTAGACGTAGTCACCCTCTAGCCCGCTTTCCTGTTGGGCAGCCGTGATCATTGAAGAGCACGAAGATCGAGGATGGTCTCTCGGCTATTCCGTTTGGGCAACTTGCCTGTCCTGCAGCTCCAGGTGTGAGTATTGAGGTTAAACTCGCGAAGCCCAAAAGCCAAGGGCAAGCAGAAATACACGAGCATCCTAGACAGAATGTGGAGTGGCTTTTCGGGAGACGAGAGTCCTGGCGGTTGTAGCAGCGGCGAGCACCCGGGACTCCAAAGGAGGAGCTTAGGAATGAAGTCGGTCCTGCTGCTGTTCCTTCTTCTCTGTTCCTTCTTGAAGAAGGAACAGCAACAGGACTTTCCGAAGGGTCTGCTCCCAAAACGAAGGCTGCGAAAGGCAACTTTGGAACAAAATGCTCGCAGACGAGTCTTCCTCAACACAAGCAGAGGGCGGCAGGGGGGCAGAGGACTGCACCAGCGCAGAGGACGGCAGGGACTGAGTGTGTGTGGCGTTACCGACTGTCAGCAGCCCGAGATCGTGTCCGAAGTAGGCATTCAGGTGTGTGGTATTTGCTTCGTCGTGCGTAACTGCCGCCGTGGGATGAGACGGTAGAAAAACAGTACTGGTACTTAGCCCATTGCGTGGTTGTGTGTTGGTTCCATTACGGGGGTCCATAGTTGATAGGACCTTTGGTATTCATAAAAACCTATATATTTACCTATTTTTAATAACAATATTTGGTCCTGTTTACTATGTATGGTCCCCCGTAACAATTATGCCACAGAGTACATGTCCAACTACGGTACGTGTCCGTACGTACCACTATTTTGGTCTCCAACACAACGACCGTGTTGATGATAGTTTATAAACGAACATGCCCTAATATTATCGTCCAGAACGGTATGTACTCATGTATTGAATTGCTGTGTTCCACAGATCATGATCTACGGTATATAATCAAGTGTTGTCGATAAACGCTAACCTGCCGCTGTGAGATGCTACGTGAGAGCTGTGAACAACAGGCATATTTTAATAAAGTTGGTGCAGCTCAAACAATTTCTAGATTTTGTGCAAGATAATGCAAATTGTGCGGCCCGTGCCCCCGGCATCACGAGCCACCTCGAACGTCAGATACATATGATACACAAGATCAGAAAAATATATGTCCTCATATATCTCGTTCATGAAGTAGGAATCGATAATCTGTTCTGCTATACAACAGTACGTACATGGGCAATTGTTTATGGACAACTGTTATACTACGGGGGAGCATGGATGGAAAGCTCGACCTAGTTACAGCAGTAAACAATCGAGAAATTCCGATTTTATCCGACCTTAGTGGGTTCTAAATACTACGAAGTTTACTTTTCACTGGCAACCTCAAGCCTGGCTTGGAGGTGACCGTGTTCATTCTTCGGTTGACCTTCCATTTTTGCTGTGCGGTACAGCTGTTTTTTACGCGTTCTGCCACGACTACGAACGCGCGTCGGTTGTTGCCCTTTTTTTACTGACGTCTGGCGGTGACCGCCTTTGTTTTTCGGGTGACCTTACTAATTTGCTGTGCGGTACTGCTGTTTTTTACGCGTTCAGCCACGAGTGCGGGAGTGAGTCGTTTCTTGCCCCTTACACATAGCAGTATCGACAGATCACCACACCAAGTGCGCTCACAGATCATGGCACCAAGAACCCTGCCGTTTTATTACTCTATATGATGTATATACGAGTACATGTCTACCTTGTACTACTGTAGATAAAACAACTGCTATACACGTCGAGTAGTTTACTGCTCGCTTCTTAGTAGTCTAGATAGATACCTGGGAGGTACTTATCAAGTATTTGATGTCTCGATGTCTGTAGCTTGTGCCACGCCAGCTGTGTAACAAACAGGCCGGAGGATCCACCGGGCGTTGAGTATCCGACGCAGCGGGGGGGGGGGGGGGGGGGGCACTCGATAGGAGATATGTACTCGATCTCATGCATGGCCGTAGTCGTATGACCATAGACCCTCGCATCCCTACAATGCCGGGACGGAGCATGTCGGGTTTTCACCGACCAGGCAGACATTGCTTGCACCAAGCGCGAAGCGCCGTGAGGTGTCCGGCAAGTCGCATGAAGGGTGAGCTGCATCCTACTAAGAAACGCTTGTGAGGCGGACTTGCATATGGATGACAGCTTCAACGAGTTAGTTTAATTTCCGGTGTGGCCACTTCCAGAGACAGCAATGGGAGTACTATGTAACTGCCTCTTGGGTGCCGTACCTTGAACGCTACGTGATACGATCAATTCCCTTGTGCAGAGTAAAGGTTCTTTACTTCGCACAAATGATCTAACTAGACGACCAGCTGTGGGCGACCGCCAAAAAAAAAAAAAAAAACGGTACCCTGGATGTCTAGCTCACGTAGTGAGTGGCATGTTTTATAGTGTCGTTGCCAACCGACGACAACCCAACCCATATATAGTATATGGGGGGGCGGTTGTCGGACAAGTAGAACGAGGCCCGCGTCGGTGGTGTGCAAGCGGCCTTTGTTGGCCAGCTCCTGAACTTCCGAAAAGGGAGGGCGCTGGTGGGAAGAGAAACCCGACAAAAACGTCGTCCGGGAAAACTTCCGGCCGACCAAGGGCTATGTAGCGCATGGCGGCGTTGCACGCGGGCTCAGCCTGTTGTTCCCGAGCCCAGTCGGCGTGCGAATAGCGCGCTGCGGAATCACCAAAATGAAATTCGGCAGCTGTGCCGAGGGCGTCCAAGTCGGTCGAGGTGACGGGAGGTGCGTCAGTTGGTGGCGGAAGCCGTAAAAGAGGAGTTCCCACGGGCTCAGCGCGGTCGCGGACGGACGGGATGGGTACCGTCAGAACGGACGAGGTGGCGAAGATCGGGGCCAAAACCACGGGTTGCGGTGGTCGCGGCTGTGGGGCTTACGGCGGGGTGATAGCACGCTGGGCTGATGGTCTAGGGCCCCCGCCGGGCCCGAAGCCATATTCAACAGCAGGGGACACGGTGCCAGCGGCGGCGGCTGCTCGTCGGCGCGGGCCTGGAGACGGCAAAACGTTCAGAGGCGCCGGGTTGTCAGCCGGCGATGGGGCAGACGCGGCCGGATCAGTGATCACAACGGAATCTTCGCCCTGTACAGTGCTCGCCGGGGGAGGAGCGCGCTAGGCGACAATCGTCGCTGCAGCGGGGGCTTCCGCAGAGCCCTGGTCGCCCTCGGAGGGAACGACATAAACCGAAGCGAAAACGACGTTGGCGGGGGGTGAAAAAGCCCCCAAGCCAGGACGGCGGTCGACGGTGGCGACGGAAGCAGATACACGAGCGACGAATCTCCCCGAAGGAGCAGAAAAGTCGTCAATTCTTATACGTGGCCCGTGTGTGCGAACATCGCGAAAATCCGAAGAGGTGAAAGGTAGCCCACCCAAGACGGCACATTCACTGAGGGACACCAGCCCACCAAAACCGACACCAGGGGTCGGCGAAGAGCTAGTGCGAAGCCCGCAGGCTCTGATGAAGAAGATACCACCATCGTCGACGGGGTTGAGGCAGCTAAACCCAATGCGGTCGTGTTCTGTGGCGGGCTCCGGTAAGCGGGAGAGAAAGTCAGCATTTCCATTGGCGCTGCCCTTGCGGTACTCGAAGGTGTAGTCGAACGCGGTGAGGAATCCGAGCCACCGCTGGACTCGCGCGGTGTGGTACCCTACTTTGCCGTTGCCCTCAAGTGCTTTGTGGTCGGAAAATACTCGAAACTTCGTGCCCCACAGGTAACTTAGGAGTCGTTTGATGGCCCGGACAATGCTGCCAGCTCCCAGATCCAACGGTGCCCAGTGCCTCTCGCAATCGAGAGTAGCGCGGCTAATATTACCAATGGGCCGTACCGAGCCGTCCGGTTGTTCCTGTTCGAGCACAGGACCAAACCCGTCGTTGCAGGCGTCGCAGTACACGTGGAAGGGGCGGGATCCGTCGGCTACGGTGTCCCAGTCAGGGAAGACCAAAATCGGTGGGGCAGCGAGCTCGGCGAGAATCAGACGGACGACAACTTCTACAGCCGGCGTGAAGACGTACTTGACCCCTTTCCGGAGAAGGGCGGTGACAGAACGTATCCGTTTAGACAGGTCGGGCAAGAATTTGTGACAATGTCCTACGCCGTCCATCAAGGCACGGACCTGCTTGAGGTTGTTGGGCACGGGCATTTTCATCGTAAATGAACCTTTTCCCGTAGTAGGGCATATGCCCGCGGGCGAAGTGGAGTGGCCGAGATATTTGGCGTCCGTGGCGCCGAGGCGAGATTTCGAGGGGGAGAGCTTGAGGTTGTGTTTGCGCAATCGTTCGAAGAGGGCTTGTATCTTCCTGACGTGGGCCGTCGGGTCAGAGACGAAACTGATCACATCATCAAGGTAGGCTACCTCTTGTGCCAAGCCTATAGCGACTTCGTTAATCACTTTGACGAACCGGCCGGGCGAAGCACTGCTGCCTTAGGGCATGACGAGCCACTCGTAAAGGCCCGTGGGAGTGCAAAACGCCGTGAGAGGGACGCTGTCCTTGTGCGCAGTTATCTGGTGGAACGAGGAGACCAAATCGAAGAGGGAAAACACCCGTCCTTTCCCCAGGTAGTCGAGGATTTGGTCCACGCGAGGAATAGGCAGCTGGCTGAAGTTGCTGATCTGGTTGAGTTTTTTGTAGTTCACGGTGATCCGAACGCTTCCAGACTTTTTCGAGATGACCATCAGCGGGCTCGAGTACAGGGAAGTCGAGTGTCGGCTCAGACCTACCGCTAGGTACTGATCCAAGGTGGCCTCCACTGCCTCGGCCAGGATGGGATTGATGCGGTGCATCCTGGACGTGTTAAGAGAGCTTCCTTCCGTGAACAAGATCACGAAAGGCATCCACGACCAGGAACCAAATTCAGACTCGGACTTCGAGAAAACGTCAGGAAGTTCACAGAGAACGTTCCCCAGCTGTTCGATGCCCCCAGAGGTCCAGCCTGTGCCGTGAAGGTCAAACACCACCTCCCGCAGATGTGACGGCAAGCGTGCCCAGACGCGCAGGAACGAAGCGCGCTGTTCTGAGGTCAAACGCTCAAGCAGTGCAGGCGAGGGCAAGGCTGGAGCTGCGAAGGGGGGAGCAATAACTGCTGAGACCGGACACACGACTCAGCTAGTCCGGAAGGAGGGATGGGGGCTCGGTTGTCCTGCTGCAACACGTCCAGCGGGACGCTCAGCAGTGGGGCGTGGGCAACGCCGAGGATATCCCCCGGTTCGAGAGACGCCAGTCCAACGAGGGGAAGAACCTGTCCTCCGGAGGAGACGAAGTGCTCCTCGACCGAGGTTAGGTCGGGCTGGGGCATCATGTCGCCCAAGACGTGTCCAGTGAGGGCCGGGGAGTCATCGCTTCGAACCACGTTAACAACAAGCAGTTGAGGATCGTCGGACAGGGTGACGCCTGCCGCGCCCTCGTAGCGCAGATGGAAGCCTCCACCCGAAGCGGCGGAGTCGATGGCGTACACGGACATGCCTGTCGGGGCGTGATGAACTGACTCCAGCTCACCAAACACGCATTGATCAGACGGCCGAGGTGGCAGAGAGCGGTAGGAGCGGTTATTAAAACGCATCCAGCTGTCACGTTCCAATAGTACAGCATACTACATCACTGACGGGGCAACCTCGCAGGCCCAAACTGCGAGAGAGCAAGTAGGCTCATATCTTTCGAAACAATCGGACGCTCAGGCGCACACTCGTCGAAGTCTTCAGAGGGACCGATTCGCCAACCCCCCCCCCAGAACGAGGGGCGCCTTTCTGCTCGCACGCGAGGGATGTCGCACCAACCGAGTGCATGCGATCCAAATAATCTCGACAGATGAAAGCCTGTGGGGAGCCAGTGTCAAAGCAAGAACGCCAGCTCCACTGTCAATCGCGAATTTGGTTGTAAAAGAGGCGTCATCGAGGGTAATGGTGCCCCCGACGAGGCAGGGGCCGTGTTCTGGCAGCGCGAGGGAGGGGTCGACACTAGGTGCGACAGCCAAAACCTCGGGGCTGTGATTAGCCGGCGCGTCAGACAAATACGTCAAAACTTCCAAAAGAGGATCTGGGCAAGCGCGGGTCACGGCCAAAGGGCGGGGCGGCGTTGGTGCAATCTCGTCAATTATGTCAGTCCTGGTCGGGGTGTAAAATTGATAAGAGGAGGCGAGGTATCCCAACCCAGCCTCACTTGAGCTGAGGGTGTCACGAACGGCGGAAAGAGCTTTGCCGAGCAAATTTTTTCCACGCCACCGAGAGGGGTTTTCAGCGTCGGGGTTATCTGCTCGGGGACCGATGCCCCACACGGCATGAAAAAAGCTGGCTTCAGCCAAAATGTTGGTGCCAGTGCTCAATAGCTGCTGCTTCATGACCGGGTTCTGCGAGAATTTGTCAAAATGGCCAGCAAGGACATCGTCTTCCCGAACACAGTCCAAGATAGCGCAGTCGAAGTCATACACGCCTCGACCGAGACGTTTGTGCTCGTGTCGGTCAGGCGAGACCATAATCCGCCCCGCTGCACCGTGGTTCTGAAACGGGTGAGCCTTTTCAGCCATCATTTACTGCTCCGTGCAGGAATTTGACACATCGTCGATGACGAAAGACGAGGGGGACCAGTGCGAAAAATAAGAGGGGGGCTGCCCGAAGTTCCACCCGCTCCGTTGAATACCCGAGGGTAGGGTCAAAGACCGACGGTGCCGAGTCGTCGGTGGCCGCAGTTGCGGCGTGTGGGGGGAGGAGTGTGCTTTGTTTAGAACACTGAGCCCCTGGTGCACGAGACGAGTCCGGTTTCACGTATACTGGCTCTGTGTCACCATTGCCCGGGGGCAAAAAATCGCCAGAAGGTTCTCTTGCTGCGCTCGATGATCTCTGTCCTGGACCTAAGGGGGCAGGGGGCTCTGAGCCCGTCCTGCTTGACGAGAGCTGCGATGCTTCCAATTATAACGGGTATGCCGTCCGGTTGATCTTACCGGAGGCCGTGGAGACATCACTGGCTCAACGGACAGTGCCAGGTTTCTCCTGTTCCACTGAAGCCGAAGGAGCACCGCGCACGTGGAGTGGCGTGCACGAAAACGAAAGAGGGTCTGCAGACCCTGTAGACGTCTTCAACAACAGTGCTCGGGTGGGGGGCAGCCAAGGGTCCACCAGAGAGGGCGTCCGTCCTGTAGACATGGTGGGGAAGGGGGACGAGGTAGCTAATCCTCTCGACTCCTCCTTGATAGGAAAAAATGTGGAGCGGTCACCGTTTTTGCGAGGAAACGCCGAGTCGAGCTTCAACCGACATCCCGGGGTTTCGGTGTTTGCCTTCCCGCACCCCAAACCGACCGCCACCGCATGGCTGCGAGGTGTAGGAGGAGGACACCCTGGCTACAAAACCGACGCGACGGCGCGACACTCGTCGTGCTGCGCGGTGCGTGGTTCGTAAGAGTGGCGTTTATCGCGCCTGCTTTTGTGCCCAGGTTGAGGGCAGCGGCGGTTGAGGCGCGGGCTCCCGACGCCGGGGAACGCGCCCGGGGGCTCCCCGGAGAAAGCAGTGGAGCTGAGTCGCTGCGTCGGTCTGAAGTACGGAGTAGCGCGTGGGGCGGAGTAGGTCGACGCTGAGTGCTGAGCGATCCTGAGACGCGAGCATCTTGTGAAATCAATGTTGTTTCTCCCGGCAATGCTGGCGGCGGGCGGACAGGAGGAGCCGAACCGCCGTCGACCTGTCAGTTGCCGGCGCGGAAGGTGCCTGGCTGGCGTCCGTTCGGGTTTCCGCCCGAGTTATGCGAGGCACCGCAGCGAACCCCCGAGACGGGAGCCGGGACGGAAGAGGTATGGGCGGTCGAACCACCACCGTGATGACCGGAGTTAGACTGCTGGTGTCCCCGTGCCGCGTGTGTGTTGTAGCCATCACCTTGTCTGTTTGGCTGACCCTGGCCGTGATGTTGCCAACGCGAGTGGCCGGGACGACGCCTGTGATTCTTTCGTAGTGTTTCTTCGGTTGTGAATTGTTCTCGCGGCGGTGTCTGATCATGCGTTCTTTCCAACGACGGAACGCCTCGCCGTCGTCGCCTAGCGTTCCGAGGTCGGGGTTTAAGATACCACTATGGTTTAGAAAGGGGTGTCTACACTGTCGGAGAGAGTGTGTGTCTTCGTGGCAGTTTCAACAGTGCCCTCGGTTTTCGCTAAGGGCGGCTGCGCGAGCGGACGATAGACGTAGGCCGCCCCAGAGGGGAGGGTCCTCGGTCTGGATGGAAATGCAAACGGCGTGAACCTCAGCATAGTGTTGTTTTTCAAGGGGCCAGCATTTGGAATAGGTGTCAAGCCACAGGTCGAGACAGTCAGGGATGGATTTGTTGACATTTATCACAAGCGGAATATTGGGCGATCCCGTCTGCCAAGAAGGCGACTGGGGAAGCGTCCGGCCCTGGCTGAGACAATTTGAAGCGGGCGGGAGCCCCGACGGTGCGGATGACCCACACCCGTCGAAGAAGCAGGCCAAGAAAATAGTTTTCGTCGTTGACGGCAGGTGTCTTAATTTTTCGCGATAGCCTCGAAAGCCAACCACATGGCGTCCCAAGTGCCGAACGGCCTCGATACCGTGGCCGAAACTCCCGGGTACAGCGTGGGCATCAAGCTGGAGTACGGCTGGTTCACTGCCGTTCGAACTATCTCCAAAACAACCTCCACCCCCGGTGCCAAACCACTCTCAGTCCCCGGCGCTGCCGACACCACTCCTCAAAATGCACGGCTAAAATCGCAAAAAGGTGTTTCATTAGGCACGTCAACATTATGCAACTTGGTTCAGCTGGCCCCCGTGTGGGTGCGGTCGAATGATTTGCTCAGAATCCTCAATGGGGACGTGAACGCCTCGGGTCCCGTGGATCAAGCTGCGAGGGCGCGCGACACCTGTAAAAAAATAACATCCATTAGGGTAGTGAGAGGGGCGGTCGTGGGCTTGTCAGGCGAGATTACGCGCGCGAAGTATTTCTTGAGAGGGTACTCTCAACCGGGGATCCGATTAGTAGAACTAAGGCCTTCATGGCTGCCATCGTTGCACACCATGAGAATATCAGAGGCAGAGGCCTTTACCGAACGAGTGAGTTTTTGCACGGCACCGCAAGGGTCGCTCGAGGAGGGAAAAGGTAGGACAAAAACGCGCGAAATGCCCTTCAGTCCCAGGTGTTTGTACGCTCGTTAAACATCGGCGGTGTGCTTTTTCGCCGCGGTAGCGGCGGCGGAGTCGATTGCTGCAGTTCGGTCGTGGGCAAGGTTAGATGACACGGGCATGGCGCGGTCATCGGGCATGGTCAAACGGCCAATACGCGCGGCGGAAGAAGCAACGTCAGTCAGCATGGGAACCACTTGCCTCATGCTGGTAGCGCGCGTAAACTCTGGGACGGGGGCTCTCGTATTGCCGTCCGAGGAAGAGCGTGGAGAACTAGCTCGAGAAGAGTTTCCCCGGGGGCCGTATCGGCCGTCACCCGATCTCTCCTTCACCTTTCCACGGCTTTTCTGTCGTCCAGCCCCGTTTCGCCGAGACGTACTGGCACCATTGTCCGCGCCCGAGCCCCGGCGGAACCTGCTGTCCAGACCGGCCGAATCCCCTCTAATCCTCGGCCGCTGGCGGTTCTGGTCGCCAGCGCGACAGCGAGAGCGATATCGGGCCACAGAGCTGTCGTCAACTCCTTGGTGTCCGCTGGAGGAGGCGGGGTGGTGTCCAGCAGCCGGTCCCGTGTGGGGGAGGTGGGGTCCCTGGCGGGCGGAGTGTGCCCGTCGCTTGAGGTGGAGGAGGTAAGCGGCAGGTTTCGGCCAAGAAACGGTAGTGGAAAAAGCGTCGTGCGCCTTCCAGAGGCTGACCATCAGAGCCATGGTATACGCTTGGCGTTGTTGGGCCGCCCAGGAATCGTTCGCCATCCCGAGCCAAGCGTCGTGGACGGAGAGGTCTTTTGCCGGTATCTCGCGTCGCAGGCAGAGAGCGGCAGAGACCACCAGGGACGCCACCTCGGGAGGGAAGCATGGGTTTGGCTCGGCCGCCATGCAGCGACACTCCCTTGGAAGAAGTCCGGATCCCCGGTACGCTTGGTCCGGGCGTCTATCACGATCGCGGCGGGGGGAAGCAAGTCCGTGGGGCCAGGGCCGGGGGTTGAAGTGGGGGCTGAATCGGCCGTCGTCGTGGTCGCAGCAAGAGAAATGCTCTCAGCTGAGGCTCTTGGCTCGGCGGCCCGACCGTTATGGAAGGCGATGTTCGCCCGGGCAGCCCGCAGCGTTTCACTGGTGCGAGATATGGAGTCTCGTGCACAAGAGGCGTAGCGTACGGCATCCTCGGAGGTCGCGGTGGCAGCCGTGGACGCCGCGGCGGCAGCCTTGGAGGCGCGGACGGCAGCTGACGCCGCGAGCTCGGCCGACACGCGCGTCCGCGCCCGACGTCTATCCGTTGTCGCCGAGGCAGCCCCGAAGGCCTCGGAGGCAGGCAAAGCCCGCTCGGTCGCGATTACGTCGGGATGGTTGCGAGCGGCAGCAGGAGTCCGTGCGGCCGCGGCAGCGTCGGCCTGGTCGGGCGCGGGGCGTTCTGCTGTGGTCCCCGCGTCAAGGCTCGAAAAGGGTCAACCAATGCTGGAACACAGCCGCCTGGTCCTGCGGCGAGAGGGAGGTCCACGCTCCAGGTAGGGGGGGGGGGGGGGGGGGGGGGGGGGGGGGGGGGGGCTGGGCACCGTCCGGGTCCTCGGCCGCCAGTCCTGCGTCCTTCGCGGTAGCCAGCCGCTCGTCCTCTGAATCAGGGGGCTCGAAGTTTACGGCGTCGTCCAGAGTTGTGCGGCCAGCGGGCTCGGGCGTCCTCTCTCCCGACGAGGTAGAAGAGTCGTATGTCCTCAGGCCGCTGGGAGACCTGGCTGGGCTGGGGGACTCCTCCCGTGCTTTTGCCGTCCGTGACATGCTGAGGCGAGGGCGGGCGGAAACCACCGCGGCAAAGGGCGACACCGGGGCAGGGGGGGATGGGAAACGGCGGTTCTCAAGGTCGTGGAGCGTAGAAACAGCGGTGGCAGTAGCCGCGGCTTGTGCTTCAGCAACTTGTATAGCTGTGATCAAGGCATGGCGCGCCATTCGGCGGGCGCCACGAGCGTTCGGGGAGCGACCCTCGACCCTAGATGGTGTCGCGATAGGGTGACGGTCGTCACGGTTAAGACGTGTACTAACAGCAAGTGTAGTTGGTTTTGATACGTCCCCGGTTCAGGAGGGCCTTTAAAAAACATCGTCCCCTCTAACAACCGTATTAAAACTCACATCAGTACGAGAATTCTCAGCGGAATCGTCGCGGATGGCTGCAGCAGCGGGCAAAGCAGGAGCAATACTGAAATTAAGTGGCCGTCTTGTGGGCGAGGGGCAGGAAAAATGTCACGAGCGGCCGTAACGCTCCCTCTATCAGCAGCATGAAAACTCGCAGCAGTAGTGAAATTTCCAGCGGAATCGGCGTGGGTGGTTACAGCAGCGGGCAAAACGGGCGCAATACTGAAATCCAGTGTGCCGTCTTGTGGGCGAGGGGCGGGGCACGGAAAAACAATCACGACTGGCAGCATCACTCGTGGTCATCCTACGAGTACGAGCAGAGTCGTACATCAGTGGAATGCGAAGCGGAAACATCGTCTCAAGTGCTCTCTCATCTGGCCCAGAAGCAAGTAGAACCGACGGCGAAGAGCGAAGCTGGGTTGCCTGGAGATCGTTGCGTCCAGGTTAGCCGAAGCACATTACCGTTACAGGCGTAGAACAGCGCTTCATCTAATCTACGCGGGGCCGTTTACTTTACCCCCCCCAGGCACCAAGGCCCCTAACGCAACGCAGCCCCACCCAACCCAACCCAGAGACGCCGTGACACGTTTGCTACACCAAACCCCATGCTGATGCAGGGAGGCCGATTGGGCAAAACGAATCCGATCAGAAACGGGCTGGACCTAACCCACGCGGGACACCTTTCTCTTACCCCCCCCGGACACAAGGGCCCCTAGCGGTCGGGGCTACAGCCGCGTTCACGAGCGACCCTGAGCCCTAGGTCGAACCAACGTCTTTCGCCCCAGCCGGTGAAGTCGTCATCTTCGCGCTCGTGGCCGAAACGGAAATCGCGCTGGCGGCCGAAACCGCTCTTGCGGCCGGACCCGCTCTCACCAATGAATCTGCGCTTGCGGGCAGCCCCACGGTGCTGTTTGCGCTTAGTGAACCAACGCTTACGCTAGCAGGAGACTCCATCGTGCTGTATGCCCTGTTTAGCGAACTAACGCTCCCGATTGCGCTCCGATACGTGGATGACGTGCGCACGAGCGATCTGCCCTGTCGTAAGGACAGAACAGCAGAGCGGACAACGTCTGCCCTCTGCTCACAGGAGTGATACTCGAAGAAGCTGACCTCTGTCTCACCCTGACCCGACAGGCCAAAGACAGCTGAGCGTTCGCAATTGTAGCACTCGAACGGGGTGGTGGTGTCCGCGATGGTAGGACGCTGGCAAGCCCCCTCAGTACAGTGAAAGTACTCCCGTCAACTACACCCAAAGGATGATCACACACGAAGACTGGAATTGTCTTGACGATGGGAGAACAGGGTGCACAGTTGCGACGAGGCCTACTAGACCCGCAATAGCAAAGATAAGAAGCCAGGAGATAGGCAGTCGAGCGGAAACCATCAGAATCGATCGAGGACTTATAAATTGAAATCCGTACGAATACTACTACCAGTAGTACAGCAGGAAGCATCGGAACGTTTGGCAGGAGCGGTTGTACCGCTAGTACAGCCAGACCATCGGGACGTCGGTGGATTAGTGGGCGGTTTGGGGGTGTGGGCGGTTTGGGTGGATAGATAAGTTGGAGTTTCGCCAGATAGCGTTGTAGCATAGGATTGTGGGCACCGAACACGACCCGAAGCACGTGTAGGCATCGGAACGTCAGTGATGTGAGTATAAGCGTATGCCGGCCCCGCTGGCATAGCAGCTGTCGTACCCTCTAGCTCAGCAGTAAGCATCGGAACGTCGGTGGGTAAGTGCCCGGACCAGTTCAAGATAAGATGTGCTGGGGGTATGGGTGGTGTGAGTGGAAATATGGGTTGGTGTTTCGCTACATAGCGTTGCAGAAAAAACCGGGGTCAACAAACATAGCCTAAAGCATGCGTAAGCATCGGAACGTTGGTGATGCGGGTACATACGTATACCGGCCCCGCCGACGTGGCAGTTGTCGGCTGTCGTACCCCTAGTAGAGCAGTAAGCATGGGTTAGTGGGCGAATTAGCTCGAAACAAAAACAGCTGTAACACCCTCGTCTGCTTATCATGACAAGGTATCCAAAATGCGACACTAAGTAGAAAATATGGGTGGTTTGGGTGGAGAGGTGGGTGGAAGTTTCGCCACATAGCGTTGCAGCTTGGGCGGGTGGTCAGCAAGCACAACGCAACGTACGGGCAACGGTTCTATGGGGCGTTTGACACACCGTCACACAGCAGCAGCGCTCTACGCACACGGCACCAATGCCAGTCCCGGTGGGCTCTGTGTACGCACACCTAAACGATACATTATCGTGCTGGTGCGGTTGTAAGTCGTAAAATATCAAACGGTTTGTGTTTTTTTTAGTTCTACCTAACGAAACTTAACTCTACGAGTACTCGTAGGCAGACTGACTGTCCATAGCAACATTCGGGCGGTGTCCCTAAGACATGCTGCACGTGGTATTGTCGGGTCCACCCTCCTACTGATGAGGGGACGGAGAAGCAGGAAAAGCTCTGCTGGAAATGTCGTATAGCAATAGTAGTGGTGGCACCTGCTCGTACTAGAAGCTTTGTTGGACATCTGATTCAGCGCAAAACACTGTCGCACTTCCCTCGCAACAAATGTTGACCTACGCTATCCGGGGAACGGTAATCGGGGGCGTTTGGCACAACTTCTCGCAACAGCAGCCTCCTTCCGAACCTTGCTGCGCGCGGCGTGCTCCCGAGAGGAAATTTGTGACCGTGCGTCCGTAACTCTTTGTGCGCGAGTTTCCACGCTTGCGAGTCTTTTCTATCTAGAAGCAATTGCTCTGGGCCCTTGCACGACGTCATGAACTTCCGAATTGCTGTTGCTGTTGTCTTTTTGATAAGTACTTCGATTTAATGTGGATCAGGGAGCGACCTTGCCATGAAACGCCACATAATATATCGCAAACCACATCAGGTTAAGACCCTGCAGCCAGAAGCGACCTTGCACGACCGTTCGCGAGCGGCGAGCAACGACGTCATTATCGCCGTTAACCAATCGCGCCGAGCGAGACATGCTTCTGCAAGATGGTCTCACTTTTGTTTCGATCGATGAGCTGTAGCCAATTTGCGAACGATTTTGCTGCTCATACCGACTTTGGCACTAGCAATTGTCCTGAGGGTGGGGCTGGGTCGCGTAGCTCAAGCCGCAGGACTCCGTTGGATCCGAAGCTTGCCCAGAGTGCTTGTATGTGTGCCCGCTATCGATTCGCGCGGTATACACGTCAACGTCGGGGGCGGTTCGGGACCAGATTTTGCGAGGATTGGAGTTCCCGTTTGAGCGGGGACAGACAAGTTTCGAATTTGCGCCTTAAAATCCCTAGGTAATGATCGTTTATAAAAGATTGTAGAACAGGGCAAGGGTTGCCCTGCTGTTCCCTAGGTGTTTCCATTTAATAAGTGGTTGGACGGAGGTATGAAATTTTTCTCGAGACATAAATATTTGCTACTGTAGGTAGAATGTTACTTGTTTGAAGATGCTGGATTTTTTTTCGTTCTCGTGTTTTTGCCAATTCTTAACGTTTTTCCTAAGTTTCGTCCATTTTTGGTATTTTTCTAATTCGTGAGGTAGTTGTCAAGAAATATAAGCTACGCTTGGCTATTCGTATGAACACGTACGAAAAGGCTCAGGGATAATGGGTGGTCAAGAATATATATAAAGAAAAATATAAAGGCGTTTTCCGCAGGCGAGCTACAATTCAAAACACCTAATATTTGTGGAGGAAAATAAGAAACAGGAATGCTGTTCCAGTCCGAATTTCTTATTAGCGAAATATACGTTTTATACTGAATTCAGCATAGCCGCTTTCGAATTCAGTATTTTCCTGTCATTTAATCTTACAGCGGGCTCCTTTACATGTGTTGTGGTAGAGGGCAAGATTTTGTTTTCAACGTTCAAAGTCGACTTCAAGTAATAGTGTATATCTGTTTGATATCAAATCCGATTGTCAAACAGTTTTCACCGTTGGATCACCTGGTACTTTCCGGGTCGTCTGGCAGTGCCGGGATATTTGTTGCAGGTGAAGGGTGGTGGGGGTGTCGTCACAAAGATAGGCATAAAAAAACTAGAAACGCCATTCTGTATCACTACTGCAGCTAGCTGCTGCTCTGGCATTTTATCTCTGACGACACAGAACAATCACGCATGAGATACTCACCCCAACGTGACCGATGGAAATGGTATCTCGTATAATATACTAGTACGGGGGACCTTAGTAAATGGGACCAAATATTGTCAGAAAAGTAGGTATAAATATAGGTTTTCGTGTGTACCGTAGGTCCTATTTACTATGGTCCCCCGTAATACTATGTTTAACATGGATGCATGAGAGTTGTCTTGTGGTGCAATGACGAAGGTCACTGCATTTTAGACAACACACTCAACTTATACAACACGCTCAACACAGAGTTTGTCGCCCTCGGCCTTTTCCAAGAAAACACATTGCAATACGCGGAAAACGCCACGACGTGCGTTTAGAAGAAGACGGTTTCAATCGCAAAACGTATCTTCAGCAGCAGCCAGTGCCACACCAAATCCTGCACGTTAGCCCATATTCCACGTCAACATTACGCGGAAAACGCCACGACGTGTGTTAAGAAGAAGACGGTTTCAATCGCAAAACGTATCTTCAGCAGCAGCCAGTGCTACACCAAATCCTGCACGTTAGCCCATATTCCACGTCAGTGGCAACTAAAGACAATCACCTAGGCGACCGACCCAGCCAATTTTAGAGTGCTCGTACGACCCACGGACCAAGGGGAACTTGCAAGGGCGACATTCAATGTTCCTCGGCGTTTCGACTAATATGTTTTCCGTCCCTGGGCCAGGGTTAGCAGGCACGATACGCCGTTGCTCGTCCAAATGTGGATCCAGGGTCGATCTGAGACCATCTATTCTTGCGGTGTGCGCACTCCTGGCAACCTCCGGATTACTCCATGAGTGTACGATTGCCATTCTCTCCGCCCATCCACCCTCTGGCGATAACCACCTGCAATGCGCGGACTCGTATCTACCCCTGCCCCCACCGTCCCGGCCGCGACCATGGATGGCGCCGACGAATCTCGCATTGAGGGGATAGGAGGAAACATTCGAGGCGTGCCCACGGCAGTGCTTACACCTTTGGGCGGTGCTTGCTACACCACCCCCCTGACGACCCCGCTGCGACTTCCATGGTCGGGAGCCATGCGCGTTTCGCAAAAACCGAAGCATAGCTTTGCAGTTGGCTGGCTATCTCCCTGTTGATGGAAATGACGAAGAGGGTGAAGAGATACCGGCGGTAGCCCTGAATATGAGGGACGCAACAAGAAGCCTCCTGAAGCATTGGGCGGTCAGCACAGGAGTCATCTGGGGATGGGTTCAACAAGCGAGACGGATGACGGACGACCGGTCGAGGCGATGTCAAGTCTTGAAGAAAAAACAAACTGCTCTATTAACACTCGTTTTGACGAAACAGGCAAGTCTGCTCTTGACCACCGCCATAACAATACTAAGTTGGTAGTTGTGCTGTGCTTTGGAGCAAGCGCGTATTATAAAAATAGAGTAATACAACCGGCAGTTCACCTGTGAGTACAACAGAATGGGCGGCTTCAATCCGTTGCCCCCGTAGATCGTGGACCTGCTGCTATTGCCTCTGCTGTCGCTGCTGCTGATGTGGTGGTTGTTGTTGTTGCTGCTGCTTGCTGCTTGCTGTTGATGGTGCTGGCAATGGTGCTTCTGTCTACAATATTAGAAGTTGCACGGCCTTCCCCATGAAGTCGTCGGCTTTCTTGCGGGTGCTGCTGCTGAAGGCTGTTGGTACTGCTCCTGGCACTGCGTCTGGAGCTTGACAGGGAGAGCTCCGACTGCCTGGTCTGCTGCTGCTGCTGCTGTGCCGCTACTGCTCTGTTGCTGATGATGTGTCGGCGCTGCGGGGAAGGTGCTCCTCGTTCACGAAACTTGACAGTCCAGTGAGCGCGATTGGAATTTCGGGTGATTTCGGGATGATGTCGGCCTCTTGGCCAATAGAAAACAAATCCCCGTCCCCTCTCATGTAATAATTTTCTGCCTGAGTGGAACACCTTGCACTGGACAAAAATATCCAAGGCTTATCACAGTGACTGAGAATCGTGACGGGACGGGACGGGACAGTTTTTTATTGTTTGGCGGGAAAAACAATTGACGGCGGGACGGGACGGGACGGTAAAATTACGAGAAAAATAGTCGGCGGGACGGGACGGGACGGGACAGCGGGTGCACAATTTCTCGACGGGACGGGACGGTAACAGTTCAACGGATTTTTTTTTTCGCGGCGGGACGGGACGGTAAATATTTTTTCCCTCGGCGGGACGGGACGGTATATATTTTTTTCTTCGGCGGGACGGGACGGTAAATATTTTTTTCCTCGGCGGGACGGGACGGTATTTTTTTTTTTCCTCGGCGGGACGGGACGGTAAATATTTTTTTCCTCGGCGGGACGGGACGGTAAATATTTTTCCCTCGGCGGGACGAGACGGTAAATATTTTCTTCGTCGGCGGGACGGGACGGTAAATGTTTTTTTCCTCGGCGGGAGGGGACGGTAAATATTTTTTTCCTCGGCGGGACTGAACGATACCTGCAGTTTTTCGTGACCGGACGGGACGGTATAGGAAAAACTCGACGTGACGGGAGATATTCATTAAAACACCCATCCTATGTATTCCAGAACAACCGGGGGAAAAAAAAACTGAACTTTCTTCACATTTCCACTATACAGTATACTCGCACATTAGATCGGCACGGCGAACGCACACCACGAAGTACACGCCACGTTTTGCGCTGAGAAATACCACATATCATGATTCTACCGAAATAACCTCCCCAGCCGATGCATTCTGGGGTCGTCCCGAGGCAGGTAACTTTGTGATCACCGTGCACTTGACGTTTTTCTTCCCGACCGGCGGCTCAAACCCCGAGAAGTATTGCCACACAGGCGACGTCTTCTGATTCCTTCCCACCCCTGCCCCAAGCACTGTTGCGGTCCCAGCTGATGGCTGTTCTGACGTTTGTGCTTGCGGTGTGTCGCTGGTGGGTGTGGAGGTGGAGGTGGTGGGTGATGGAGGTAGTGGCGGCGGGGGGTGGGTGATGCAGGTGGTGGCGGCGGTGGTGATGCTATTACGGGGGTCCATAGTTAATAGGACCTATGGTATACATAAAAACCTATATATTACCTATTTTTACTGACAAAGTTTGGTCCCGTTAACTATGGACCCCCGTAATAGTGCCGCTGCTGGTTGATCGACCACGCCCGTGAGATAGGCATCCATGGCGTCCGTGCCGGCCACACCAGTATTGGTTGCCGTGAGTTGAGGGGTCTGCGTTTGTGCGTGGCAACTGGTGGCTGTGGCAGGTGTTGCGCGTGGAAACATTAAATATGAAGATTCATGAAAAAACAAAAACAAAAATTGGAAAAAACAAAAAAAATACCAGATATCAACTAAGTTTTGTAATTCGCAAGTTTGTAGTTACGAATTTTTCAACTTTCGTACTTCGTGATTTGTTATTAATACATTCAGTAAATTATGTAAATGAAAATACATCAACACCAGCACCACAGCTTCTGCCACAAAATAGAAAATGAAGAAGCTAATTTCTAATTTCATCTTTGTGAAACTCGGAATTTCGTAATTTCGTAATTTCGTGGTGGGCATGTGAACGGGAGCAGAAGACCACCAGTGTATCTTGGACATGAAGAGGCAAGTTGTGTCACTCGGAAGGGACTATTCTGTATGCGACAGCTGTGTAGTTTTTTTGGCGGGACGGGACGACGGTGAATTCACGGAGTCACGGCGGGACGGGACGGTAAATTTACGGAGTCACAGCGGGACGGGACGGTATATTCACGGAGTCACGGCAGGACGGGACGGTAAATTTACGGAGTCACAGCGGGACGGGACGGTATATTCACGGAGTCACGGCGGGACGGGACGGTAATTTTCAACGGAGAGAGATTTTCTCGGCGGGATGGGACGGTAATTGACAGCGGTCAGGGAATTTGTCGGCGGGACGGGACGGGACGGGACGGCGGTACGATTTTGACGGCGGTTTAACCGTCCCGTCCCGTCCCGCCGTTACCGCCGTTACCGTCCCGCCGAAATTACCGTGATATGCCTTGAAAATATCCTCTTGCTTGGGCTTATCACGTTACTTTCGGCGGGACGGTAACGGCGGTAACGGCGGGACGGGACGGTAAAACCGCCGTCAAAATGGTCCCGCCGGCCTGTCCCGTGCCGTCCCGCCGACAAAATCCCTGACCGTCGTCACTTACCGTCCCGTCCCGCCTATAAAATCTCTCCCGTTGGAATTTATCGTCCCGTCCCGCCGTGACCCCGAAAAGTTACCCTCCCGTCCCGCCGTGGCACCGAAAATTTAACGTCCCGTTCCGCCGTGACACCGACAAATTACCGTCTCGTCCCGCCGATTAAATCGCTCCCATAGGAAATTATCGTTCCGTCCCGTCGTGGCTCCGCTTCATCCGGCGGACATAACTTGCCTCTTCCCCTACAAAAAACATTCATTCATGGTCGTCTTTGCCCATCCATTTCCACCACGAATTACGAAATTAATCAAGACATTTCGAGTTGTACCAGTATTTCCTATATACGTCCCCGGTGGCTTGGTAGGTGGTCCGCGTGCCTATCAAGATCAATTTCGTGGGTTTAAATCTCACCGAGTGCATTCTCGTAGGGACTTTTTCTTGCATAAAAAATTGATGAGCGGAAAGCGCGAGAGCGTGAGTTAGCTGCATTCGATGAAAATCGACGAGCAGTGGGAATGCTGAACCCTATGCGCGATAAAAACTAAAGGCACGTACCGGGGGGGAGAAGGGATGACACCTGTGACCACGGCTTGTCCAAAAGATCGTCGAGGGTAAAACCTCCTACGAGTGGGCTGGAAAGTAAAAGTGTGTGATACTTACCAACGCTTGGAACCACGGACTAAAGGGGCTCTGCTAACAGACCACAGGGCTGAACGCCGCAAACCCCGGACCTGCTCAACAGGATGCTACTTTTGTTACTCTTGAACAATAATAGATCACAAACCACCTCTATGTTTACTCCAGATGAGTCACTTTTGGACTATGACCTGGTGTACACCTTTCCTTTAGGGTGTACTAGTCTTCCCGTGGGATGCCTTTACCCCTAACGAGCACAACTCTGCCTCTCGCTAGTTGCTTGGTCTAATATTCAGTCCTGGTTTGCACAGGTTTGGCGTTACTAGCATCAATGGCAATGGTAATGAGCTCTTCTTTCGTGATAGTCTTTTTGATGGGCTTGTATTTTCTCTTATTGAATTCCTCTTGTCGTCACCCAACCAGAAACCAAACCAACTCAATCTTTCACACACAAACTGCTCTTGCCTTTATCCCGCTCTCTCAAGCCCACACTCGTCTGCAGACAGTCCTAGCGTAGTCGATCTTTGCTGGTACAATCTCGGTTGCTGCCCAACGCTGCTCTATCTTGACCCCGACTCGACACTGCTGTAGAATGGCCCTGGTCTCGACACGTTCTGCCCATGGGGGGGAACAACCCAAACTCAAAACTAGAACTTCTCAAGCTGTTTTTATTTCTTCCTTCGGTCTACTCATTATAATTAGCCAATCATACTCCTCACAGGACCTCTCCTAGACTGTCAGATCGGTTATCAACCGTAACTTTGTACGCTGATCCTACGACCTGTCGAACCTCTCCCATATCGTCCAATGATCACATGTTTCCAAATTATTTGGGAAACATTTTCTTTCCCCTTACGTACGTAGCATGACCTCGGTATCGTTTCCCATGCGTATTCATACAACTCCGAACTGAAATCTCCTTATATGGATTAACCCGCTTCATTCTGTCACCATAAACCTTTTCTTTCCGATATTTATTTGCCGCACATACGTCCAAGATCCACATCCATCAAACCAAGATCCGTATCATATCCGCTAAACGGTTCATATCCATCAACTTTCCGAATCTACTTCCTTCTTACCCAGCGACCATGTACGTGAGACGAATCTCGACCGAATCTTTGTCTAGAACCTACGTACGTATCAACACTGACGACCGGGTTTCAGCATGTTCTTCGTTTCGTTCTTCAACCCCGACCTACTGGCTCTAATGATTTCCAACCTGTTTGTGCACCACTCTCAATTCGAAACCGACTAACTAACTTCTTACCACAAGTGATGATGAAAAAAAAAAAAAAAAAAAAAATATCGTAAGCCGGCGTCCCCGGTGGCTTTGGTAGGTGGTCCGCGAGCCTATCAAGATCAATTTCGTGAGTTCGAGTCTCAGCGAGTGCATGTTCGTAGGGACTTTTTCTTGCATAAAATTGATTAGCGGAAAGCGCGAGAGCGTGAGTTAGCTGTACATTCGATGAAAATCGACGAGCAGTGGGAATGCTGAACCCTATGCGCGATAAAAACTAAAGGCACGTACCGGGGGGAGAAGGGACGACACCTGTGACCACGGCTTGTCCAGAAGATCGTCGAGGGTAAAATCTCCTACGAGTGGGCTGGAAAGTAAAAGTGACGATGAAAAAAAAAAAAACATATATATATAGATACAACTATAATTACGATTTTTGAGGTCGTTGTCACTTGCTAGCTCTTCGCAAACAGCCCTTCTTCTTTGCAGCCGAACAGCAACCTTTCTTCCTTCTTTGCAACAGCCGAACAGCCAAACAACCTTTCTTCTTTCTTCTTCGCAAACTGCCAACCAATAGACAGCTCTTCACAAGCAGCCCAATCGAACCCAACTGACAACTGACTGAGGCACACGCCAGCTAAAGACTTGCACCCAATACTGAATAGACAGCTCTTCGCACAACGCCTAGAAGAGGCGTCTCGCCTTCGACGAACGGCAAATAGATGCAGCTGTAGGCGGCCAAGCTGCTTGCTGCTGTCGGTGGCGAACCTGCTGGTGCTGCAACCCCCGCCTCTCCCTTCTCCGCGCCCCCTAAGCTCACCTCCCCCTCGTCGAGAGGCGCGTGGTCCTCGCCCTCTGGCAAGAGAGCGGCAACGACAAAAACCGACCTGGTGCCGACTGTTGTTTGCGACCGGTGCACGGACCAGCACTTACTTACTTGCCCAAGAACTCCGCGCCTGGTGGCAAAAACGTGGCCTTCGCCACCTGCGAGGATCTCATGTGCGATGGTGGCGGGATCACCCTGTATTGGGCAACCAACTGCGAGTTCTGTGCTCGCCCGATCAAGGAAGGGACTGTCTCGTACTCCCTCGAGACTGCTGACAGTGGTGAGTGTCTTGGGTCTATTGTTGAATGCTGTCTGTTGCCAGTACGTTTTTTTGGGGTTTTCAATTGCCTTTTTGCATACAAACCTACCTCAAAGCGTTTATTATTATTTTTGGGACTCATCCATGCTCGTTCTTTCCCCTTCGTGCGTTGCGTCGGCTCCTCTTACACAGTGCACGCGAACGCGCACATGCACAACTGTTTGCGGGACGTGAACGAAGGAACGGAGGATTCAGCTGTCGCCGTCACCGCTGCACCGAACGATGTGAGTGCTGCTGCTACTGTGGTGCATTTTCGGTGCACACGATTTCTGTGTGTACATGTTTTGGTGACCTACGTACCCCCTTTGCTCGTTTTCGGCTGCTGCTGCTGTGCACCTGCTGCTCCTGTGCACTTGCTGCTGCTGTGCACTTGCTGCTGCTGTAGTGCTGCTGCGTTGTTGCCGTGCATCATGCTGGAAGTGTACATATTTTCGGATCGTCAATAAAATTCCGTAGGTTTCGCGATGGCGGCATACTATTACGGGGGTCTATAGTTAACACGACCTATGGCATACATAAAAACCTATATATTTAGGTATTTTTACTAACAATACTTGGTCCTGTTAACTATGGACCCCCGTAATAGGGTACATCATGCTTTTTTTCTTCCATATTTTCATATCGTTGCTATGCTGCTGCTGCTGCTGCTGCTGCTGCTGCTGCCAACGCTGCTGCTGCCAACGCTGCGGCGATTCATTGCAGCTTCTGCTGCTGCTAATGCTGTAGCTGCTTCTGCTGCTAGTGCTGCCGCAATATCCACTGAACACTGAATGTTCGTATGTACTCGGATTATTGTTTTTATTGGTCGTTTTTGTACCCAAATGGTTCTTTTGATACGTGAAAAATATGTTTGTCGTTTTGCTCCTGCATTTTGCGTACGTACTGCTTTTTCTCGTTTTTGGCTTGATTTTTTTTCCTATCGTTGCTATGCTGCTGCTTGCTGCTGCTATGGTGCTACTACGTTGTTGCCGTACATCATGCTGCACTTGTGTGTGTACATATTTCGGTATCGTCACTGAATTTCCGTAGGTTTTGCGATCGCGGCATACCAGGGTACATAGTTTTCTTCTTCCTTATTTTCATATCGTTGCTATGTGTTGCTGCTGCCAACGCGGATTATTGTTTTTGTTGGCCGTTTTTGTACCCAAATGTTTTATTTTATACGTAAAAAAAAATATTTGGTCGTTTTGCTCCTGCATTTTGCGTACGAACTACTTTTTCTCGTATTTTAGCTTGGTTCTTTTCGTATTGTTGCTATGCTGCTGCTGCGTTGTTGCCGTACAGCATGCGGGGGTGGGTCTATCTATAGTGAGGTACCAAAAATACTTTTCGGACGGACTCGGGGTACATACTTTTTTTCTTCCTTCTATTCATATCGTTGTTATGCTGCTGCTGCTGCTGCCAACGCTGTGGCGATCCGTTGCTGCTTCTGCTGCTGCTGCTGCTGCTGCTAGTGGTGCCGCAATATTCACTGAATGTTCTTACGTATGTACTCGGATAATTGTGTTTCTTGGTCGTTTTGTCGTTTTGTGGCACTGCTGCGTTGTTCCCGTACACATCATGCTGGACATGATTTGTGTGCCTATTACACTTGTGCGTGTGTACATATTTCTGTATCGTCAACGATTTGTTTTGTGGTGTTGCTCCGTTGTTGCCGTACATCATGCTGGACGTGATTTGTGTGTGTATTACTACACTCGTGTGTGTACATATTTCTGTATATCGTCAATAATTACCGTACGTTTTGCGATTGCGGCAGACCAGGGTACATAGTTTTTTTCTTCCTTCTTTTCATATCGTTGCTATGCTGCTGCTGCAGCCAACGTTGCGGCGATCCGTTGCTGCTGCTGCTGCTGCTAATGCTAATAATGCTGCCGCAATATTCACTGGATGTTCGCATGTACTCGGATTATTGTTTTTCTTGATCGTTTTTGTACCTAAATGGTCGTTTGGGTACCTGGAAAAAATATTTTGGCCATTTTGCTGCTGCATTTTGCGTACGTACTGCTTTTTTCTCGTTTTGGGCTTCGTTCTTTCCATATCGCTGCTGTGGTGCTGTGATGCTGCTGCTGCGTTGTACAGGTCATTTGTGTGTACATATTTTTGTTTCGCCAATGAAATTCCGTAGTTTTTGCGGTCGCGGCATACCAGGGTACATGCTTTGTTCCTTCTTTTTTATCATATCTTTGCTATGCCGCTACTGCTGCCAACGCTGCGGCGATCAATTGCTGCTTCTGCTGCTGCTAATGTTGCTAATACTGCCGCAACCACTGCTCGAAGCCGTTGCGGCTGCTGCTGCTGCTGCTGCTGCTGCTGCTGCTGATACTGCTAATGCTGGCTCAATATCCACTGATTGTTCTTATGTATTCGGATTACTGTTTTTCTTGGTCGTTTTTGCACCCCAATGGTCGTTTTGGTACGTTAAAAAAATTTTTTCGCCGTTTTCCTGCTGCTGCGTTTTAAGCATGTACTTGCTGCTTCTGCCGCTGCTGCTGCCGTCGTATAGCAAGCGATTACGTCCTGCTGTTGTGCCGTTGTAGAGTAGTACAAATAATGAACTCTGCCCCCCCCTCCCCCGCCATTCCCTGCACGCCACTCCCGCCCCGCGCACCCTGTTTACTTCGACCAGGTCCGTGGCAAGTGATACAACTGCCGCCTGACGGACTCCACCATCAAAGACGGAGACATCATCATCAAGCGCAAAAAGACCCCCTTCCATTTCGCCTGCTCCAGGGCTTCGCGGAATTCCGAAGCAGTACGCCAAGCACATTGTCGCCATCCAGGACGAACCAAAGGAAACAAATTGTTTCCCACATTTCCCAAAATCACGATTATTTCTTCCTACACATATCCAACGGAATCAACAGCGGACAGATCCACATTCTGGGCCTCCCGCCTCGTTACTACAGCAGCCTGGAAGACTATTTACATATCATGTCTCATCCAAACTCCTATGCTGGCTAAATCGAAATCGCGGCCGCCCAGCAACTACACAACATTTCCATAACCGTTGTCGTTGCCGGCACTGCTGCTTTCCCCTCTGTCCCGAACCTTCCTTGAAACAACAGCCTGATTGTTGTATATCATCCACATGCCATGCACTACTCCACTCTCTCCCCACACTGATGAAATATGTTATCCTTATTATTAGACGAATGTCATTCTTACTCTTGCGTCACCCGATCTTACGTTTCACATTATATGAATAAATAAACGCGATTATTACATCCTTCACCGTTTCTTACACAAATACATTTAGTTTGGTTGGCTTTGGGCTATGTCGCCAATTAATTGCAGTTATATGTACACGAAACGCCGGAATACCCACTCCGAAGGAAAGCCTTGTATATATATATAAATACATGTGTTATCATAAATTCTGCCCAACTCCTATAAATGAAAAACGTATAGAGTAGTAGTAGTAGGCGTATTACCCAACGTGAAAAATTGGGTATCCACTGTTCAATTATTAATCAGTCGAACTCACAGATGACGTATTTTCATCGCCTTGTTATATAATGCCTGGTCAGTGGTCGTGAAATTGCCGGGCACCACATTTACTTCTGCTAGAAAAAGCTGTGCTGATAGTGTTGATCAGCAGCTGGTTGATGATTTGTTTTTAAATACTTTCAAATGAAAGTAAAGTACAAAATGGACCATCTACGAAAAAAAATGGAAATTACTACCAAGTAGTAAGTGTACACCTGGTGTTGTTTTTTCTTTTCATTATTTTCAAAGAATCTTCATACCTGATATTTCCACTCGCAACTGAACTGACTGAAAGCAGAGTACCATAACACAACACCTGCCACAGGCGCGCCACCACACACAAACAGCAGAGACCACTCAACTCACGATCACACCAGTACTTGTGTGGCCCAAAAAGATTTCAAGAGGCATGCCATCAAGCGGGACGCAAAACGTGCGCTGTCAAGGATGTAGGGCCGAGTGTTACTCATTGAAACCTAGTAGTTTCGTGGTAGTCAAAGCATGTCAATGTTAATGCAAAGTTGCTGTCTGTAAAGGGGTGAAAGTGCTGTCTCCTAACATCTTTGGTGTGACCGGCACGGACACCATGGATGCCTATCTCACGAGTGGGGTAGATCGACCAGCAGCGGCACTAGAATCACCACCGCCGCCGCCACCACCTCCACCTCCACAACCACCAGTAACACAGCGCAAGCACAATCATCTGTCGGAACAGCCACTATGAGCTGGCAACGCAGCAACAGCAGTGCTTGGGGCAGGGGTGGAAAAAATCAGAAGACGTCGTCCGTGAAGTGGCGGCACGTCTCGGGGCTTGGGTTGCGCTGGTCGAGAAGAAAAAACGTCTGCGTCGGGACGGCTCCTTCGCGGAACCAGCAGTGTGCGGGAAATTTTTCACGTACAAAACCGCGCTGATCGTGCGGTGGGGAAAGAAAAAGTATGTATTAACCGTCCCGTTCCGCGGAAGAAAAAGAAAATTACCGTCCCGTCCCGCCGTGGGGAAAAGTATTTACCGTCCCGTCCCGTCGAGAGATCTGGCGCCCGCTGTCCCGTCCCGTCCCCTCCCGCCAACTTTTTATGTCCTCAATTTACCGTCCCGTTTTCATTTTTTTTCCCCGCCAAACGACACAAATCTGTCCCGTCCCGTCCCGTTACGATTCTCAGTCACTGTGATTAGGCTTGAAAAATATCAAAAATCGGACGGCAGAGCTTATCTCTTAGCCTCGTACGTCGCCCGTCCGTCTCACGACCATCTCACACCATCGATTCGGTCCGGGTGACGGTTTCCTCCCTCTCTGCCACAGTGAGCCCCGTCGCCCGCCCCGCGTGAAATACGGTGCTCACCGTCGCCCTTGTTCGCAAGCTCGACAAAGTTGGTACTCAGACGGCGTTGCTCCCTTTGTCAACGTTAGTTTGGTCGCAAAAATATGCACCGCTTGAATATCTTTTGCATATCAAAACGACCCTTTTATAAACTCGTACATGGTATAAGCGGAGTCTCACAAGGAAGCCAGACAGAGCCCATTCGTGCTTCTCCCGTGTCTCGAGGTACGATTACAAAGGATTGTAGAGCAGGGCAAGGGTTGCTCTGCTGTTCTCTAGGTATTACATTGAATACAAGGTTGGACTGAGGTATGGAAATTCTCTCGCGGCGTATACTTGCCAAGTAGAATTTTACTTATTTGAAGATGCTGCCGTTGTTGACGCTATTCATTGTTCATTGCGTGGATTTTCAGAAGAAAGAAGTGATAGCAGCAGGAAGTACCAGGCATGCTTATACAGTTCGCGCTGACCACCCGACCGGAACCCCAACCCTAGCCCGAACGCTATGGGGTAACCTTCTTGGATGCAAAAAAGGTACCGCGGGATGTGGGTATGGCTACGTCCGTAGTATCACTGTTGTGTTCTTGTTTCGACCTGGTGTAGAAGGGTAGGCTGTCTGTCGTCCTGTATTGTCGTGGGCCATTTAAGGGCCACTCCTAACGAACAAAACAAAACACGATTCGTGAGATTTTTTGTCGTGAATCGTGATTTTTTTCGTTTTATGTCGGAATCACGACAAAAAAAAAACACGATTCATTACGCCAGTTTTTTCAGCTCTTCCCTAAAAAAACTAAATCACGATTCGTGATATTTGTCGTGTCTCAAAATACGCCTGATCAAGGCGCTACGCGACCCACGGGCACCAATGGTATCCGAAGGTCGGTATAGGGGCATGGCAGACTCTGCTTCGTACGCCGCCTGTGGACAACGGGCGGCTATACCCAAAGACACCGCTGGGCGCGGGCTAACGAGGAGGTTGTGGCTTCGAAATTTCGAGGGGGAGGAGCTTCCCCTGGAAGATAAACGCGAAAACGACCTGAGTATGTCACAGTCCAGGCCGGGCAGACGCCCTGCTATATGGAATCTCGCGAAACAGGCTTGACCGACGGTCGGTGAAAATTAATATCGCAGGCTGGGTCAGGCTTTGGCCCGTGAATTGAATATATCACGGGGTGGGCGAGGCGCGGACGGCTCAGTCCGGCCTGGCCGTGCCCCATTCGCGAGAGTTGGCTTCACCCCCAAAAATTGTTGTGTTTAAAATGTCTGAATTTTTACTATTTGAAAATATCACGTTACGTTTTTGGCTTTCTTCCTTAGAACTGGAATGTCACGGATCGTGATCTTATGGCATGCCAAAACGTCACGAGTCGCAATTTCTTTTCGATTCGTTAAGAACGGCCCTAACTCTTTTGTAGCAATCGGCCTTTTACGCAATTTTCTTGGATATAATTTTTCTGACTCCTTCAAGTCTGCCCATTAACAGGTGAGCATACACTTGTCTTTGAATTAAGCCGATAAATGTCGTACAATTCTGTCGGCCTGTCGGAAGCCATCACCATCGTGTCAGTAATAGAGACCAGGCGATCTCGGCTATCCCTAGGTAATGTTCGTTTACAAAGGATAGACCACTGAGCTACTCAGTCAGTAGCTTAGTGGTCTATCCTTTTTATTATAAATTTTACTAAACAAAAGAAGTACCTTTAGGCTCGATACGGCCTCCCGCCGATGACATCCTCCAGGGTTGATCAAGCCCTTAATCAACGCCTGGGTTTTCCTTCATATTATCCCCCTTCCATGTTGTGAGTTATTTTACTCATGTGGTTCACTCCACTTTCGACTCTCTGGTCAAGTGTTTTTGTATCGTGGTTCTCTCTACTTGATTTCTCTTTTTCTACCCACGACAGAAAAAGCGGAAATACGACGTCTGGCGGGACTCGAACCCCGGTCTTCTATTGTTCGTACTAACTCTTATGATCAAGTGGTTTGTGCGCGATTTCGTTTCGCTTTTTCCTCGGCCCCTGGACCATCCGCCCAGCGTGCTATTCCCTCGCTCCGAGTCCCACGACCGTGATCGCGTCCAGCCGTCGTTATGGCCCCTGCACCTGCCGCGTTGTGTACCAGGGAAGCCGTTTGTTTTTTTAAGGCTTTCATGTAACCGGTTTATGCTGCCGTGACGTTTCGTACACACCAGTACGTGCCAGTACGTGCAACAACCAATTAGCTAACTACGTTGCCGTCTGCCGTAGGCGGCCTACTGAACGGCAGTACCAGAACGCAAGAGTAGTTCATAACGATGGTATTAATAGTAGTGCAGTACCAGTACAGCAGTAGTCGAGGAACTGTAAAATTTCCTGGCTCTGCAGTATATACGGTACAGCAGTACGGTATACTGTAGCATGTAGTCTACTATCTGGTACGTGCGAATACATGTTTTCGCATCATCTGAATCATACGTGCAATATATTCAAGTAGAAACATTACGACAGGCAGGAGTAGTGTACTGCTGTAGTACTGCTATTACATGCATACCAGGTACCAGGTACACCGCTGCACATCATGACTCGTAGGTGGCCAAAGACGGTCAAATTTGAATTGGGTCCACGAACATATAAAAACGAGTTCAACGCATTTATTGGCGTTTAGGCTCGAGGAGGAAATATGAATAATCCTGTGCGAGAAGCAGCTTTCGATGGAACTGATCGGAAAGATAATCAACACAGTCAGTTGCAAGGCGAGCCCCGTGTTGCCTTGCTTAGATGGGCAATATTAATATCAACAGAATATTTCTTGTTCTCGTATTTTTTTTGCTTGTTCAACCGCGTGAGGTCATCGTGGACACTGCATATAAAAAATATCAGATAACCCTAACCCTAACCCTAACTGTCTTAAACTTCCCCCGACAAAACAATTACCATGGTATATAAATACACGAAAGACACTCGGGAAGGATAGGAGAAGCATCAAAGCTGGCCGTGACTGGAGCCCCATCGTGGAGGATAGAAGGACAGGGCAGATGGGCGTCGCGGACGTTTACAGGATACGTGATGTCGAATATGGAAGATCCACTGCCTGTGAGTTCCAAGGGGCTGGTGGAATGACAGGGTAACCGGGTGGGTAGTCTGGGTAGGGAGCGAGATGGGACGTGTAGAAGGGAAAGGATGAAGCAGGCGGGGAACGCGGCTTCTGAATGGGATTGGCTGTTGACGTTGCCTGTCGGAGTTGGGGGCAGGTCAGCCGCGTACATCAGCTAGAATGGGAGATGGGGGAGGATGGGCAAGGGGAAATAGGCGAGGAGGACCCGTCACAGTTTCACCCACCTCCCCCGTCGGCGACACGGGATACTAATACACACGCATTTTTCGTAGACTCAAGTAAAAGAATGTCGTCACAGTCTGTAGTTTTGGCGGATCGGGAACGAAAATTACAGGAAACGAGGTAGGGGGGGGGTGGGGTGCTTCCCGTACAGGGAGATATTTCGTTAGGGGGTCACAGCAGCAGCGCAGCTACACGTAGATACGGGGCAGGCATACGCAGCAGCATTGGTACAGCAGGAGCAGCAGCAACTGTGGTGGCAGATAAGGTCGACGGTAGGCCCATAGGGGGAAAAAATGTAGACCGTAATAGGTTGGCAAGTGCGCGTTCAACAAGTTCAACTATTGTCTAGTGTTACGACGTAAAACACTGCGGCAGATTAGTCACTGATCACCAACTCTTACGTGTGCACCCATTGGCAGCTAGACCGCTTCTATGCGTTGATCCTCGATCCATACTGCTAGCTGAAGTTTAAATCGTTGGAATATTTGCGGGCATACGTTAGGTGTAAAAGTACGTACCTAGGGACCGACCACAGCTAGCAGGTGTCCCTTAGACTCTGATCTGGTCACTCACACAAGGTGCTTGATGATGGTAGAAGTTATAGATTCTTGTAGTAGTTGCTGCTTGCCTCGCCGAATGTCTTCCGAACGAAGGGGCGAAGCATTCATCTGTAAAGTAGGCGACAACGCCTGCCAGGTATGATGACGGGGCGTTTGCTACGAATATAAATCCCGAAACAGCGGAGAGGTGATACGATAAACACACACATACGCCAAGCAGCGGCGGGTACCAACCCGTCAAGGCGAATCCCCCCTCGGATTACTTAATAGTGATCCTATGCGGTCAGATCTTCGATTCTTTGCGCAAAAGCGACAGGTACAGGGGATATCACATACATACGCCGCGCGGCGGCATCAACCCGCTAAGGTGAATCCCCCCGTGTATTATTTAATATCGATCCGATCTCGAGTTTTTGCTAACGCGTTTTACAGACATGCCTCAGAATATCTGGAATCTGTTCGTCCGAAAAACAAATGAAACAATAACGTTATTTTTTCTCACAGAAACAACTGAGTAATGGCTCCTGTCCAATTTATAAGGCTGTGTGCGGTTGGTCGGGCATACATGACGGTTGTCGTATGACCATAGACTCTTACTTCCCTACAATGCCGGGTGGACAACGTCGGGTTTTCACCGACCAGGCAGACATTGGTGATTCTCCAGGCAAAACCAGTTAAACCCGTTACATTTTTAGTCGGTTAAAAATCGGTTAAAACCGGCTATCAATATCAACATAAAAATCCGTGAAACGCCTCAAAACAATTAAAATCGTTGGATGTTAGGTTTTTTGTCCAGAATTCCACAATAAGTTTCTTATAATAGTTACCCGAGTTACTCGTAGTCTCCTGCACCAAACCTAAATGGCATCCCACTCAATGGCACAACAACAGCAATCAGTCTTGCGGAGGTGATATTAATTTCCGGTATGCTTTACCGTGCGCTACCGGGTCGCCGGTGACCGCACTACCGATCCGCGCATAATCAACGCAGCAGCTCTCGGTGACCCCAGCAAACGAACAGGCGCCGATGCCCGACCGGGGGCGTGAAGAAGCGCTTTTCCGGAGACTGATCGCTCCCTTGTAAAAGGGCGGATCCGCGGGAAAGAAGGGGTTTCCCAAGAATTCCGGAGACCGTCCCCTCCCGAAGTCGTCCCTAGACTAGACTTCAAATTAAGTTCCTACACTAACTCTAAGACAAATCGTTTCATACTATATTAACAAAACTAAACAAACTAAATCCAAGATAGGAAATCCATCCAAATTTCAAGCTAACAGTCAATACAAACAAGCGCAGTAGATATTCTAAACTCGAATCAGAATCGATTTCCCGTTAAAACTACCAACCTCTGTTCACCTCGCTGCGTCGTCAAGGCGTTCTAGCGGGTGTGAGACCAGACGCACCTTCAAGGAGATTTTACTCTGGTGCTGTCGCCTATGGCCGCGAGGCTTAGTCGTGGCAGTAGTTAGGTCGTACGTGGTGCGTCAGGCACGGACACCTACATACAACTCGCGAGTCTTTTTTAGACAGCAGCGGCAGAGCAGCAATTCTTAGTCAGGATGTCCGTGCGCGGAGGCAGGCGCCACTGCAGGCAAACTACGGCACAGTTTAACTGCGTCGGCAAGAGGCTAGATTCCACGATGAAGGAGGAGGGAGACAGGGCGTAGTAAAGCGGGGAAGAGACGGGTTGAACTCCCCCTGCGCGAGATTATCTTGTTTTTAGATCATAACTACGAGCACGATGAGCATTTGGCTATTAGGACGGCGGAGAAGGAGAACCGAATGGAAGGGAATGGGAACGAGAGCACGTTCGAAGGAGCAAACTGATTAGGTCAACGCGTCGAAGCGGGCATGGAAAGTGGCAGGAGGACGGCACACGGACACCCAAGACCGGCGCGCACACCATCACGAGAGCAGCAGTCATCCTTCTTTCTGATTGCGTTTTATACGAGGCAGTAGTATGTACCTGTCATATGCGTGACTGGTCTTCGTAGTGTTAACGAGTTTTATACCCTTCATGGGGAATGACCCTCGCAATTATGAGGGACGGGACGTGGCATCATAGCTGTGCTGTACCTTTTGTCAGACATTCCGGGAATACGTGACGATCACTGATTTTAGGATGATGGTTCCCGGTTGGATTGCTCTTTTCGCATTGATTGCACGTCCGCGAGTTGCCACTCTGACAGCACCCCGCACAGAACACACAGCAGGCGTGTTGTGTTCGCTGCCATGCGCTTCGTACGGTGCAGGCAGCACTTCAAACAGCGACCGCTGTAGTCAGTAGCCACGTGTTGGTTAGTTGTGGAAATTAGGGGAAATCTATAATGTAGTTGAGTGGATACCCGTGACCACGTTAGTTCAGTTTGTGCATTGATTTCATTTTGTGTACACTTTCGTTTCGTGTACTTCAAGGTGGGAAGCGTCGTGCTCCCCAGTCGACATTTGTTTTCCGAAAGGTTTTTCAAATCTTCCTGGGGCGGCAGCACCTTTGTGTGACCACGTACTCCTTAATTTGAGAGTTAAAATGTGATAACAACAGTGGAAGAGATAGCACCTCTAACACTAAATTTAGTCTGAAAAATCTGTTTCGCACCCGGGGCCGTCTGCACACTAAACTGAAGACGAGGATACCCACACGAAAATTAACAAAAAGCGTACCCACACTACAATTTGAACTTTCTGACAATGAATGCAATATTAAAATCCTACACTAATTTCAACCTAATTTGTTCCAAATACTAAAAGGGAAAAAGTCCCCGAAAAACTAGAAACAAGTTTTTTTCGAAAGTGTAGTGGAAATCGAAACTGAGTCGACACTTACCGAGATACCCGCTCCCACACTAAATCCACCATCCAAAGCCCGTTTCGCACCCGGGGTCGTACCCTCACCAAATTCAAAATCATTTTTTTAATATGTTGTTAGTCTGTTTGGAACAAAGGCCTCGGGATCCAGCGTCCTCTCAAGCCCCGCCTTGCCGCAAGGGTACAGAGCCTGGATACCACAACCAACAGAACATCGTGTCCTATGTCGTGCCGACCCGGGGCCGTCACACAATCTCGAGGAAGTTCTGGCAGCCATCTATCTAGCCTGCCTGCTGACTTACGCCTTATGTGCCCCACGCCAAGAACGGCGGGCTGTGGCGGCTCCCCCGCCGCCGAGAAAACTGAAGACGAGGATACCCACACGAAAATTAACAAAAAGCGTACCCACACTACAATTTGAACTTTCTGACAATGAATGCAATATTAAAATCCTACACTAATTTCAACCTAATTTGTTCAAATACTAAAAGGGAAAAAGTCCCGTTAGGATGCTCAAAAAACTAGAAACAAGTTTTTTTCGAAAGTGTAGTGGAAATCGAAACTGAGTCGACACTTACCGAGATACCCATGCTCCCACACTAAATCCACCATCCAAAGCCCGTTTCGCACCCGGGGTCGTACCCTCACCAAATTCAAAATCATTTTTTAATATGTTGTTAGTCTGTTTGGAACAAAGGCCTCGGGAGCCTGGATACCACAACCAACAGAACATCGTGTCCTATGTCGTGCCGACCGGGGCCGTCACACAATCTCGAGGAAGTTCTGGCAGCCATCTATCTAGCCTGCCTGCTGACTTACGCCTTAATTGGACTTCTGGCAGTCAAATGGGGGGCCTAATCCATGCCAGAGGCCACTGGCTCTTTCTATGACGTGGGTGCTGAAAATGGAGTCATCGAGGTTCTACTACATTCTGGCAGGATGGGGTCCCATCCCGGCAAAATAAAATCCTCCATGTATCTACTACTCCCACCTACCTGGGACTAAAACGAGGATCCCCCGGATCGACAACGCCTCCACCCCCATCGACTGATCACTGATTGACTGAGGCTCATTGAGTCAGCGTCATCCGGGGACGATATGTCTCTATCCCCGGTTCTTTAATTCTTCCATTCATCTACACCTGCGACAACCGGGGGACGAAAACGAACATTCCCCGAGTCGATACCGCTCGGCAATGTGTGCTAACCCCAACCCTAATGGCTGAATTATAGTTGGCTGGTGTTTATGGAGCCAGCACGCTGCGAAATTTCCCACCGGGGCAACGGCGAGGTCCCGTCACACTCGGGGGGAAAAACTCCCATCTCCTGATCATTCATACTTTTATACATCTGCAACACCAACACCTCGGGGACGAAAACGGACATCCTCCGGGTCTTATACCGGCCCGCAAGGTGTGGATATCCCAACCCCACTGCTGGTTGAATTAGGTTTTAGATGGGGTTCGTTAAGGAGTCCGCGCGCGTCAGGAGTGTCTTCTCGGGACAACGTCGATCTCCCGCCGCACTGGGGGAGGACAATGCCCCATTCCCGGATCAGAAATCCTTCCATATATGAATAACTCCAACAAGCTGGGGACAAAAACGCGCATATCTCCATCCAGGTCGATGCCACCGCACGGCGGTCGTTCATACATTCCGTCTAGAGTAAGTAGCGCTCACACTACGAGTACTAATAATGCCATGCACTTACAAGCTACTATGTATGGGCAACGCAGGGCTAAAGCTACGGTCGGAGGCGTGGCCGTACTGCCATCACTTACTAGAAATGCAAACAAATACGTCAGCTGAGCGTCAGCTGTTAAGGATATTGTCAGGTGATGATTTTCGGGACTAACATGAGTCGAGTGGTCATAAACACTCTTTTTTTTATCATCATTGTTGATATTATTATTAGTATTCTCATTATTGTTATTATTTTTAATCACTATTATTGTTCATTTTCTGTGCTTGCTATTTTTTTGAACGGGTGCTACCGGTTCTTCAGTTTAATCGGTTACCGCATTTTCAACCGACCTGGTTCAAAACGGCGAATAGAAATACGTTGTTAAAAGAAAAGGTCAACTCGAAAACGCCTGCTGGGTTGCCAAAAACAGGTTTAAACCGTTTTTATAATTTACTTACCGCTAGTCGAGACCCAGTTTGATCTCTAGCACCAGGCCAAGCCCGTTCATAAACAAACCAGGTTAGGCCTTCCTCTAATGCCAACAATTAAGGTATGGTACTAAAATATCTGGTGTGTGGCATTCGAGTAGCGATTGCATGCGGCTTTCGTGGCGGACGCAGCTTGGTTCGTTTGGCTTACAGTAGACCACCCTGTAGATCATTTTTATTTTCACCGGTGCTAGTTCGATGTGCTGCTGCAGCTTCTTTTATGACATTTCTACTCGATTCGAACCTGTTTATCGAAGAGACGGGGTGGAAGGAAGGGTGGGGGGATGAAGGGAGGCAGGATGGGCCACTCGGAGGGAGTCGAAGGGAAGGTGCATAACTGCGTGTTATGAGTGGTCAGCATCTCGAGTTTGTTTGTGCGATCGCAGACGATCTTTTTGTTAAGGCTCGAACAATGCTCGTCGCGCGTCCTAGAAAACGACACACTACATATGTGTACTGGAGGAGCAGCTAGGTTGTGTGCGACGGGGGAAAAGGAGTACAGCACAACTTAACGCGGATGGTGCAAAACGAGGTGAAGCTTGACGAGGTCCAACACGATGATGAACGATGGCCACTGGCTGGGTCGCGGTCGGGGATGAACGTCAGGCTTGGTTTGGGGAAACAAAAACAAAACGTACAGTACGCACGAACGAACACGTTTGAGCATGTTTTGGTCAAGAACGTTCGTGTATACCAAACGGTGTGTACGTTTGCTCATGGCCAGTATCAGACCAACTACCAGGTGTGACATTCAAATTGCCATCGCAAGCGGCAAACGTTTGCGCGATTTACTTCAACCAGCCTGTATAAAAGCACGAAATTATTATCACCTACCAAACGATACGTGCACACCGGATGCTGGCACAACACTCAAAAGAAGCTGTTTACCATAAAGCGTGCATCACCATGGGAATTGTTGCCTATCTCCATGATGAGAAGCGGGCAGTCTCTGAACACACCGTACGGTCACCCGAAGCGGCACTAGATCCAAAGTCTTTAACATATCAACGCAACATAAAGTTTTCAGTTCCCCCCCTAGAAAAGTAGAAATAATGAGGATATGACTCTTCGTGTGCACGATGGAAAGCTCCCCTCATATCCAGGCAAACCAATCCAGCACGGGATCTACACGGCCCCCACACGACTCGCGAAACACCCAAGTCTCTGATATTCAACGAACGCAAAGGCGGCAAGAGCTCCTACTCTGGGGTACATAATAATAAGTGGGTGCGCTGGCACGAAACCAACTTGCAGTATTAGCAGCAACACAGAGGAAACAACATCAGTTAAAAAAAAGTATAATTGTTCTCGATTGTTGCGCCATCTTAATACACCAGACACGCATACCAGTGAAAATGAAGTTCGGTGAGCGCGAACAAGGCAGAGGCTACTACTCCGGGGGTAGGGGAAGCTAGAGTGGGCGGGCTGTCAAAACGATATCCCGCAACAAGTAAACAGCAGAAGCAGAACAGCGGCAGCAAAGCTGTGGCGCAGTACTCAAACTCAAACGACACAAAACACGACACCAAACACACCACGCCACACACCTCCTGATCTTACGTCCAACAAACACGAGGGGGACAAGGACTACTACTCCGGGGGGCAGGAGAGATGCAGACGAGAGAACCCAACGATGGTTCCTGGCGAGTCATGCTCGACCCAGTGCAATAATCCATACAAGCGCTCACAAAACCCAGTGAGAAGCAGTCATAACGAACGTAAAAATCAGCTCACCTTTCCTCTTCAGATGAGAAGATGTCAATTTTTCCTTTTCCTTTTTATCTACAAGAGTTCCGCCAACTCTCGACAACTAACCACGAATTTGGCGTGAGCATGTCCCTTCCAACTTTCCCGTTCATCCGACCCCGGACGCATCGCAATGGACGCAGTGCGCGTTCCGAGAAACTTTGACTATGATGACCCATACAGGCACAGATCCGTTCGTTGTGGAGAAAACCAAATAACTGATGCAAGCCTCAGAAGGTGTCATTGTACGTATCTTTTGCCTACACACATCGCATGCCCGTCTAAGGAGGGCGGGGATTCTTGGGATCCTAAGTCGGTTGGCCCCGTCGGCTTCTAACTCCTTCATACAACATACTGGCAGTTACAGTAGAACAAGATATTGCTACCTAGCCAGTAGGTATACATTTCGTAGTCAATATAGGCGACACCACTCAAGTGTACAACTTTCCGCCGTGCACTATTGTGCGGAAGTACGCAGATGTTGCCCGCGCGGCTTCCTCCCCTCTGTCACGTAGACCAAAACCGCCGACTGTAGATCGGATCTGTTGCGTATGACGAAGCTTGGGACTTTGTATCGCTAAATCCCTTGCCAACATCGAAAGCAAGCCCGTATTTCGATTGACCGCAAGACCAGGGAATCCAATCTTGCACGCGCTGAGGCTTTCCGTCATTCGGAGCAGATGAGTACCCTCCATCAAACAAACATTATCGCAATAGCGTAATGGTAAAAAAAAAAGCAACAAACCCACTCGATACGACTTCGAGTCAGTGCAGGTATTTGGCACGACGGTACGTCGTACCCCAGAGCTTAAATGACTCAGGTAAAACCTCCCCCCCCCGCCTTCAATCGCTGCCGACCTATATGCCAGAAACTAATTCGGTTTCGTTCCAAAACACAACATTGAAACAAAATTCCAAATATAAATTATGCAATATGCAAGCAAACTTTCTTTGACCGTAACCGGTAGTGCCGTGGTGCCAGGAATGAAGCAATCGATTATTGGGTTTGAAATAACTCACGGACACGTTCCCAAGCTCTAAAAGACCAGTGTAGAGTGGTGCAAGAGTTCGCCCTGCAGTAGTCTACTGCTGTATACCAGTCCTACGGCAGTAGTACGAGTAGTCTACTGTTCTATACCAGCCCCGCGGGCAGTAGTCTACTGCTGCTGTGCACCAGGTACAAGGTACGTCAGGGTACCTGGGGTAACAGATTGGGCACGGCGGGATCTAATACAGTGCCAGTAATATGGGTGGAATCTAAAATACTACATGGGGCGAAAACATGTAACAACCGCACACGCGCGCAGTTCGAAGTTTCCCAACCGCTCCCCACCCCTGCACATCCTCTTGCGCCCGCTTACAAAGACTTGTCAAACACAAAATGCTCACACTCGAAGGCTTCGGGTTTATGCCCTGAAACGATAACGAGGTGAACACTTGCGGGTTGAAATCCTGAATTACCCACGCTATTTCAAGCACGCCTCCAGTTTTTCCCGCCACGCGTCGACATCATACCACCCGAACAAGTCGAAGTCCTTGCTGTACAGGGTACCGACCCTTTCCAGTGTCGTCTGGTCGGTGTAATACTGAGTCCATGCGCACGAGCCGCCTGAAAACAGGTCTCCAGCGCGGGACGATAGAGTGGACGAGGACGTTGTTTGACCGCTTGCCTCCTCATTTTCCTCCAGTCCCACATTCTGGTTTTCGGCCGTGTCTCGGTCAGCGTAGGTATACTGCCGCGCGACGGTTCCGTAGTCGAACTCCATGAAGGCGTTTGTGCCGTGGGGACCCCACCCCGACTCTCCGAAATCGCGCCAGATGTCGCCAGGGAGAGATTGGAGTACCATTGTCGATGTTCGCTGCGGTGTGGTAGGATTGATTCGTCATCAGTACATTTGTTGAAAACGAAGATTTCCCACTTTACCGGTACCTATAGGCACAAAAATATTCCGCAGTGTACAACGCAGAACATTAAACAGCCTGGTTGGGATTGGGAGGGTGCGTGTACGCCCACTAGGGAGCTGCATTACCTTTGCGTGGCACGCTCTTGGGCTAGTTTTTGCCTCCCATCTCGGTACTTTGGGTTAGGACAGGAGTCCAGTGTGGTGGACGCTGGGAGTACCTACGACGAAAAGTGAAAATCAAGTAGATTTAACAAGCCATGTTCCAACATCAAGAGCTGTATTTTGGATCCATCCATGTAGCAGGGACACCTTGCGGCCAATAGCACACACATATGCAGTTACGGTCAACCTTGAGACCCCACCCGGCCGTCTGACGCTACCGTCGTTTTATCGTCCTCTCAAGAGTGCTTAATACACCATGTACTGCCTGAAATGTGTCAGGCACATGCACCGTCCGTGCTTCACCGGTGCGCGCTCAGCGCGACTGCCAGTGGACACAACACAATTTTCCGGAGAAAAATGTTGATACCTACAGCCTGCCCATATTGAAGCGACGCAATACACACCTGTAGAGTCTCGAAGGGGATGATTGTGTCGAACGGCGACAGCTCCATCCCGCAAAGGCTTGCGGCCGGCCTCAACGCGGACGGCGCCGCCATTAGATGCTCCTCCAGTATGTCGAGCAGCTCTTCAAAGGTCGGAGCAGCCTGTATTGCTGAATCCTGTAACCGTCGCGAACGATCGCCCCACATCGACGGTTCTTGGTGCTCCCCTGCTTCATGTTGCTGATTTTCGACCTCGTCCTCCGCCAAGCCTCGGTGCTTTGTGATGGCATCGAACCAGTCCCAGTCGTGGTCGGTCCATAGGCCACGATGCGGTTGCTGTAGACCGGGATCGTGGGATTTCGACTCCTTATACCCAGACGGCCACGTGCGAACGAGGTCAAGGTACGCTGATAGAAGCCGCGTCACCGGGTCTCGGACGACTGCGATCTTGATCCAACCGCTACCGTTGTCCCTGTAGATTTTCTCCAACAGCCGTTTGTCGGTCAAGTCCAAGAGAGGGAGCTTCGAATCCACCGAATCAAACAGCAATGACTGGACGTTCGATACCGACCAGTGATCTACGCCCTTTTTGTTAGTTGTGGGCGTGAGATGAGCGGTGAACGGTCAGGAATAGGCCCGGGAATATACATAGCAAGGGGACATGTCGGAAGGTGGGGAGCAGGAGGTCAGTTTCGGTGCGTCGAGGCGTTGGCGTGGTTGATACTGAGCCCGGAGGAGTGCCACCTGTTGGCGAAAGGTGGTAGCGCGCGCATCGCGTGGGCTGTCTACAGCCCTTTGTACTCAATGTGCCGACGACGCTATGTGAGCCCGTCGAAGCGACGGTGCTATTGCAGCTACGGCAGGGTGGAAAGTGTCCTAACGCTCCCTTCATTAGGTCTCGGCCGTGTATATGAACGATACCGAACTTTCTCCTGGGGCGACTATGCACACAGGCAAGAGCGGCACATCAATCAACAGGTACTATGAATCGGTGAACGCGGACACGCGGCTCTTGGCGTCTGGTTTCCTGTCCTGCCTGTTCGTACCCTCTCCCTTTACATGATCAATATAAATGGCACCTTCATGCGTTTGGCGAGCATTCTGAACTGTAGCGAGCCGGTGTTCGGCGGGGCGCAGAACAGCAGCGAGTGCTCCACGTTCACTATAGTCTCCGATTCACGCAGCCACTGGCTCCTGCTTGACCCGGAGCACAGTTCAAGAGCGATGACTTAAAGGGAGGGGGGGGAGCGGCGGCACGGCAAGAGAGAAACGAGTGCCAATGCTACAGAACCTGATTCCCGTTTACACAAGGATCTTATCACGGTGTTCGACTGCGTTCGTCTCCTACGGCGCTGGCGATCGGAAGGTTTACTTGGCAATCGAGTGACGGGGCGTCCGGCAAAATGAGGGTGTGCTTTTGGGTGGCATCGCGGAGGGAACGCAAACGCAATTAGGGAAACGGACAGAGCGACAGCTGTATCTCTGCTCAAGCGTCGAGTCTGCATGGCTGCTCGCCGCACAAAGCGACAAGGATGATGACAAAGTAGCGGTTGTGCCGTTGGCCGGAATATAAGACGTTGAGGAAATTCTCGCGCTCTGTCGGATTCTCGGCGAGTCCTGCCACGTCATAGGAGGTGTATGAGACTTTTCAAGCACCTAACATGACGTGCGTCGCACCTACCCCAAAACCTCGATATTGAAGAGGCTTGTCTGTGAATCTCGATGAATCATGTCATGTGCCAGGCATAAATGCGGACTAAATCCAGACTGCGTTGCAAACCAGCTATTATTGCAATTCTGCACTTGGCCGGTTCACAGAACAACCACGCCACCGGGTATGCGCAAAACTAGTTGATTCGCGCTCCTTTCTCTTTTGGTGCTATCTGCAAGCTACAACTCTACACTCTTGGTCTCTACACTCTTGGTGAACAAAGTCGATCCTATATCTCCCGGTTGCCGATATAGACACCACCAGCGGTACCTCTTTTCCGTTAGCCCACGCGAAACGACCAGAAAAAAAATATTCGAGGGGCTCGTGGGGGCATAAAAACTAACTCCTGAGCACGGATGCTTGCTCCAGGCAATCAGCGGCATCGTCGAGAATGCCCGAACTCGTGATCTGCCCTATAAGGGTGGAGGGATCACCAAGCTGAACGGGTGGTGCAACTACCCCGGCCAGCATTTAACGAGGTGGAGTTACGGAGTTCCTCGTATTGGCATAGGCGGGACCACCGAGTTCCATTCATCACTACACATAGAAGCACGCAGTTCCCTACCTTTCGTGTTCTTTCGGGGGCAACTCCGTCAGCGTTCTCGGAGAGAGCCGTTTTTCAGATAGATGTGACGACGGGCACTTCCAAAGACCCCCATTGTCCAAGACAATCTGAACCTGGGTCTCGATGCATCATACGTTTGAATCGCGAGCCGAGGCGACAAAGGGGATAAAGAAGGAAACCCGTTAAAAAACGTCACACGAGGCGCAAGCTTCATTGACAACCACCCTAGGAGAGTGCCCCCCAAACTGTACGTATGCCTTGAGCGCAATACGTTTGCCCGAAAAAAAACTTTGGATTAATTGAGAAAATACTCGCGCCACCGTAGGGGTACATAGGCCCCCAAAATGTCATTGTCTGGGGCTCCTGACTTGATTATAGCACAGTAGCTTTATGTCACACCGAAAAACTCATTTCGACAACAGAACAAAAGTTCAAACCGGTAAACAACCCCGAAGCCTTCTTACAGTAGTACTACTGTAATAGTCTATACAGGTGTACCATTGACGGTATCCCAACAACATTGGGTTAAGGAATCCGGTCAGCCATAAACATTTTATGCAAGCAATGCTAATCGTAGCACGCGCATTGTAAACTGGTCTGTATCGGGCTGAACAGATCGAATTGGAAGCCGAAATAAATTACAGGTCCACCACGCTCTGCGGTGTTGTGTAATAGTGGGCGTATCCATTGTTCGACGAGCATGCCTTCGTGTCTCGTAACGGGGTTTAATAGCAATGTATCTCCGGTGACGTTAAGCGTTGGTTATTCCTGATGTACGGTCGAAACGGTTGTGTGCGTCCAGGAATTCCGACGTAGGCCACGGTAGGGGTGTACCCGCAATTTTCTGCGAACTCTCTAAGGCTCCTCACTCGATCTCTACACCTCACTCCAAAACGTCTTCAAGAAAGTATGTTCGGTTAACCAGACAAGCAATCCGATGGCCTAGGTAGGTAACAAAGACGATTGCATTAAAACAAACGGTGTGCATTGGTGTGGGCTACTTCGGTTGAGAAGCTCCACCAGAGATGAATATGTCGGCCAAACAGTGGTACCCTTATCGTAGCACGCGCCCTGTCGCACCAAAACGTGTCGCGCAGTGGTCATGGCAATCGCTGATGCTCTAGAGGGAAGCTGAAGAACAGACCGTCAACGTTGTCAAATCGAGTTATTGGTATCGGTGATCCCATGCACACCCCTCAACGCCTACTTAGTCGCACGACCAAGTTAAAACATCCTAAAACGAACTAAACCTAACGAAACGGGGAGGAGAGAACAGGTGTCTGTTTTACGTGTGCCCCTGAAAAACAATAGTACCATGCTGGGGGGCGTGAGAGACACACGCGTAAGAAACAGTAGGTCTAGGGTTAGGGCCATGTGCACACGCTAACAAAAAATCGGCATTAGGATTGAAAACGAGATATGGGCCTGCGTGGTAGGGTCCGGGCTCTGAGCGCACCTCTTGTAGAAATCTTGATGCTGTACCGTGGAAAGGTTGCATGTCAGCAAGGGTCCCTCCGTTGGTTATTCCATATATGGTCGAGGCTCGACCGCGCATGAGCCCTTCACGGAGCGATGTCAGTTGCTGATCCGATCTGTTCATGACACGTACGCGTTTGGTACTTGGAGAAATGTCACCAAAGCTCAATAACCCTATTAACAGTACCCAAACGCACCTGTAGACAAAAAATGAGCGGTCCCTTGTCTTGTGTTACTACCAAGCCCGGTCTCCGCCGTACACCATACGAACATTAATAGACGCTCGTGCGAGGACAAGCTAGTGGGCTACTGTTTTGAATGCATACTCACGGTGGGTATATTCGCAAACCGTAAAATCGCTGAACCATCAACTCCACCAGTTTGTCGCAATGTATGGGGCACATCCAACCAGAGTCACCACTCGACTGGCAACGCGATCAGTCCACACCGAAGCCACCGATCAAGCAACTGCCTGTTACTTGGACCAACCTTCCAATCGAATACGAAATCAATGTAACTCATAGTTAGACCCGCCAAGCAATGAATCAACATTACAATGGTAACATCCGCCACTCATTGAACCTACAAAACCCAGCGAATTTTTCTTCGTCGATTTAACCTGATTGGTCGATCACTGATAACCTATCAAGTATAACATCAAGTATCGATAGGCGAGACTATATCGAACGACTTTCCTACCAGAATCAAATTCACATATTACCTGGAGGAGAGATCCCTCACGATGTCCTCGATTGCCTCAGCGGAGCCAAAGCTTCTAGCATCCTTCACCACCGCAAATTCAGAGTAGTTTAGCCCAGTCCTAACGAAGCCGATCAGAAAAGTAACATCTTAAAAGCTGCAATGGAACAGTTAGTTTCTGGCCAACTATTAATAGTATTTCTATTAATTAATCATGCTTAGTTCCCAGTTAATCGCCCGGGGTGGGTTACGTCTGATAAAAGAATCTGCACAGGACGCGAGTCACTGATGTAGTCTCCCTCCCTCCAGTGCTTGTCTTCGTTCTCATTGTATTCCGTGTTTTCATCGCTCGTTAAAGCTAGTCAGGATTGCAAGTCTAAATTTAGGGACTCCGCGAGCACGAGGGATACTTTGTTGCGTTTAATCTATTAAACTGCCTCAACTAAGCTAGTTAAGGGTGCGCGTTAGCCGGGTCTGATCGCAAACTGAGTCGAAAACGGCGAGCAAAACAGGAACTGCTATGCTCAAAAGCCAACGCCTCAAGCGGCCGCAAAACACTGAAGTATTGTGCGAACAGATCGAGGGATGTCTCGTTCCACGTAGCGTGACACGTCGCTGAGCGAGAGCTGCTAATGACGCAACTGCTGGCGAACATTGTAGGTGGGTCCGATTTGCCTTATATCGGACCGACACTCATATGTTCATTCTTACTAGAGAAAAGCAAAAAATATAAACTGGCGCAAGCCTTGTGTGTTGTGGGGTATTGTTCCTGGCTCGTATATGAAGACTCGCGTGTAACTATTACTAGTACCTGAGACCGCAGTAGAGTGGGCTGGTCACGAAGAAGGTAGCAATGCGGGCCACGTTCCAAACCACCCACATGCTTACGTGCGCTGAGGTATCAAAATCGTCAAATATCGCAATGTTCCCAATAGCACGTTAGTACTGGGTGGCGTAGTGCATACTTGCTAGCCGCGGGGTAGGGGGGGGGGGGGGGGGGGGGGGGGGTGTCGAAAACGACAACTTTCGATAGAAGTACGAAACTGCCAAAGTACCAGGTACACGTTACTGTTCACACAATGGGGGGCTCATGGAGGTGAGGCCTCATACCTCCGTCCGTTCTCAGTTCGGGGGTGGAGAGTGTGATGTCGGGCGGGGGGCCCCTCGATACCATCAGACGGTCAGTTCCGGCTCGACAGCTAACAACCACGTACAACCGTGCGTAACGAATGGAAATTATCACATGGTGGGAAAGCACGAGGCATAGAACCAAGCAGCGCGAAACGCCGTTCCCCTGGCCCGTTTGGTGTGACAATTATCGCGGCAGTCACATCTTTATGGGGAGAACCAATGCCCGACGGCGACGTTTACGCAACACGATTACAAGAAAACTATCGCCGTTACTCACCCCGGCACTTTACTCTAGACACCGCTACTGTGTCATCTCTGCTTTCATGGAAAAAATATCCGAGGGCAACACTGCAGGTAGCTTCGGAAGCACGATTTTCTTACCGCATGAAGGGAAGGGCTTCGACTTCCTTCGTTGTGATTACCGGTATGCACCCGGCAGAGATGGCGTCGAAAATGCGACGGCTGGAAACAGTGTCTCCTCTCGGGCAAAAGCAAAACCTTAGTTGACGGTGTTCATAGAGCGTAACGGAAAATAAAATTAGTGGTTCAGCGTGCAGCACATTCAGCGCTCGTTTGGAGCTTCGCGAGTGATACATCCTGAGAAAACGAGATGCGTGTGTTTTACGTTCAGTCGGTACGGAGAGCAATACAACAAGATTGAACGCCGACAAGAGCGCGCCAGAGTATATTAAGTAACACTAACCCGCCATATAGGCGATGCATCGAGAAGATGGCACATATAATGTATATATATATATATATATATTGCAATATAGATATCGATCTGAAACAGACTCCTCTCCGCGAACGTAGAAGTGGAGGAAGACAACCCAATCCAATCAACAACACCCCAGGAAGCACACACCACAATAACGAAGAATAACATAGATCTACCGGTAGCAAAATAGTTGCTATAGTGCCGGGCGAGGTGCAACGATCCCAACACACGTTTTCGACCCTACCAGCATACTAGGTACTGATTGTTCTCGGTGAACCGAAAAATACAGGATATAAACGTACGCAATGCCTGCGCCGGGATTAGGTTGGGCGCTGTTGTCGCGATGCTTCCCATGGTGCCCGCGCCCCCCCCGCCGCGCCGGTATATAGCACACGCTTGTCTGTCTGCCTCTGCATGCCGCGTCACCCACTATGTTCACCTGCTGCGGGAAATGTGTTCTGCATACTCCCCTCCTTTCTCAGTCCAATGGTGCATATTCGTCCCTACGGAGACGATGCTGTCCGGCGAGAGCTTCATCACAACCTGATTCAACACCCCAAGACGTTTGGGTGCAGCCACCAGCAAGCAATCAACCAGGAAACCACCCGAATCAGACTGCGGCACAGAAAACGCCAACACGCTTAAATATGGGCCAAGGAAATTATTCAGCGATCGAGTTAGGTATTCTAGGCACGAAAGTTGTTTCAGTACGCGTCGGTAGTGGTTGCCGCGGTCCCAATGCATAAATTTCATACACGAAGCGACAGAGAGACAACTCCTCGCTTGGTGTATGTGATCAGTTGTTCATTTCCCATTAGTACCTCGTAATTAGGATGAAATTGGTCGGCTATCCACCAAAGACAGTCTCCGGGACGTTCCGGTACGTCGAAGTTTCGATACGAAGCACCGTACAAAATTGATATGTGTTACTGGACTCCTATGCCCAGGATATCGTCCACATGAAAAGTGTATACTGCCAAGCCCAAATTACACCTGGAACGGTTGAAGACTTATCCTACGGTAGGGGTCACCGCTTTTGCTCAATAGTTTATGACCGGTTCAGCTCCTAAAGTGATCAACTATTAGTAGTACAGGTCAGTAAACATGATAGTATTACCAGCATATTTGTTTTAGAGTTAGTGCAGAAACGTTGGTCGGGTTGCGCGAACAAAATTTGTTCGAAGGCGTGTTTCTAGGGAGACGTTCACGGTAGTTCCTCGCGTGAGGAGCTCAGAGAAAAAGGCACGACCCCAACAGTGACATCGCCTATCGATTGTTGTCGCGCGTTTCTCACGGCAATGATGGGTATACGAATACAGAACGAAAACCCAACATCTTGCCAAATGAATAGCCAACTAAAAAATACGCATGTGTCATGATTGCCGTTGCCATCCACGTATGTCAGCAGGTGTGTATATTGACGTAGCAGGTATGTTTCGAGCCATCGAGGAATATATTGCAAAAATCCGTCGCTGGAGTTCGGAGTGTGGACCGAGTTGTTAACAAATGTAGCAACGAGGGGGGGCGAGTGGTAACAGGGCGGGCTTGAACCAGCCGACCCGTTCATGGTAAGGTGCAACATAACCGAATTAGATAAAAAGAGGCTGTACCACACAAAATACATCACAATGGGTGGCGTTCAAGGGGAGAGGAGTGTGGCGCTTGGCGAGGGCAACAATGAAACAACCGACCATCTACCAACCTTCCAGTTCGAGTGTCATCAATGTTCAGAGCACAAACACAGGCGGAATCAATGTTCGGGAGATCCCTCATCTTGGGTTTTGAGTTTCGAGTTTTTCTGTTGTCGCAAGACGATCATGTTTGGGGTTCCTACATATACTGTTTTAGGCTGTTTTAGTTTGATCTGCCGACATGGGGGGGGGGGGGCGAGATCACGACTCTATCGCTAACTGTCGATACCGCTCGCTATCGACGGAATACGAAGGGCCCGGTTTTCTCCCATGTTTCTTCTTGGGTGTTTCTGTCCGGAACCGTTGTCTTTTTTGTTGCACTTTTTTCGTTTACCAGCAATTGCTTGAAAACTATGTATATATTTCGTATAAAGATACATGTACGTTACTTCGTATAAATATACATATATACACGTGTCTTTCTGATATCCCTTTTCCTTCTTTCTTTCCGTGTTCGTTGTGTCTCTTTTCCTGTCCCTGGGGGAAGGGAAACCATGATATAATATTTCCGCCGCTATCAACGAGCACACCAAAAAGGTGACATGCAGAGTACGAAGTGTTCACCTTGCATTCGGAACCCGTCCCGTGGTGCTGCCTCGTTTTGTGTTGTCTTTTACTAATTCTTTGTCGAACAACTACTGATATGATCGTGTTAATGTTGTATGATATATCGCCTTTCTTCCTTTGTTTCCAAGTGTTTGTTTTTTTTAGCTTTTCGTTCCTGTGCACTTGTCTGGTTTGTGTGTGTCCTGATACTAGGTGTCATACTTGCAGTACGTTTTACATGACTGTAGACTGTATTTTCGCTGGCTCGAAGGACTATGACGACAGCGAAAATACGTCATAGCATATTATAACGCTGAGGGATCTTCTGAGTGTCTTCCGTCTCCGCCTCCCACATTGTTTCGGTCAACTCCAGCCGCTCTTCAAATCGCATCGACGCCGGTATTATGTTTCAGATTTGAGAAAATATATATCTATGTATGATACCCCCTTGGGTCACGACGCATACGAGTTCTGAGTCTTTGGCGCGTTTCAAGGCCCTTGTCTCGACGCCAGGTCGGAGTTTCGTTCGTAATTTTCATTACCGGGACCGCCTTCCCCGACCTCGCCTGGGGCAGGCCTGTTCTGTGGCCTGCCTCACGGCTTGTGCGGCTGGCCCAATCACAGAAATATGTAAATATGGCATGAAACCGACTCGCTGGCTTACTTCAAAACACGAATCGCTTTTTTTCTAAAGGCGTGAGCATCGCATCAACACGAAACCAGCACACAACATTCGGTACTGCATTGCTACGATGACTCACTTGTCTCTTTCAAAACACAGAACGCATTCTTCAGCAAGAAACCAACATGCATCGTACGGGGCTTTGATGCACTATATGATGCTCGCGCGCGAGCGCGAATTCATCACACGGTACTCTTGAAGTATGATACGCAGTATGATATTTGAACGCAAGGTATCGGTTGTATTGGGTCGTCAACAATATTGTTGGTGGCACGCATGAAATCCGCGGGATGTTATACACCCAATCTCGCGTCAAGACAAGTATTGTCCAATACCGATGTCGTGTCTATTTGCCAGGTTCTCTTCTGCTCATGGCTAAACCGTGAAGGTAAATTGTTTTAGGGTACCCTACCTCATATAGGCTTGCCTCGACCTAGGGGTAGGCCGGAGTCCATCGGGACCTACGACGGTCCATCAGTGATCATACAAGTCCCAGTCTCGGTAGAGAGGAACCCTGCGTGATCTGGCAGGGGAGTTGCTGACGGCGTGGGGTGGTGGCGATAAGACTTATTCTCAACCTCGATGCCAAGGAGTTTGTTCCAAAAGCACACGAGCAGCATCGCCACAGCGGAGAGAGTGGGTACTGGTTTCGGGGAGGAGAGGCTGGGCATCGCGTGGGTAACCAGACATTCCGACGGCGAGGAAGAGAGTGTCGGGGTCGGGATGGGCTGGGACGGCTGAACCCAGTCATCAGAAAGGAAGGATGCAACGGGCTAGATGACAAGAGAGTCTACGTCGTAATAGAAGGAAAAAATAGGCACACAAACATAACGAAGACATAGTGGATCCACCACGCCTCAGCTGGGAAAGTCTGCAGCACGAGAGGCTCGAGCGAGACAGAACGAAGCACTTGTGGCGGTAGCGACCTAAAATGTGCGCACTCTGGCTGTGAGAAGGAGGTGCGCGTATAGACATGTCGAGTGCGTGCTGACGAAGGACTGACGACTGGGTCGTGACGTCATCGGAACCCAGAAAGTAAGGAGACCTGGATAACAATTTTATGCAGCAAGATACGGGGTGTTCTGCTCCTGGCAAGAACAAACGGACATGGTAACAACCAAGAGATTTCCGCGCGTACTGGTAGACCCAAAAGCGTGAACTAGTAAGAAGATGGAAGGGCGAAGTGACCATAAGGTATTGGGAGCGTTTTACGTGATGAGCTCGACAGTAACGGTAAACACCTGCTGGTATTCGTTTTAGACAACAAGCTCGATGTCAGAAACTTTGTGTTTGGGACGTTATTATCACAAGATCCTTTTTACAAGAATTTCGATTTGTTTGGAATTTTTGGATATTCGTACCAAGGTGCGGAGGCTTTCTGTCACGATTGGTGGACTTTGAAAGAGGAAAACATACGCAAACTTGAATTTCACATGTTTGGAAAAAAACAAACCCGAAAATCCGGAAAGATGATAAAACTACGCGAAAAACAACTTTGACAAAAAAAATCAAGGGTGGTATATATTTTGCAATCAACGGCACTAGCAGGCGCAATGATCATAACGGATAGATTACATGCCAACACCTAGAGCACACCAAACCGATTTCACGTGTTTGATGTTAAGGTTCACCCCCGGCCTCCGCCGCCAGTCAAGACAGATTTACACAAAAAATATCATATACGCGATGATCCGCCTCAGCGGGCGTTTTTGACCTCACAGACACGGACGGACGGACAGAAATCCGGCCTTTGGACCGACAAAAGGTTCGATCCGATGGAGATTGCCAGCAGCTGTGCGCATCTTCTTGAAGATTTTTTGCACTACCTTCGCAGTCCAGCAGTATATCGGAGATGGCCAACTCCTTTACCGAGTGTATTCCTCCTCCTCCTCCTTGGCCCTCTCGTTGCGATCAGAGGACGGTACCGGTACCAGGTGCAAGGTACCTGATACCGATACCTAGTATATGCGGGGCGCTGATGCCTTGCTCGCGGTGCGCTGGTGTGGTCACTCTGACGGGGATTGTACCCCCCAAAAATCGTGAATTAGGTTCCCCACGGCCTGTCAGGCCTGCGGTGACGATGGGGTCCCGTCGCGGAAGCGCTGGCTCCGTAGCATGGAGAATATAAATTAAATAAGATCCCACATCAGTAAGCAACACACACGACAGGATGGAGGCAGATGTGGCGGGTAGTGAGTTCTGCACCCAATACGTTGGAAGCAAGGCAATAACCAAAGCAGGGGAACTCTTACACTGTTGAAAGCTGCTCGAAAAATCAGAAAGAGGGGCCTAAAAACGCGGCGAGCTACTCGAGCGGTGCGGAGGGCTTATAGATTGAAGACTCGAGAGGGCGAGTTGACCGTGGGCATATTGAACGTCCGTACTCTGGCCGTCAACGGCAACAACAGTCTTCGCCATGCCGAGATCATGTAGGTCTGCAGGCAAAGCCAGTGTGATATTATTGGCTTGCAGGAGATGAGACGGGATAGGCAGGATTGGTTCACAGCAGCGAGTTTCATCGTTACTGCAGTGGAGCAGGCGGAGTTGGTACGGAGGCCAAGGGTCAGCACGGAGTAGGGATAGCTGTCAAGGAGTCAATCTTGGAAGATGTCGAGAAAGGTGGACTGGCTGTGGAGTACATCAGTGCTCGACTCATGAAGGTGCGACTACACTTCTAGGGGGGACGAATGGGATTCTTGCGGTTGCGTACGCTCCGACTGATATGAAAAATTATTCTGTGACAAAAATACTTTTTTGGGGCCACAGTAGGCAGCACAGTTGCTGAAGTGCTTGTAGAAGAACACCTACCCGTCATGGTGGATGCTAACGCCTGCACTGGCGCAATGGGAGGTATGTTGCGGCGATGACAAGGTGCTGGGTGCACACGGGCGGCATACATTGAATGAAAACAGACGGCGTCTGCCGGCATTCTCAGCAGAAAACCAACTTGCTCTTGTCATCACGTTTTTCAGCGCACCCAAGCGTGGAATTTCGTACACCTTCGAAAATCCAAACTGTGGGGAAGGTCGCTACCACCTATAGATTATATCCTCACGTTGTGACCAGAAAGACCACTCGCACGAAATGCTACTATGCGTCGCCTTCTTCCAGTGAAACCTGAATCAAATTACAACCTGGTCACAGCAGACATCCGGCTGCTTGGACGCTTTGCTCGTAACCGCGGCAAGCGAGAGATGAAGGGCAGACGGACAATCGACCTCCAACAACTGATGGCAAACCCCCAACTGCGGAGAGCCGTCACGGAGAGATTCATACCCCTACCCCCTGCCACGGATGTGGATAGTATGGCAATGGTGGTCGTTCAAGCCATCTGTCGGCTGCCGCTAACATCCCGCCACATGCAAAGAGCAGTCAAGGACCGGCGGGGGGGTGGTGTGCTAGCGAAGCAACGAAGGCGGAAGTGCTTGCGGCGTGGCAAGAGAGGGAACCACGAGAGAGCTATTGCGCACGGATACAAGCAAAATCAACTTCAGGGCGCCCCTGAAAGCCGCTGGGAAAAGCCTAAAGCACGTGAGGACCCAGGCTGTGCAGAGATTCTTCGAGGAATTCGTCAGTCAACTTGAGGAGCGCATCAAAGATGGCGAACAATCTATTTTAGACAAGAGCCTCAAGGGAATGGATTTCGAAGAGAACAAATCGTGCAGCTCTCAATACATCAAGGACATTTGCGATCGTTGGGTACAGTGGTTCAGAGCTTTGCACAACGCGAAGTCGCCAACGCTCAACCTGAGTATCGTCGAAGAGCTCAATGTTTGCCCCCCGTGCACACCTCTAAATGATTTACCCTCGATATTTGAGGTGGATGAAACCATCAACAGCATCTCAAACCGAAAACCTGTTGAATCCGACGGGCTTTCCACGGAACTGCTCAAGATTGCCTTAGATGGAGATCGCTATGGTAATAATCGTATACTAAAACAGTTCCACGCCGTTGTGATCGCTCTATGGCAGGGCGGGGAGTACCGCATGAGTGGAAAGATGCCACGAACATAGTTGCGCACAAGACGAAGGACAGGCCTGAGTGGGGTTACTATCCAGGCATCGCGCACGTGGCACAGGCTGGCATAGGTCTGCTAAAGGTAATCGTCAATCGCCTGAGTCAATACAGCGAACGGGAGGATATCTTACCATATGAGAAGTGCAACGTCAGACCGCAACGGGCGACGATTGGTACAATCTTCGTGGTTCTACGTAGTCACCAATTGGCAGGAAGGAAGACCACTCCTCATATGTGCTTCGCCGACCTTGCTAAGGCATATAATTCAGTCGACCGGACTCTCTGATGGACCGTGCTCGCTCTGTTCGGCGTACCACAAACGATTCTCGCAGTTATTCGCCATTTCTACGATGGAATACGTGCACGCATCCGGACGGACAAAGGTGAATATACAGACTGGTCCGGCGTGGGGCAAGGCTTAGGGCAAGGATACTTGTTCGCACCATTGTTGTTCAACATGCTCTTCACAGCCGTACTGCGCGTGGTGGCGGCGCCCCTAAGCGCCAACGCAGATGTGGTGAAGGGCATGGTGTGCACCAAGGTGTAAAAATGTCTTAGGGGGCAAGGGGGGGAATGAGGGGAGGGAGTAGAATGGGCGAGATTTACCCCAGCAAACTTTGGCGGAGCCGCACCCGATCTGGGGAATGCTGACGGCGCGGGAAATATTTCCAGATCGAGGAACAGCCTGGCGAAGATGATGGCAGGTATCGTTGCAGTGAGTGGTTCGTTCGGATTGACAATTTCGGAAGCCAAGACGGAGACCATGTGCCTGATCACCAAAGGTATGGACGGGGTCACCGTCGTCACTGTGGCAGCTGGCCAGGCGTATACACAAACCACCAGGTTTCTGTAGCTTGGGGCAACTGTGTGCGAGAACGCCGATATTACTGCTGAAATCTACCGGCGCGTCCTGCTGGCCAACCGACGTTTCAGTCGGTAGAGTTTGCCACTGTACGACCAGCCCACCATACCGCTCCGGCTCAAAGTACGGATACTCAGAGCCGAGGTAATGGAGACCATGTTATACGTGTTACGTGGAGCCATGAGTTTGTGTCACGTGGAGCCCCACCGTGGTCCACCACACCATATAGCGGACAACTCACCAATGTTCATCCGCTGCATCGGATGGAACAGAAAACCACGCGACGGCTATTATTTTGTTTCTGAGCACACCCACTGGCCAAGACTGGCTGTGAGAACGTCGAGACGACAGTGCGAAAGCGGAGGATACCTTTCGTGCGTTCGTGGCTCGCATGGGTAACGAGAGACTACCGAAACATGTTATGGTTAGGGAACAGGAGTGCAGAAAGGGTCACTTGGGGGGGCAAGAGCCGGACAAGATGGGTTGTCTCGATCGCGACCTATCGTTGTTCAACATGCCCATCAGAGACAAACTATTGACGCTAGCAGCGAAGAAACCGGGGAGGTGGTTGATATGTGTTGAAGACACGGCAGAGCAGTACATGAAGCGCTGGTTCGTTAAGGCGAAGAATAATGCAGTAAAACGACAAGCGCTTGAGGTCAAAAATAAGCAGCAAAGCTATTGGGCCCGAGGCCCAGGGGGAGAGGAAGAGAAGTCGCGTTGAAGGAGGCGTAGCAATAGTAGCTAGGCCGGGTAAGAAAGTGAACGCACCCGCCAGAACTTAGTACGGGTAAAACAGTGAATGAACCCGCCGAAACTTGGCGCTGGCCGCCTTTCTAGTTGATACGCTTAGAAACTACTGCCTAATCCGGTGTTGCAAACCCTGGTTTTATTTTTTTCTTCTTGTTTGCTGTCATGGCCTATTCCCTGTCAAGTCGAGGGTATCCCCCCTCCGCACCCTGCGTCGGCTGCGTTACCTTATTGGTGTATTTCTGCGACCCTTTACTCTGCTACCTTATATGCGATCCTTGGTTTTACCCCCCCCCCTTGGTCCGTCTGTCTCTGTCCCCTTTGTGTCTGTTGTGTCGTCCTTGACCTACCAACTGGATACAGGACTGCTCGTTTGTGTTTGTTAACTCTTGTCTCTATCCTCTTCATATCCCCTTGCCTTTTGTCTGGTCTTCTTGTGGCGTTCTTGTTGGTCCACCATCTGGGCATATCATGGAGCTGATCGTAGCAGCAAACAGCAACCTTGTTCTCGGGAGTCGGCCTGCGCCCTGAGCGCAAGTTTGCTTCGATTTTTTTTCATTTTCAATGTTTCCCTTTCTTTTTTTTCTGGCCCACCTTCGTGTTTTTCTGTTCTTCTTTTCCTTTTATTTTTTCGACTGTATATATAATACAATACATGGATATGTTCTAGGTGTTATTTGGTTGCGAGTGATACGGGATGTATCACGGCTCGATAGTGCTGTTGGCCTCGGATACTGACGTGCACATAGTTTTGAATCTATCTATTTTCTCTCATTGAGATGCATTTTAGTTACCGCCTGTTTTGTGACCGCGTACAGCAGTTCAGGGAAATGAGCTGATGTGAGAACATAATCATCTTGATGCAAAAACGAAAGAGATACAACCTTCACCACGTCGCAAACACACTCGGGTGGTCCACGCCCGCGGAAACCTTCACCGGCTTCACAACAGCATCGGATGCGAGCGAGGATGCCCGAAGAATCATGCACAAAACCGAGTGGAAAACGCTAGGGACGGTGTGCGCGAAAATAGGATGGGTGATTGACGCATTGTTACAAGCCGATTTCAAAGAAAGCTTTGCTGACAAAGACCAAAGCCTCGCTGATAACGCCCAGCGGGGTTTTCCAAGCACTTGAAGGGCGCCGTGGGGCTGGACGGTCGATACGGTAGAAGCCAGCAGTTCATCGTGGAAGAATATTGCACGCTCCTAAGGGGCAACGTGCGCAGTTTAAAACGGTGGTCAGGATTCTTCGTTCTCTCCAGAGCACGAAATCATCTAAACTTGACCCAACCATCAGCGTCCTCTTTCCACAACGGCCGTGGGCACCATTGGTTTGAGATGCACCGGTTGTGGATTACACGACGGCGGTTACCCCAGGGTATGTCAAACTGGGGAGCGATGTGACTAGACTCGCTTCGTCCGATTTATGGAACTTTGACCACCCCTAGTTCATCCGGTACATCCAGAACTTACCTGGCAATGTTCGGAGAAAGGGTGACGTCCCTCATCATTGGAAACCTGACCATTTAGGTTCTTCACAAATCGAAGGGGCGCTCTGATTGCAAACAATACATAGGGAAGTCCTTCATTGCCTGGTTAGGCAAAACCTTGCTGAAAATGGTCGTGTCCCGCCTCAGAAACTACTGCGAGGCGGAAGGGATACTCCTCAAGACACAGTGCGGGGTTCACCAAGCGCGATCAACAGTCAAACTTGTTGTTCGTCGTGCGTCAACTGTAAGTAATCGAACGAGCTAGAAATACCCCCCTGTACAGTTGCTTTATCGATCTCCAGAAAGCATATGACTCCGTCGACCGAGAGCTATTGTGGGCCGTGCCCGCACGGTACGGTGTACCGGGGAAGAGGTCAACCGATATCCGCCAGTTCCACGAAGGCATGCGAGCTCGCGTGCGTACGGATGACGGTGAGCACCCGGAATGGATTGACGTCATTCAAGGACTACGGCAAGGATGTGTGCTGTCGTCATTTTTGTTTAACGTCATCTTCGCTGCTGCGATACACGCATTGGTGGCACGCTTCAGTTGAGAGTCCACACAATATGTAGGACTTGGTTCACCCCGAGGAGGACCTCGGAGAAAACGGTGCGGAGGTTTACCCATTAGCATGTGCACCCAGGGCAGTGTCGGTATGCTGTACGCAGAAGATGCAGATATTGTGAGGTCGGCGGAAGGTCTTGCGAAGATTATGTCAATGTGACCGTTTTCGAAGCTGGAGGCCTGACCGTGTCCGAAACGAAAACAGAGGCGATGCTGCTGTGAAATTAGAAACCGGCAGTCAGGGCCCCACCGCTCGTTATCGAAACAGTGGGTCATATATATAGACGATGTAGTTTTGGTAGCTGGGCGATCTCGTCGACGCAACCGCTGACATTAGGCCAGAGATCCGACGACGGACGGACCTGACTGCCAAGGGCCTGCTACATATGTTTTAAGCGGGAGCTGTGCGATATGGAGGCTGCCCCGTTCATTCTAATGGTGCCCATTCCAAAATCCTATATGATGGGTTTCCTGCTGTACGGGTGTGTGAAGCGGGCGCTTGGCCCGACGCACTTAACGAAGCTCCAAACATCACACTGCAACCTCCTCCTACGGATCATTGGCTTCCAGTGCCGACAACAAACCGGAAATCTCTTGTCGTGCGCCGAGGCCCTCAAGAAGGCAGAATACAAGAGCGTTGAGATGGCCATCTACAAACGATACCTCTTCTATGCGGGGCTTGTACAGCGGACGACCAATGCGTAGACCTAGTGGGAAATGTTTGGGATGATGGCTGGTGAAGAGAACCCGGGGCCGGGCCGACCAGAACGTAACTGGAACCAATGTCTAGCAGGTGACCTCAGGGTTTTCACAGTCACCGAGGGGTGCACAGAAAGCTCTCTTTTGTTCGGAGTAAACATCATGTTATGGCCAAGGGCGGCTATGAAAAGGGGGAAAGGGAGTCGGGGGGTTATCGAAGAGGAGTACTGTTTAATAGCGAGGTGCCACAGGCGCGAGGCGGCGAGAATCTGGCTTCACCAAGCAGATGAGGACGCCAGGAAGGGCGACAAGTGAAGAGGGAGGGGGGGGGGGCAGCCGTACTGGTACAGTTGCCAACATAGACAAAACGGGAGATCGTGTAGCAAGTTATCGGTTCGACTATTAAATAGAACGTGCGTTGTTATAGCCAATGAAATCTACTAGGTGCTGTTCGTTCGTTTCTCGTTGAGTTATTGACTGCGAGGGGCATGACAACAGCAATACTGGCAGTTAACACCGCCATTGACGAGAGTAGGAATAAGATTGCAGAGGGCGTGGCATGCTTCCCGGATCGGTTTTGTAGCAGAGACGGTAGCCTATTGTTCGATACCCGCTTCGAGTACTCGTACAACTATCTTGCTTATTTTTTGCCTTGTGTTTAGTGTTGGATAACGAAACCAGAACGTTTCGGTACGATAAGGCCGCAAAAAACGTCGACAACGATAACGATAACATCCGTTACGTATCGTTACGATAACGATAGTTATCGTTACCGTACCGAAAAAAATAATACGTCGGTAACGATAACGACAACAACGATAACGATAATGGAGATAAAAGCCCGCGCACAAAGCCCGCAAAACACGCCCGCCCGTTTCACTTCTTTGTTGTTGTCGCGTGATCTACACGAGATCCTGGATGATTCGCCTCTCAAGCCTCACAACCTCTAGAGTTGCATAGGTCCTGCCGTTCTGCGGCGTACAGGGTGACGGGTGCAATGTTATCATACCATTCACCAGATTTTATTTGTGCTAATGGTTACTGTTTTCATCACGCACACGTTACATACGAGCTGGGACAGCCAAAGTGATGCCAAAGCGGTAGATTGGCCACTCCCCGCTCAGTACTACCTGGTAATTTATACAACATGAATTACTATTGGGATGCGTTTTTTTTTTTTTCACGGTGTTGATCATCCATCAACCCGCAGATAGAAGGCAAGACATTTTTTTTTGTTCGAGAGATACGGCCCATACAAAAATCCGTAAATATTAATAAACGGTCGTAACCCGTGTGAAGAAAGGCTCGCTTTCTGATGTCCGCATATATGTGCAAACACGAGGTTGATTATTCGGATTGAAACTCGCAAAAATTGATTGCGGGGCATCGCAGAAAAAACAACATTTATTTGTCGTGTGTACTTGTTTTACGTACGTATGGAAATTTTGATTGGGCCATAGCTCTTGATGAGTGGCGAACTGGGCAATGACACTTGTTATGTCGGCTTTCTCGTAGGGTCTTCAGCCAAGTTTAAATCAATTTTCGCCCTGATCGGTAAACGATCTGAATACGAATTTCACGTCGAAAAGTTGGTAGCTGTGAGTTGTTGCCGGTATCTCGTCGAGATCGAGCCGAATAATTAACACGTTATTTTATATTTACTTTTGTTTGGCACATGATGAGAGTTTTGTCGGAATTGATGCCACCAAATTTCAAGTCCAAATTCGCAGTGGCTCACGAGATACGGCCTTCGGATGGTTTATCCATTTTTCGACTACCCAGCTCGCACAGATACCACGTTAATTGAGGTCGGGTGCGAAAGATCGAACTATTAATTTTAGATTCATTTTGTTAGCTAGCTCGCAGTGAGGTCTACCAATCGGTGCGCTGTTGTCTGTTCACGCCTCGCTTTGCTCGCCCTCCCCGTCTCTCTGTCAGGAATAGCCACGACCGTGCTCGCGTCGTGTTCCGAAGGAGTGGGCTGTTTTTTTCCCTAGAAGGGTTGTTCCGATGTCAACTGTCAAATCGTTCTGTACATGTATATATTCACAGGTACCAGTCTCGGTAAAAGAAATAAGAGATCAGGTGTATAGATCAATACTATTAATAGCGTTCTTTCCATATGCTCCACAACAAACAGGTTGGAGGTTAAAAACCACGACAGCTCTTGGGTGTGCGTTTGTTATCGGGTGCCATTTATTAGCAGTAATAAGATCGTGAACTACAAGCAAAGCATGCCCTCTCCAGCGTCGACATTCCTGTGTCCTACACGAGCTTATATATCTGCCTTATCTTCACAGGGCCTACTATCATCGCAGGTAAGACAACACCAAGCAAAATAAAAAACACGCTCCTACTCCATCTGCGGCGGTGCTGGTATAAAACGTAGGCACCGCCCCAATATACCTGGCACGTTGCACCGGGTACCTTGTTCGCACTGATTATTATATACGTCAGTGTATTGTAGTGCTTGTTCCAATCGTATCATCTACACATAGAAAATTCATACGTCCAATACTTGAGAAAAGACTGTTGCGGGGGACCATAGTAAATAGGACCTACGGTACACATAAACCTGTAAATTTCCCTATATTTTTACCAACAATATTTGGTCCAATATACTACGGGCCCCCGTAATAATCAAACCTGAATACTTGACGAAAGTAGACCAAACTCAAGCATAAAAAAACCCTCCCTTACGATTATCTGAACATTATCACTACATTCACTTCTACCCGCCCTTTCCTAATTCCCCTGTGATTACAGCTACCCCCCTGTACGTACCACCCTGATACCTTCTGCTGCAAGAGCCAAGTCCTCTCCACTCAATTTGTAAAAAAAAAGAGTCGAATGACAGTATTAATACTTCACTGTTCGAATAGATGATCGGGTTTTCTCTGGAACGCTCGCCAGAAGGTTGTGCGGTGCAGATTCCCAATACTGCTTAAGGAAGGCGGGTCTTCCCACACCGTCCTGCTTCCTTTGTAACCGTATTCCCTTTCCACCCACACCGCCGTGTACCGTGATACACGTATATATGATGACACCGCTATCCACCCATCGTAACATTGTTATATTTCATTGGTATCAAAAGTACAAACACTCAATAACAAACAGGAAAAAGCTGGCCCACAGGATGGATTTCTTCAATGAGAATGAGTGCGTTGAATACTCCTGTCAGTATATAGTAATGGTAATTAACGAATCCCGAATATTAAATATTCTCGTTAATCTCAGCCTGCCATTCTTATTGTTCGTTTTCTTAGTATAGGCATCCTGAATAGCTGTAGTTGTACTACTATACCCAAGTCTATATACCTGGTATTAGGTTTTGTCGGATTATATGTATATCCAACAAAATATACAAATATATCTCCGTAAATACAACACCAGGAGGAGCAGTTTGACCAGAATCAACGTACGGTACAGGCAGAGGACACACTAAGAGACAGGAAACCTGGCCGGGCAGAATCTCTTACTTGAGAAGGGGGGCGCGTTATCCACAAAGTCCTGTGGAAAGACTCCGGAATTACCTATTTTGCTATCAATCGCAGCCTTCTTTTCTTAGTCCTCTCGTTTTCTTATTTCGAACATAGGGTTAAGGTTCTATCCAGGTCAGGAAAAAACAGCTGCCGGGCAAGGGCTGTACGGAGTAGGTCTAGCTGCCAACGACTCGTTGTGCAGTAAGGCTGTGTACCTCATCAGTTCATTGATGAGCAGCTCATGTCTTTGCGCTTTGAGCTGGCTAGGAAATGCGAGGCAGCTACATTCGTCGACTTTCGTCGTTGCGTATGCTCCAACTACCAAGGGCGCCGAACTGAAACGCATTTTCTGGCGGGAGCTGTAAAACTCGGTGGAAAAGATCCCGACGAAATAGTGTCTGTGCTGATGGATGTCGACGCGCGAACTGGACAGAGAATGGAAGGGTGTGGTGATGATGAAAGTAGAGCGCTTGGAGCATATGGACGTGATGTTCGTAACGACAATGCCAGACGACTCCTATCGTTCGCCACCAATTGCAAGTTAGCTCTCATGAACACGTCTTTCAGCACGCGCGAATGTGGGATTTCGCATACACACAACGGTACCAGCCCGACTACATCCTAACCCGTCAAGCCCATCGACCAGAGTTCGTACAAGATGTTAGAGTCGTCCCACAGCCTTCTGCCCCAGCTAAGGCTGACTCAGACCGCACCACAACATCTTGCGCATCTCAAAGTCCGACACAGTAACAGTGGTAACTTTGTGCCCAACAGACAAATACGTAGACCGACAAAGCGCCGAGAGTTCGACAGGCAACTTTTTATGTCCGATGAAAAGTGTCGTGAACGAGTTGTCGCCAGAGTCATTTCCACTCTCAACCAGCTTATCCAGCCCAGTAATACGTCTGGCATGGTTGAGGTTTTCACTGCGGCTATTAGAATTGTCCAGACAATGGGTTTCGGAAGCGATGTACTAATTGGACTTGTCATGGACTATGGACTATGTTATCTGAAAGCTGGCAGCTGCTCGTAGAGCCACATTTGATTTGGTCAGCACACAACTATTAATACCATGCTATTATAGTATTGCCTCTACCACAAGATCGGGAACTTCCTTCTATATACAATCATTTGCAAGGTGCTTTATTGTGCCATAATAGGAGCAGTATCGATTCATATACAACAAATACGCTGTAGGTACACGGCCATGACATTTATCAAGCAAATGATTTCTTGCGCAGCATGTCAAATGAATTGTGCGGACAGTTCCAACTTTTTTTTTTTCTTTTTTTTCATCACTTTCACTTTCCAGCATAATTCGTGAGAGGTTTTACCCTCGACGACCTTCTGGACAAGCCGTGGTCACAGGTGTCTTCCCTTCTCCCCGGTACGTGCCTTCATTTTTTATCGCGCATAGGGTTCAGCATTCCCACTGCTCGTCGATATTCATCGAATGTAGCTAACTCACGCTCTCGCGCTTTCCGCTAATCAATCTCTTTTATGCAGGAAAAAAAGCCCCTACGAGCATGCACTCGGTGAGACTTGAACCCACGAAATTGATCTTGACAGGCACGCGGACCACCTACCCAGCCACCGGGGACCCCAATCCCCCAAGTCCGTTTGGACAATCCCATTTCATTGACAGCACCCGAAATCAATTGTGCGGACAAGTTCAGTTCAGTTAATAAGCAGCAGCCGAAATCAAAAGTTCAGACAAATCTAATTAATAGACAGCTCCCGGAATCAATTGTGTGAACAATTCCAGTTAGTGGACAACACTCTAAATCAATTGTCTGGGTAATTCAATTATTGGATCCGAACTCAATTTGCTGAATAATTCCAATTAATTATCATTCGCCACAACCAACTGTTTAGACAATTCCAATTCATAGACAACACTCGAAACCTATTGCTCACGCAATTCCACCTAGTGCATGGTGTTCGAAATCAATTGCTTTGACAATTTCAATTAATAGGCAGTCACCAAAAACAATTGTCACGACAAGTGCAATTAACGCACATCCTCCTGAATCCAATGTAAACACACTACGATGTGGTACGCTCGTAGACTATTGAAATAGTAATTGTGCAGGGTGTGATTTTTTTTTGTGTTTTACAAATTTATGAAATAAGCCAGCGCTGTGAGTTCGCCTGATTAAATAGTTGATACTCAACTTTGCAAGCTGCGTAATACGTCTCGTCAATGTTCCATTTTATCCGAATTTTAAAAGTATTGTAGTACACCGAACGCGCGCATTCTATATGTAATTCCTTGTCAAAGATATAGGCCAGTGGCTCCCGTGGATGCTGCCCGCGTCAACAGGGCCATATTAAGTAATCATTCTTCGCCCTGATACTATATAACCCGAACAACGGAGAATGATATGACGTTGCATCATGTCGAAGCCTTTTCATTTCATAAATATTTACATATGGATTGAGTGTTGTTGAGTTTATATTAATAGTATGGTATGGTTCTAAATGTAAGTAATTCTTCGGGGGATGAGCTGCTGCTGTTATTGCTGCTGCTTCTGCCTTGATGTCTAGCTTTACTTTTATATGGCTTATTGTGTACATTCGAAAGTAGTGTATACCCTGGAAAAGTATTGCGGAAAATCGTTGCGTCCCGTCTAAGCAGCTACTGCGAGACCGAGCATATCGTCCCTGAAGAACAGTGCGGATTCCGCCCCGCACGGTCGACAGTCGATATGCTGTTTGTCGTGCGCCGGTTGCAGGAGCTCGGACGGCAGAAGAAAACCCCCCTGTACATGTGCTTCATCGATCTGCAGAAAGCGCACGACTCTGTCGACCGAGAACTGTTGTGGGAGGTACTCACACGCCTTGGTGTACCAACCAAGATGCTCACAATCATTCGCAATTTTCACAAAGGCATGCGAGCTCGCGTGTGTGCGGATGACGGTCAACACTCGGACTGGTTCAATGTAACCGAGGGTCTGCGGCAAGGCTGCGTACTATCGCCGTTACTGTTCAACGTGTTCTTCATAGCTGCGATACACATCGTGCTGTTACGCCTCAGCAAAGACGAATGCATCGTGAGGGATTTGGTTCATCTCGAAGAGGACAGGGTTGTCGAAAACGAGGAACCGTTGGCATGCGTGCAAAGGGCTGTGTCGGGCATGTTGTATGCAGACGACGCAGGAATAGCCTCGAAGTCGGCGGAAGGTCTTGCAAGAATGATGACAGTCATCGTGACTGTCTTCGAAGCAGTAGGTCTCACGGTATCCGAAAAGAAGACAGAGACGAACACCGGATCAGACGTTTACCACCTCACCGCTCGCGATCGAAGCTGCAGGCCAGAAGTATAAACAGACGACCCATTTTTTATACCTAAGAGGCGTTATCCACGAGAACGCTGACCGATCCTTCGAAATCGAGCGACGAATCCGTCGGATGCGGGCATGCCTCAAACGGTATGGTCCGGAACTGTACGATAGGACGAACGCACCGCTTAGTCTGAAAGTCCGGATGCTGAAGGCCGAGGTGATTGAGACCTTGCTGTATGGTTGCGTGACGTGAGCCCTCAATGCGGACCACTTCGCCAAGCTTCGATCAGCCCACCACGAAGTCCTTCTGCGAGTCATGGCTTCCAGCGCCGACTACGCACCGACCACACCACTCTCTCGTACGCGAAGGCGCTCAGGATAACACCATGCGAGAGAATCGAAACGACCATCCGTAAACGGCGACTCTTCTTTGCGGGGGCCCTGGTGCGGCAACACGAGGGGCGATTGCCCTGTCAGTTGATGTTCGGGACGATCGCTGGTGGGGAGAGCCCGAAACCAGGCAGGCAGCCCAAGACTTGGCCTAGGGCCATTGCTGAGGACCTTAGAGTGTTCAAAGCCACCGATGGATCAACGGAAGACTCCTCCTTAGTCTTTGGAGTTGGGACCGCACTGTGGCCCACTGCAGCAAAACAGACGGGAAAGTGGTACCGGGGAATCCTCGAAGCAGCTGGACAGTTCATGGGCAGGTGGCACGAGGCTGAGAAACAGACGGGAAAGTGGTACCGGGGAATCCTCGAAGCAGCTGGACAGTTCATGGGCAGGTGGCACGAGGCTGAGGGAAAGCTGAGTAGACAGCGCCGTGCATCCGCTGCGGGTAGTGTTAAGAGGGAACGGGGGGAGGGGTAGCAGCAGGAGGGGTAGAAGGAACACCGTACAAGTGTATGGGGGCAGGGGGGGGAACGGGAGGAGTAGAAGGGAAACCGCAGTAGAAGAGAGTAGCAAAGAGAGCGCAGGCAGGGTAGCAAGGTACCAGGCCGACTAATAGGTTGGCTACTCGTACCGCCAACCGCTGCGGCCGTTCGGTATGTATTGGATTGGTACTTGGATTTTTTCCATGACTTAACTTTTTCCTATATTTTCCTCTTCTTATCCTTATCAAAGAAGTACTACATAGTGGGTGGGTGACGAGCGTGTTAATTTTTGTTTTTATATTTTTTGGCCCGCTCGTTCTTTCTCTTTTTACTTAGTTAAGTGTTCCATATTTCCCTTTTTCCTTTTTCCTTCCCGTTTTTTTCCCCCTTGCACGTCTATCTGGCTCATGCTCGGGGTCTGAGCTTTGGCTTCCCATTTCATTTATTTATTTGGGATTCTTCTCCTTTTCTTTTTCGGTTTGGTTTCTTCGTTGCTACTCTTTCTTTATGGTGTATTTTGGTTGCTGGCGTATGTATGTTGTGTCGGCCGCACCTAGTGCGAAGGCATGGTATTGCGTAGGCTATTCATGCATCACGGTGTGTCATCTCTGTGTCGTAGTCTGTGACCACAGAGCTCGTATCTTTCTAGGGTGAAGAATCAGCACGGACACTGGGCTTGCGGGATGTCGACGAGTAGAAGAACGGTTGAAAGTGAAGAACACACACAAGTGAAGAACACACACATACGATGAAAAGTGTCGTGAACGAGTAGTCGCGAGGGTCATATCCACTCTCAACCAAATTAACCAGCCCCGTAATACGTCTGGCATGGTTGAGTTTTCACGGCGGATATTATTGATGCGATCGAAAAAGAGGTACACCCCCTCCACGTCGCCACCGCAGACATGGATGGTGTGAGTCTGCCGAAACCTTGGCCGCATTCATATTAGCATGGACAGCGAGGGAGGATACACGGCAATTCTCGCGTGCCCACCCCCGGGATAGAATCGCGTGGAAGACACTGAGATCTGCGTGTGCGAACCTGCAGAAGGTGATTGCCGCAGGACTGCATGCGTGCGTCGAAGCGTACCTCGCTGAAACCGAACGACTCCTAGCGAACAACGACCAGAGAGGCTTTTACAAGCACCTAAGAGTACGGTAGGATTGGAAGGGACTAAAGCGAGAAACGAACAGTTCATTAGGGACGAGGATGGCACGCTGTCGCGCGGATAAGGTGCGAATTCGTGAACGATGGGGGGGGGGGGGGGGGTTACAACAAACTCCTGAACACGAAACCGCTTAAACTCGATCCCACGATCATCGACCTCTTGCCACCACGACCGCTTAAACTGTCGCTCGGAGATGAACCATCCATGAACGAGATGACGGAAGCACTTAAGGGGATGTCAAATTGGAAAGCTGTCGGGCCAGATGGTCTCCCGGCCGAACTCCTGAAAATCGATCATCCCGCATTCGCCCAGTGCTTTCACAACATCTTTGTCAATGTTTGGGCAACAGGAGAAGTCACCCAGCAATGGAAAGACGCGGTCATCACGGTCCATCACAAAAAGAAGGACCGAACTGATTGCAACAACTACAGAGGGATTTCGCTTGATGCCCACGCAGGCAAAGTTTTGTTGAAAATCGTCCCGTCCCGCCTCAGCAACTACTGCGAGACCAAGGAATTACTCCCGGAGGAACAGTGCGGCTTCCACCCCGCACGATCAACGATTAATATGTTGTTCGTCGTGCGCCGGTTGCAAGAGCTTGGACGACAGAGGGGAATCCCCCAGTACTTGTGCTTCATCGATCTGCAGAAAGCGTACGATTCTGTCAACCGAGAGCTGCTTTGGGAGGTACTCACACGTTTGGCGTACCAATCAAAATGCTGAGAATTATCCGTAATTTTCACGATGGCATGCGGGCTCGCGTGCGTACGGATGACGGCGAGCACTCGGAATGGTTTGATGTCACGCAGGGGCTGCGGCAAGGTTGTGTGCTATCAGCATTGCTGTTCAATGTATTCTTCGCCGCTGCGTTACACGTCGTACTACTAGTAGTACGCTTTAGCCATGACGAAGCCAGCGTAAGGGATATGGTCCAACTCAGTGATGCTGGGGTAGTCACAACGGAGGACTACGAGCCGTTCGCGTGCATGCGAAGGGCTGTATGCGGCATGTTGTACGCCGATCACGCAGGAATTGTCTCGAAGTCGGCTGAAGGGCTCGCGAAAAGGATGACAGTCATCGTGACTGTCTTCGAAGCAGCAGGCCTTACGGTGTCGGCAAAGAAGACGGAGACAATGCTTCTATAAACGCCAGACCAGAAAACCCTTGCACCACCGCTCGTCGTCGAAGCAGCAGGCCAGAGGTATAAGCAGACGGCCCAGTGGTCATACCTAGGCGGCATTATCCACGAAAACACTGACCTCTCGCTCGAAATCGACCGACGGATCCGTCTCATGCGAGCATGCCTCAAACGGGTCGGCCCGGAGCTGTATGATAGGACGACCGCCCCCCTTAGCCTGAAAGTCCGAATGCTGAAGGCCGAGGTGATTGAGACCCTGCTGTACGGGAGAGTGACATGGACCCTCAGAGCGGAACACTTCGCCAAGTTTCGAACCATGTTTCGAACGGCTCACCACCAAGTCCTGTTGCGAGTCATTGGCTTCCAACGCCGACTTCGTACTGACCATACCACCCTCTCGTACGCGAAGGCTCTCAAGATGACACGTTGCGAGAGCATCGAAACGACCATCCGTCAACGGCATCTCTTCTTCGCGGGGGGGGTGGCACGGCAAAGGGACGATTACCCAGTCGGGAAATGTTCGGAACGATCGCTGGTGGGAAGAACCCGAGACCTGGCGGACAATTTAAGACATGGCATAGATGCATAGTCGAAGACCTTAGGGAGTTCCGAGCCACCGAAGGGTCAACGTAACTTGCCCCCTTGGTGTTTGGAGTTAAGACCGCGCTGTGGCCCACTGCTGAAAAAAAGGCGGGGAAGTGGTACCGGGGGATCCTCGAAGCAGCCGAACGGTTCATGATGAGGTGGGCACGAGGCTGAGGCTGAGCTGAGTACGCAGCGCCGCGCATCCGACGTGGGTGGTGTCCAAGGGAATGGGGGGAAGGGGGGCAACAAGAGGAGTAGCAGAAAAACCGACCACGGGAATGCGGAGAGGGGGGGCAACAGGAGTAGAAGGGAAACTGCGGTGGACGAAAGTAGGACGGAGATGGCAGACAGGGTAGCAAGGTACCGGGCAGACTAGGAAGAAGAACATGACTATACTACTCGTACCACCAACTGGTGCAGCTGGTTCGAAGGAACGTGGTTTTCCTTTGTCCTTTCTTTTTTTTTTTCTTTTTTTTTCACTTTCTTTTTTTCTTTTTGCGCTGACCCTACGTATGTGATTCTCATTATATTTTTTCTCTTCATTTCTCCGATTCATCAGCTTTATTGAAGAAGTCGTATGGCGTGGGTGGATGACGAGCCTGCTTTGCTTTTTTCGTATTGTCTGACGCCGAGGGGCCAAGCATAGTTGACGAACGCTGGACGGAGGCGGCAGGCAGGGTAGCAAGGTACCAGGCGGACCAGCAGGGAGACCCTGGCTATGCTACTCGTACCAAACTGCTGCCGCTACCTGGAGGATGCTTTGTGCTTTGTTTGGTTTGCCTGTTATTTTCCCTTGGTTTTTAGTCTTACTCTGCTGACGACGACTATCAATAGTGGTGTTTTTATTATTTTTCTTTTCTTTTCCAGTGTGTTCTTTTCAAGTGTCTGCCAGATCCCGGCACGATGGTTTGTTTTTCTTATATGATATATATATATATATTTTTTTTTTAATTGTTTCTCTCTCTTTCGAATTGTCTTTGTTTTAGTTCTATTTGTTGCGTTTCGGTTCTCTAGGTCATGAATGTGTATGTCGCGCCTGTCGTAGGCAGTATGATGACATGGCATTGCATTGCATATGTGGCAGCGTATTATCTCTGTTGTTGTTGCTGTTGTTTTCTTTACATTAAACCGTTCTTTCTACCCGATTCTCCGATCCTGGAGAGATACAAGGTTTGTGGTCACAAAGCTGCGCAACAGAGATACGACGTCGCCACGTACGCACCGCAATGCCATGTCGTCATCATACTGCGTACGACAGGCACGACATACACATTCCATGACCTAGAGAAACGAAACGAAACAAAGAGAAAAAAACAAACAACACAAACAATTCGAAAGAGAAAAACAAACAAGAAAAAAGTATATATATACAAATACTTACAGATATCTCGATCTCTGAGCGTGCTCGGTTGGTACATCCTTGGCCTCTCAGAGCTCCCACTTGGGAATCGCCTCCTTTTATTACTTGCCGGACCGTTGCAGCGAGTCTTTGTTTTCTCCATTTCTCGTCGTACTTTCAGTCCTTTCCTTTTTTCTTCTTTCGTTTCGTGCGCGTGCGTGTACTCCAAGCCCGGTTGCGCGGGCGAACCCGGCACCGTCGCGGGTATCAGTGGAAGCTGGCGAGTAGAGGTGGAGTTGCAAGGAGCACGGTCGCCGCTTTCGTGCCTAGACGTCGCGTGTGCCTCGAGACACGAGGGATCAATAGGCTCTGTCTGGCCTCCATTTGTGATTTTGGATAGAGTATGTACGAGTATTTAAGGGTCTTTGGGATTGTAAGATAATATACAAGCGGTGCTTATTTTTGCGACCAGGCTGAAAGTCACAAGAGGGAGGTACCCCGAATGAGCACCAACATTGTCGAGCTTGGGTCGAGGTCCACGGTGAGCACCGGACTTCACGCGAGGCGGGCGACGGGGTTCACTGTGGAAGAGAGGGAGGAAAGCTTTACCCGGACTGAATCGGTGGCGAGATGGTCGCGAGAGGGGCGGGCGGCGTACGAGGCTGAGAGAGAAGCTCTGCTGTAAGTTTTTTTCTTTTCTGATTTTTTTTATTGTATTTCTTTTTGACTGGTGGAAGGTGTTCCACTCAGGTAGTGAATTATTACACAAAAGGGGACGGGGATTTTTTTTCTTCTAGAATTTTTCGGTTTCATTTCATTTTCATCGTTTTTGCTGTGTTGCTGTGCCGTTCTGTGCTTTGTCTTACGTACATACGAGTAGACAGACACAGAGCATATCGAAAGAAGAAAATAAGTACCCTACCTGGGGCATGTACGTATGTACGACGTGTGAGCGACCGTAGCGGAAAACCGCCCGCGACGCGAAGAATATGTGGCGTCCGAGCTGTTTTCTCCTGAAGCATGGCGGCGGGACTCTTGGCATTATCAAGTCGCCAGTTCGCAGCTAACTACAGGGGTCATGAAAAAAACAATATTCAATCACGGACCCCTGACCGCCTCGCATAGTTTGAGGTTTCCTTCTTGAGCGAGCGTAGCGGGCGGCGTAGGCCGCCCGCGGAGCGAAGCGCCTTGTATTTAAGAAACAAACCATCGTGCCCCCCCCGCAGGGGATCTGACAGACACTATTACGGGGGTCCATAGTTAATAGGACCTATGGTATACATAAAAACCTATATATTTACCTGTTTTTACTAACAAAATTTGGTCCCGTTAACTATGGACCCCCGTAATAGGAAGGAACGAACTGGAAAAAAAAAGGAAAAAGAAGAAAACACCACTACTAGTCAACAGAGTAAGACTAAGAACATAGGGAAAATAACAGGCAAACCAAACAAAGCACAAAGCATCCTCCAGGTATGGCGTAGCTTTGTGACCACAGAACTTGTATCTCTCTAGGATTGAAGAATCGGCACGGACACTGGTGGTGCTGGATGTCCACGGGTAGAAAGAACGGTTCGATGTGAAGATAACAACAAAAAATAACATACATACGAACATATAAGAGGTATGTATCTGTCAAGATATGTCTATCAAATATTGTACGTATCGTTCTCGCACATAGGACCAGGTATGCGCCATACATACAAATTTTACGTATCGTTCTCGTATATAGCACCGGTGTTATGAGGCTTAGATTGGGTAGGCGATTGGTTAACCTTTTACCTTTAGCCCAACGGACTAAGACCTTAACAAATGGCGTCGTCGGCAGGACATGGGTCGTTGGTCGTGAGTTCGAATCTCACGTCCACCATGAAATCGCTTTTTAAAGAAAAGTGAATTTCCTCATGTCAAGAACCTGAAAAAATACTTTTGGATCCCCAGAAATTGGAACCGCGTGTTGGTGTCACGCGTCGACCCGTATATCCGGTCCGTTCCAGGGGGGGAGAGTGTTATGAGGCTTAGATTGGGTAGGCGATTGGTTAACCTTTTACCTTTAGCCCAAAAGATTAAGACCTTAACAAATGCCGACGACGCCAAGTGTGATGTGTGGGGAGAGCAGTAAGGGTTCCACGGGATGATCCACAGAAGAAGTGTGACACAGGTGTCTGTGCTTGGTCAAACTCAGACCTAGTTCTTTTTGGAGTTCTCTTGTTTTATTGGTGCGAGGCTTGCTCAAAAGGGGCAAGTGAGAAAAGTGAGAAGAGGGGGGGGGGGGGGGGGAGCACATGCTTTTTGAAGCCAGGAGTATCCTCTGGCTTCAACCGGCTATATTCTACTGGCAAGGGTGCATGCGTCACCCTCACTTCAATAGTGCAACGTCCCGTAAAAGTGCATGCGTTGCCCTCAACTTCAATAGTACAACGCCCCGTAAGGGTGCATGCGTTACTCTAACCTTCAATAGTACAATAACCCATAGGGGAACATACGATACTCTAAACTTCAATAGTACAACCCCGTAAGGGTGCATGTGTTGTTCTCAGCTTCAATAGTACAACCTACTAACCTGCATATCAGATTCTACAGATATCCCCAGTCTGCGTGTCTACAGATATATTAACCTGCGTATCGACAGATATCAAATGGTAAACGGGGTACGACCCGACTGGAACAATAATATTTAACGGCCCCTACTGATGGTTGGTCTATTGACTACCAACCAAGGTACTCTATCACACCGGGGCATTTATTATCGTATATAATTCCGGAACAACAAACGCGGCAACTAGATATTAATAGTGACGTATTGTACTCGCCACGATCTTCAAGGGTTAGATACTGGCAAGAGGCCCTTTTTTCGGATTTTCACATCTATCTTCGGAACCTGGGGGACCAACCTCGGTGTCCCTACTAGGTATACGCCCACTTTCTTTGGCGCCATATGTTCCTCAGATCAAAATAAGAGAGCCACAAAGTTAAAGCAGTACGATGACGTGCGGTCTTACGTGCATGACCTGTTCTTGACGTGTCCCCTATAACCCTGGGTGGCGTTCGGCCTTTCATCGATTCATCGTATCGTTACTGCTGTTCATCAAATCATCGCAACTATTATTAATATTTTTTTTATTATCGAAATACCGAACATTCGATTCGATACTATTTTTGAGGTTATCGAACCATACACGAAAGTTTCGGTACGATATCCAATACTACTACTGTCTTGTTTTCCCCTTTTTTCCCCGCCGTCCTTTCGGCGGTAGCTTATCTCATTCGTGTCTGGTGTTGCTCCGTCCTTGCGGCAATTTCTGTTCCTGTTCAGGACGTGGAATTTCATTCTACCAGCATGGTTGATCTTCTTGTTGTCATTTGTACGATTAATAATGATAGTCGTTCATTTCATATATATATATTATTATCCTTCGTCCTTGTTTCCTGTTACGTATGGTACTACTGCAGTATTTTCTCCATGTTTTCTGGTCTAGGTTACGTTGTGTTCTCGTACCTGGTACGTTGGTATGCCAGTTGAACTATTAATACCTATATATATATACTCTTATGAATTATTTGCGGTCATTTCGATTAATATTATTAATAGTAGTATGCTTCGTGTCTTGCAGCTGGGGCTGTGAGCTGGCTGACCAATAATAGTCGCCAGCAAGTTATTAGTCAGCTATAATAGGTATAATACCCGGTAGAAAGTTGCGGCGGTGCCAACTATTTTGAACATTTGGGGTTCGTCACATATACAGGAAATCTTGTTCGGTACGGGGTTCGCATTTCCCGGCAACTCCAAGTAGTACTACCACTACCTAACTACACGCTGCAAGCACGCACAGGTCTTGTGCAATTCGAGGTACATCAACTCATCGCCATCGACCATGTCTCTCGTTAGTATGTTCAGCGTCAAGCGGATGATGTGCACCTCTGGCTCGGGTGTTTGAGCGATGCTCGGCCTGAGCTGCGTGCTTTTTCTTTTGGCTCCTGTCGTAGGAGAAGTCCCCGTCTGTTGTCTATATGTTCTTATTTTGTGTTACTTTTTTACTGGTCTGCTTCTGCGTGCCGCACGAGTATTTACGGTTACAACAAAATGCAACACCAGTGAGAGACCCCATAACAGGGACAGCATGTCCATATTTTTTATGCATCCCTGTAAAGTGTGATCACACTAAGCCTAACTCAAAACTTTGCCTTTCCTGATAAAAACCAGAGAAAACCAGGCCGATTATCATACTTTTGGAGTGAAAAACGAAGGCCAGTAGCGTATTTTTATACTACGGCAGGCCCTCCAGGGGCGCCTCCAGCGCGCCCTCGGCCGGGGGCGGGATTTGTTTTGGCTAGCAGGCGACTAAAGTGAGTTAGTTAGCTGGCGGGAACTCCAGCCAACTCACAGCCCTACTACGTGCAGCAGTAGTATGTGACCACATAATTTATATCTGCCAATGATATATTATCAGGACGGATACTGGGTGTATTGGTGTAGCGGTAGTTGGGAAAACATAAAGTAAATGTTCAACCCTTTCAGGACCGCAATCCCGTTTCGGCGACAAACTACACGACTAGTACTGCAGTCCTGTTTTGGGGACAAAGTACGTGCTTTGTCCGAGATTAGTTTGTCACCAAAACGGACTGCTAGAGTGCAGTTCTGAAAGGGTTAAATGTGGAGACAACACACACTTCTCCCGCACGCAGGTGGAATTTGACATTTCCTGGAACAAGGTCATTATGGTTCGCTTCGGTTTATTAATACTGCTGTAGTCGCTTGTTTTAATTACGACGTACCTGGTATAACATGATCAATAGCTATGTGAGAACATTCTTGCCTGTCTTTTTGCTCTTTTCTGGTCTGGCTTGTGTTGTTTGGTTCTCGTACGCATTGCCTGCTCTGCGCACTGCGTAATAACCACAGGTGGGCACCTTAAAAAAAAAACGGTTTGAACTGGTTTTTGAAACCCAGCAGGCTTGTTCGAGTTGTCGGTTCTTGAAAAAACAGGCGTTTTTTTGGCCGTTTTAAACCGGTTCACCCGAAACCGGATAAAGCCTTTTGGTACAGCAGTCCTCTTGTGCGGGTAAACCACACGAAATTAGAGTGCCTGTCCCCAAGACGGTACGGCAGCACTAAAGGGGTTAAACCGGCAGGAGGGGACATATTTTTCATTGATTTCGACAGAATAAAACCATTGCCAGTTTACTGTTACTAGACTACTTGCACGGCAGCAGTTGCAGGACTAGAAGCAGTATAGCATGTTGCATACTACAGTAGTTACCTAGTACGCTGGTAAGTGTCTACATCAATCAAAGCTCGGAAAACAGCTATAAATACAAACATACTGCTGCACTACAGCAGTAGTTCCCAGGGACAGCCACCATTAGTATAGTAATATTAGTATGGTGTATGATGAACTTCAGAAATATATATGTGTCCGGAATTATAACTTACATTTCAACATTAACAACAAATATACTTTCAATATAAATAAATATCTAAAGCTCATTATATTTCCGGACAGAGTGGCATATGCCAGAGGATAGAAAACACCCCCAAAATCCGCACTATATCCTACCAGGTACAAGTTGGTACGTACCAGAGGATATAAAACATCCCCAAATTCCGCACATCTTAAAAAACAAGATGCATTTTTATGGTACGATGGTTTATGAAATTTTGCTCATCGTGAATGTGTGACACGGCAGTTATGTACTTTTTAAAGATATTTGCACGCTGACCGTAAGGCTTTGCTGCTTTACCTGCATGTCAGGATAGTCAATATGTGGGTGCTGCTGGTTCAGATGGCGTAGCTCCGTGGGGCGTGGGGTGTGGGAGCTGCCAGATAGGGGGCTGCCATAGTTAACTTCCCCTCCCATTTGTTCCGGTACAGGATGAAAAATATGTCCAGGTCGGTGCCCTGTAGAAACTTCTGCTGTAGGGGTGGGTGTTTTACTTTGTTACCAACAGCAGTTGTACACGCGTTTCGGTGTTGACAGTCTTTGGGGGGGGGGGGGGGGGGGGGGGGGGGCGCCGATGCAAAGTAAACCGAGAAAGAAGGGGTAAACAAACCGAGAAAGACGGGACAGCGGACCGGTTGTTTCTTTTGGTCCCACGCAGTGCATCATAGCGAGATCCGTTTAAGTTCCTGTTCTCTTTTTTGCCTCCTGTGATCCATGACTACGGTCCATGCCGACTTGTTGCGTAAAACCCTGCCAATAAGGGTATCACTAATATATACGAGTAATACCTTATACGCATCACGTATACAATTGAGCAATTAATAGTCGAGCCTGCTGCACGTCTTCCATACCGGGGGATCCTCGAAGCAGCCGATTGGTTCAGGGTGAGGTGGCACGAGGCTGAGGCTGAGCTGAGTACGCAGCGCTGCGCATCCGCCGTGGGTGGTGTTCAAGGGAATGGGGGGGGGGGGGGGGGGGGCAACAGGAGAAGTGGCAGGAAACCCGACCGAAGGAATGCGGAGAGGCGGGGGAACAGGAGTAGAAAGGAAATTGCAATGGACGAAGAAAGTAGGAAGGAGATTGCATACAGGGTAGTAAGGTACCGGGTAGACTAGGAAGTAGAGCATGCGTATACTACTCGTGCCATCAACTGGTGCAGCTGGTTTGAACGTGGGCTTCCTTTGTCTTCCTTTTGTCTTCCTTTTGTTTTTTTTATCTTGTGACCGTCATTTTATACATTTCTCTTCCTTTCTTCGATTGATAAGCCTTATTGAAGGAGTCGTGTGGCGTGGGTGGATGACGAGCCTGCTTTACTTGTTTCGTATTGTCTGACGCCGAGGGGCTGGGCATACTTGACGAATACAGGACGGAGGCGGCAGACAGGGTAGCAAGGTACCAGGCGGACTAGCAGGGAGAACCTGGCTATGCTACTCGTACCACAAACTGCTGCCGCTACTTGGAAGATGCTTTGCGCTTTGGTTTGCTTGTTTTATGCCTTGGTTCTTGGTCTTACTCTACGACAAGTAGTGATGTTTTTCTTCTTTTTCCTTTTTTTTCCAGCTGGTTCTTTGCAAGTGTCTGCCACATCCTGTGCGGGGGGGGGGGAGACAGTTTGTTTCTTGTAATTTTAATTCTTGGTTCTTTTTCTCTTTCGATTTGTCTTCTCCGTTTCTAATTTTTTTTCTTTGTTTCGTTTCGTTTCTCTAGCTCTTGGAATGTGTATGTCGTGCCTGTCGTATGCAGTATGATAACATGGCATTGTAACCGCTGTGCTTACTGCAGACGTGGCAACGTAGTACTACATACATACAGTACTGTGGCGTATTTCGGAATACAAAGCGGGTAAAAAAAATGTTATATCCGGTTTTGCGTTTTCAGAATAACGCCTCGTTATCCGGTTTTCGTTTTATATTTTCCGCTGAGGTGCCCACCTCTACTAATAATAATAACACTGCTGTACTTTCTTCGTGTCGTAGTTTTATGACCACACAATTTGTATCTCTCTATTATGATATAATTCAAGAATCGGCGCGGACACTGGTTGTGCTGGATGTCAACGGGTTAAAAATTAGGGTTTGATGTAAAGAACACACACACCTTACCTTTGATTTTCGCTTACTTCTTGCTTCACCCAATGGATTTGCGATTTTTTGGGTTGTTTTATCTCTATATATATGATGTATGTATATGTAAAATATGCATTTTTTAATAGGCATGCTGCTCTCCGACGGCCGAGGTTTCTTTCTCGCACTTTCGGCTGCGGGGCAAGCAAGGGAACCATGGGTACATAACGACGCATGTCTGGATGGGTGCTCGGTGCATTTAACCCGTTCAGAACTGCAGTCAGTCCCGTTTTCGGGACAAACCAGACAAATTCCAGGTAATTCGTCCCAAACACGGGACTGCGGTCCTAACAGGGTTAACGTCGCTGGTTTGGCTAAAAAAACAGGGGATTGCTTTCTGCCTGGCCGAGACGAGTAGGTGACATGGAAAACCCCAATTTTTTTGTTTTTTCGTAAATAGGTAAAATAGGTCGACACCCTCAAACACTCCCTCTGCTGTACATATGTTTTCAACCTTAGCAGAAGCAGCAGCAGCAGGAGATATACAGCAGCGTCAGCAATACAGATCTGTCGGCTGTCGTATTTGTTGCACCAAGCCCTTTGACGAGTGGTGTACACCTAGCACCGAGCATGTTCGTGACCACAACGGTCCGTCTACCTGGTAGAATTCTTGGTAGCAGGTATTAGTCTCATACCTATTACGGAGGACCATAGTAAATAGGACTAAATATTGTTCGTAAGATTAGGAAAGGTTTTTATGTATACCATAGGTGCTGTTAACTAATGACCATTGCACGGTCTCAGCAGCAGGTAATCACAACGGGCAAGAGCCACAGAACAAGGTCCATACTGCTTCCCGTCTCCCCTCTACTGCCACGGTGTGTAGCACCGGGCATGGCCGACACTGCCCGACTGCCTGGCTGGATATTCCATTTGTACCTAAATGCCCGTAGGATACGACGAGCACTTTCAACAACACAAAAATCTCCGCTAAATTTTCTCTGCGTTGAAAATAGCAATAATTTCAAAATTACCCGCATGTCCAGATTTGGTTTTATCAACCTCAGCAGCAGCAGCAGCAAGATCAGTGAGATACAGCAGCAGCAGTAAACGTCTGTCGAGCGTCATGTATGTTTTTAGCCCTTCGACGTAAATCGCAAACCTCACACCGAGCACGTACGTGCCGACAAACCTGGCTCCCTCTGTGCGTCTACCTGGGGGAAATAGGTACCAGGTGCTTGGCATGGACCTAAACTACACAGCCCATTCAGAGTCTGAGACCGACATAAAACGGGGTTTATATTTCCGGTCAGAGTAGTACGTAGGTATCATACTTGACAAGTTGTCCAGTCGCACGCTCTCACAGCAGCAGCTAATTGAACCGGGCAAGAGCCACAGCCCGGGCAAGAGCCACAGAGCCAGGCTCATTCTGCGACCCGTCATCCTCTACAGTAGCCCCCCTGTCTCGGTGTGCATCTGGCATAGTAGTTGTTGTACCTGGTAGTAGAGTAGTAATAAAATAATGGTATTAATAGTAGTATTTGATGGTAGTAGCATAGTTGTTGTAGTAGTAGCAGCAGCAGCAGGAGTAGTAGTGGCAGTAGTAGTATTAATAGTAGCAGTAGCAGTAGCAGTAGCAGCAACAGGAGTAGTAGTAGTAGCAGCAGTAGTAGTAGTAGTAGTAGTAGTAGTCGTAGTAGTAGCATTGGCAGTAGGTACTGCTTGTGGTACTGCTGTGCTGCCGTTGCCCCGAGTCTGCTGCTGTATCCATGAGCAGATTATACTGCTTTAGGAAGCCATTAATTTAAACACAGAGAAATATTTCGGGACAAGTCCAAATATTTTTTCATGATGCCCTCAATCGTATATGTAGTCCTGTTGCTGCCAATTAAAGTCATGTTACTGCTGTAGAGTTCTACTGCCGCTGTTGCCACTATTCCTCTTGCCGTGAGTAGCCACAAAACTCCCTGCCTCGGAAGTAGTTGTAGTTGTAGTATTAATGGTAGCCCATGGTACCAGGTGCATGCTGCCTCCCTATAAATGTCTGTCCACTAGCAGTACAGTACTACCTGCTCTATAAGTAGTAGCAATAATAGTCGTAGTCGTTGTGGTTGTCCGCTATTATTGCTGCTTGTTGCCGCCTGCATGCTGTTCTACCTGGCGAAGAGCAGCAGTAGATGCCCTCAACCGTATATACTACTGTCTGCACGTTGCCTGACATATACAAATGTCAAGAATAGTTGTAGTAGTAGGTACTACCTGTAGTGCAGTATTTATTCATGCTGCCTCTCTAGTACTTGTACTGCATCTACATATACTGGCAGCGGTGTATAGTGCAACAAAGTAAAGGTCGCAGCCCATGATACCACTTAATTACTTGATCTCTCTGTTTACCATGAGGTGGTCTGTATTGTATTAGCGATGGGTCATGCTCTAGCAGCAACATTGCTTAATAGTATAGTTAGTAGTCAGTAGTCGTGGTGGTAGCGTACCAGGTACCAGTACTACTTTGTAGAGTGCATGCCCCTTCTACCTGTAACATATCCGCGTAGTATTGGTAGTGGTATATATTAACAGTATAGTAGTCAACCCATGGTACCGCGTGCATGTAGTGTGGTCATTACCACTCAAAGAGTAGTACTCAGTTCCCGCTGACTGCTATTACTCTTTCCTTCGAACAATACATTAACCCATGGCGTCCCAGGTGGCTCAGTAAGTCCCCGTGCCTACTAAGATCAATTTCGTGGGTTCAAGTCTCACCGAGTGCATACTCGTCAGGACTTTTTCTTGCATAAAAAAATGATTAGCGGAAAGCGCGAACGCGTGAGTCAGCTACGTACTCCGATGAAAATGGACGAGCAGTGGGAATGCTGAACCCTATGCGCCACAAAAACGAAGGCGCGTACCGGGGGGGAGAAGGGACGACATCTCTGACAACACGGTTTGTCTTGTCCAGAAGAAGACCACTGAGTGTAAAACCTCCTACAAGTTAAGCTGGAAAGTAAAGGCGATGATTAAAACAAACAAAAAAAAAGGCCCAGGTTTCCGCCAAGAACAGCTATACGTGTGTTACCCGTGACTCCCTTTTCGCCTTGCGACGCCCCCGGGATTTCACGTCACCTATATCCCGAAGGAGAACCTTGTATATATATATTTCTTTGGGCAAATGCCAAAATCAGGTACATCCTAAAACCAAGAAAAAAACGCGCGCCACGAGCGGTGTGATGTTCATGACAATCCGGTTAAAAAAGAATGCGCCTAAAGCATTATGCGTGCCACATGGCCTCCAAAATCTGAATTGGTTTGTTTTCTTCAGGGTGTAGGTACCACGGGCTCCACTTGGACCTGCAAAGAGTCACTATTAATATGCTTCGTTTGTTTCGCCACGGCCGGAGCGCCAATAGTATTTACTCTGGCGCCAGCCCCCCGTTGACAGGTGCACCGGATAGTAGGGTATAAATAAGGGTTTAATGTGTGTGAAGACAACCCACAGCTGCAGTGCTGTAATAAGCCACTCTCGGGTATACTTGCTATTAATAGTGTATATGTGCACACCACGACGTACAATAAATGCGCCGTGTTTTCATTGGTTCATGCTGCGGCTGCGGCGGCTCTTTTAGTTGTTGCGCTTTCCCCCGTGCCCTAGGTCCTTCACATCTACAACTTCATAATTTTACACCATTCAACCACTTCTGATTAGGTACACCTGTGGTACAACCTACAGCAGTAGACCACGAACCTACCAGGTATTTATTTATTTTTTATCCATCACTTTTACTTTCCAGCCCACTCGTAGGAGGTTTTACCCTCGACGATCTTCTGGACAAGCCGTGGTCACAGGTGTCGTCCCCTTCTCCCCCCCGGTACGTGCCTTTGTTTTTTTGTCGCGCATAGGGTTCAGCATTCCCACTGCTCGTCGATTTTCATCGAATGTAGCCAACTCACGCTTTCGCACTTTCCGCTTATCAATTTTTTATGCAAGAAAAAGTCCCTACCTATGAGCATGCACTCGGTGAGACTTCAACCCACGAAATTGATCTTACAGGCACGCGGACCACCTACCAAGCCGCCGGGGACGCGAGGTATACAAAATAAAAGAACAAGTGGAAACCGGGTGTACCCGATGCTTTTGTGGCCAAAATCGGGTACCTTTCTATTTCAGTGGCAACAACCACCCCAGGACGCCATCTCATTGGCCAACGCCGGCGACTACCCGATGCTGGCCACATTAGTGCCGGGTATACCCAGTTTTGGCTACTTAACCTTCACGAGGTAGCCGAATTTTGTACCCTCCTACCCGAAAATGGTCAGACTATTCGACTACAACGACGAACGACACCTCAGGGTTCATGCCTCTGACCTCTCTGGTACCTAGAAGATAGGCAAGAACCACCTGCTTGATGTTCACGGTTAGGTGCATTCGTTCTCTCTCTACTGCTGTATCAACTACACACAAACCACCTCTCCGTCCCTCTCCTCCCATTCTCTCCGACAAAAGCTAGCACAGCCCTCTCGCCGCCTTTCTCCACAACCAAAAGCAAACTCAACACAGCAGTAGTAGTGACGGATAATGAGCGACGCTACCAAATTGGTGACGAAAAGTGTTATACCAACACAAAGAGTGGGCGTTGCAATGCAACATGTCTTATTTAGCCTGGCTGGAATTATTACGTAAGGCAGGGTGTTCCAGATTTGAGGGTTGGACGAAAATACGAACATGACATTTTCGTACTGAAAATAGGTTGGGACACACAATGCTTATATATGAATTCCAGCCCGGCCAAAAAGGAGGACGTTGCATAGAAACGGCCACTCATTGTGTTTGGATAACACTCTTTCGTCACGAAGTTGGTAGCGTCGCTCATCCGTCACCACCTTTGCTGTGTTGTGGTTGTTTTAGCTTCGGGAGAAGGGGGAGAGAGGGCTGTGCTAACTTCTGTCTGGGAGGGGGAGAGGAGAGGGAGGGACAGCCGTGGTTTGTGTGTGGTTAGCACAGCCGTACAGAGAGAGCGAATGCATCTTATCATGGACATCAAGCAGGTGGCCGTATATATACTGCACGATACACACATATTGCAGTTCATCTGTCCAACACCGCGACCAGGTGGGCTCAGTTTTAATCGCAGTAAAGGAACTTGATGCCGCCCTGGGCCACCGGCCCCGCGAGGATTGTGGAGGCTTCAATGCTGGCAACGGGGCGGGGCGCCAGACGAAGTACACTTGGCATGGCGCACGGGGTGTCCTCCCATTCGAGTACTGCTGTTGCATGCTGAAGTGGTATGGGTAGCAAGCAGTTCAACCTCAAATAAGGCCCGATACTACTGCCGCAGCCGTAGTTCTGTTCGTATGCTAACGATGCCGCTACAACCTACCCAGCGCTATCTAGTAATTGTGATCACGACAACCGTCAAAAAGCATTAATAATCAAAAGGGTCGCACGATCACCGCTATTCAGGCCCAAAACGAAAGCAATTGTGTTATTTCTCTTGCCCAAAAAAATGCAAATGGCGTGTGCTTCTTACTGGCTTCACTATTGCCTGGTATTGGCTTTGATGTACTGGGTGTACCTTTTTGTGGATTTTTCCGTTAGAATTTAAAGGAGGGAGGAACAGCAGAAGAGTGAAGAAAATATATGGGATTGAAGAGACGAAAACAAATCCTCGGCTACACACAGAGCTCGACGGGAAAGGACAACTGAGGCTATGGCTTATCAAGTTTGCACACCCTCACTTTCCGTCTATAAAACGCACCTGCAGGTTTTCTCTCTCGGGTCTTCCTCGCGCCGTGCCCACGAAAAAAAAAGGAATCGTCCGTTCCTCCGCACTTCGTCCGCCATCAATGCTCGTTGTCGTCACGCCACTGCTCGGCGTGTATGGTACGGTTACCATCCTCTCGCCGCAGCCCCACAACGACCAAATATTGATCGCCTCGTTGATACCCACAACCGCGCGCCGAAGTAACATTCGATGTTGGCGATCAAGCGCTCCTCTGCCGCAGTTCCACCAGGCGCACACCACGACGTGGTCTGCCCCACCAAATCTATTGAAGTAAGGGCTGTTCGTCACGAGGTGCATGATGGACCTGGTTGCCCTCTGCTGTTTACTGAGCCCATCGCATTCCTTGAGCTGTTTCTGGACCTTGGCATTAAGAACAGGGTAAATTGGAATAAAGAAAAGGTCGGCGTCTTCCGGGTCCAATACCCGCCACGGATGCGAAAGAAGAGATTGGTGAAGCCATATTTCTCCTGTGTCTTGCGCCATACCCTCCCGCTCATCTAGCCAAGGGGCCACGCCATGGTTAAGGTCGCGGTAGCACCTTATAACGGCTGTTTCGTCGAAGACCGGGTCATCGTAAATGTAGACATTCACCCGAGCAGTGCCCTCGACGTGCAGTTCGGGCCCTACCTTGTTGCTGGAGGTCGCGAAATAGGACGCCAAGAGTGCTGCGGCCAAAACTGGAAAAAAGGCTCGTTTGACAAGCGGTTTATGTCTGCTGTTGTTGCTGTTGCTGCTGCGGATGATAATCCCGACCCTTTCCGATGGTTGCATGCTACTTGGCCTTGTCTGGTCTTGACTACCGCTGCCGGGCACGAGCTTGGTCTTGTCTGGTCTTGACTACCGCTGCCGGGCACGAGCTTGAAGTAACAATGCAGAGGAGAGCGTTCGAGAATGCGAGTGACACGAAGAGGGTCGACTGCTTCAGACATGGAGAATTTACAAAATACCAGCCTTTATCCGATAAAATGGTTGTATAGGACAGTACTGAGGAGATAGAAGGGATTCTCCAATCTAATGGTTGATCGGGTATGAAAAGCTCTACGAAAAAAATAGAGGCACCTGAACGTTTGCAAATACGTGCTGTACTGACAAGTACTCGTCCATCGTTTTTTTTCTGGTTGTGTTCTTTACGAGGCAGTACGTACAAGTACGCATAATATGGTACCCGTTATTTACGTCTAGTGCCACTGGTCTTTGTGGTGTTGGGGAGTAGTGCCTGTGGTATCCAGTACTATTAATAACATGGCTTCGCGATGTCGGAGGTCGCTCGGCTCGATGTGATGGAGTCGCACATCCATCGTATCGGAACGGACATACTACTATACTATCTACTGCTAACAATAGTGTCTGCGCGATTAAAAAAATACTACAAACCTTAAATTTTGCTCATCTATTCCCCCGTTAGCGACGGCTAATCGAAAAGCTCATTAAGTTAACAATCAAATAACCCTAATCAAATTTGGACCAAAATGAAGAAGGTATGTACGCATTTAATTTCATAAATTTATGAAATACGTCAGTCAGCTGTTGTTGTTGTTGTTGTTGTTGTTGTTTTCTTCACATTAAACCGTTCTTTCTACCCGTCGACATCCAGCACAACCAGTGTCCGTGTCGATTCTTCAATCCTAGAGAGATACGAGTTCTGTGGTCACAAAGCTACGCCACAGAGATACTACGTTGCCACGTATGCATTTTTTTTTTTTTTTTTTTTTTTTTTTCATCATCACTTTTACTTTCCAGCCCACTCGTAGGAGGTTTTACCCTCGACGATCTTCTGGACAAGCCGTGGTCACAGGTGTCGTCCCTTCTCCCCCCCGGTACGTGCCTTTATTTTTTATCGCGCATAGGGTTCAGCATTCCCACTGCTCGTCGATTTTCATCGAATGTACAGCTAACTCACGCTCTCGCGCTTTCCGCTAATCAATTTTATGCAAGAAAAAGTCCCTACCTATGAGCATGCACTCGGTGAGACTCGAACTCACGAAATTGATCTTGATAGGCTCGCGGACCACCTACCAAGCCACCGGGGACGCCGGCATTGCAATATGTTGTTGTTGTTGTTTTCTTCACATTAAACCGTTCTTTCTACGCGTCGACATCCTGCACAACCAGTGTCCATGCCGATTCTTCAAACCTAGAGAGATACAAGTTCTGTGGTCACAAAGCTACGCCACAGAGATACTACGTTGCCACGTATGTGATGCAATGCCATGTCATCATACTGCGTACGACAGGCACGACATACCCATTCCATGACCTAGAGAAACAAAAACGAAACAAAGAGAAAAAAAAACAAAAACAAAAACAAAGACAATTCGAAAGAGAAAAGAAACAACAAAAAGAAACTAAAATATACCTGGTATATGTATATACTTCAGTATAGCAACAAACCATAGCAAGGATCGATTACCCAGCCGGGTAATGTTCGGGACGATTGCTGGTGGGGAGAACCCGAGACCTGGCGGACAGGTTAAGACTTGGCATAGATGCGTAGTCGAAGACCTTAGGGAGTTCCGCGCCACCGAAGGGTCAACGGAACTTGCTCCCTTGGTGTTTGGAGTTGAGACCGCACTGTGGCCCACTGCTGCAAAAAAGGCGGGGAAGTGGTACCGGGGGATCCTGGAAGCAGCCGAACGGTTCATGGTGAGGTGGCACGAGGCTGAGGCTGAGCTGAGCAGGCAGCGCCGCGCATCCGCCGTGGGTGGTGTCCAAGGGAATGGGGGGAGGAGGGGCAACAAGAGGAGTAGCAGAAAACCCGACCAAGGGAATGCGCAGAGGGGGGGGAAGAGGAGTAGCAGGGAAACTGCAGTGGACGAAAGTAGGAGGGAGATGGCAGATAGGGTAGCCAGGTACCGGGCAGACTAAGAAGTAGAACATGCCTATACTACTCGTACCACCAACTGGTGCAGCTGGTTCGAACGTGGTCTTCCGTTGTCTTCCTGTTGTTTTTGTTTATTTTTATTTCCTTGTATTGTCTTCTTTGCGGTGACCCTGTGTGATTTTCATTTCTCTTCCTTTCTCCGATTGATAAGCCTTATTGAACGAGTCGTGTGGCGTGGGTGGATGACGAGCCTGCTCTGCTTGTTTCGTACTGTCTGACGCCGAGGGGCCGGGCATAGTTGACGAACGCTGGGCGATGGTGGCAGACAGGGTAGCAAGGTACCAGGCGGGCCAGCAGGGAGACCCTGGCTGTGCTACTCGTACCATAAACTGCTGCCGCTACCTGGAGCATGCCTTGTGCTTTGTTTGGTTTGACTGTTATTTTTACCTTGGTTCTTAGTCTTACTCTGTTGACGACTACAACCGGCGTCCCCGGTGGCTTGGTAGGTGGTCCGCGAGCCTATCAAGATCAATTTCGTGAGTTCGAGTCCCACCGAGTGCATGCTCATAGGGACTTTTTCTTGCATAAAATTGATTAGCGGAAAGCGCGAGAGCGTGAGTTAGCTGTACATTCGATGAAAATCGACGAGCAGTGGGAATGCTGAACCCTATGCGCGATAAAAACTAAAGGCACGTACCGGGGGGGAGAAGGGACGACACCTGTGACCACGGCTTGTCCAGAAGATCGTCGAGGGTGAAACCTCCTACGAGTGGGCTGGAAAGTAAAAGTGATGATAAAAGAAAAAAAAAAACAAAAAGTGGTGTTTTCTTATTTTTCTTTTTTTTCCAGCTCGTTCTTTTCAAGTGTCTTCCACGTCCCCTACGTGGGGGTACGATGGTTTATTGCTATACTGAAGTATATACATATACCAGGTATATTTTAGTTTCTTTTTTTTGTTTCTTTTCTCTTTCGAATTGTCTTTGTTTTTGTTTTTGTTTTTTCTCTTTGTTTCGTTTTTGTTTCTCTAGGTCATGGAATGGGTATGTCGTGCCTGTCGTACGCAGTGTGATGACATGGCATTGCATTACATACGTGGCAACGTAGTATCTCTGTGGCGTAGCTTTGTGACCACAGAACTTGTATCTCTCTAGGTCTGAAGAATCGGCATGGACACTGGTTGTGCTGGATGTCGGCGTAGAAAGAACGGTTTAATATGAAGAAAAACAACAACAACAACCCCCACGTAGGGGACGTGGCAGACACTTGAAAAGAACGAGCTGGAAAAAATAAGAAAAAGAATAAAACACCACTAGTCGTCAACAGAGTAAGACTAAGAACCAAGGTAAAAATAACAGTCAAACCAAACAAAGCACAAGGCATGCTCCAGGTAGCGGCAGCAGTTTATGGTACGAGTAGCACAGCCAGGGTCTCCCTGCTGGCCCGCCTGGTACCTTGCTACTCTGTCTGCCACCATCGTCCAGCGTTCGTCAACTGCAATGCCATGTCATTATACTCCGTACGAAATATTCCATGACCTAGAGAAACGAAACGTTCAAAGAGAAAAACAAAAAAACAACAACAACAAAAACAAAGAAGACAATTCGAAAGAACAAAAGAAACAAGAGAAAATAAACAAATATATACGTGGTATATACCAAGGGTGTGTTCGGTACGGTACGGGTACGCTCGGTACCGGTATGGACATGGTACCGAACGTACCGAAATTCTCGGTAAGGGTATGGACATGGTACCGAACGTACCGAAATTCTCGGTACCGGTATGGGCATCGTACCGAACATACCGAGCTTCTCGGCATCGGTACGGTGTATCATACCGATACCGCCGGTAAGGGTACGGACATCGTGCCGAACGTACCGAAGTTTTCGGTAGGGTATAGAACTCCAGACCGAACGTACCGAAATTCTCGGTACGATTTAGAACTCCATACCGAACGTACCGAAATTCTCGGTACGGTATAGACCTCCATACCGGTACCGTACCGCAGATACCAGTGGTATTTGTCAAACCGAGCGTCGCTCCACAGCAGTACCATGGTATTGCCCATCAAGAATGTGTGTGTCTGCGACAGTTTTTTTTTTTTTTTTTTTGTTTTGTCATCACATTCATTTCCAGAGTTCGATGGGCGCCTTACCACACCGGGTATTATTTGTCTTGCCTGAACGTCCACGACCTCTGCCTCGACAACGTCTGCCTCCGGAGGAGCTGGCGCCGGCGCTGGCGATGATGAGCTTTGGTCGCCAGCGGCGGGGTCATCATTGTCGTTGTTGCTGGGGGGGGGTGTTGTGGTGCTCATGAGGGCCGCTGTACCGATGAGGCAGGGTACGCTGCTGTGCTGCTGTGCTGCTGCGTGCTATGTGTGTGGCGGTACTGTACCGGCACCGGGTTGTCCCGAGCCTAACTTCCCGATTAGCCCGGGATCGGTACTCTCGGTAGGGTATAAGCTCGGTATCGGTACGTTGTGTCATACCGATACCGCCGGTACGATATGGACATGGTACCGAACGTACCGAGGTTCTCGGTAAGGGTATGGACATGGTACCGAACGTACCGAAATTCTCGGTACCGGTATGGGCATCGTACCGAACATACCGAGCTTCTCGGTATCGGTACGGTGTATCATACCGATACCGCCGGTAAGGGTACGGACATCGTGCCGAACGTACCGAAATGTTCGGTAGGGTATAGAACTCCAGACCGAACGTACCGAAATTGTCGGTACGGTATAGAACTCCAGACCGAACGTACCGAATCCTCTCGGTACAGGTATACCGGCGGTATTTTACCGCCGGTAGGCCTCGGTAGTACCGTACCGAACACACCCTTGGTATATACATATATGATATATAACAACAAACCATCGTGCCCCCCCTGCAGGGGATCTGGCAGACACTTGAAAAGAAGGAGCTAGGAAAAAAAAAAGGAAAAAGAAGAAAACACCACTAGTCGTCAACAGAGTAAGACTAAGAACCAAGGGAAAATAACAGGCAAACCAAACAAAGCACAAAGCATCCTCCAGGTAGCGGCAGCAGTTTATGGTACGAGTAGCACAGCCAGGGTCTCCCTGCTGGCCCGCCTGGTACCTTGCTACCCTGTCTGCCACCTTCGTCCAGCGTTCGTCAACTATGCCCGGCCCCTCGGCGTCAGACAATACGAGACAAGCAAAGCAGGCTCGTCATCCACCCACGCCACACGACTCCTTCAATAAGGCTTCTTATCAATCGGAGAAAGGAAGAGAAAAAAAATAAAATGAAAATCACATAGGGTCAGCGCAAAAGAAGAAAATAAAATGAAACAAAAATATCAAAAACAACAGGAAGACAAAGGAAGACGACGTTCGAACCAGCTGCACCAGTTGGTGTACGAGTAAGTTCGACTGATTAATTAATAAGCGTAAGTATTAATAGTTGATACTCAACTTTGCAAGCTGCGTAATACGTCTAAAACCCATTTTTTACCGATTTTTCAAAGTGTTGTAGTAAACCGAACGCGCGTATTCTATACGTAATTCCTTGTCAAAGTTACAGGCCAGTGGCTCCCCTGGATGTTGCCCGGGTCAACAGGAAAACCTAAAATAATCATTCTGCGCACTGATACTATATAACCCGAACAAGGGAGAATGATATGACGTTGCAACATGTCGAAACCTTTTTATCTCCCAAATATTTATATATTGATTGAGTGCTGTTGAGTTTTAGTATGGTATGGTTCTAAATGCGAGTAATTCTTCCGGGGATGAGCTGCTGCTGTTATTGCTGCTGCTGCTTTGATGCCTAGCTTTAATTTGATATGGCTTTTTGGGTAGATTCGAAAGTAGGTATGTGTGTGTGGATATCACATTATTAAAAATCAGTGTTGAGTATGAATTGGCGGTTTTGACGGCCGACCATTCAATCCAGATTGAGAAACGAAGATTGGTTGAATCAATATTTCAATCTCAGATTTTTGAATCCCGCCCAAACAACGCCTTACCATATCATCACTGGGAAGACCGTTGAAGTGCATCTCCCAGCCAATCTCCCCTGCTCTACACCCACACAAACCACAGCTGTGCCCAGGCACCATCATGCAGATGTATAGGTGTATGTTTATATGCCTCCTCGCTGTAGTGATTTAGGCTGTTGTGTTTTGTGTGTAGGGGGTGTGGGGAGTGGGAAGCCATTATACAATATGAATGTACGGGGTACCAGCAGCAAATGAATCATGAATATCGTAATGAACAATAAAAATGTGCACCAACCAGATATTATGCAAGAAGCTTGCGCCGTGGGAATTGTTCGCGGGGGGTGCAAAATAACATATTGACACTGATACCTTGTTATCACATTTTGATGTCTATTTTTTGTTCACATGAAATGCTGCACCCTGCTGTACACCTTTCCGTGACATCATGAGGACGCATACTGCAACACATGCACTCTTACAGTAGTAGTATTAATAGTGGTATATATTGTTGCTGAATTGAGAACTGATGCATTTTGAGCATACAGCAGCATAAATGTCGTAGAATACAGAAACCACGAGTACAAAACTTCAAAATTGCTTAAAATATGGCGCGCTAAAGATCAAGATTGGGATGATCGTGATTGGCAATGCCTCTTTTCGGCAAGATTGCCGAAAATATTAAGATTGCCTTTCTTCGGTCATTCATTTTCGAGAATTAATCGGCACTGTTTTCGGAGGCAATCCCCAACGCTGCTGTTAAAAATAGAGCCATACTTGTGTCAGGTGTGATATCGTTCGCCGAAAACCCTCCGGACGTTTTGGATTGGCCAACCTTGCCCCGAGATTGGCCTACAGCCTTTAGCCCTGGGGCCATGTCCGCTACCGGCCAGGTTTTGCGAGAAATGGTGCCGCTGCTGCATGCCCCTACTATGCTGCCCGCGGCTGCAGCAGATAGGTGCTGCTGCAGCCGCAGCATGTAATGCGGTGACCGCTCTAGGGTAGTGGTAAGGGTAGTGGTAAGGGACGCAGGTGGTTCTGGCAGCTGGAAAGCAGTGCTTCGCTTCTTCTGATTTAGATCTTCTTATTGATGGCGAGAGCTGAGGAGGTGCTCTGGTAGAGAAGTGAGAGGTAGGGGGGCGGGACTCGACGCCCAGATATACTCGTCCCACCCCACGCCACAAGCTCTCCTAAATTCCTCTTCTCTGATGTACGCCTACAGAACTTTCCTATGGCTACCGGTCGTTCTTCTGCTAATATAAGAACTTCTCACTTCGTGGTCCTATCTGCGTTAAGGAATATTACTCTCGTCTAGGGGGTTATCCGCCCTAGGGAACATTCCTAAAAGAACATTACTCTCGACGAACGGAATATCCGCCGGGTTAATCCATTCTTTGGATTATTCTCGTATTCGTGAGACTATAAGACCGCAACGTATTATATCTATCTATAGCCCATGAGTACTCTACTCATATCACATTAGCCCACCCTGAATAGTCGTATATGCAGACCACAAGATGGTCGGAGGGTGATGACAAAGTTCATCCCAAACGGCCAGGAAAAAGGTGGTCGAAGATGCGGCTATTCGAAACAAAATAAATGAGGCTATAGATCCCCCCACACCTCGTAATAAAACCCAAACACTACGAAGAGGGGGTGTTCGCTGCGAACAACGACGGAAAGGGAGACTAAAGGAGAGAGAGACACAGAACTCATAGCAGAGGCGAAAGGAAAAATCACCCAAAATGAAAACAAAGAAAGACGAACTCTACTCATATCACAAGCAGCTGCTGCTTCAAGTGTAAGTGTGCTGCTGGCTGTGCAGTGCTGTTGCTGTAAGCGCTGAGGCAAGCAGGCACTGTGGTGAGCAAGCGTTGCTGCAAACAAGCGCTGCTGCAAGCGCTGTTGCAGGCGCTAGAGCTGCTTGCGGCCGCAGCTGCTGCAAGCGTGCGCACCCTTGCCGCCGCGCGCCTGATATTTGCCGCTACGACACATTTCGGGTAAAGAGGACAACGAAGAAGAACGGGGGGGCAGGGGCGGTCGTAAAGAGAGATCACAACACATCACACCCCCAGGGTCGGAATGGAAAACCGTTGCAACCGTTGTGATCACATGGAATAGAAAAAAAATATACCAGGTATAGATACAACTATAATTACGATTTTTGAGGTCGTTGTCACTTGCTAGCTCTTGGCAGACAGACCGACTGATAGACAGCTCTTCGCAAAACAGCCCTTCTTCTTTGAAACAGCCGAACAGCCAAACAACCTTTCTTCCTTCTTTGAAACAGCCGAAATGCCAAACAACCTTTCTCTTTCTTCTTCGCCAAACAGCCAAACAACCTTTTCTTCTTCTTCCGCAAACTGCCAACCAATAGACAGCTCTTCGCACGGCGCCTAAAAGAGCCGTCTCGCCTTCGACGAACGGCATAGATAGGTGCAGCTGTCGCCGGCGGCCAAGCTGCTGCTGTCGGTGGCGAACCTGCTGGTGCTGCAACCCCCGCCTCTCCCTTCTCCACGCCCCCTGAGCTCACCTCCCCCTCGTCGAGAGGCGCGTGGTCCTCGCCCTTTGGCAAGAGAGCGGCAACGACAAAGACCGACCTGGTGCCGGCTGTTGTTTGCGACCAGTGCACAGATCAGCACTTGGTCAAGAACTCCGCGCCTGGTGGCGAAAACGTGGCCTTCGCCACCTGCAAGGATCTCACGTGCGTGGTGGCGGGATCATCCTGACAGGGCAACCGACTGCGAGTTATGTGCTCGCCCGATCAAGGAAGGGACTGTCTCGTACTCCCTCGAGACTGCTGACAGTGGTGAGTGTCTTACGTCTATTGTGCATGCTGCATGTTGCCAGTACGTTTTTTGGGGTTTTCAATTGCCTTTTTGCATACAATCCTACGTCAAAGCGTTTTTTTTTTTTTTTTCGACTCATCCATGCTCGTTCTTTCCCCTTCGTGCGTTGCGTCGGCTCCTCTTACACACAGTGCACGCGAACGCGCACATGCACAACTGTTTGCGGGACGTGAATGAAGGAACGGAGGATTCAGCTGTCGCCGTCACCGCTGCACGGAACGACGTGAGTGCTGCTGCTACTGTGGTGCATTTTCGGTACATGCACACGATTTCTGTGTGTACATGTTTTGGTGACCCCACGTACTCATTTTTTGCTCGTTTTCGGCTGCCGCTGCTGCTGCTGCTGCTGCTGCTGCTGCTGCTGTCAGCGCCACGCCATGAGTGCTGCTGCTGCTGTGCACCTGCTTCTCCTGTGCACTCGCTGCTGCTGTAGTGCTGCTGCGTTGTTGCCGTGCTGTGCACCTGCTGCTCCTGTGCAATTGCTGCTGCTGTATGTAGTGCTGCTGCGTTGTTGCCGTGCATCATGCTGGAAGCGTACATATATATTTTCGGATCGTCAATTCCGTAGGTTTTGCGATGGCGGCATACCAGGGTACATGTTTTTTTTCTTCCTTATTTTCATATCGTTGCTATGCTGCTGCTGCTGCTGCTGCTGCTGCTGCTGCTGCCAACGCTGCCAACGCTGCCAACGCTGCGGCGATTCGTTGCAGCTTCTGCTGCTGCTAATGCTGTGGCTGCTTCTGCTGCTGCTGCTGCTAATGCTGCCGCAATATCCACTGAATGTTCGTATGCACTCGGATTACTGTTTTTCTTGGTCGTTTTTGTACCCAACCACCCTATTTATTATTATTGTAGTAATGATCTCACACTATAATTCCGTGAACAGTATAATAGTCTGTCCTCAAAAGTATGTTGTGTTACTATTAATAGATGTCCATTAATAATAATTTCCGCAATAAGCAAATTGATTAAATTGTAAAATTAGGTAAAAATGGAATAGTTGTGATAAAACTAAATTATTTATTTTCCGGATTCGGGGAGAACAATGGTTCCTTTTGATACGTGAAAAAATATGTTTGCAGTTTTGCTCCTGCATTTTGCGTACGTACTGAAATTTCTCGTTTTTGGCTTGGTTGTTTTCATATATGTCGTTGCTATGCTGCTGCTGTGGTGCTGCTGCGTTGTTGCCCGACATCATGCTGCACTTTTGTGTGTACATATTTCGGTATCGTCAATGAAATTCCGTAGGTTTTGCGATTGCGGCATACCAGGGTACATACTTTTTTTCTTCCTTATTTTCATATCGTTGCTACGTATACTGCTGCTGCCAACGCGGATTATTGTTTTTATTGGCCATTTTTGTACCCAAATGGATTTTTTTATACGTAAAAAAAATATTTTGGTCGTTTTGCTCCTGCATTTTGCGTACGTACTACTTTTTCTCGTATTTCGTGTTGTTGCTATGCTGCTGCTGCGTTGTTGCCGTACAGCATGCGGAGGTGGGTCTATAGTGAGGTACCAAAAATACTTTTCGGACGGCCTCGGGGTACATACTTTTTATCTCCCTTCTTTTCATATCGTTGCTATGCTGCTGCTGCCAACGCTGTGGCGATCCGTTGCTGCTTCTGCTGCTGCTGCTGCTGCTGCTGCTGCTGCTGCTGCTCTGCTTTTAGTGCTGCCGCAATATTCACTGAATGTTTGTATGTACTCGGATAATTGTGTTTCCTGGTCGTTTTGTGGCGCTGCTGCGTTGTTGCGGTACATCATGCTGGACATGATTTGTGTGTATATTACACTTAAACTTGTGCGTGTGTACATATTTCTGTATCGTCAATGATTTTTTTGTGGTGCTGCTGCGTTGTTGCCGTACATCATGCTGGACGTGATTTGTGTGTGTACTGTACTACACTTGTGTGTCTACATATTTCTGTATCGTCAATGAAATTACGTACTTGCTGCTTCTGCTGCTGCTGCTGCCGTCGTATAGCAAGCGATTACGTGCTGCTGTTGTGCCGCTGTAGAGTAGTACAAATAATGAACTCTGCCCCGCCCCCTCCCCCGCCATTCCCTGCACGCCACTCCCGCCCCGCGCACCCTATATGTTTACTTCGACCAGGTCCGTGGCAAGTGCTACAACTGCCGCCTGACGGACTCCACCACCAAAGACGGAGACATCGTCATCAAGCGCAAAAAGACTCCCTTCCATCTCGCCTGCTCCAGGGCTTCGCGGAATTCCGAAGCAGTACGCCAAGCAGATTGTCGCCATCCAGGACGAACGAAAGGAAACAAATTGTTTCCCACATTTCCCAAAATCATGATTATTTCTTCCTACACATATCCAACGGGTTCAACAGCGAACAGATCCACATTCTGGGCCACCCGCCTCGTTACTACAGCGTCCTGGAAGGCTATTTACATATATATCATGTCACATCCAAACTCCTATGCTGGCTACATCGAAATCGCGGCCGACCAGTAACTATACAACATTTCCATAACCGTTGTCGTTGCCGGCACTGCTGCTTTCTCTCCTGTCCCAAACCTTCCTTTAAACAACAGCCTGTATGTTGTATATCATCCACATGCCAAGCACTCCACTCTCTCCCCACACTGATGAAATATGTTATTCTTATTATTAGACGAATGTCATTCTTACTCTTGCGTCACCCGATCTTACGTTTCACATTACATTCATAAATAAACGCGATTATTACATCCTTCACCGTTTCTTACACAAATACATTTAGTTTGGTTGGCTTTGGGCTATGTCGCCAATTAATTGCAGTTATATGTACACGAAACGACGGAATACCCACTCCGAAGGAAAGCTGTGTAAATACAACTATAATTACGATTTTGGAGGTCGTTGTCACTTGCTAGCTCTTGGCAGACAGACCGACTGATAGACAGCTCTTCGCAAACAGCCCCTCTTCCTTGAAACAGCCGAACAGCCAAACAACCTTTCTTCTTCCGCAAACTGCCAACCAATAGACAGCTCTTCGCACGGCGCCTAAAAGAGGCGTCTCGCCTTCGACGAACGGCATAGATAGGTGCAGCTTTCGGCGGCCAAGCTGCTGCTGTCGGTGGCGAACCTGCTGGTGCTGCAACCCTCGCCTCTCTCTTCTCCACGCCCCCTAAGCTCACCTCCCCCTCGTCGAGAGGCGCGTGGTCCTCACCCTCTGGCAAGAGAGCGGCAACGACAAAGACCGACCTGGTGCCGGCTGTTGTTTGCGACCAGTGCACGGACCAGCACTTGGTCAAGAACTCCGCGCCTGGCGGCGAAAACGTGGCCTTCGCCACCTGCAAGGATCTCACGTGCGTGGTGGCGGGATCATCCTGACAGGGCAACCGACTGCGAGTTATGTGCTCGCCCGATCAAGGAAGGGACCGTCTCGTACTCCCTCGAGACTGCTGACAGTGGTGAGTGTCTGATGTCTATTGTGCATGCTGCATGTTGCCAGTACGTTTTTTTGGGGTTTTCAATTGCCTTTTTGCATACAAACTTACGTCAAAGCTTTTTCTTTTTTTTTACTCATCCATGCTCGTTCTTTTTCCCCTTCGTGCGTTGCGTCGGCTCCTCTTACACACAGTGCACGCGAACGCGCACATGCACAACTGTTTGCGGGACGTGAACGAAGGAACGGAGGATTCAGCTCTCGCCGTCACCGCTGCACCGAACGACGTGAGTGCTGCTGCTACTGTGGTGCATTTTCGGTGCATGCACACGATTTCTGTGTGTACATGTTTGGGTGACCCCACATGCTCATTTTGCTCGTTTTCGGCTGCCGCTGCTGCTGCTGCTGCTGTCAGCGCCACGCCATGAGTGCTGCTGCTGCTGTGCACCTGCTTCTCCTGTGCACTCGCTGCTGCTCCTGTGCACTTGCTGCTGCTGTATGTTAATCTGCTGCGTTGTTGCCGTGCATCATGCTGGAAGCGTACATATGTTACGGTTCAGGACCGTTTCAGGAGTTACGACGGCATGCATTTTTGTATCGGTAGGGGCCGCGTCATTTACGGCCCCCCCCCAATTTGTGGATGGTTTCCCTTTTGGACCAATCCATCTTGCCACTTGTGGTCTTTGCTCTCGACCTGTGGCATAAAGCAATCATTCTACCATCTACAGAACTGGGAGACCTACTCCCTAAGACCGGAAACCCTTCCCGTCCTTCGGGGGTACGTGAAGCGCACCTCTCGACTCGGTTGAGTCTTCAACAAACGTGAGATTGGTAGGATTATGGACCTAGTTGGTTGTGCATCGTGCCGGAATGGTGCGGTCCTCTGTTCAATCCTATACATACTGTAAACGGTAACCATTCAGGGTAGTGCCTCAGGGATAATCCCTGAATAGGTCGCATCACATAATCCTGACCCTAAATCCCGTAGCTTGTAGACTCACGAACCGCATCATGGTGTCCAATCCGAGAATCGAACTCGGGTTTCCGCACTAGAGACAGACCCCGGTACGCGGCGCCGCAGTAGCAGGACGCGTACGCCTTCCGTACGGCTACGTCCCCTCAACGACATCCAGCTGCCGCCCATCGAGCAGTTGGTGGATCAGGAGCACGATCACTCCAACACGGCTACACCGATCGAGTCGACTCCGTCTTCACCACCGCCCACGACGGCCCCCACGTGTCGGGTTCACGCTGGCCGTGACGACCTTGGAGAGGTGCTTTCAGCAGGGGGGGAGGTACCGCGTTCGTCAGAAACCCGCCACATCACGGAAGCATCGGCCATCCACCGGGCGGCTCAAGTACTCACTAATCCCGAATCCTTGGCGCGAAGGCAACGAGCCGATTCCCATCTGGGCCAGGTTCGTGAGAGTTTGTGTGGTAGTAATGGCGCAGGCGCGGGTGGAGTTGACACTACCGGGTACGGTTTAGATGACGACGATGTAATCCGGTACGCCGACGAAAGGGGTAGGAAACTGCCAGCCATCCCTGAATCCATGGTAGCGGACGTACTCGCTTTGGTACACACGCTGCACGGACACGCAGGAGTAGGAGCTACTTTAGCTCTGGTACGCGATCACTTTCACTGGCCCTCGGTCACCCGCGACACGAGACAATACGTGTTATCGTGCGGGTGTCGAAGACGCAAGAGACCGAACAGCAGACGTCTCGCGATGTTGCCCGGACGCCCGCTAGAGCCTTGGGATGAACTGCAGATCGACATCTTGAAGTTGGACACGCCTTCTCTTTCCGGCAATAAATATGTCCTACTGGTAGTGGACCGAGCCTCCAAGTTTCCCTTCGGTTTTCCTCTAGCAACCAAGCAGGCAGTAGGCGTGGCACGGATCCTTACCGAGCTATGTTTGACCTTCGGCGTACCTCGGGTGATTCGGTGTGACGGTGGCAAAGAGTTTGGAGCGGAAGTAGTGACACACTTGTGCCGTTGGCTACATGCAGAAATAGTGTTCGGACCGGCCGACCATCCACGGGGTCAAGGGGCCGTCGAGAGGTTAGGAGGTTGGCTTCAAGAGCTGTTGGCAGAGCTATGTAGATCATGGCCCGAGAGATGGGACGAGTACGTGTCCCCAGCAATCTGGATCAAACGCACTTTGCCAGACGTTTCCCTGCCCTCTCACATGACCCCTTTCGAGCTGCTTTTCGGTCGCAAACCCCGCACGTCGTTAGACTCCCTGGTGCCCCTATCAGAAGAGACAGGACAAAGCGGTGGTCTTGACAACTTCGTGGAGCGCCGCAAGCAGAACCTCCGAGAAGTCCGCATTGCGCTCGAGAAACGTCACAATCAGAGGGTAACCGCACGGGCCCACGCCAACGCTACTATCGCGAGACCCTCCGCCGGAGTCCTGGTCGAGAAGGGAAGCCTCGTGTTGGTGCGCGAGTCCGAGAGCAGCAGACATCGCGACAACCGAGGGAGGAAGCTCCAGCACGACCACTACACAGGCCCTTGGAGAGTCACAGAAGTAGTGCGGGCAGGCATAAGCGTACAAGTAACGATGCGAGGTAGAAAACAGCGCACCCGAACTGTGTCCGTGGCAGATGTCAAGCCATTCCACGTCCGACCCCTAACTCTGAGACACTCCCTAGCCGACGAGTTCGCACAGTATGCTTGGGGCCCCGATTTCAAGATGCCGTCGCATGGTATAGACTCTGCGACGTTCGACTCCATCGTAAGCTGCCGTGGGAGTATTTCCTCCTCGGGCACGGCTAGGTGGGAATACAAAGGAAAGTCGAGGGAGGGAGTAGAGTCGGGCTGGTTGACCGAAAGTGAGATGCTAAAAAGCTTCACCCCTCTGCAGTTGGATGGCTTTATTGCACTCTGGCATTTGTACAACCAACAGTCTACTAGCGACACAGCCCCTGTCTCAGTCAAACCTCGTGCGCCCCTCTCTCGACGTGAAGCCTTGACCGATTCCCAATAGGTTTCACTATCTGGAAGGATTTTGGTGGCGGCCTCCGACTACAGGGCCAGGTGTACGATTACAGAGACCGATACTGGCGAGTACGCTACAGCGACCAGAACTGGGAAGAGCTGACTCGCCGCGAGATGGAGCAGTTGAAGAGCTGAAGCGGTTCCGAGCATGAAGCCAGTATACCGCTCTCTCCCCTTACCGTGCGTCGTTCCCTCTCGGCCTCGCTGTGCCACTCTCTCGTTTCGACGCCGTGCGATTCCCTCTCCCCAGCGTTCTACCCGTCCGCCGCTCGCTCGCTCCGAAGCCGTGTACATGTTCTGCTCTCTCGCTCCGACGCCTTGATCGTAACACCCAGAGAGCAGAACTTGGAAGGAGCCGCCTAGCCACCATAGGGAGCCGATGCAAATTTGGAGCGATACTGAGCGTTTGCCGAGGAGACGAAGAACTTCTGCTTTTACCCTTCGTGGTTTCGTGTTTTTGTATGAAAGGGTTGGGATCGTCTAGCGAGGGATCCGGGGGTTTATACGCGAGGGGTGTGGGATGTATGTTATGACGACGAGAGTGTTTTTTTTTTTGTGATGGGTTTGCTTGGAGGCGTATCTCTACTTCTGTGCCAATGATAGGCGTTTGTGTGAGTAATTTAATGGTTCGGTAACAGCCAGTCGTTCTGGCGTGAATCAGTTAGGTACTTTTGTGTGGGGGTTTACTCTTCTGTGGCTCGTAGTAGGCAGATCGGTGTCTATGATTCGACCTCCACGAGTATTTGCATTCGATTTGGGGGGACCCAAATCGCACGGGTTTTTGACTGTTGACCTGTTGGGAGCACGCATACCTGGCGATTTGAGCCTAGCTAGGCGTGAGTGTACTGCGCCTATTTATAGTGGAAAAGGTGTAGTAGGGAGACTATTAACCATGGAATATTAGTCAGGCGGCCAAACTCGCAGTGAAAACGCAGGGGTGAGGGTTTTTATCGGGGATTTCCCTCTGATGGCCCTTGCGTTTTCGGTTTGTTTTCGCCTATCCCCGAGGCTATTATTTTTGTGTAGAGCCTTGCGGTTCCTCGCCCTTGGTTATGGTCATAGATTGCTATAGCATATTGCTCCTTTATTCGCATTATGCTAGGGGGGATGTTACGGTTCAGGACCGTTTCAGGAGTTACGACGGCATGCATTTTTGTATCGGTAGGGGCCGCGTCATTTACGGCCCCCCCCCAATTTGTGGATGGTTTCCCTTTTGGACCAATCCATCTTGCCACTTGTGGTCTTTGCTCTCGACCTGTGGCATAAAGCAATCATTCTACCATCTACAGAACTGGGAGACCTACTCCCTAAGACCGGAAACCCTTCCCGTCCTTCGGGGGTACGTGAAGCGCACCTCTCGACTCGGTTGAGTCTTCAACAAACGTGAGATTGGTAGGATTATGGACCTAGTTGGTTGTGCATCGTGCCGAAATGGTGCGGTCCTCTGTTCAATCCTATACATACTGTAAACGGTAACCATTCAGGGTAGTGCCTCAGGGATAATCCCTGAATAGGTCGCATCACATAATCCTGACCCTAAATCCCGTAGCTTGTAGACTCACGAACCGCATCACATATGTTCGGATCGTCAATTCCGTCGGTTTTGCGATGGCGGCATGCCATGGTACATGCTTTTTTTCTTCCTTATTTTCATATCGTTGCTATGCTGCTGCTGCTGCTGCTGCTGCTGCTGCTGCTGCTGCCAACGCTGCTGCCAACGCTGCTGCCAACGCTGCTGCCAACGCTGCTGCCAACGCTGCGGCGATTCGTTGCAGCTTCTGCTGCTGCTAATGCTGTAGCTGCTTCTGCTGCTGCTGCTGCTAATGTGCTGCCGCAATATCCACTGAATGTTCGTATGTACTCGGATTACTGTTTTTCTTGGTCGTTTTTGTACCCAAATGGTTCCTTTTGATACGTGAAAAAATATTTTTGTCGTTTTGCTCCTGCATTTTGCGTACGTACTGAAATTTCTCGTTTTTGGCTTGGTTGTTTTAATATATATCGTTGCTACGTATGCTGCTGCTGTGGTGCTGCTGCGTTGTTGCCGTACATCATGCTGCACTTGTGTGTGTACATATTTCGGTATCGTCAATGAAAAAATTCCGTAGGTTTTGCGATTGCGGCATACCAGGGTACATACTTTTTTTTCTCCCTTCTTTTCATATCTTTGCTATGCCGCTGCTGCCAACGCGGATTATTGTTTTTATTGGCCATTTTTGTACCCAAATGGTTTTTTTAAAACGTAAAAAAATATTTTGGTCGTTTTGCTCCTGCATTTTGCGTACGTACTACTTTTTCTCGTATTTCGTGTTGTTGCTATGCTGCTGCTGCGTTGTTGCCGTACAGCATGCGGAGGTGGGTCTATAGTGAGGTACCAAAAATACTTTTCGAACGGCCTCGGGGTACATACTTTTTTTCTCCCTTCTTTTCATATCGATGCTATGCTGCTGCTGCCAACGCTGTGGCGATCCGCTGCTGCTTCTGCTGCTGCTGCTGCTCTGCTTTTAGTGCTGCCGCATATTCACTGAATGTTTGTATTGTACTCGGATAATTGTGTTTCCTGGTCGTTTTGTGGCGCTGCTGCGTTGTTGTCGTACATCATGCTGGACATGATTTGTGTGTCTATTACACTTAAACTTGTGCGTGTGTACATATTTCTGTATCGTCAATGATTTCTTTTGTGGTGCTGCTGCGTTGTTGCCGTACATCATGCTGGACATGATTTGTGTGTGTACTGTACTACACTTGTGTGTGTACATGTTTCTGTATCGTCAATGAAATTACGTACTTGCTGCTTCTGCTGCTGCTGCTGCTGCCGTCGTATAGCAAGCGATTACGTGCTGCTGTTGTGCCGCTGTAGAGTAGTACAAATAATGAACTCTGCCCCCCCCCCCCCCCCCCCCCCCCCCCGCCTTCCCCCTCCCCCGCCATTCCCTGCACGCCACTCCCGCCCCGCGCACCCTATATGTTTACTTCGACCAGGTCCGTGGCAAGTGCTACAACTGCCGCCTGTCGGACTCCACCATCAAAGACGGAGACATCATCAACAAGCGCAAAAAGACTCCCTTCCATTTCCCCGGCTCCAAGGCTTCGCGGAATTCCGAAGCAGTACGCCAAGCAGATTGTCGCCATCGCTGATCCAGGACGAACGAAAGGAAACAAGTTGTTTCCCACATTTCCCAAAATCACGACTATTTCTTCCTACACATATCCAACGGGTTCAACAGCGAACAGATCCACATTCTGGGCCTCCCGCCTCGTTACTACAGCATCCTGGAAGACTATTTACATATCATGTCTCATCCAAACTCCTATGCCGGCTACATCGAAATCGCGGCCGCCCAGCAACTATACAACATTTCCATAACAGTTGTCGTTGCCGGCACTGCTGCTTTCTCTCCTGTCCCAAACCTTCCTTTAAACAACAGCCTGTATGTTGTATATCATCCACATGCCAAGCACTACTCCACTCTCTCCCCACACTGATGAAAGATGTTATTCTTATTATTAGACGAATGTCATTCTTACTCTTGCGTCACCCGATCTTACGTTTCACATTACATTCATAAATAAACGCGATTATTACATCCTTCACCGTTTCTTACACAAATACATTTAGTTTGGTTGGCTTTGGGCTATGTCGCCAATTATTTCAGTTATACGTACACGAAACGACGGAATACCCACTCCGAAGGAAAGCCTTGTATTACATATATTTTCATTTTTTCATTTTTTACGCTTGGTTTTAGTAACCCCCCCCCCCCATGTCTACCGAAAAATAATTTTGTGACGGTTCACATTTCTTTTTTCCGGGCGCTCTTGAGGAGGGCGATCTTCTCCTTCAGGATAGATCGCACTTTGCCTGTTGGTACTCGCTGCTGCTTCTGCAGCTTGCTGCTGCTGCTACTGCTGCTGCTGCTGCTGCTACTGCTGCTGCTGCTGCTGCTACTGCTGCTGCGCTGCAGGCAGGTACTGCTGCTTGCATGATTTCTGTTGTGCTCTTTGGGTCCTGCAAAAGTCCTGCCGCTGCTGCAAGTAAGTGAATTTTTTCGAAAAAAAGAAGCCAATATTTAGCGGTTCTTTGTCTACGATTATACGAATGCCGGAAGGTTTTCGCTATGATTATCTTTCCGACGGAAAATCCTTGATGGGTAAACAAAATTATGCGCGGACACTCTAACGTAGTATCTCTGTGGCTTAGTTTTCTGACCACAGAACTTGTAGCTCTCAATGATTGGAGAATCGGCACGGACACTGAATAATGTGCTGGATGTCGACGGGTAGAAAGAACGGATTAATGAGGAGAACACACATACCCTTCAAAGGGAATGACCCCCGCAAATGTCATGGACGTGGCATCTTAGCAGCTGTGCTGCACATTTTGTCAGACAGTCCGGTGTCCAAGCACTCCAGTTCCTCAATATCGATGTCCTCTTATAACAACGCCTATCGATGGCTTGTCGCTGCAACTTGTCCACTACAAGGTTTGTTGAGAGGTCTTCTAAGTATCCCGTTACACACAGTGCGGTGTAATATATTTGAACCGAACGAAGCATTACCTCAGAAGGTTACGTGCATATTGCCTATTTATGAACACTCCCCCTCAATGCAAGTCGTAATGAGCAAAAAAAAAAACGATGAATGAATGTCTTAGGGCGATTGAACATGACTAAAGTGCTGATCATGACTATCGATCACCAGCACTTGCTGGAAGCAATAGAAACAAAAGTGTCGATCATGGCTAACGAATACCAGCACTTCTTGGAAGCGATGTTACTTCAGAACACTGATCATGAATACAAAACAATACAGCTTGTGCTGTGGAATGCCATTCGAAACGTGTTTCGTCAACAGTAATTATATTCCAACCGATACAATAGAGTTAACATTACACACATCTCTCCTGAAGACAGGGGGTTTCTAGCTCACTCAGTAGTATTTTCTACTGAAGCAATACAGCGTAGCGCAAGTCCTAATGGTAGCACCCCAGCTAAATCAAAGATGATTCACCACGTAACTCTCCCATTCCCGCGAAAAGAGCAAGTAAAGTTGAATAAAACGGACCCAATGATTTCCTTCCTCCACCGCTTTTTTATGCCAGGGTACTTGAAGAAAATATTGTCCTTAACAAGCCGGGTAATACCTACTGTTGTACTCGATACAGAAAATAGTTAGACTACCTACCCAGCCTATATATGCACAAAACACTTCCCCTGAACGGAAACGCAATGGTACTAAAATACGGATCATGGCTAACGAAAAGCAGTATCTGATGCACTCGATTGAAACGTGACCGAAACGCAGATCATGGCTATCGAGCACAAGACGAAAGCGAACAATATTTCCCGGAACAGCACTGATGGCGTAGCGGCAACCGATATTCAGTGCTTGGGGATACTTGTCTGATCCTTTAACGATGCTGCATCAGTACATATACTCATGTAAAGCTATCCTTCTAGACTCTCGCTTCAGGGTCGACGACTGTGCAGCTTCTTCTCCATCGGGATTTTGTGTGAATCACATCCAACTTCTATCTGTACCGCAAGCAGTGCATGAAAACAGTAATGTTCACACAACAAAACTATGCTGAATCTGTGTGATACCTGTGCGGGTGGTACCGTGGTACGCTGCTGCATTTCAAACAGGGTAGGATCAAAGACATGTCACATCATGTGTCGACATGTTCACTCCTGCACTCATAACAGCGTGGGACTAGTAATAAATGCTAATTGAAACACTATTTGTGTCAACATCTTCACTTCACTCCCCTACTAAAGAAAACTGACAATATGCTAATATTGAAGCACTATCATGTGCTGACATCTTCACTTCTGCACTCAAAACGGAGAGGGACTGAATGACTGCTGTGTGTCGACATCTTCTCTTCATTTCTCAAAACTCAATGATACCGATATAACCGTTCCTGTGCCCAGGACAGCTCTACTAGAGCTGGAACCTCGCGCACGGAAATACAACGAAGAACTGATGTCGGCTAAGAACCTAGAGTGGTACTTGATAACATTTGGTGGAGACGTCACGTGTGAGTGGATGCTGTGCTACCCGATCAATGGATTTCAACATCGTCTAGAAGCTTTGTTCTCGGCTGAAGGGAAATATCTGACTGCCCCACGTTGCTGAAAAGTATCGTTCCATGGACAGATGCGTACTCATAAGCACAAAGTCCAAAACACAACTCACCACCAGTCAAGTGATCAGATGCCAACAACTCGCAACACGTGACGACATTCAGAAACTATTTTTAAAAAAATCTGAAAATATACAGGGGCGCCGCTTGTACTGCGGTAGTGGCAACCTGAGCCATTGAGCTCACGTGCGACTTAGGTATGCGTCACTCCCCTAGCCAAACGATACGTGCTGCGTGAGAGATCGCACGACGTTCATTTCACGTGCTACCAACAAACCTACAGGAATGTAATCCTACTTGCTGTTGCCCCGACTACAATATCGTAGTAGTACAGGAGGCCATGGGCATTGATCAACGGTATAGGTGCCCATGCCCTGATGTACATGTTAAAAGGAAAACCAGACGAAGCACTTACGTCGAAGCTACCAGCGACAAGACCCGCAAGATGTACTTGCTAGTGTATGATACGTTACGGCACAAGAATGTGTGCGGCGTACCCTGAGCCAATGACCTTCAACTCATGCAGAGAACATGTTGTAGCGAAATAGATTACTTCCCTAGGCTCCACACAATCGCTGCTTTGGTGGACTATTCGCAACATGTATGCTAAGAATAAGACGGAACATGACCAGAGCCGACGAGCTTCAACCCATGTAGCTATTCTGGTGAAGCGGAATATATTACTCACTCTGACCCCCCCTTAGCTCGACAGAACCGCTGCATGGGTGGACAAATCTCAACACGTATGCTAAGAGACAACATGAACAGAGTCTGGGTAGCAGGAGACTTGATAAAAACAACAAAAACAATGAACAACAACAAAGGTTTCAGCCAGTGATAACCCCCGACATTACCAGTCAATCCTACACCCTCGTTGCATCTCGGGTCGGTACGACATCATGGTGACCACCAAACACATTGCGTAAATGGCATGAAGCATTTAAAACACCAGCTAATACTTCAGAAACTCAGTGCCGCAGTCAATACGCAACCTGGACATATATGTTTTCAAGCTCCGCGAATGCTCAAGGGCCAGCAGCTACGTCTAGAGCTCATCTTCCCTTCCAATCTCAGCCTCATATCTGGCGCGTACAACTTGAAATATCCAACGCAATCAATCGAAAATCAAAAACCAAAACCAAAAAGGCGTGCCTGGTACAACAAAAAAACGTTGCTCGCCATCAGGATCTAAAATCTGAAATCGAAACCGAATGAATAGCTTTATTTGGGAGTTTGTTGTTTCTTTCTGCTGATGACACTCACGATGCTTTGAACGCTTCTCCTTCCTTCTCTGTTGCCTGTTCGCTTCATCGCGTGTACCATGCTCGGGGGTCGTCCAATCCATAGTCGTTCTCCTCGCAACTGGCGTGGTGTATCCTCTCGTACAAAAATCGATCGCCGGCATCAAACGTAAATAATATTGACATGTGGTCGTCCGGATCCAGGCTGCACTCCATCTTCGTGTTCACTAGCTTCTCGTGGCGTACCGTTCTAGCTTCCTTCGGTGTATGGAAGGTGTACTAGTGCACAAACTCGAAACTGTGTCGGGTGACTGAAACATCACGCGTCCGAGGTGGAGTCGGGCTGCTATATTCACGGAACCGAGCTGCGTCGGGCCGCTGGAAATATTGTGTTGAACTGCTGTGTGAAGCAGTGCCAGCGCTAACATCACGCGCCCGAGTCGGAGTCGAGCGGCTATGATCACGGCACCGAGCTGCATCATCGGACCGCTGGAATCAACACGATGTCCTGCCGTGTGTAGCAGTGTCAGCGTTAAAATCACGCACCTGAGTCGGAGTCGAGCGGCTATGATGACGGAATCCAGCTGTATCGTCGGGCCGCTGGAAACATGACGCTTTTCTACTATGTAAAGCAGTGCCAGTGCTAAAACCACGCGGTTGAGTTGGGGTCGAGCGGCTGTGATCACAGAACCAAGCTGCATCGTCGGGCCGCTGGAAACATCACGCTGTTCTGCCGTGTCTAGCAGTGCCAGCGCTAAAATCATGCGCCCGAGTCGGAGTCGAGCGGCTATGATCACGGCACCGAGCTGAATCGTCTGGCCGCTGGAAAGATCGCGTCAAACTGCTGTGTATAGCAGTGCCAGCGCTAAAATAACGCCCTCGAGTCGGAGTCGAGCGGCTGAACTCACGGTACCGAGCTGTGTCAGGCCGCTGAAAAAACCGTGCCGAGTCCGAGACGGGTCTCTGAAATCACGGCACCGAGCTGTGCCGGGCCGCTGAATGGCATGCAGAACTGCTGTGTGTAAACTCCTCAGCTGGCGCTCCCGCTCTAGGTCGACCAAAGGTTGTGCTTGTTGGTCCAGGTTTTGGTTTGTCGAGACGGCGAAGATGAAGAGCCCACTCGAAGCGTTGACGAGTAGAAGGGGTGGTTCAAAGCGGCAGTTCCTGCAGATGTGGTCACTAACAAATCCACAGACGCCGCAAACGTGGCTAGTTAAAGAGCACAGAGGAAGTCCATAGCTGTTGATGCACTCCAGTAGTTACCCAGTGCAGTTGCAGTGCGCTGGCGCGGAAGGAGTCTCATGACCTATTGAGAATGCATTCAATAAACACTCAAATGGCTGACCGACGAGGGTCTTCAAAGGCTAACCCAGAGCCGGTGTCGGACAAGCTCAGGGATCACTAACGATGTAAAAGATGCATGTTGGCTAGAAAGTGGCGCTCGGTGGGCCAGCAAAAGCTTAAGGAACAATGAGTTATTACACGTTCAAATGCGGTTGAGAAGAGTGTGTGGAAACTCTCCAATCCTTAACCTCGATGTCTTCATATAGCAACGTCTATCGACGGATTGTCGCCGCAACTCGCCGACTACAAAAGCTAATGAAAAGTCTTCTAAGTATCCCATATTGCGGTGTAATCTATTAGAACCGCAACTTACGAAACATTGACTCAATACTCTATGTACCTACTGCCTATGGGTGCCTGCCGGGGAGGAGACGGGTTTAGCTGATGACATGTATACTTGTGCCTGTTATGCGCAGAAGCTCAGGGGAATAAGGGAAATGAGTGCGGCTACAGTGCAGTTTATCTGGAATGTGGAACACACTACACGCGTTTCAAAATGCGATAGCTAGTCTGGGCGAGTAAACTCGTGCACGGGTTGGATGACTTCGTCCACCACACATGACATGATTTCACGAAACCCAATCGCCGAAGGCATGACTGCGGTGTGGTCCGGTACCGGTGGTCTGTTTCTTGTGCGATATGTGGTGCTGTGTTACGGCTGTGCGCTGGTTCACTGTGTGCGGGCGGTGTGTGGTGGTCGTGTGTCGAACCCGGTGCGAAAACGTCTGCCGTTCATTTACAATTGCTAAATTCCACTACTGTAAATACACAAATAAGCAAACAACTTCCTGTGAAGTTGGCCAAACATAAAATTTACTTGATAAGCAACAAATTTGCTTGACTCGGCATTTTTTTCCCGCGAAAAAAGCAGCAATGAAAGTTGCCCCTTTTTTTAGTTGCCTACCATAACTATGGTACGAGTAAATCCCACATCCCCCCTGCTCGTCGGACAGCCACTATAACCTTTAATTTCTACAATCGCAGTATCATAAAAAATCAAGCATGAAATCTCTATGATGAAACGTTCTGAACGCTCAACTATCAAGGCAAATTTCAAAGCTATACCAGCTTCAAAACCAATGTCTTTCCGGTATCATCATTATTTCAACTTTGAAATCCTCAAATCAATCAAACCTCAACAATCAAGAACCATAATTTTCTGTACCTCCCTTATTATAGTACCAATACTCGGCTCCAGGTAAGACCATGGGGGTGCGGTGCGCCACAGTACAGTTCAATCAGCATTCCATTTTTTCCCCAATCAATGAAAATGATACAAAAAAATGCCTCTGGACTTCAGAGGGTGTTTCCATAGTACACCCCATAGTACTCGAGGGATGTTGACCAGTCAAAAGCAATTCGGGGAGAATGTGGGCACCGGGCAAAGGCAAAGGTACAATGTTATGAGTTACAACCAAAAACAACGTAAAAATAGACTAGACTGTTCGAGCATGCACCAATGGAGCCAAAGCTATGACTTGCACCATGACTTGCAAAATTACCGTGATAGGCCAACAGTGACGCTACAACTGCTTATGAACACAAACATCGTATTGACCGTGATACGAGCATAACGAGCAGGCTGTTGCACATCGCTGCGGACGCGACGCCCAGCAACAACAGCACACGAAACTATGCGCGTGAGGTGGTGCATCGGCAGTATGCTCCATGGCTTGTTGCAAGTACTGAAGCCTGGGATGCATCACGGAGATGGAGGGTGGATAGATAGAGCTTGGGGCGCGGGCGCATGTATGTATCCCGTCTCCCGACAACACCGCCACGACGACCGACCACAACCGCCACCCACCCGCTGTTGCCAAGCAGCAGGAACAGGCAAAACCAGCGCGTGAGATGGCACATCCGCAGTGTACGCTTGGCTACTGTACATGTAGTTGCAAGTGTCGAAGCCTACGGTGCATCATCGAGGATAGATGGGCAGGGCTAGTGTGCGGGGGAATGCAGGTATTTATCCCGACTCCCGAACACGCCCACCACGACGATCAACAACCAGCTGCCATGAGGCAAAACTACATGAGGTGACACATCCGGGATGTACTCTTGGCTACTGCAGATTATGCTTGCGTACTTGTAGTTGAAGCATGTATCGGAGCCTAGAATGCATCATCGAGGATGGATAGGCAGAGCTTGGGGTACATTCGGATGTATGTATGTATCCCTACTCCCGTCCAAGCCCACCACGATGATCAACAATAAACTGTCAACAGATATATAACTGCGAGAGGTGGTACATCCGAGGCGTACTCTTGGTTACTGTACCTATAGTTGCACGTGTCGGAGCCTGTGATGCATCACAGAGGATGGATAGGTAAGAGCTTGGGGTGAGGGCGCATTTATGTATTCAGACTCCCGACCACACCCACCACGACGACCAACCACAATCGCCACCCACCTGTTGTTGCCAAGCAGCAGCAACAGGCAAAACCAGCGCGTGAGGTGGCACATCCGCGGTGTACTCTTAGCTTTTGTACCTGTAGTTGCAAGTTTCGGAACCTACAGTGCACCATCGAGGATGGATAGGCAGGGCTTGGTGTGCAGGGGCATGTAGGTATTTATCCCGACTCCCGAACACGTCCACCACGACGATCAACAACCAACTACTATCAGGAAAAACTGCACGAGGTGACACATCCGGGGGGTACTCTTGCCTACTGCAGACTGTACATACTTGTAGTTGATGCATGTGTCGGAGCCTAGGGTGCATCATCGAGGATAGATGTGTAGAGCTCGGGGTGCGGGCGCATGTATATAGAACTACTCACATATATCTCACTCCGAGCGCGCTCGGTTTTTGTACATCTCTGGCCTCTCAGAGCTCGCATTTGGACATCGCCTCCTTTGTAGTACTTGTCTCTCCAGCGGTTCTTTTTTATCAATTCTTGGCACTTCCATCAATCAGTTTTTTTCCTTTTGTCTTGTTTCGTTTCGTGTGTGTACGAGTACTCCGAGCACGGCACCGCAGGCGAGCGCGGTACCGTCGCGGGTGTCAGTGGGTGGTGGCGGCTAGAGGGGGGGTTGCAAGAAGCGAGGTCGCCGTTTGATGGCTAGGCGTGGCGTGTGCCTCGAGACACGAGGGAAGTATGAATGGACTCCGTCTGGCCTCGATCTGTAAAAATAGATTTAGTATATAAGAGCCTGTAAGTGTCGTTTTGGATTGCTAATAACATTGAAACGGTGCTTATTTTTGTAACCAAGTTGAAGATCACAGAGAGAGCTACGCATTACGAGCACCAACATCGTAGAGCTGGCGAACGGGGGTCACGGTGAGCACCGGGCTTCACGCGAGGCGGTCGCCGGAGCTATCTGTGGCAGAAAGGGAGCAAAGCTATACCCGGACCGAATCGGTGGCGAGATGTCGCGAGAGGGCGGGCGGCGTACGAGGCTGACAGAGAAGCTCTGCTGTTCGATTCTTCTTTTTTTTTTGACCGATGTAAGGTGTTCCAATCAGGCAGGAAATTATTACACGAGAAGGGACGCGCATTTTTTATGTTTCCGAAATTTCCGGTTTAATTTCATTGTTTTTGCGGTGCTGCTGCGCCGTGTTGTGCATGCTCTTTTGTGCATACGCCTACAGACATACCAGGTACAGCATACCAAAAGAAAAAAAAAGTACCCTACCTGCGGTGTGTACGTACGTACGACATATGAGCTAGCCTAGCGGGCGGAACCACCCGCGACGCGAAGCGTATTTGGTGTCCGATCTGCTTTCTCCTGAAGCATGGCGGCGGGACTCTTGGCAATATCAAGTCACTAGTTTGCAACCTCAATCATAAAAAAAAAAAATACATTCAATCATAGACCCGTGCCCGCTTCGCATAATTTCATGTACTTTTCATTCCTGAGCGAAACGCCTTGTATGTACTCTGTATGCATCCCTACCCCCGACCACGCCCACCACGACGATCAACAACCAACTGCCACTATATATAACTGCGAGAAGTGGCACATCCGGGGTGCACTCTCGGATACTGTACCTGTAGTTGCAAGTTCCGGAGTCTACGATGCATCCTCGAGGATAAATACGCAGCTTGGCGTGCGGGCGCATGTACGTATGTATGCACGTATGTATGTATCCATGTATCCGGACTCCCGACCACGCCCAACACGCCATCGTCAACCAAATGTCACCAGAAAAAACTATCCATCCTCCAGCGGCAGCAGCAGGCATCCCGCAGCAGCAGCAGCAGGCAAAATCATGCGTAAGGTGGCACATCCGGCGTGTACTTTGTGGCGAGATGCATGTATGAAGGCCTGCGATGCAGCACCGAGGATGGATTTAGTAGGCAGAGCTAGGGGCGCGGGTGCATGTACAGCATGACTTCCGGACGCCCAACGACACCCACCGCAACGATCAATAACCGCCACCAAAAAAACAAAACTGCTGTACTCATCTGCGGTTGTTCTGAGCAGAAGTGCAATTCTCACAGCCAGCCGAGCGAACAGCAGTACGCACGTGCCTGCTGTCATCACCGTTTGCCTGCACCACCACCACGGACCGTCGTCTCTGCTGTTATTCGAGTCGTGCGGTTGGTATTTTGGATCGGGCAGCTCGTCATAATTTCATTGACGTAGTGGACCCAAAACCTGCGGCACTGCAGCAAGGAGTCTCCTGCAACCACTCCAGAGGACAGCAGTAGAGATAGTAGTAGTAGCAGCAGTAGTATAGTTCCTGCGGTCGCCCTTTGCCTTCACACCACACACACTGGCTATATCTTGATGTGCAAAAGTTGCTCGACAGGCATTGAGGCATACAAAAAGCGACCGGAACACCTCAAAACCTTTTGATTGACAATAGTTAACCCTATCCCCGGTTCGATTACGAGTGACCTCCCGTCTGGAAAGCACCATTCAAAAGGTATCAATAGCATCTAGAGTCGGTACAGTATATTATTAGAGAAAAACAAGGAGGCCGATTCATCCTTCAAAATATCATGCGGAAAAGGTCATAACTACTGGTGGTACAGAAGTAATGTAGGCTATCTCATGTAAACCATATCCTCCATAGAAATAAAATATTCCCAGTGACGCTGTCACCGGGCTCTAAACCAACAAGCATGTTCGATCCGGAAATGCCCTCCTTTTGTTCACTATTTTCAGGGATAATTACCTATTTTCTTAGTCATCGCTTCCCTAGAATTTCCTACTTTGTCCAAATCAATCAGAATGTGGATCTGTCGCATAATCAACTGTAAAAGCGATATTGTAGCCCAGTAGTAAAGAAACGGAACGTTGCCAAGATTTCACCGACCAATACTTTTTACAAGTGATATTTTCTGACCCTTTCAAGTCTGCCTAGAGATTAGCATTGTCTTCGAAATATTAGGAAAATATCATACACTTCATGACGGCAGCTACTTGCCGTGGTGCTGGTGCTGTCTCTCTACAGTCGCTCATGTATCTGCCGGCGGCCAAAACTCTCGGCGGCCAAAGCTCAGCAGCAGAAGCAGCAGCAGCTAGCCAAAAAAAAATATCTCCCCAGTCAGCGGCAGGCAGCAGCTGAGCTGCTGCTTAGGAGGAGCGCCTGCTCAGGAGCAGCGGCTGCGCAGCATCCAGCTACTTGTGGTGGCGGTGCTGTCCCTGTCTGTCGTTTAGGTATCTGCCGTCGCGACAACCCTACTGGAAGAAGCATATATATGTCGATCGCGGCCAAAGCTCTCGACGGCCAAAGCTCAGCAGCAGCTTCTGAAGCAGCAGCAGCTAGCTGCAGAAAAAGTTCTACGCAGGCAGAGGCAAGCAGCAGCTAAGCCACTGCTCAGGGGCTGCTGCTGCGAAAGTTCAAAGCCTTCGGCGGCCAAAGCTCCAAGCCGCTGCTGCTGTCTGTCCTTTGTCAATGTATGAAAGTGTCGTCTCGTGACTCCTCACTCGTGCAAAATGTTTTTCGAGCGTTACAACAGCATCAACATACCATTCGGCATGCTGTCCGTCTCAGTGTATGATAAAAAGGTAATAGATACCCGGGTATCCTCGGCGCGTTAGTTTGTCTCGGCTGCTGCTCCACTTTGTCGAGTCCATTGCTGTGTTGTGTACCGATGCTGGTGTTCGCGTTGTGGATCGCTGTGTGCTGCTCATCGCGTTGGCGTGTTGCCGATCAATATAATCAGCAACAGCAGAGGAGAGGAAAAGACGATAGAAAAATGTAATGTAGTACTGCTGTACCTCGTACAATAATTAGTTGCACATCGTGCTTCGTGCAACAGCAGAATATTACGCACCGACCGGCTACATATACTGAAACCCGTTTTTTATAAAAAAAACTAAAAAAGGGATGTCAGCTGTGCGCTCAACTGATTGGTCGATACACAACGTTTCAAGTTGCGTGATAACCGTTCGCGCGTGTTCCAGTATTCCCCCCGCCATTAACTACTGGCCGATGACTCCCCCGGATGCTCCCAGGGCCGAGGAGACGATATTACTTACAGGCTGGATTTCCAAGGGAATTCGTCCAGTACAAGTTCGTGCACTGAAACAGCAGATCGCACGTGAGGGTTGGGTAGACATTGAAAGTTGTTCACACGTGGCAGGCACACCAAGACACTGAAAAAATTAAATACTGCCTGTAAATGTTACAGCTGGTCTTGACATACAAGTAAGTACTCGTACGTGTTTGTTGGTGAATCTCACGATCGCACACGTTCTTGGCCTCTTCTGTTCTTTATATATCAAAAACACAGTATGCACACACTTATAAAATTGTAGCGGGTGATCCAACAGCGCAGGAGGTGGTGTTTGTTATTTCTGCAGGCAGGCTAGAGAGTCGCGCATTTGACCCTGCAGCTCCTTGTTCCATTTCAGACGTTTTACCAGGCAATACGTACGATCACGAGAGCTGGATCCCGAAGCTCGCCCTGCACACGATGCCAAGAAGATGGAAACAAAAGCTAAAACTGAACGCAAGCGACATCCTACCGACCCTCCGACCCGAACCCTAACCCTAACCCTAATCCGAACCCTATGCCGCCAGTGGTCAGTGCTGGGATGCTGTGCTTGTTAAGACTCTAAGTTGGCTCGGCCGGCGTGGATGCTGAGCTTGGGAAGACTCTAGGTTGACTCGGGATGACTCGGGATGTTGTGGCTGGGAAAGACTGGAAAGTTGATTAAGCCGCGTAAAACATACCCCTAGCCAATCAGAGCGCCTAATTAGCTACCCCAGGAAGATCTATCAAGGTTTGTATACTACTGCTACAACCTCCTGTCGTGTTGATTATTTCGACTCTCAGCTATAAGTCCGGTTCTTTCTGTTGAATATGGTCTGGATCTTGATTGGGGGAGTTTGCAGGTCCCTGCGTGAATGTACCTAAAAAAATACCAAGGACGTATGATCAGGATTATTCGGCATGGGTATCTAGATTTTCATGCTACAGCAGTGTGTGTGTGTTCTTCACATTAAACCGTTCTTCTACTCGTCGACATCCAGCAAGCCCAGTGTTCGTGCTGATTCTTCAGCCTAGAAAGATACGAGCTCGGTGGTCACAGACTACGACACAGAGATAACACACCGTAATGCATTATAATAATAGCCTACGCAATACCATGCCTTCGCACTAGGTGCGGCCGACACAACACACATACATACCCCAGCAACCAAAATACACCATAAAGAAAGAGAAGCAACGAAGAAACCAAACCGAAAAAGAACAAGAAAAAGAAAAAGAAAAGGAGAAGAATCCCCAATATATAAATAAAATGGGAAGCCAAAGCTCAGACACATACATACTTACCCCGAGCATGAGCCAAAAGGGACGTGCAAGGGGAAAGATACGTGAAGGAAAAAGGGGACTATGCATCCCGGTGAACACATAACTAAGTAAAAAGAGCAATAATGAGTGGGCCAAAATATGCTCGTCACCCACCCACCATGTAGTACTTCTTTCATAAGGATAAGAAGGGAAAAAAATCAAATTACATACCGAACGGCCGCAGCAGTTGGCGGTACGAGTAGCAAAGAAAAGCCCAACCTATTAGTCGGCCTGGTACCTTGCTACCCTATCTGCGGTCTCTCTGCTACTCTCTTCTACCGCGGTTTCCCTTCTACTCCTCCTGTTCCCCCCCCTGCCCCCATACACGTGTACGGTGTTCCTTCTACCCCTCCTGCTGTACAGAGCTACGGATCTGGCTACCGTACAAGTGTATGGGGGCAGGGGGGGGAACGGGATGAGTAGAAGGGAAACCGCGGTAGAAGAGAGTAGCAAAAAGATCGCAGACAGGGTAGCAAGGTACCAGGCCAACTAATAGGTTTGAATTTTCTTTGCTACTCGTACCACCAACTGCTGCGGCCGTTCGGTATGTATTGGCTTGGTGCTTTGGTTTTTTTCCATGACTAAACTTTTCCCTATATTTTCCCCTTCTTATCCTTATGAAATAAGTACTACACACATAGATAGTGGGTGGGTGACGAGCGTATTTTGGCCCACTCATTATTTATCTTTTTACTTTGTTACGTGTTCCCCAGGATGCATATTTCCCTGTTTCCTTCCCGCTTCTTCCCCCTTGCACGTCCATTTTGGCTCATGCTCGGGGTATGTGTCTGAGCTTGGGCTTCCCATTTTATTTATTTATTTGGGATTTTTCTCCTTTTCTTTTTTCGGTTTGGTTTCTTCGTTGCTTCTCTTTCTTTATGGTGCATTTTGGTTGCTGGCGTATGTATGTATGTTGTGTCGGCCGCACCTAGTGCGAAGGCATGGTATTGCGTAGGCTATTATTATAATACATTACGGTGTGTTATCTCTGTGTCGTAGTCTGTGACCACAGAGCTCGTATCTTTCTAGGGTGAAGGATCAGCACGGACACTGGGCTTGCTGGATGTCGACGAGTAGAAGAACGGTTTAATGTGAAGAACACGCACACATCATTCATACCAGTATACAATCGTACAGCAGAAGTTGATTATAAAACAGTCCATTCTTGAAAGCAACTTCAAGGAATGTCACGTACAGGCCAAGACGTATCGGTCGTGTGTGTTCTTCACATTAAACCGTTCTTCTACTCGTCGACATCCAGCAAGCCCAGATCTCTATGATAATATTGTCTCTCCGCTTTGTAGCCCGGTTCGCGCCTTGGTTTCCGTTGGTTGGGTGCAGCCGTCCCAGCCAACTCCGACACCCCCATCCTTCCTGTCGCGCTTGCGTACCCACGCGGTGGCCAGCCTCTCCTCTCCCCAGGTTACCCACGCAGCGCTCTCTGCTGTGGTGATGTACCCGTCCTGCCTCGGGGATGAACTCCTCGGCATCCGGGTTAAAAATAAAACTCATCACCACCACCCCGCGCGGTCCTTAGAGTGAACAGCTCACTCGCCAGACCGCGCGAGGTTCCCTCTCTACCCAGCCCGAGGCTCGATGCCCGTGTGGCTGCTGCTAGACCGCTGTAAGTCCCTGCGGGCTTCCTCGGCCCACCCCAAGGACGGGGCAGGTCGTAGACCTCGGAACACGCATGCAAAGAAGGATACCTAGCAAAGTCAAGCATGAATTATCCCATCGAACTACATTTTATCCGGGTTGTTGGAGGTCCGCAGCATGGACCGTGTTGATCTCTCCCCTCAAGCTGACAAGGAGGACCCCCAGAATCGACCCGATCAAGTAAGGTCTTTGTGACCCCCTGCGGTGTCACTTCACAACCTCAATCCTCTTGGGTCGGTCAATTCCGTGCCAAATACAATAATGAACTCTGCTCGAATTACGTCGGCCGAAACGACGGCTGCAAGGGACCCTCGCTTCGCGACCTCTCCACGGCGACTTCTTCGCGACATCATCGGCTATCACTGAGAGCATCGGCTTTACATTGGTGACAATAAAAAACGTGAAGAATGCCTCGTAGCGCGTCGCGCTCGAAAAAACTCGCTCTGGGACAACAGCCGGCTGCAGAGCTAGCGCGAAGCTCGCTTATGGAGACTGATCCGGCACGGATCGCGACAGCAGCGCACCGTCAAACAAATGCGCATCCTGGAAGGCTTCACCCCGGCCCTATAGGTGCTGCAGATGGTCCGTCCACCCGGTGGGGGGCAAGTTCGGGCAACTCAACATCAAGCGGATCAGGTGAGAGAGCTGAACTCTCTCAACTCGAGCCACACGCAGACCCCACAAAACCGCGAATGTGTTTTTGTTCGCGCTCAATCTGCTCCCGCGACCACTCTCGTCCCCACACCGAGTAGCTCTGACAGCACCAGCAGAGCCAATCAACCAAGCAAGGCAGCACAGGTAGCTACGACCACAGCCCGTGTAGCTCCCCGTAGCTTGTCGATTGTGATCACGAACACTACCGCAACCAACGATGAAACCATGACGATCTCGACCACTGCAGCCACGAACGATGCCACGACTACGATCACGACTCCGACGACCGTAAAACACGTGAGAATCTCGATCTCAAAGTCTGACATTCCTTCCTCTCTGATACTCGCAGGATCACCTGAAGAAGAGGACGTTCCTGAATTCATGTCTAGCTTTCGATCACGCATCCGCTTGCACACACCCGAGGGTACTTCTGACGCAAATATTGACCACAACGTAGTCAAGTACCCCCCCCCTGCTAGTTCGTGACGAGGCAGCTAACAGCATGCTAGACTGAGTGTGCCGTACAGACGGTAGCAAAGGCAGCTAGCGTAACCGTAACAAACGTCGGTATCTCTGGTGAAAATAGGAGGAAGAAAAGTTGCCAAACAACGAGCAACACCCTTTGCCGAGTAAGCGTTCAGGACGAGTCGAACACTGCAACAGAAGCAACGAATCAGCGGCAATCTTTGGCTAGATCGGTAGTACAGCGTGGAATAGGATCAGCAGTAGAAACCGACAGCGAGGTCGAGAAGAGTAGTCAACGTCGAGAGGAAACGTTTTCACCTTCCATGGCGCCTCAAAGTGATGAGGGAAAAAAAAATATATATATGGCGCCTCGAGCTTTGTATGTTTTTCTTCCGTGTCCCGCAATCTGAATGCAAAAATTAAACATCAAACTCCATCATCGGGCGTCGCTATCATTCCACGCGTCCGCATTGTGCGGGTGTCCCCACGGGTAGCCCCGATACCCACCGCTCTCAACTCGTGGTCCAAGCGCGTACCAGTAAACGGCAGAGTATATAATTACCCGACCACGATGTCACTATAGACACGGCGTCAGACGTACCATGCATATCTGTAAAATTCGTATCAGCCCAAGCACCGACCAAAAACACGGCGGCACTGCTTGACCCGCGCATCTTAACTAATGAAGAAATGCAACCTTCCGAAATACTTGATGCATTTCAACACCTGATAATAGCTCGTACCGTTTGTGTGTGGTCCGCTGCTGATAAATCGGCACTTATACAAATCGCTAACCCGCCCCATCAATACGTACATTCATGCATTTGAAGCGGGAAACGGTGTTGGGAAGCATCGTACCAAAATCAACGGTCCCCAACAAGACGATTAGTGCCATCCAACTAACAGCAGACAACTGAATCTACACGCCGCAAACTGCGTGAAGCACTTACCAACGCGTTTAATAAGACCACGTTCTCAACTAGGGAATGCGAGAAGGCGTTAGATTATTGCACAAAATACAAAATACGAAGCGTATTTTCTTTGCCACCCCGCGAGCTCGGTAAATGTACAATAGCCGAAGCGGAATTTCCACTTGAACCCGGAACACGTCCCATCGATCGAGCCCCTTACCGTGCGAACCCCCGCGTCCAGGAGACCATCGATAAGCGCGTATACCAGATGGAAGATGGAAATATTGAACAACGCCTTAGCCCCTGAGGGTCTGCAGTAACTGTGGTAGCAAAATCAGACGGCACCCCACGTTTTTGCGTAGACCACAGGTGGATAATAAAAATCTTATCAAAGAGTCATGGCCCATGCCAATCTTGAGAGCCATCTTGACACGGCCGGAGGAGCACGCTATATGTGTGTGTGTGTTCTTCACATTAAACCGTTCTTCTACTCGTCGACATCCAGCAAGCCCAGTATCCGTGCTGATTCTGCACCCTAGAAAGATACGAGCTCTGTGGTCACAGACTACGACACAGAGATAACACACCGTAACGTATTAACAGCCTAGGCAATACCATGCCTTCGCACTAGGTGCGGCCGACACAACATACATACATACGCCAGTAACCAAAATACACCATAAAGAAAGAGAAGCAACGAAGAAACCAAACCGAAAAAGAAAAGGAGAAGAATCCCAAATAAATAAATAAAATGGGAAGCCAAAGCTCAGACACATACTTACCCCGAGCATGAGCCAAAAGGGACGTGCAAGGGGGAAGAAACGTGAAGGAAAAAGGGAACTATGCATCCCGGGGAACACTTAACTAAGTAAAAAGAGAAATAATGAGTGGGCCAAAATACGCTCGTTACCCACCCACTATGTAGTACTTCTTTCATAAGGATAAGAAGGGGAAAATATAGGTAAAAGTTAAGTCATGGAAAAAAATCAAAGCACCAAGCCAATACATACCGAACGGCCGCAGCAGTTGGCGGTACGAGTAGCAAAGAAAAGTCCAACCTATTAGTCGGCCAGGTACCTTGCTACCTTATCTGCGGTCTCTCTGCTATTCTCTTCTACTGCGGTTTCCCTTCTACTCCTCCTGTTCCCCCCCCTGCTCCAATACACTTGTACGGTGTTCCTTCTACCCCTCCTGCTGTTACCCCTCCCCCCATTCCCTCTAACACTACCCGCAGCGGATGCACGGCGCTGTCTACTCAGCTTTGCCTCAGTCTCGTGCCACCTGCCCATGAACTGTTCAGCTGCTTCGAGGATTCCCCGGTACCACTTTCCCGTCTGTTTTGCTGCAGTGGGCCACAGTGCGGTCCCAACTCCAAAGACTAAGGGGGAGTCTTCCGTTGATCCCTCGGTGGCTTTGAACACTCTAAGGTCCTCAGCAATGGCCCTAGGCCAAGTCTTGGGCTGCCCGCCTGGTTTCGGGCTCTCTCCACCAGCGATCGTCCCGAACATCAACCGACTGGGCAATCGCCCCTCGTGTTGCCGCACCAGAGCCCCCGCAAAGAAGAGTCGCCGTTTACGGATGGTCGTTTCGATACTTTCGCATCGTGTTATCCTGAGCGCCTTCGCGTACGAGAGGGTGGTGTGGTCGGTGCGTAGTCGGCGCTGGAAGCCAATGACTCGCAGAAGGACTTCGTGGTGGGCTGATAATCGTATGCGACGTTCAAAACGCTTATCGTCAGATACCAGTAGCAGCCAGCGAACAAGATAGGACTGATTTTGCCATGCAGAACGGGAAATGGGTATTTAAACGACTGTCATTCGATATTGCAAAGGCGCCCTTCCTCTTCTCGCGCAGAATGTCACTAGCTTTCGCACATATGGGTCCCAAGAGTGGGCTCTCAGTGCACATGAACGACTGTATATGTTGTTCATCCACTTGGGAAGGCCACCTCCAACTACTGAAAAACATGTTCAGAGCATTACAAGCAGCCGGCCTCACTCTGAAACCATGAAATGTACAGTTCGGTTTCCGAGAAGTTACAGACTTGGGGCACATACGAACCGCCGATGGCATTCGGCTCGGTGAGGACCACATAAAGGTATAGTCGACTTGCCGACACTCACGACTATCAAACAGCTGAGGTCAGTGCTTGGTATGGTGAACTTTGTCAGGAAGTTTATACCTAATTTAGCCGGAATCTTAGCTCCACTGAGATAGTCCTCACGAAGAAAGAGGCAGCCAAGGAAGTTGCTAAACGGTAGGGCGCAGAGCACGATCAAGCGTACGCGAAAGTGAAAGAATTACTCACCCAATCGCCCATGTTACAGTTGTCAGATTTGTTTAGGATTTTGTGATTCACGTTGACGCCTCTGAAGCAGGCGCAGGAGCACTCCTTGCCCAGCAGAACGGTGAAGATCTCGTGAGCATCGCATACTTAAGTCGCCGTTTTAATGACATCCAGCGCCACTACTCTGCGAGACTTAAGGAATGTTATGAGGCTGTACTCGCAATCCAGCATCAAAGTCCCTACCTGTGGGGGCCATATTTCGTTTGTGTAACATATGCGGCACTAAGATACCTCTACTCAATGCAGGATACATCGAACATGTTAACTCGCTGGGCTATCGCACTCCAATCCTATGATTTTACCGTGCAACACAAGCCAGGGAAGCTACACGTCGTGCCGGAGATTCTGTCACGAATGTTTGCGTTTGAGCACCAGCAACAACTAACTGAGCCGTCTCTCGCACCAATCTGTCGGAACGTATCAGACAACCCCGAGTTGCAAACAGCGCTGCCCACCAGACCATACCAGATTTCCGGCAACAAACTGCATAACTTAATACCAGTACAAAGCGATAGAGAGCTTTTCAACGTGAAATCAGTTTTGGTGAGCGCGACAAACGTTTTCATGTCAGCCGATCATGAAAAACTCCGCTCAGCACAGTGGAGTATGGACAGTACGTGGGTGACATTCAGAACGCAAGCGCAGCATTACCGGAGAAGGAAACGAAAACGACTATGTCTTACTAGTTAATACAAGACGGATTGTTATTTAAATCGTACCTCCCGGGACACCTCCGAAAAATAAGTATACTTCGTGATCAATTGGTAGTGCCGAAAGCTTTCGTTGGGTAAATTCTGCACGCCTACCACGACCGCGTGCTATCAGGAGGACAACTTGCACTCCGACCAACTTACGACAAAATCCGCCAGAATATTGAGGGTCAACCGTAATCCGCGACGTGCGAGATTGGTGCGATAAATGCCAAGCGTGTCAACGACGAAAAACACCACATAATCGAGCAAAGCTCCGGACAGGCTACTTACCTATCGAGCGGTCCTTTCAAAGAATATCGGTGAACTTGGTAAATTATAAATCGGTATCAACTTCGGCCGCAGGGATCGAATGCAAATATGGTCTCCCGATGATGGACCACTCCACACCGTTCGCGATGCTGCTACCGGTACGTAATAAAGCGGCCAACACAGTAGCCCACGCCATATTCGAGAGAATAATTAGCATCTTCGGCCCACCCAAGACCTTGCATAGCGACCAAGGACTCAAATTTGAAAACAATGTGATATACCAGATGCAACAGATACTCGGATACAAAAAGACCCGAACCACGCCATTCCGGCCTCAAGGAAATTCAGTGTCAGAACGCGTATACTCCACCATGCACAACATGCCGGCAATGCAAAGCGCAATCAATCAAAGCAGCTGGTCCTCTTTCTTGCCGTTTGTCCAGCTAGTAAAAGTAAACATCACTAGTTTTAGCGCAACGATGCAAGAGACACCATTATTCTTCATGTTCGGAGGACAAGCTCGACTACCAGTCGACGTCATTCTTGGTAGTCCTCACGTCGAAAAAACAGCAGATACGAAAGGATTCGCACAACACACGCGGGACAATTTGCATATCACTTTTGACCTCGCACGTTGAAACCTCACCGAGCGTGCAGACAAACAGCAACAAAATAGCAAACTTAAACCGTACCCCGTGTTCCAACCTGATCAGGAAGTACTCGTGTACACACCATGCCAGGACAATGATGGTCCCAACCTAAAACTGCTCCTGCCGTGGACAGGTCCCTATACCGTCTGCTAACACTTTTCACCTGTGGTATATCGAGCACGATTATCGAATGACACCCGAGAAGTGTCAGTACACTTCGCCCAAATGACATCTTACCAACGACGGGAAACACCGCCAGCGCCTCAATTCGAGATTGTTGCGGATCTGATATTAGGGGAACCCATACCCTTACCCGAATTGGACCATCCAGTTGAGGCTCAACCTAAAATTGAGTCCTATTTCGTAGACAGGGTAGTAGGTCAAAAATGTGGACCTGGCAGAAAAAGCCCAACAACTTTTAATACCGTCTACGACTCCGAGGGTACGGCCCTGAATCCGACATCGAGTCCCGTGCCGACGAGATACCCTTATATCACGAAATGATCGCCACATACAGAACCAAAAATATCTGCAAATCGCGATAGCCCCACTACCCGCCCCCCCCCCCCCTTCTCTCGGGAAACGGAAGCGTCAAGTCGGTGAGAGCTGAGCAGAAAATTAGGACAGCGCAAAATAAATTCTCAGATGCGCGGAGGCATATGATATATAAATTCACACATATACATACAAGAACAAGATGGTAAACATAGTCGACTCAACTGTAGACACAAAAAGTCGACACCGTTGATGAGAGTAGCAACGTCAGATACTGGCAGTACATACACGTGTCTGACACAACCTGAAGAGCACTGTGACCGGCATTCTAGTGAGAATACCCGGGGCAAGGAACTGTATAAAAAGTTGTTGTACTAAACGAGGACGAGAGGTCAAGAAACGTGACACATCACGCCCAGGCTCCACACACACGTTCCAACGAGATTGAAACAACAGCTCCGCCGTGTAACCATACATTGTTTAAATATTACACACCGGGAGCGGGAGCCAAGCGACCCCGCCCGAAATAAACGGAGTCCATGGTTGATGACATGATATCAACTTAGCCGATTTCGAAATATCGACTGCCTTGTATGTCTCAGAACAGCACCCACGAGGGGCGCACAGGACGTGTGGCCACACGGAACTAGTGCGTTGAGAACAGTTTTGGACCCCCAAACTAAGTCCAGCATACGCTGTCAGCATGCAAGCTTAGTCATGTACGCATCTTCGTTGTCCCGGTGTTACTCAACACTCATGTTTGCCCAACACGTCTGTTATAAGGAATGGATGCAAGCATGATAACGGCTGTTGTGTCCGGGTCCGATAGATCGTCACCCTGTTCCTTGACTATTAATCATCCTCCATACGACGCCACAAAACCATCCTTAGTTAAGATGAACTTGAGGCGAATAAAGAGGGGGGCAATGTCACGAGCAGGGTAAAACGTATTGGTCGTAGACCTCGGAACACGCATGCAAGGAGGGACACCTCTCAAACTCAAGCATGAAAGATCCCACCGGACTAGAAATCAGGTTGTTAGAGATCCGCAGGATGGACCGTGATGACCTCTTCCCTCAAGCTGACTACGAGGACCTCCAGAATCGACCCGGTCAGGTAAGGTCTTTGTGACCCCCTGCCGTGTCACTCTAATATCATCGACCCTCTTGGGTCTGACAATTCCTCGCTAAATACGAGAAAGAATCTGCTCGGCTTACATCGACCGTAACGACGGCTACAAAGTACCCTCGCTTAGGGACCTCTCCACGGCGACTTGTCCGCGACATTATCGGCTCTCGCTGCGAGCATCGGCTTTACGGGAAGCCAGATACATCTGCTCAGAGCAGAAACGATTAACCCTCTGCGGAGACAACGTCACCGCTACTATAATACTCGATGAGTAGAATATGACGTAATGTGACTGACTGGCATGGTTGATACCAATCTACCGATAGTCGAATGCGTACTCTATTGTAAATTGGCTGTTTTACGACCGATGGCTATCGCTCTCAGGCAGAGGCGGCGCGGACAGCTTGTAGGCTGATCCGTAATGATGCTGCATCGGTCTCATGTATGACCGGCCAGATTCGCACAAGACGTGCGAGCAAAGAGGTTTAATAGGCGCTCTCCTGCTCACCCATAAATACTTCCTTCGTACACATACTATATTTTGTTGTATGTTTCCTGTTTTCCACGTCGAAGTTCGGCGTAAGGGTCGTTTTTAAAGACACGTATTAGGCTTTTTTTTTTTAATTTAGATGTGCCAAATTAGCAAGCTTTTCGCCAAGCTTTCCATATATGTGTATGGATATTTCCCTTCGTTGTCAAGTTCCTGGAAATTGGGCTTGCAATTTTATCTTTGCCAAGTTTATAGCAAGCCATGAAATCCAAATTTCCAAAAACTTGCCAATTTGGCAAGTTTTCAATATTTGAAGACGAAAAATCTGCGCTTGGCATGTTTTGTCCATCAGATCGTAGCAGGTGCCACCATTTCTACCGATGCACGACATCTACAGCAGAGCTTCTCCAGCGGCAAACCTCAGCAGCAGTAGCAGTAGGACACACGAGGCCAGGGTCAGTGTCGCAGTACTCTGGGCTCGTGTCGGTTCAACCCTTGAACCCTTCGTACACGTACTCGATTTGGTCGTGTGTATCCTTGTTCCGCACTCATAATTTGAAGACGGAAAATATACGACTTGGCATGTGTACTTCTCGTAACGGGTTCCATCACTACTACTATGTACAACATCTACTGCAGATCTTGTCCTGCTTCTCCGCCCCTTCATCAGTAAGAGGGTGGGCCTGACAACACCACCCGCCGCATGTCTTTTGGGGACATGGCCCAAACGTTGCTGTGTACAGACACGTAGAGTTGGGTTTTTTTTTCGTTTTTTAGAATTAAAAAAACAAAAACAAAAACCGTTACGATATTTTACGGTTGTTGGTTCTGTTTTTTTAACCATGGCCCAGCCATGTGATTACACACGTTGCCGCACCTAGCTCGACCAACTGTGAACGACATACCACCGCACCAGCACGAGAAGATTTCGTTTGTGTGTGTGCGTGCACAGAACTCGCCGGGACTGGAAATGGCGCCGTGTGCGTTGAGCGCGGTCGACAAACGTGGCCGAAAAAACTGTTGAATCATGATGACACACACAAACAGAAAACTCCAAACAAGGCACCCTACCCTCGTATACGACTCGTTATGAAGAGATTCTTTTTAACCAAGAATTATAAGGCTCGCGCTTCGTGCTCGCGTGCCTCATTATTTACACCACGAGTACGCGGGTACCGTGAGGCCAGTTGTTATTCAGTCGGAGACATGGATCGAAAAAGCCGGTTTCCGATCGGAGACAACAAATAAAAATTGGCTCATATGCAGTTGAAAAAGCACCTTTGCAATCCAAGATTATTCGATTATGATTTCCAACTGGACCAGACAGTCGAGAAAACGGAAATTCTCGATCCAACACGCCAGTCGGATTCATGCATCGGAAAAGTAAAAAAGTCTAGTCGCATACTCGTGCGAGTATCGCACACCCACACAACAACACGACATACGACACGACCCGACCACAGCATCGGCGACGTTGGCTTGGCTGCTGTCACGTCTGCTGCTGCTCGCCGTGAGTCAGCGAGATACATCCTTGTCTACGACGGTCGGCAGCACGTGACAGCACCCGATGACCGCTGTGCGCGGTATCGATCACCATTCGCCAACTTCTGCTCTGACTGCAGCTTTGGCGACTCTCGAAGAAACCTAGCGCCGCGATGGTCTCGAGGACGAGATGGAGGAGAACGCGCCGCGTGTGAAGCTCACACGCTGCTCGAGGAAGAAGCGAGACATCAGCATGTATGAATGTGTGGTTGGGCGCAGCTGCTGGGAGATGGAGACATTTCTAACCCCACGAGAATTACGGCGAAGCGGTTTCGAGCCGACTTCTGCCTGCCATACCCTTTTTTCTTGGAGCTAGTCAATATATAGGAAGTCACTCCCTTATTACATCAAACGCCTCCAGAAAAAACACAAAACTGCATACTCGATCCGAGCGACGATGAGACGGGTAGCGGTTCATAATCTAGTCGGAAACATAACCAGACGGAAACCGGGTTATCCACGTTTCCGACTGCATAAGAATTCTCCTGTGAGAGGAACCAAACAAGACGTTCAGAGATATCATAATCCCAGGTGTGCGGTCTACCCGAAATGTAACGCCACACACAAAAAAGCATGGCATATATTATGGCGCTCGATACGTTCATCGAACAGACGACAACACGGAAAAGGCCATTGCTACTGATCATCGATAATTCGTTCACGGAATACCAAATTCTAACATAGTCTGTGTACGAAGTATCATCAACAAAAAACCAACCAATCCAGCCATACCCTCTGATTGTTCGTTGGTGTGAAAGCCTTAATGCATTTGTGTGTTACTGCTGCCATGTTTTGCTTCGGACAGCTAGAGCTACGAGTCGGAGAAAAACAAAATGTTTTGCCTTATTATTATAGTTACATTTTCTACACAGTATTTCATTCATACTCCTACGTACTGGCGTTTTTTCTGCGAAAGTCGTTGCCCATCTGCATTTTGACTAGCTCATCGTTTAGAATGCTTAATTAGACCGACATGCTTCGATTGGGTACAAGTGATCAGGGTTGAAGCTCATGCTGCGGCGAAGCCCCGTTTGCTATGTGCAGGATCTCACTGGGATCCGCGTGCATCGCAACTGGACGCTGTGAGCTATTCTTGGCTATGCTTTATTGTGGGCTCACCTCCTAGGGATAGGGGCGACTTTTTGTCAATTGAAAGGTTTTGAGGCGTTTCAGTCGTTTTCTGTCCGCCTCAATGCCGGTCGAGCAACTTTTGCACAGCGAGATATAGGCGGTGTGTGTGGTGTGGAGGCCAAGGACGACCGCATGAACTATACTGCTACTACTACTGCTGTGCTCTCGAGTGGTTGCTGGGGACGCCCTGCTGCCGTGCCGCACCTTTGGGTCGACGATATACGTCAATGAAATTGTGACGAGCTTGTCGATCCAAAATGCCAACCGCACAGCTCGAACAACAGCAGAGACGGCGGTGCGTGGTGGTGGTGCAGGCAAAAGGTGGCCAAGGCAGGCACGTGCGTACCGCTGTCCTCTCGACTGGCTGTGAGAATTGCACTGCTGCTCAGAACAACAACAGAATACATGAGTTATTTTTCTGGTGCCGGTTGTTGATCATGTGTGGTCGGTGTCGTTTGCAGTCGGGATGTCATTCATGCTGTAAATGCGCCCGCGCCCCCAGCTCTCCTACTATCCACCCTGGGTGCTGCATCGTAGGCTCCGATGCATGCAACTAGTGATAAAAAAACCTTCGGATACCCCACCTTACGCTCATGTTTTTGCCTGCTGCAGCTGCTGGAGGATGAGTAGTTCTGTCAGGTGGCAGTTAGTTGTTGGTCGTTGTGGTGGGCGCGGTCGGCACTAAGGACACATGGATACATACATAAAAACATACATAGAACTACTTACTTCGATATCGATCTCTGAGTGTGCTCGGTTGGTACATCCCTGGCCTCTCAGAGCTGCCACTTGGGAATCGCCTCCTTTTATTGCTTGCTGGACCTTTCCAGCGGGTCTTTGTTTTCTCCATTTCTCTCTGCATTTTCAGTCCTTCTTTCCTTTTTTCTTCTTTCGTTTCGTATGCGTGCGTGTACTCCGAGCAAGGTTCCGTGGGCGAGCGCGGCACCGTCGCGGGTATCAGCGGGTGCTGGCGGGTAGAGGGGGGTTGCAAGGAGCGCGGTCGCCGTTTTCGTGGCTAGGCGTCGCGTGTGCCTCGAGACACGAGGGAAGCATGAATGGGCTCTGTCCGGCCTCCTGGTGTTTTTCCGGTTATTCTGTGTACGAGTACATAAGGATCGTTTTGATGAGCAAAATAATATTCAAGTGGCGCTTATTTTTGCGACGAAACAAAAAAAAAGAGTGAGAGTGGGGCAGTCAGAGCACCAACATTGCGAGCTGGCGAACGAGGTCCACGGTGAGCACCGGGCTTCGAGCGAAGCGGGCGACGGGGCTCACTGTGGAAGAGAGGGAGGAAAGCTTTACGCGAACTGAATCGATGGCGAGATGGTCGCGAGAGGGGCGGGCGGCGTACGAGGCTGAGAAAGAAGCTCTGCTGTCGTTTTTTTTTTTCTTTTTTTTTCTTTTTGACCGGTGTGTTCCAATCAGGCAGGAAATTATCACACGAGAGGGGACGGGGATTTTTTTTCTTGCCGAAATTTTCGGTTTCATTTTAATTGTTTTTGGGGTGCTGCTGTGGCGTGCTGTGTGCTTTATCTTTTGTACATACGAGTACAGATATAGAGCATAATATATATCGAAAGAGGAAAACAAGTACCCTACCTGGGGTATGTACGTACGTACGACATGTGAGCGAGCGTAGCGGAAAACCGCCCTTGACGAGAAGCGTATGTGGCGTCCGAGCTGTTGTCTCCTGAAGAAGCACGGCGGCGAGACTCTTGGCATTATCAAGTCGCCAGTTTGCAACTACGATCAATCATGAGAAAACTATAGTATATTCAATCATAGACCTGTGTCCGCTTCGCATAATTTGATGTACTTTTCCTTCCAGAGCGAGCGTAGCGGGCGGCGTAGGCCGCCCGCGGAGCGAACCTTGTACATACATACATAGTCACGCTACGTGGCCGGGACAGTCTCCGTCTCGAGTGTGAACATGTTGTTCCCAGAGATCTTTGGTACCAAACAGTTTTGTATGGGGTTGGACGACGCGGGTACAAGAGGATAGTTACTGAGCGCCGCCGGAGTTGATTTCTTAAACGTGACTCGCGAGTTCCGTTTACCGCTCCCCACATTTTCAACCATAAAACACACCACGATTTCGAGTAAACTCCCATCTGGGAAGCTGATGGCATTGTCCTCTTGGTTATAGTGGCACTACGGGGGCTACCGATATTGCTTTGCTTTGAAATCAGCTCATCATGATGCCAAGAGTATGTTGCTGAAGTAGTCTGAGCCTCGAATGGAACCCCAGGTTCAGACTACTTCGGGCACAGCAGCGCCATCTCCACTAGGGAAATCTGTACGTACGTAGGTAAGCAGGTTGAAAGCGCAGAAAGGTTGCGAGATGACAGCAGATGACACAACCCTTGCAAATCTGAAGAGCACTGTACTTAGCAGAGACACTACAGAGCAGATAAAGCGGCTGTCCTGGTACAAACTCTGTCGAGATCGAGCAGACTCCCGTTGCCCTCTAGACCGAGGTGTATAACAGGTATATATCACGAAGTCCTCGATCTTCACTGAGAGCACACGCTTCAGAGAATCTAAAACCGGAAACTAGCACCAACAGCAGGTGTGCTTCTCGCCATACCTGTTCGGAGATCGATGGCTCCGCCGCTGTCTCCTTGTTGTTCACGATGATATCACGAAACCGAGCCTTTGTGTGACAACCCTTTTGTGCTCTTGGCAGGGTTTCCACTAAATGTTATATGCAGTACGAAGTTTATTTCGCCGCACGAAACGTCAATTATTTTAACAGCAGCAGCTCATCTCCGGAAGAATTATTAACACTTAGAACCAAATCAACAACACTCAATCAATCTATAAATACTAAGAAAGCACGTCAGCTGTGAGTTCAACCGATCGGCAGATCGGTCGATGCTCAACTTTGCAAGCTGCGTGAACCGCGCGCGTTTTCCATTATTTCCCTCGCGTTTGTGAAATGAAAAGGTTTCAACATGTTGCAACATCATTTGTTCTCCCCGAATGCAGAACATTCTCGGAAGAATGAGAGAATGAATAGAGTGTTTGCGATAGAGGTAAAAAAAAAAAAAAACTTTTACTTCCGCTAAAAAAAGTGAATTTCCTTCCCTTCCTGATTTCGGTGTGTTTGCGAGTGAGGTAAATCAAATCCTGCAGGCGACGCCTCCGAACATAAGAAGGGAAGTGGGGAGGTGAGGCAACGCGGCAAACAAAAAAAGAACGAATGCTGTGAACGGGAAAAAAAAAACAGCGTGCGAGTAGCGACGGCAGCCCAGCAACGTTTCGGCGGCACAGTTGACCGCGAAGCCACCACAGCCATCCCACGACTACAAGCAGCAATAGCAGCTAGCTGGCGCTAGACGCAGCTAGGGGCAGCGTGAGCAACAAAAATAAACAGCGTCAGCACCAGCACCAGCACCAGCATGCACCAGCACCAACCAGCTTCCATTTTTGGATTGCTGTTGCTGCTGCTGGTGCTGCTGGTGATGCTGCTGTTGCTGCGCTCGGCCTACGCACGCCACAGCGCCGGCGCGTTCCGCTCCGCCGCCGCCGCCGCCGCTGCCGCTGCTGCCGCTGCTGCAGCCGTAGTATGGTGAAATCGAAATGATACACGAGCTGTCATGCTGTCGCGCTCTCTACGAGCACGAGTACGAGTACGAGTGTGAATACCAGTCCTTTTTTGGGACGACGCATCCTCCACGTCGTCACCAAGCGGGCGAAAGCGTGTACCGTAGCAGCGGCGGCGACCCGCTGGCACGATCCAACGCCGCTCGTGCGCGCTATACTCAAGCTACACCTCTCGAGCCTCTGTGCTCCCAGCGGTTGTCGTGATGCGTACGGCAAGCAGCATGGTGGCATGGAAGATGCTCGGTGTTTTGATCCTTCGAGATTTGAGTTGCGTTGTGCGTCGGGATAATGCTCGGTGCGTGTAGGCCAATGAAACAGAGAGCCAAAAGTTACCGTAACTTTCGCTGAAATCCTTACTTCGCTGAAGTCTTTTCCGGCCGTTTTTTCAGAAATTTACCTCAAAAATTTACCTCGGGAGAATTTTTAGAGAAGTAAAAGTAAAAAAAAAAAATCGCAAACACTCCAATGTGAGTTTTGTACGGACGTAAGAAGTTCAAGCCGATCAGATGACTGCGGTGATTCATGGTAGCATGAATCGTAGCCCTTGGTAAACACACCTTGTCTGGTACGTAGCCGCAATCTGCACGTATCAGCGCAGTGAAGCAGAGGCAGAGCAACAGGTCCAAGGTGTGAGACTAGTTTGAGTTCGAAGAGGGCTCTGTGTTGGGCGTTCGATCTGATCTGTTTGAACGCTGAGCAGGCAAGGTTTTCGCCAGCCAGACATTTTAGATCGAGAGACCTTCCTTGGAGAGACTCGTTCGTGGTGTCTTGTGAGTGTACAAGAGGTGCTAGCTGGGAGTGTGGACGGAAGACCTTGGGGCACTATGTCGGAGGGCATGGCAAGCGTGGCCGGACAAGCCAGCACAGGAGCGAATCGCCAAGATCGGTACCTCTGATATGTCGTAGCACAGTGAGACGTTACAGGGGATGTGTACTGCTGTAGCACAGCAGTGTGACGCTACCCGGGATGTTGCGCCCTCGGCGGTATCATTATGTTCGCAACTTAGGGCCGTTCCTAACGAACCAAAAAAAAAATCACGATTCGTGATTTTTAGGCATGCCAAAAGATCACGATCCGCGACATTTCAGTTCTAACGAAAAAAGCCGAAAAACGTCGCGTTTCGTGATATTTTCAAATAGTTAAAGTTCCGATATTTCAAACCCAACGTTTTTTGGGAGTGTGGAGCAAACTCGCGAGAGTGGGGCACGGCCAGGCCGGGCTGGGCCGTCCGCACCTGGCCTAGCCCGTGACATATTCGAATCGCGGGCCGAAGCCTGACCCAGCCTGCGAGATTCCAACTTCACCGGCCGTCGGCCAAGCTCGTTTCGCGAGATTCCATCTCGCAGGCCGTCTGCGCGGCCTGGCCTGTGACATCCCCAGGTCATTTTCCCGTTTGTCTTCCAGCAGTGGCTCCTCCTCCTGGAAATTTCGAGGCCACAATCTCCTCGTTAGCCCGCGCCCAGCAGTGTCTTTGGGTAGCCGCCCGTTGTCCACAAGCAGCGTACGAAGCAGAGTCTGCCATGCCCCTATGACGACCATCGGATACCGTTGGTGCACGTGGGTTGCGTAGTGCCTTGATCAGGCGTATTTTGAGACATGACAAATGTCACGAATCGTGATTTTGTTTTTTTTAGGGAAAAGCTAAAAAAAATTGGCGTCATGAATCGTGATTTTTTTTGTCGTGATTCACGACAAAAAAATCACGATTCACGACAAAAATGTCACGAATCGTGATTTTTTTTGTTCGTTAGGAGTGGCCCTTACGAACACATTCGTACAGCAGTAATGGGCCGGTAGTGTGTGCTTGCGGGAATATTATACCAGACGCATTCCCTCGTACTTTTTTTGCTTGCATGGTACCAAACTCGAGGAAAGGCACGATTATTAATATATGTATACGTATATTTGTCAAATTTTCGCACTTTTGCCAACTTTTCTCTTCGCAGGGAGTGGATAAGACGATTTCCCTGGTTTCGGTAAAGATGCCTTATTTTGTACGTACGTATATGGGTACATTGCCATGCTCTCTGTTTTCTCCCTCCGGCTCATCATACATTTTTTTTGGGTTGTTGACGGAGCACGGACCACCGCCTAGAGAACAATACCCACAGCAGTGCACAGAGCGTGCTTACCTCCAGCTTCCTACAGCACCACAACCAACCCTGCTGCCCAGCAGCAGCAGTGAGCACACCTTGCGCGTATGGATGATCGTACTGCGGCTCATTCGTACAGCTGCAGCGTTCGTAATATACTTACAGCGGTACATGCACATACAGTAGTTCTGATTGCAGTGTGTCCTACATTGCTGATCGATAGATCCTAGAGCCAGCTGAAAGGGGATCAGTACACGTACGTTCCTCGCGTTGCATTTTACAGCAGTACTGCTGAATATGCTGTCGTACCTGTACAAGCTACTCTACTGCGTGCGGTAGAAGGTCGTGCAAAGTGTTTTAGATTGCGTAAAAAACACGACATGCCAGTTGTACGAGCGCTGTTCTATCTAGCGTATAGGTTTAAACTGCACTTGCTGGATAACATTTTCGTTTCCGAGGTTCGACTCGCACCATCCCCGTTCTTTTTTCTTAATCTCACTTTTGACTATTTTTGTACCACAGAACTACAACAGAGTACTACAGCAGTAGTAATAATAATACATTCGTCCACACCTTGCTTTTCTGAACGTATAATGTGACAGAGTACATGCTACTTGCGTGTTTTAGCCCAAATTAAAGAGTTTGGGCGGGGGGCGCTTGCGTGTGGCGTGCTTTCATACCTCAACATTTCACAGCTACTCCGAACAATCGGGAGTTTATAAAGCAAAGTATGTTCGAGAAAATACTGCTGCTATTACCGTAGGTACTTCGGACACTCGCAGTATTTCGGGGTTTTTGTACTCGAGATACTGAGTACTCGCAGTATTTTGAGGTTCTGTAGATACTACCGCGTATAATTTCTTCGGGCTCACATTATTGCGGGGTTCGCTTCGCGCTCGCACTAATGCGGGGTTCGCTACTGCTGCTGGCATGGATACCGCCTGTTGTGCTTCAAGTATCTCGGGGTTCTGTACGGCGGGTACTACAAGTATACCAGTAAGTACTAGTCTACAGCAGTATTTCGTCCATTGGTAGTGTTCGTGCTGCTGCTTCTTCTGCGAGACTCAGTACTCGCAGTAATGAAATACCCTCAATATGCCCAGTATACTTCGAGTATGTGAAGTATACTTCAACCGTTTGTGCGCCGTGTCGACAAGTCTCAGGCCCAGCGTTCAGAACAAAACACACCCAGATAGTCCCAGACGAGTGGGAGTTGGCGCAAACTACTTTCGCTGGAGACAACTTGAGCACTCAAAGCAGTCTGCCAGTATTTCGATATAATATTATGCATGACTGCTGTGAATGCTCTCAGTATCTCGAGGTTCTGTACTGTGCGCATATATTGCCTTTACCCCAAGTATTTATGTCGTGTTTCGATACTACTGCGGGTACATACTTCAAGCAACCTGTATTCTCGGGGTTCGGTACTGCTCACACTCTCATTACTCTCAGTATTTGGGCCTTCTCAGTACTCGCAGTAGTTTTGCCGCCTGTATTCCAATACTCTCAGTACTCGGACTACGATTTGTTCTCGAGCATTTACCTGTGTGAAACCTTGACATTATACCCTGAGCACCAAGAAACATTTATTTTGGGGCAACATATATATTGTAGTACCTGTAGTATGTATGTATACGCTGCACCTTATTACTCAGCCGGTCACAAAGTATTATGGCGCAACCTCGACCTCGCGCAACTTTTATGTACTTACGAATTAATCGCCGCGAGTCAGTTGGATCAATATATCTCAACTTACCGATACCCTATAATATGTTATTGCAGTAATTAATGATCCCACACTAATTCCGCGAACAGCAGTATAACATAGTCTGTCCTCAAAAACATGATGTGTGTGTTCTTCACGTTAAAATGATGGGTGGGTGCAGGTGCTACTTCTAAAAAAGTGTGCAGGGTTTCTTATTATTTCGCTCTTGCGCCACTCCCCTATTAATACGGCACCTCCCGGAGGGGAACCTTGTATTATAGTAAATATGACCGGTTCAGCAGAAGTGTGGATACAGCAGCAGGGTTCGTGCAGCAGTGGTCGTACGTTCTTTCAAGTGCTCGTACTTCTATTAATAATATTAATACGAAATATCATACCTCATGCGAGACTTTTATCGGTGGTACCAAACTCGAGAAAAGGTTATGTGAGTATGACTGGTACAGCCATGCGTATACAGCAGTGTTCGTGCAGCAGTGGTTGTATGTACGATATGTCAAATGCTCGTACCGGGGTATACTGCCAATGTATGGGATAGCGGTTTCCCGAAACTGGGGCCTGTGCAGTATTCTGGTAGAGCGTACTCTGAGCTATTGGTGCTCTGATTGTTTCTTGGTGGTATGAGATTATCAGCCTGTATCTGGTAGCGGTGGTAACTGGTATTTATTGTCCTTCGCTACAATAATACGTGGATTGGGGTCTAACTGGTACCGGTTGCTCCACTGTAGCTTAACTACCTATGGTGGTACAAGTTGCTGGTCGCGAATCGGGGGGGTCGCGTCGACTTCCTCGTGCATATTACGTTAGCCGTTAATCCGGGAGAAGTTTTCACGAGCGGGTTCGTGACCTCCGTGGGTACACCGCGTATCGCCGCCGAAGCGGATTTCCTCGGTTCTCGTTTCTTCGTCTGCGTAGCACCCGTCCACAGGGGGGTCGGGGGTGCTGTCGCAGTGTGTGCGCCTGCTTCAGCGAAACAGGTTGCATCTTGTTGACTTCCTCGTCCATGTTTCGTGTGCGGTTCATTCGGGGGAGCGTGTGCCACAAGTTGGACCATGTGCTATTGTAGTGCGCGCGTCTGTTTCAGCGAAGCAGGTGTCGCAGCTCCTTGACTCCCGTGTCCGTGTCTCGTGTGCCGTTCATCCGGGGAAGCATGTGCCACAAGTTGGACTGTGTGCTGTTGCAGCATGTGCGTCTGCTTCAGCACTATAGGTGTCGCGACTCGTCGGCTTTCTCGTGCATATCGCCAGTCGACAGGGGGACGGTGTGCTGTCGCAGTGTGTGCGCCTGCTTCAGCGAAGCAGGTGTCGTATCTTGTTGACTTCCTTGTCCATGTTTCGTGGTGCTATTGCAGTGCGTACATCTGTTTCAGCGAAGCAGGCGTCACTCTTTGGCTCCCCGTCCATGTTTCGTGTGCCGTTCATCTGGGGAAGCATGTGTCACAAGTTGGACAGTGTGATGATGCAGCATGTACATTTGCTCCAGCGCTACCCGTCCATGTTTCGTGTGCGTTTGTCGTTCATCCGGGGAAGCGTGTGCCACAAGTTGGACCGTGTGCTATCGCAGTGCGTACGTCTGTTTCAGCGAAGCAGGTGTCACTCTTTGGCTCCCCGTCCGTATTTCGTGTGCCGTTCATCCGGGAATGCGGGGAAGCGCGTGTGCCACAGGTTGGACCGTGTGCTATTGCAGTGCGTACGTCTGTTTCAGCTAAGCAGGTGTCACTCTTTGGCTCCCCGTCCGTATTTCGTGTGCCATTCATCCGGGGAAGCGTGTGCCACAAGTTGGACCGTGTGCTATCGCAGTGCGTACGTCTGTTTCAGCGAAGCAGGTGTCACTCTTTGGCTCCCCGTCCGTATTTCGTGTGCCGTTCATCCGGGAATGCGGGGAAGCGTGTGCCACAGGTTGGACCGTGTGCTATTGCAGTGCGTACGTCTGTTTCAGCTAAGCAGGTGTCACTCTTTGGCCCCCCGTCCGTATTTCGTGTGCCATTCATCCGGGGAAGCGTGTGCCACAAGTTGGACCGTGTGCTATCGCAGTGCGTACGTCTGTTTCAGCGAAGCAGGTGTCACTCTTTGGCTCCCCGTCCGTGTTTCGTGTGCCGTTGATTCGGGGAAGGGTGTGCCACAAGTTGGACCGTGTGCTATCGCAGTGCGTACGTCTGTTTCAGCTAAGCAGGTGTCACTCTTTGGCTCCCCGTCCGTGTTTCATGTGCCGTTCATCCGGGAATCCGGGGAATCGTGTGCCACAAGTTGGACCGTGTGCTAAGTGCGAACGTCTGTTTCAGCAAAGCAGGTGTCACTCTTTGGCTCCCCGTCCGTGTTTCGTGTGCAGTTCATCCGGGGAAGGGTGTGTCACAAGTTGGACTGTGTGCTGATGCAGCATGTGCATCTGCTCCAGCGCTACGCGTCCATGTTTCGTGTGCGTTTGTTGTTCATCCGGGGGAGCGTGTGCCACAAGTTGGACCGTGTGCTATGGTAGTGCGTACGTCTGTTTCAGCGAAGCAGGTGTCGCGACTCTTTGGCTCCCCCGTGTGCCGTTCGTCCGGGGAAGCATGTGGCACAAGTTGGACTGTGTGCTGTTGCAGAATGTGCATCTGCTCCAGCGCTACAGCTGTCGCGACTTGTCGGCTTCCTCGTGCATGTTTCGTTAGCTGTCCATCCGGGGGAAGTCTTTCGCGATATGTTTGGTGACTCCGCGGGCACACCGCGTATCGCCGCCAAAGCGAATTGCGTCGGTTCTCGTTTCTTCGTCTGCGTACCAACCGTCCACAGGGGGGACGGTGTGCTCTCGCAGCGTGTGCGCCTGCTTCAGCGATGCAGGCGTCGCGTTTGTTGGCGCCCTCGTCCGTGTTTCATGTGGCGTTCATTCGCGCAAGCATTTGCCACAGGTTGGACCGGGTGCTGTTGCAGTGTGTGGGTGTGCTTCAGCGCTGAATGTCAGATATTTGCAGATGCCGCAACTCGTCGGCTTCCTCGTGCATGTTTTGCTTGCCGTTCGTCCGGGGAAGCATGTGTTAAACGTTGGACTGTGTGCCGTTGCAGTGTGTGCATCTGGTTCAGCGCCGCGCAGGCGTCGCAACTCGTGGGCTTCCTCGCGCATGTCCTTGTGCCGGTCATCTGGGGGGGTTCTTCGCAACGCGTTTCGTGGTGTCCATGGGTACACCGCGTATCTCCGCCACCGCGGATTTCATGGGTACCTGTTTCTTCGTATGCATAACAGCCGCCTAGAAAGTGGGACGGTGTGCTGTTACAGTGTGTGCGTCTGCTTCAGCGAAGCATGTGTCGCATCTTGGTGTTTCTTCGTATGCGTAACACCCGTCCACAGGGGGAGGCAGTGTCCTGTTGCAGTGTGTGCATCTGCTTCAGCGAAGCAAGTGTCGCAACTTGTTGACTTCGCCGCCCTTATTTCGTGTGTCGTTCTTCTGGGGAAGTACGAGCCACACGTTGGTTTGTGTGCTGTTGCAGTGCGTGTGCGCAGCACCCGTCGGTGGGCGGGGAAGGTGTGTTTTTTTTCAGTCAGTCAGTGATTTTCTGTCCTGATGCGCGAGCATTCTAGGGCACTTTTTTTTCCCAGGTGGTTTTTTTTTTCTTTTTTTTTGCACCTGGTTACTTTTTCCCCTTGTGTTCTGCGAGTTGGGCTGTTTATCTCGTCCGTGTACGACGGACTGATGTTGACCTTAAGCGCGAAACCGTTCAACTTGCAGCGCAGTGCAGCCCGCGTTGAGGTGTGGTTTCGTGAGTTGAAAGGTGACCTGCTTCGGAAAGGAGCAGTTTCTACGTGTGATCGGGTGTGGGTTCGTTGCGCACCTTCGCCCGTTCGCGTGTATGTCTTGTTACTACCTTTGTTTTTCCTCGCTGGACCCCTCGCTACGTGCTGCGTCTGCAGCGGCGGATGCTCTATGCGGACTCCGCTTCAACGGCCGATAACCCAGCGACGAGTGGTTGCGTTGGTGGGAGTGTGCACACGGAGGAGTACGCTCGGCACTCCCTAGGATTGGAGGCGCAACGAACTCGTCGAAAGGGGGAGCTTTACCAGAGGGGTTGCAGCCCGGCGGTCGATGGACGTGTTTCGCCACGGGGCAGGACGCCATCTGGATAGCAAACGGAGTGGCCTAGGAGGGTCGTGACAATGGGGTCCCGCCGGACCTGGGGGGAGCGGGTTGATGTCCACCTAAGGTGTTGCAGCGTGAGGGCCGATGGGCGTCCGATGCGTACAAGGCGTATGTTCGCAGTCACGGAAAGGATGCCAGTTGGGTAGCGGACGTTATGGCCCAGGAAGGAACGAGCGGTGGGGTCCATCCGGGCCAGGGCACTGAGTGGGGGCGAGTTAATTCACTCTTAGAGGTGAATAGGCAGAAGTAAATAATGGTGAAGTGTGTTATCACATGCGTTCCCTATGAGAATGCAGGTGGGAGGGGGAAGGGGTCGTAAGAATACGTCAGTAAATAGGGTCAACTCCCATGTGTGATGGAGGCTGGCGTCGAGAGTTCTGTGTCGCCAGTTGGGTTGGGAGTTGACTCGAGTATACGGATGTTAGCGCGGGGTTGCCGTTGGGGAAGCCCCGGGGGGGTCACCCCTTCTCCAACCCCCCTTTCCGGGCGGGGGGTTGCGCATTAGTATAATACAACTTCGAAAGCAAAGTGCAAAGCAGAATATTATCGGAAGAATGAGAGAATGTGAGTTTTTTACGGACGTAAGAAGTTCAAGCCAATCAGATGACTACGGTGATTCATGGTAGCATGAATCGTAGCCCTTGGTAAACACACCTTGTCTGGTACGTAGCCGCAACCTACACGTATCAGCGCAGTGAAGCAGAGGCAGAGCTACGGGTCCAAGGTGTGAGACTAGTTTGATTTCCCACCCACCCGCTCGTGCTTTTGAGGGAGTCAGTGGGGGGGAGTTCAATAGTCGCAGTAACGTTTGCGTTAGTTGCTGCATGTTATACGTACCCGGTAATTTCGCTGATGGTACGGCCGGGTATAATGCAACTTCGAAAGCAAAGTGCAAACCGGAAAATAAATAATATATAGGCAAAAAAAATAAAAATCAAACATGATGGATCAATATCCCTTGTTCGGGTTATATAAATAGTATCAATGCGCAGAATGATTATTTAAACTTGTCCTGTTGGCCCGGGCAACATCCAGGGGAGCCGCTGGCCTATATCTTTGACAAGGAATCACTTATAGAATACGCGCGCTCGGTTTATCACAATACTTGTAAAATTCGGTGAAAATGGAATATAGATGAGGCGTATTACGCAGCTTGCAAAGTTTATTATCAACTATTTAATCAGTCGAACTCACAGCTGACGTATTTCAAAATTTATGTAAGCCTTATTAAAGATAGCTACGTTGTTACGCAACAGCAGCGTTGGCAGTAGTCAGTTGCTACACAACAACAATAACAGTAGTCAGTAGCCTATCGGTTCGCTGTCGGGACATAGCTAGTCATCTGTTAATATAGTTCGTAGAGTACAACAGTACACTGAGCTGTCATACGAGTAGCAGTTTGTTCAGAATGCGGGATTACTTGTTACGGTTCAGTACGCGGTGGAACTGTAGAACCCCGAAAAACAGGCTGAGTTCTCCCGAGTTTTGCTTGTTTTAGTTTTGAGGTTACACTGCATTTCGAGGGTCCGGGGTCCCTCTGCAGTATTTTCGTTTTGAGTTATAGATCGAGATGCGACACACGTGCACAACGCACACTCGCCCACTCTCCTTCTCTCCCCACGTGTCTCCTCTACGAGACCGCAATAATCAACGACAAGGCCTTGGAGTGCCATGTCTTTCATCATCAGCTCTTTCGAGCTCGAAGCTCATGCTTTACCAGTCGGTTAACATCGATTGAAGTGCTTGCCTCTGCCACATGCAAGGATAATTATCAATAGGTTATGAGCCTCGACGTTCAAGCACAGCAGCAGAGCTGCGGGCCGCGAGGTACGCCAAGTAAAAGGCTGCGCTTCAGGACCCCGAGCTGCTGCTTCCGCTACGAGCTTCACGAGAGAGCTGCCAGGGCCATCCTCTACCTGGAGTTACTACGAGCTGCAACAACTAGCACTGCTGCTGCGAGCGACTACAACATCGTACGAGTACAACGTCGCTGACTGCTGTGAGAATGGACAACATGACGGGCAACAGCGCGAACAACAGTCTGATCAACGCTGTGCGAGGAATCAAGTCATACACTGGAGAGAAGCCTGAAGATTTCGCTGACTGGCACAGGAAGGCTGGCTTCATCATCAGCATGCAACGACCTGACATTTTTGCCGTTATGGAAGGTCAAGCGAGGCCTGCGGAAGATACCGACCAGGCTGAAGATACAGCACTACTGTTAACTCCAGGGTTGCTGTACACTGCTGGAGGGACCCTACAGCAACGGCAAGCTGCATTCGACCGAGCTAACATGGACCTCTATGCCATCCTGTACTTAGTCACCGATAAGGCTGCGGCTCTCCTCGTGGCTATCCATGCCTTCGACGAGCGTGGGACTAGAGGCGATGGGCAGAAAGCCATCAAAGAGCTTGAGCAAAAGTACCTGCGCGTGACGAACGAGACGATCCGAGCCTTACAGGCAAAACTTGCAGCAACGACCATGGAGCCTGACGAAGATCCGGACAACTACATCATGCAGGCAACACGACTTCGCAGTCGTCTGGCCGCGGTCAAGGAACCTGTCACCGACCGCCACTTCACCGACATCATCGTCCAAGGACTCCCGGAGAGCTACCGCGACATCAAGCTGACGACGTATAAGGACCCGAATTTCGACCTGTCGAAGATCCAATCAACAATGAGGCACCTATATCTGGACGGACTTTCGCGCGGAAAGATTGGGAAAATCGCTGGACGCGGCACCAACATGACAACAGCAACAGCATCATCATCGGATACCAGCTCCGTTGTCATCTGCCACAACTGCGGAAGGGAGGGCCACTACAAGAGCGGTTGCGCTGTGCCTGGCAAGGTGTACAGAAAGGGCAAGAAGTCTGCTGCTGCTGCTGGGCAAGCCAAAAACGCTGGAGGTGGAGCTGGACAAAAGTGGTGCTCGGTTCACAAGACCACTACGCACAGTGACACCGAATGCTTTGCGCAAGGAGCTGAACGCCCACAGAAGAGCAGCACGCACACGGCGGCTGTACTGCGCGTGGACACCGACGAGCAGCCTACGATCAACTTCGACGACGATTTTGACAAGGGCTTTCAGTTTTAGCTCTTGAAATTTCGCCACCGGAACATCATCCGGGGTCTTTGAGCAAAATTATTATCAACGCTGGAGTATCACATCAACACGGGGTCGTCGAAATGACGGTTTACGAGATCCTGCAAAAAGCGCTTGAGATTGTCGGAAAGATACCTTCCGGAATCGTCACAGCAACTGTTCGCTGAGACTGTCAGAGCTATGGAGTCGTCAACAACAGAAACGTGGGGTTAGCTGAAGAGGTATCTTTCAGGACCGGGCCACCGCATCAACTACTACAACTATTGGGATTACCGGGGAGAACGTCTGCTGGATCGCCATGTACATCACCATCTTCTGCAACGCCAGGAGGGACATCTGCGTCACCCCGAGGTCGCATACATCGTCATCAACTTGACGGCAAGAGTTTCTTGTTTCGTAGTACGTAGCACGACACGCTTTCTTTGTACGGGGGGGAGGCAGAAGCGTGTTAAGCTGCTAGGCTACTTGTGAAAGGTTTCTATATGTAGTGAGTAGCACGACGTATCTTTTCTGTATGAGGCGGACAGAAGCATATAACGTCGGCCGCTGCTACCACTACTTACTGTAGCTGTTTCTATTTTTTGGTCAACAAATCGTACCGTATGTGTCTGTCTGGTAAATGTATAGTGAGACCCGCACGGTTTCCAAGGTTTTGTGTGTAATATTTTTCGGTTTGCATGCTATTCCATTCGTCAAACCCGTCACATCAGTAATATGCCTTTACGTTGCCAGGTTATGCGTTGTAGTTTTTTGCGTCAGCTGTAGAAGGATTGATCACGCGTCGAAAGCGAAGCAGGAGCAGTTGAAGTTGTTTCGACGTTGCAAAGGAGTAATGAAACTTTGTTGCGACAGAGCAATGGATTCCACTTCGTTAATATGCAGACAAGTAATTCAGACAAGCACACTGACCAAGTAACCAGAGTCAGATAGATTTGGGGAGATACATTGGAAGGTTAATTTATTCTTGATCGATTACATGATCGGGATATAGTTCACGTCTGATGATTCTAGTATAGTATACTAGTAAACTCGCATTTAACATGCAAGAGCACGTATTTATAGGTACAATACGTATAGTAAAGCAGCAGAATATGTTTTGTTTTGTTTGCTTGGCTTCATGTCTTTCCTTTAGACACATATCATATTATATTACTAGTAGATACCGAATTGGTTCCTGCCAGCAGCATTTCCCCCGCAACAATTAAATTTATTGTTGTGTACATTTTGGAATTATGGCATGTAACGCAGAGAAGTAACATAATTGGACGATTCGAGTTGATAGTTGAACAGCAACTTGGCTTTATGTCCCATCCATCGAGAGGTCGTATTCAAGATAGCTACGTTGTTACGCAACAGCAGCGTTGGCAGTAGTCAGTTGCTACACAACAACAATAACAGTAGTCAGTAGCCTATCGGTTCGCTGTCGGGACATAGCTAGTCATCTGTTAATATAGTTCGTAGAGTACAACAGTACACTGAGCTGTCATACGAGTAGCAGTTTGTTCAGAATGCGGGATTACTTGTTACGGTTCAGTACGCGGTGGAACTGTAGAACCCCGAAAAACAGGCTGAGTTCTCCCGAGTTTTGCTTGTTTTAGTTTTAAGGTTACACTGCATTTCGAGGGTCCGGGGTCCCTCTGCAGTATTTTTGTTTTGAGTTATAGATCGAGATGCGACACACGTGCACAACGCACACTCGCTCACTCTCCTTCTCTCCCCACGTGTCTCCTCTGCGAGACCGCAATAATCGCTGCCACATGCAAGGATAATTATCAATAAGCCTTTATATATAATTTTTGAAATACGTCAGCTGAGTTCGACTGATTAAATAGTTGATACTCAACTTTGCAAGCTGCGTAAAATTTATATATAAATTTTGAAATACGTCAGCTGTGAGTTCGACCGATTAAATAGGTGATATTCAACTTTGCAAGCTGCGTAATACTCCTCGTCTATATTCCATTTTTACCGAATTTTACAAAGAACTGTGATAAACCGAGCGCGCGTATTCTATATGTGTTCCTTGTCAGGGCAACTCCTAACGAACAAAAAAAAACACGATTCGCGAGATTTTTGTCGTAAATCGTGATTTTTTTGTCGTGAATCACGACAAAAAAATCACGATTCATGACGCCATTTTTTTTAGCTTTTCCCTAAAACAAAACAAAATCACGATTCGTGACATTTGTCGTGTCTCAAAATACGCCTGATCAAAGCACTACGCAACAAACGTGCACCAACGGTATCCGATGGTCGGCATAGGGGCATGGCAGACTCTGCTTCATACGCCGCTTGTGAACAACGGGCGGCTACCCAAAGACATCGCTGGGCGCGGGCTAACGAGGAGGTTGTGGCCTCGAAATTTCCAGAAGGAGGAGCCACTGCTGGAAGACAAACGCGAAAATGACCTGGGGATGTCACAGGCCAGGCCGAGCAGACGGCCTGCGAGATGAAATCTCGCGAAACGAGCTTGGCCGACGGCCGGTGAAGTTGGAATCTAGCAGGCTGGGTCAGGCTTCGGCCCGCGATTCGAATATGTCACGGGCTGGGCCAGGTGCGGACGGCCCAGCCCGGCCTGGCCGTGCGCCACTCTCGAGAGTTTGCTCCACACCCCCAAAAAACGTTGGGTTTGAAATATCAGAACTTTAACTATTAATATTTGAAAATGTCACGAAACGCGACGATTTTCTTTTTTTTTTTTTTTTTCGTTATTAGAACTGAAATGTCACGGATCGTGATGCCAAAAATCACGAATCGTGATTTTTTTTCGGTTCGTTAGGAATGGCCCTGAGGATATAGGCCAGCGGCTCCCCTGGATGCTGCCCGGGTCAACAGGACAATTTAAAAAAATCATTCTGCGCACTGATACTATATAACCCGAACAAGGGATATTGATATGTGGTGTTGCAACATGTTGAAACCTTTTCATTTCACAAATATTTATCATGTTATAGATTGATTGAGTGTTATTGATTTGGTTCTAAGTGTGAATAACTCTTCCTGAGATGAGCTGCTGCTGTTCTTGCTACTGCTGTTTTTGTTACTTCTGTTGTTTTAATAGTATGGTTTTAAGTGCGAATAATGCTGCTGTTCTTCCTGCTGCTGTTTTTGCTACTTCTGTTGTTTTAATGTCTAGATATTATTTTATATGGCTTTTTGTGTAGATTCGAAAGTAGTGTATACGATATATGTATGTGTCAAGATATGTCGAAGATCTATGTGAAGTCGTACTGGCGGGATCTTATTTGAATATTTTTTGCCAGAAGTTATATATAGTTCAGAGGTTTATCTGCTTTTTCAGCAAGAAATTGTTTTGGTTCAGACATATGTGTGAAAAAATTATGGTGTACATTATTAGGGTGTGTCTAAACAGAATCGAAATCGAAAATCGAAAATCGAGTTGATATTAAACGAGGCGCTGATTGGTCCCTCGTCAAATCATGTTCAGGGTGTGTCTAAACAGAATCGAAATCGAAAATCGAAAATCGAATTGATATTAAACAAGGCGCTGATTGGTCCCTTGTCAAAACATGTTCCCCTTCGTTTTTTAGGTTCCGAAAAAATGAACGATTTACAACCCAATGCCAAAATCTAAAAGTTGACGGCTGGGAATCGAAAAGGAAATCGAAAGCACGAACAGCAACAATTCAGCTCGTCCTACTGGTCAGCGCAGCCACGTCAAAATATCACATCAAGACCGCCGTACACAGCATCCAACCCACAGCTGGCACGGCAACATAGCCGCACAGACCCCCCGTAAACAGCCAGCAGGCGAACCACAACACCAGCCCCGATGTTCTCGGGCCTTTGTTTCCCGGCGTTCGAGGCAGAGCGAACACAGTTTGAGGAAAATTCAGGATGATACCCTCGAGAACGAGGTCGGAAATTCGTTCTCAGTATAATTTCAAGTTTGATCTCGGGGCGTCAACGTTGGACGCACCACCACCTCCATGGGAGGCCCAACGACCTCCCGGAATCGAATTGCCGTCGCGTTTGCCTGCTTGTGTGGTGGATCTGTGTTTCCGAGCGCTAGATTGCCGGCATGTGTGCACAGATGCGAACGGCCTAGTAGGTTGTGCTCTCCGTTGCTTTTCCCCGGACTTCTCTTTTCACTTTTCGATTCTGTTTAGACACCTCGGCAAATTTTTATGGAAATCAAAATGAATTCGATTTTCGATTGAGCTTTTCCATTCTGTTTAGACACACCCTTAGAGTGTTAGCGCAAAACGAAAATTTAATAGGGTATTTTCGTCGGTAAACTTATCCAAAAATGATGTCTCTCCGGCATATGCGCTTTATCAATTTTATAAATTTTGAAATACGTCAGCTGTGAGTTCGACTGATTAAATGGTTGATACTCAACTTTGCAAGCTGCGTAATACGCCTCGTCTATATTCCATTTTTACCTAATTTTACAAGTATTGTGATTAACCGAGCGCGCGTATTCTGTATGTGATTCCCTGTCAAAGATATAGGCCAGCGGCTCCCCTGGATGCTGCCCGGGTCAACAGGACAATTTTAAATAATCATTCTGCGCACTGATACAGGACAATTTTACATAATCATTCTGCGCACTGATACTATATACAAGGCGCGTTTCGCTCCGCGGGCGGCCTACGCCGCCCGCTACGCTCGCTCAGGTTGAAAAAGTACAACAAATCATGTGAAGCGGACCGAAGTTCATGATTGAATTATATAGTTTTTTATGGTTGTAGTTGCAAACTGGCGACTCGATAATGTCAAGAGTCCCGCCGCCATGCTTCAGGAGAAAACTGCTCGGACGCGACATAAGCTTCACGTCGCGGATGTAGTACGTACGTACATAAGCTGCGCGTCGCGGGTGGTTTTCCGCTGCGCTCGCTCACATGTCGTACGTACGTACATACCCCAGGTAGGGTACTTATTTTATTCTTTCGATGTGCTCTGTGTCTGTACTCTAGAGCCTGGTATCACCTAAAAATCGGGGGGGTACATGATGTCTATATATACCCCCCAAAAAAACATGACTAAGTCATAAAAGTTGATATTTATTAGTCATGTCAATATCACGGGCATTTTTCGATATATCGCTGTTAGATGTGATATATGCATGGTATCTGATGATATACCATGTCATATATTGTGTGATATATGCAGGGTATATGATGATATACCATGGCATATATCGTGCGATATATCATATATGTTGTGCAATATCATATATATTGTTATATATCATGTACTGTCAAGATCAAGGTTGCGGGACACTTTGTATCCCTGGACAGGTCTGCCTTTTATGTCGGCACTCGTTGGTACTCACGTGTGTTGCTTGCATAGCTATAGAAAAGAGCAGTTTTATTCCATTCCTGCACGCGGAGACTGAGACCAAGCTCGTGGGTCTCTGGAAAACCATTGGACTTTCATCTAAGATACGCCTTCTAAGTGCTACAAATACGTTCCCAGTGCCTGAACCCAGGTAGTTACCAGGCTTTCAACATCGTACAAAACAGTATAATAAAACTAGCCCACTCTGATGAGCCGTTTACGCCGAATTATGGGTAATTCATAGAAACCCCGATTCCACGAACTAGAACACGAGTCGATGATGCGGCCACTCAAAACCCACTCCCACACCTCTGAACGGCGAGGCAACGAAGCCGTCAAAGTACGTAAAAAAAAATGAAGGGAAGACCTAGCCTTAAGGGGCAGGAAGAAATCGTCAATGAAGGCCATCGCCATGCCGCCCGCACGGGGGGGGAAGGCGAGAAAGATGGACGGAAAAGCGAAAAGTGAATACGGAAACGAAAAGAAAAATAACACGGCAGACGGCATGAACCACCTAAACCCAGCCGACAACTCTTAAAACGCGTCCTGGGCCGCAAATGAGCGGCCAATTACCCAGAGCAGTCCCGATACTGAGCGGGTAGGGTAGGCCGGACAAAACACGCAAAAACACATCCCCAACCCAGCCAAAAAAAAAAAAAAACATAAACACATCGAGCAGAAAAAAAAAACACCTCCCAAAGTCCAGGAAAATGACAAACCATAATTAAATATCGAGTGCAGTCAAGAAGCGAAAATCAGCTATCCACGGCGGCACCTCGAGATTCATCTGCGTTACGCTAGACGCCCAGAGCAAACGCGCTAGCCAAGTGAATTTGTAGACACCAAGAACCTCGTACAGCTCTTGTCGAAGTCATGTAGCGCGCCGGAGAAAGAAGAAGCTTGATTGGTCCCTGGTCGTCCAAAAATCGAACCAAATATAATCCATCCGTTGGTGTAGTTGCGCTGATTTTCCCGAGCCACCGCAGACCGTCGTCGCCCTTGTACCAAACGTGGACCCCGTTGGGAAGTACAGTTTTGCTGTATCGGCGGAACCGATCGGTGTGCGATACGCAGCCATAGCCGGGTGCCAAAAACCGCTCGCCGTTACTCCGAGAAAGCTCCCGTTGTGACGCGCCAATTCTCATTCGGGGGTACAGGCTGGTTTGACGGTGTTCGTTCGGGGTGCCGGCCCAGTAGCGCAAACGTACATGGCGAGAAAGTTGAAGGTCCATTTGCCGTTCCCAGGATGGCCGGGATAGTCATGTCCAGTGCGTCTCGTACATCACCGCGATGAAGCCACTTCGACCTCTAACCGATTGATGTCCAGTAATCTTTTCCGCTTCGAGTCGTTCAAGAGGGGTCGAAACGTCGTCCTCGGTGACGTGGTACAGGGGAGATTTCTTAGGAGAAATTATTGAGCACGTATTGTGTCCACCCCGCCGGCAAATACTTCGGCATGTCGCCACGGTCGTGGGGGTTGGCACAGGGCTTGCAGCGTAGAGCAGATACGCGCCGGCGAGCCTCAGCGCCGGCATATCGGAAGGAAGATCCAAATACAAGAGCTTTGCCCAGAGAGGAGATCCATCCGGGACCGTATGCCGCGACGTTTTCCGTGCTTGGCGCTTTAAGCAGTTGCTTAGCCACCACCGGGTGCAGATGCTCATACCGATCCACCAGTAGAAACATACGAACATACGTAGGGCGCGTGCGGTCCCTAGGTGGCAGGAAGCCGTGGAATGGCAAGCCTGCATAACCCAGGGGCGCATGAGCAGCGGAACATAAACGCGAATAGGCTCGTCGTTCAGTAAACAGGCCCTATGACCCACCGGGCGTTGCGTATCCGACGCAGAGGGAGGGGACGGCTGTCGGACAGGTAGAGTGATGCCCGCGTCGGTGGCGTGCAAGCGGCCTTTGTTGGCCAGCTCCTGAACCTCCGAAAAGAGAGGACGCTGGTAGAAAGAGAAACCCGACAAAAAGTCGTCCGGCATAACTTCCGGCCGGCCGAGGGCTATGTAGCGCATGGCGGCGTTGCACGCGGGCTCGGCCTGTCGTTCCCGAGCCCAGTCGGCGTGCGAATAGCGCGCTACGGATCACCGAACTGAAATTTGGCAGCTGCGCCGAAGGCGTCCAAGTCGGTCGAGGTGACGGGAGGTGCGTCAGTTGGCGGCGGAACCCGTTAAGGAGGAATTCCCACGGGCTCGGCGCGGTCGCGGCCGGACGGGATGGGTACGGTCGGGACGGACGAGGCGGCAGGAGTCGGGGCCAAAACGACGGGTGCGGGCGGTCGCGGCTGTGGGGCTCGCGGCGGGATGATAGTACGCCGGGCTGATGGTCTAGGGGCCCCGCCGAGCCCGAAGCCAAACTCAACAGCAGGCGGCACGGTGGCAGCGGCGGCGGCTGTTTCTCGGCGCGTGCGAGTTGAGATGCGGCCTGAAGACGGCAGACCATTCAGAGGCGTCGGGTTGCCAGGCGGAGATGGGGAAGACGCGGCCGGACCAGTGATCACAGCGGAATCGTTTCCCTGTAAAGCGCTCGTCGGGGGAGGAGCGCGCTGGGCCACAATCGTCGCTGCAGCGGGGGCTTCTGCAGAGGCCTGGCCTGAAAGGGAAGACGCGGCTGGAGCAGTGCTCACGACGGAATCTTCGACCTGTAAAGTGCTCGTCGGGGGAGGAGTGCGCTGGGTGACAATCATCGCTGCAGCGGGGGCTGCTGCAAGGCCCTGGTCGCCCCTGTAGGGAACGACAAAAAATCCCCCAAGCCAGGACGGCGGTCGACGGTGGTGACCCAAGCAGATACACGAGCGACGAATCTCCCCGAAGGAGCAGAGAGGTCGCCTATTCTCATACGTGGCCCGTGTGTGCGAAAATCGTGAAAATCCGAAGAGGCGAAAAGTAGCCCACCCAAGACGACACTTTCACTGCGGGACACCAGCCCACCCAAACCGACGCCAGGGGTCGGCGAAGAGCGAGTGCGAAGCCCGCAGGCGCGGATGAGGAAGATACCACCGTCCTCGACGGGGTTGACGCAGCTAGACCCGCTGCGGTCGTGTTCTGAGGCGGGCTCTGGCAAGCGGGAGAGAAAGTCAGCATTTCCATTGGCGCTGCTCTTGCGGTACCCGAGGGCGTAGTCGAACGCGGTGAGGATCTCGAGCAACCGCTGGACTCGCGCGGTGTTGTCCCCTACTTTGCCGATACTCTCAAGCGCTTTGTGGTCCGAAAATAATCAAAACTTCGTGCCCCACAGGTAATCTCGGAGTCGTTGGATGGCCCAGACAATGCTGCCAGCTCCCAGGTCCAACGGTGTCCAGTGCCTCTCGGAATCGAGAGTAGCGCGGTTGATATTACCAATGGGCCGTACCGAGCCGTCCGGTTGTTCTTGTTCGAGCGCAGCACCAAACCCGTCGATGCAGGCGTCGCAGTACACGTGGAAGGGGCGGGATCCGTCCGCTACGGCGTCCCAGTCGGTGAAGACCAAAATCGGTGGGGCAGCGAGCTCGGCGAGGATCTGGCGGACGATAACTTCCATAGCCGGCGTGAAGACGTACTTGAACCCCTTCCGGACAAGGGCGGTGAGAGGACGTATCCGTTTAGACAGGTCGGGCAGGAATTTGCGATACTATCCTACGCCGCCCATCAGGGCGCGGACCTGCTTGAGGTTCTTGGGCATGGGCATTTTCATCAAAGCCGAAACTTTTTCCGCATTAGGGCTTCTACCCCGCGGGCGAAATGGAGTGGCCCAGAAACTTGGCGTCCGTGGCGCCGAGCCGAGCCTTCGGGGAAGAGAGCTTGAAGTTGTGTTTGCGTAATCGTTCGAAGAGGGCTCGTATCGTCCTGACGTGGGCCGTCGGGTCAGAGTCGAAAACGATCACATCATCAAGGTAGGCCGCCACTTGTGCCAGGCCTTCAATGACTTCGTTAATCACTTTGACGAACCAGCCGCGCAAAGCACTGCTGCCTTGGGGCATGACGAGCCACTCGTAAAGGCCCGTGGACTGCAGAGAACGCCGTGAGAGGCTCGGTGTCCTTGTGCTCGGTAACGAGGAGACCAAATCGAAGAGGGAAAACACCCGTCCTTCCCCAGGGAGTCGAGGACTTGGTCCACGCGAGGAATAGGCAGCTGACTGAGGTTTCTGATCTGATTGAGTTTTTTGTAGTTCACGGTGATCCGAACGCCTCCAGACTTCTTTGGGAGGACCACCAGCGGGCTCGAGTACGGGGAAGTCGAGTGCTGAATCAGACCTGCCGCTAGGTACTGATCCAAGGTGGTCTTCACTTCCTTGGCCAGGATGGGGTTGATGCGGTGCGGCCTGGACGTGACAGGAGCGCTTCCTTCCGGGAACGAGATCACGAAAGGCATCAACGAGCAGGAACCAAAATCAGACTTGGACTTCGAGAAAACGTCAGGAAATTCGCAGAGAACGTTTCCCATCTGTTCGATGACCCCAGGGGTCCTTCCTTTGCCATGGAGGTCAAAAGCCACCTCCCGCAGATCTGGCGGCAAGCGTGCCCAGACGCGCAGGATCGAAGCGCGCTGTTCTGAGGTCAAACGCGCAAGCAGTGCAGGCGCGGGCGAGACTGGAGCTGCGAGGGGGGAACCAGAAACTGCTGAGACCGGACACACCTCAGCAACTCCGGAAGGAGAGCTGGGGGCTTGGTTGTCCTGCTGCCAAACGTCCAGCGGGACGCTCAGCAGTGGGGCGTGGGCGACGCCGAGGACATCCCCCGGCTCGAAAGCGGCCACTCCAACCAGGGAAGAACTTGTCGTCCGGAGGAGATGATGTGCTTCTCGACCGAGGGTAGGTCAGGCTGGGGCATCATGTCGACCAAGTAGTGTCCAGTGAGGGCCGGGGAGCCATCGCTTCGAACCAAGTTGACAGAAAACAGTTGAGGATCGTCGGACAAAGTGACGCCTGCCGCGCCCTCGAAGCGTAGATGGAAGCCTCCACCCGGAGCGGCGGGGTCGATGGTGTACACGGACATGCCTGTCGGGGCGTGGTGAACTAACACCAGCTCACCAAAAACGCGTTGATCAGACGGCCGAGGTGGCAGAGAGCGGTAAGAGCGATTGCTGAAACGCATCCAGCTGGCACGTCCCAATAGCACAGCATGCTGTATCACTGAGGGGGGGACCACGCAGGCCGAAACTGTGAGGGAGCAAGTAGGCTCTTTTTTTCGAAAGAAATGGACGCTCAGGCGCACACTCGTCGAAGTCTTCAGAGGGGCCGATTCGCCAAACCCCCCGAAGAACGAGGGGCGCCTATCTGCTCACACGCGAGAGATGCCGCACGAACCGAGCGCATGCGATCCAAAACATCTCGTCGGATGAAAGTCTGCGGGGAGCCAGTGCCAAGACGCGCCATGCAACCGAAAGGTGCAAGAACGCCAGCTCCGGTGTGAATCGCGATTATTATGTTTCCCACACCATTGAGAGGGGTCGTGAGCTTCGGGGTCGTCTGCCGGGAGACCGATGCCCCACACGGCATCAAAAGGGCTGCTTCAGACAAAATTTTGGTGACAGTGCTCAATAGGTGCTGCTTCATGGCCGGGTTCTGCGAGAATTTTGTCAAAATTACCAGCAAGGACGGCGTCTTCTCGAACACGGTCCCAGATAGCGCAGTCGAAGTTATGCACGCCTCGACCGAGGCGTTTGTGCTCGCGTGGGTCTGGCGAGGCCATAATCCGTTCCGCTGTGCCGCGGTCGAGGAAAAGGCGAATCTTTTCAGCTATCATATATTGCTCGCGCAGGAAAATGACGCATCGTCGATGACAAAATACGAGGTGGATCACTGCGAAAAATAGGAGGACGGCTGCCAGAAAAGTACCACCCGCTCCGCTGAATACTCGAGAGTAGGGTCTAAGACCGACGGTGCCGAATCGTCGGTGGCCGCAGTTGCGGCGTGTGGGGGGGGGGAGTAAGCTTCTCTGAGAACACTGAGCCCCTGGCGCCCGAGACTAATCCGGTTCCACGTTATACTGCCTCTGTGTCACCATTGCCCGCAGTTAAAAAATCGTCCGAAGGTTCTCTTGCTGCGCCCGATGATCTCTGTCCTGGACCAAAGGGGGCTGGGGGCTCTTAGCCCGTTCTGTTTGACGAGAGCTTCGATTGTTCCGAATTTAACGGGTATGCTATCCGGTTGATCCGACCGGAGGCCGTGGGGTCACCACTGGCTCGACGGACAGTGCCAGGTTTTTTCTGTTCCACTGGAGCCGAAGGAGCGCTGCGCATGTGGAGTGGCGTGCGCGAAGACGAGGGCCTGCAGACCCAGAAGACGTCTTCAAGAGCGGTGCTCGGGTGGGGGGCAACAAAGGGTCCACCGGAGAGGGCTTCCGTCCTGTAGACTTGGTGGGGAAGGGGGACGAGGTAGCTAATCTTGTCGACTCCTCCTTGATAGGAAAAAGGGTGGAGCGGCCACCGTTATTGCGAGGAAACGCCAAGTCGAGCTTCAACCGAGATCCCGGGGTTTCGGTGTTTGCCTTCCCGCACCTCAAACCGACCGCCACCGAATGACCGGGAGGTGTAGGAGGGGGACACCCTCGCTGAAAAAAACGACGCGACGGCGCGATACTCGTCGAGTAGCGTGGTGCGTAGTTCGGGAGAGTGACGTTTATCGCGCCTGCTCTCTTGCACAGGTTGAAGAGAGCGGCGTTTGAGGCGCGGGCTCCCGACGTCTGGGAAGGCGCCAGGGAGCTCCCCGGAGAAACAAGTGGAGCTGAGTCGCTGCGTCGTTCCGAAGTACCGAGTAACACGCGGGGCGGGAGCGGAGTAGGTCGACGCTGAGTGCTGAGCGATCCTGGGACGCGAGCATCTTGTGAAACCAATGCTTTTTCTCCCGACAATGCTGGCGGCGGGCGGGCAGGAGGAGCTGAACCGCCGTCAAACCTGTCAGTTGCGGGCGCGGAAGGTGTCTGGCTGGCGTTCATTCGGGTTTCCGCCCGATGTATGCGAGGCACCGTAGCGAACCCCCGAGACAAGAGCCGGGACGGAAGAGGTAGGGGCGGTCGAACCACCATCGTGATGACCGGAGTGGGACTGCTGGTGTTCTCGTGCCGCGTGTTTGTTGTAGCCGTTACCTTGTTGCTCAGGCGAGTGGCCGTGGCGACGCCTGTGTTTCTTCTGGTTGTGTTTGTTCGGTCGTGAGTTGTTCTCGAGGCGGTGTCTGATCATGCGTTCTTGCCAGCGACGGAACACCTCGCCGTCGTCGCCGAGCATTCCGAGGTCGGGGTTTAAGATACCACTACGGTTTAGAAAGGGCTGTCTACACTGTCGGAGAGAGTGTGTGTCTTCGTGGCAGTTTAAATAGAGCCCTCGGTTTCGCTGAGGGCGGCTGCGCGAGCGGACGATGAAAGTGGGCCACTCCAAAGGGGAGGGTCCTCGGTCTGGATGGACATGCAAACGGCGTGAACGTCAGCATAGTGGTGTTCTTCAAGGGGCCAGCAGTTGGAAGAGGTGTCAAGCCACGGGTCGAGGCAGTCAGGGATGGATTTGTTGACATTCATGACAAGCGGAGTATTGCGCGATCTCGTCTGCTAAGAAGGCGACTGCGGAAACGTCCGGCCCTGGCCGCGACCATTATTGGCAGGCCGTGGCCCCGACGGGGCGGATGACCGCACACCTGTCGAAGAAGCAGGCAAAGAAACATATTTTTCGCCGTTGACGGCAGGTGTCATTTTATTCGCGAGAGGCTCGGAAGCTAACCACATGGCGTCCAAAGTGCTGAACGGCCTCGATACCGTAGCCAAAGCTCCCGGGTACAGCGTGGGCATCAAGCTGGGGTACTGCTCGTTCACTGCCATCCGAACTACCTCCAAAACAACCTCCAACCCCGGTGCCAAAACATGCTCAGTCCCCGTCGCTGCCGACACCACTCCTCGCAATGCACGGCTAAAATCGCAAAAAGGGATTCTGTTAGACACGCAAAAATTATGCAACTTGGTGTAGCTGGCCCCCGTGTTGGTGCGGTCGAAGTGGTTGCTCAGCAACCTCAAGAGGAGCGTGAACGCCAGCTGCGAGAGCGCGCGACACCTGTCCAAAAACATCAGCAATCAAGGTAGTGAGAGGGGCGGTCGTATGCTTGTCAGGCGCGATGGCGCGCGCGAATGATTTCTAAGGAGGGTACTCCCAGCCGGGGATCCAATTAGTAGAACTAAGGCCTTCATGGCTATCATCGATGCACATCATGGGAATATCAGAGGCGGAGACCTTTAATGAAAGAGTGAGTTGTTGCGCGGCATCGCAAGGGTCGATCGAGGAGGGAAAAGGTAGGGCAGAAATGCGCGAAATGTCCTTCAGTTCCAGGTGTATGTATGCCCGTTGAACGTCGGTGGTGTGCTCTTTAGCGGCGGTAGCGGAGGCGGAGTCGATCGCCGAAGTTCGGTCGTGGGCAAGGTTAGATAACACGTGCATGCGGTCATCGGGCATGGTCAAACGGCCAAGGTGCGCGGCGGAAGAAGCAACCTCAGTCAGCGCGGGAACCACTTGCCTCTTGCTGGTTGCGTGCGTGAACTCTGGGACGGGGGCTCTTGTGTTGCCGTCCGAGGAAGAACTGGGAGGACTAGCTCGAGAAGAGTTTCCCCGTGGGCCGTATCGGCCGTCACCCGATCGCTCCTTCCCCTTTTCCCGGCTTTTCCGTCGTCCAGCCCTGTTTCGCCGAGACGTACTGCCACCATTGTCCGCGCCCGAGCCCAGACGGAACCTGCCGTTAGGACCGGCCGAATCCCTTCCAACCCTCGGGCGCCGGCGGGCCTGGTCGCTAGCCCGGCAGCGAGAGCGGTCTTGGGCCACAGAGCTGTCGCCAACTCCCCCGTGTCCGCTGGAGGAGGCGAGGTGGTGTCCAGCATCCGGTCCCGAGTAGGGGAGGTGGGGTTACTGGTGGGCGGCGTGTGACCACCGCTTGCAGTGGAGGAGGTACGCGGCAGGGTTCGGCAAAGAGACGGTGGCGGGAGAAGCGTCGTGCGCCTTCCGGAGACTGACCACCAGAGCCATAGTGTACGCTTGGTGTTGTTGACCCGCCCAGGAATCGTCCGCCATCCCGAGCAAAGCGTCGTGGACGGAGAAGTCTTCTGCCGGCATCTCGCGTCGGAGGCGGCGAGCGGCAGAGACCACCAGGGCCGCCGCTTCGCGGGGGAAGAAGCGGGTTTGGCTCGGCCGCCATGCAGGCGACACTCCCCTATAAGAAGTTCAGATCCACGGTACGGTTGGTCCGGGCGTCTATTGCAATCGTGGCGGGGCGACACGAGTCCGTGGGGCCAAGGCCGGGGGCTGGAGCGGCCTTCGTTGTTGTCGCAGCAAGAGGAAGGCTCTCCGCTGGGGCCCTTATCTCGGCAGCCCCGCCGTTCTGGAAGGAAGCGGTCGCCAGGGCAGCCCGCAGCGCCTCACTGGGTCGAGATATGGAGTCTCGCGCATAAAAGGCGGAGCGTGCGGCTTCCTCGGAGGCCGTGGTGGCAGCCATGGCGACCGCAGCTGCAGCCTTGGAGGCGCGGGCGGCAGCTGCAGCCTTGGAGGCGCGGGCGGCAGCTGCAGCCGCGAGCTCGGCCGACACGCGCGTCTGCGCCCGACGACTAGCCGTTGTCGTCGAGGCAGCCCCGAAGGCCTCGGCGGTAGCCAAAGCCCGCTCGGCCGCGAGGACGTCATGGTGGTTGCCAGCGGCAGCAGGAGTCCGCGCGGCCGCGACAGCATCGGCCTGATCAGGCGCGGGGCGTTCTTCGGTAGTCCGCGCGTCAAGGCTCAAATGGGTTGATCAATGCTGTAACATAGCCGCCTGGTCCTGTGCCGAGAGGGAGGTCCACGCTCCAGGTAGTCGGGGGGGGGGGGGGGGGGGGGGTTGCTGGGCACCGTCCGGGTCCTCGGCCGCCAGTCCTGCGTCCTTCGCGGTAACCTGTCGCTCGTCCTCTGAATCAGGGGGCTCGAAGTCCAAGGCGTCGTCCAGAGTCGTGGGGCCTGCGGGCTCGGATGTCCTCGCTCCCGACGAGGGAGAGGAGCCGTAAGTCCTCAGACCACTGGGGCCCTATTAGTAGATCGGTATGGCAGTATAGCAGTGAACACCAGACTACTCAATCGCTTCGCCGGCACTTCTGTCGTATGTCTGGGGGGTGGAAGCCGATTAATGTTCTGAACAATAATTCTGTAGTCTGAATATATTCAGCTTTAGGCGTCGCATCGTAGGTATACATTATATATATATATGTGAATGGGTCCATTAATTGATTGCTCCGATCTCTTCGAAAACTCAAATGCACACCAGGTGCCAGGTTTGAGTTAGTGGATTGCGCGGAAGGCTCTTGCAAAAGGCTATAGTATCACGCACAACCGATTTCTTGGCACCCTTGTTGGATTGCTGGAACGTAGGCGATTTGCGCTCACATAAATATTATTTAAGTTATGTGCGCCGCAGCACAGCACCCCCCCCGGAGATCAATCTTAAAGGCCTTGCGATACATCATAACCCTACCAAACAAACACGCGATACACAGGCATGGTAACCATGATTCGCTGGACATACGGCACGGCGCCCATCTGACCGCCAGATTCCCACGGGACGGCCAAGGGTGCCCCAAGCTCACGCGCCGCCATACCACCACACTATCATCCAGAAAGGTCCATACTTCGTACTTAAGTTTGTTACAGGAAGGAAAAGCGCTATGACACCCTCAACATCCACCATCAAAATATTATCCGCACATTGTTAACACTTAGCACACTCGAGCGGTCCCACAGACAGAAGCACCATCGTGCACCAGAAACAATGACCCCTCTGCACCGACGTACAAGGACCTTTTGTGTATGAATATCAGTACTTAGCGGTCCATGAATTTCCGTCCAAAACGTGGTATTAACTTGAACACAAACCAAATGCGTATGTAGAGTACACGCCACGTGGTGTGGCGTGCACTACTGCTGTGTACACTTCCCACTCAACTAACGGAGCTACGGGTGAACACAAGAAATCAAAACCAGCTTGATGCGCCTCTTACATAGAGCGCCGTCGCTCGTGTGACGGCATCATAATAAGCTGGGAAAATAAACAAGCCACAACACCCGTGCCCAAGTACCGGACTATACGTCATCGCCGATCCTGAAACTCGAGGCAACATCGATCGCTAAACTACACACGAGGTGCCTAAACCCCCCTGCTTTGATCCTCGCGGGGGCAGGGTGAGGGGTGTGGATCTGGTTTAACCCATAGAGGGGGGGGGAAGAGGTCTGGTTCAACTCTAAGGGGAAGGGGGGAAAGGGAACTCGAGAATTTTCAACAACCGTACAGGACGGCCACTTTTGCTCAACAAACTTTCTTGTCACTTTACGTTCATGCTCCGTACGGAACCGCCTGGTTTCATAGGTTTCACTCTAAACGCTGAGCTTCAAGTCTAGCGTCGTGAAAAGGCAAACTTGCTACCGGAGACTTCTTGCAGTACACGTGTGGTAAATCATACATGGACCGCCGAGAACAATACAACCTAGCGGGCACGTGAACCGCACACAATAAGAACGCTACTTATTATTGACGCCAGATAACGCTGGCTGGGCTGGGTGACTCCTCCCGTGCTTTTGTCGTCCGTGACATGCTGAGGCGGGGGCGGGCGGAAAACACCGGGGCAAAGGGCGACACCGGGACAGGGGGGGACGGGAAACGGCGGTTCTACGGGTCGTCGAGCGTAGAAACAGCGGTGGCAGGAGCCGTGGCTTGTGCTTTCGCAACTTATATAGCTGTGATCAAGGCATGGCGCGCCATTCGGCCGGCACTAAGAGCACTTGGGGGGCGAGCCTCGACCCTAGATGGTGTCGCGACAGGATGGCGGCAGTCGCGGTTTATACGTGTACCAACAACAAGTGCAGTTGGTGTTGGTACGTCCCAGGTACTGGAGGGCCTATCAAAAGCATCGTCCCCTCTAGCAGTAGTATTGAAACTCGCATCGAAACGATGCTCAGCCGAATTGTCACGGGTCGCTACAGCAACGGGTACGCCGGTACTGGAGGGCCTATCAAAAGCATCGTCCTCTCTAGCAGCAGTATTCAAACTCGCATCAGGACGACAATTCTCCGCAGAATCGTCGCGGGTAGCTACAGTAGCGGGCACTCCGGTACTGGAAGGCCTATCAAAAGCATCATCCTCGCCAACAGTAGTATTAAAACTCACATCAGGACGAGAATTCGCAGCAGAATCGTCGCGGGTAGCTACAGCAGCGGGCACTCAGGTACTGGAGGGCCTATCAAAAGCATCGTCCCCTCTAACAGCAGTATTCAAACTCGCGGCAGTAGTGGAATTTCCAGCGCAATCGGCGTGGGTGGTTACAGCAGTGGGCGAAGAGGGCGCAATACCGAAATCCTTGTGCCGTCTTGGGGGCGAGGGGCGGGACAAATTTCACGAGCGGCGGTAGCGCTCCCTCTAACAGCAGCATGAAAACTCGAAGCAGTACTGTAATTTCCAGGATCTCTGTGTGTAGCTATTAATAGAGCAGCGCGAGAAGCAGGCTCAACACTGAAATCCAGTGTGCCATCGTGTTGCCGCGGCACGGAAACAGTTTCCCGAGTGCCAGCATCACTCGCAGCCATCCTACGAGTACGAGCAGAGTCGGACATCAGTGGAATGCAAGGAGGAAAAACAGTCTCAAATACTCTCTCATCTGGCCCAGAAGCAGGTAGACCCGACGACGAAGAGCGCAGCTGGATTGCTTGGAGATCGCTGCGTCCAGGTTTGGCCGACGTGCTCCGGCCCGGAGCAGACGCAGCGGGCTCCACGGGCTGGCTGGGTACGCGCTCAGCGGAGCGGGGTTTTCCAGGTGGCTTGGACAGCAGAAGGCACGAGTGGGGAGACATTGCTGCAAGACCCAAGGCATGGCTGGTGGCTCGCGTCACGCGCTCTAAGGAGCGGGGGCGTACAGTTATCAAGGACAGCAGAGCTCGCTCATCGGAGCGAGGCATGGAAAGGGTCTTGGATAAGGTGCGTCTGGCGGAGGCTGCTCGGGCCCCGTCAGGTGGCTCCGGTCAAAGCTCTTTCTCTTCATGGTCTGTTGTACAAGGCGCTCGATCCACGTCCTTCTCATGGGACTCCTGACTCGTGCTCCACTTGTTGTTCGTTTGTACAAGGCGCTCGATCCACATCGACGGGCCTTGGGCGGTGGGGCACTGAGGGGCCCTGGGCCTCAGTGGCTCGGCAACCGTGAGGGGAAGCAGACCCTCCCACCTCTTGAGTGTCCATCGTGCAGTGGCCGGAACAAACTTACTTCACAATAGGAAAGCAAACCAAACAAAACGGTGACAAACAACTCAAACCGACAAAAAAACGAAAATCCTGAGCCGAAGCGTGCGGGACACTTTGTATCCCTAGACAGGTCTGCCTTTTAAGTCGGTACTCGTTGGTACTCACGTGTGTTGCTTGCTTAGCTGTAGAAGAAGAGCAGTTTTATTCTCTTCGTGCAAGTGGAGACTGAGACCAAGCTCTTGCGTCTCTGGAAAACCCCTGGTTTTCCATCTAAGATACGCCTTCCAAGTATTACACGTACGTTCCCAGTGCCTGAACCCAGGTAATTAGCATCCTTCCAACCTAATACACAGCCGTATCATATCAGTACCTTGTATACTGTGATACGTCACTTAATATCTGCTCTATATATCGTGCTTTCGTGTGCTATTATTACCTAAATATGTACGTTACCGCCGTGTCACATCGGTACTTGCTCGTGGTAAAGCACTGGCTCGGTGCTTGGCGATCTGTGCCCGCTATACGTACTACCCGGTACACCAAATGCATGAATGATGATACAGCAACCCCTTCTCCGCGAAGATATATTGCATGTAGTAGATGTGTGGCGGCGCTTGACGATGTCGAAGGCGACTGTTGTAGCTGTGGCTCGCTTGTGGGAGGAGGCGATGGCGCGTTCGACTCGCTCATCGCGGATCAAACCCGCACGACAGGAAGACAGCCGCGGGCACAGACCCCTGATACGTCCCCTTGTGTGTGCGTCGCGCTTCGTACTCGTACTCGTACATACGTACCATGTATATACTGCACGTATATTCCGCCCAAAATGTACGCCCGGAAGATGCAAGATATATCGTCAAGACAGCAAGTGGTCATATTATGCCACATATCGGATAACTACATCACGTATTTCACCTCATATAAGCCAATATATCATCTTATGTCACCTTATATAGGCCGATATATCCCTTCATAGCGGACGTATAGAACTACAGTACTTACTTAGATCTCGATCTCTGAGCGTGCTCGGTTGGTACATCCCTGGCCTCTCAGAGCTCCCACTTGGAAATCGCCTCCTTTTATTACTTGCCGGACCTTTCCAGCGGGTCTTTGTTTTCTCCATTGCTCTTCGTACTTTCAGTCCTTCTTTCCTTTTTTCTTCTTTCGTTTCGTGTGCGTGCGTGTACTCCAAGCATGGTTGCGCGGGCGAACCCGGCACCGTCGCGGGTGTCAGCTGATGCTGGCGGGTAGAGGGGGTGTTGCAAGGAGCGCGGTCGCCGCCTTCGTGCCTAGGCGTCGCGTGTGCCTCGAAACACGAGGGATGCATCAATAGGCCCTGTCTGGCCTCCATTCGTGATTTTTGATAGGGTACGTACGAGTATTTAAGGGCCGTTCGGGATTGTAAGATAATATTCAAGCGGTGCTTAATTTTGCGACCGGGCTGAAAGTCACAAGAGGGAGGTATCCCGAATGAGCACCAACATTGTCGAGATTGCGTCGAGGTCCACACGGTGAGCACCGGGCTTCACGCGAGGCGGGCGACGGGGCTCACTGTGGAAGAGAGGGAGGAAAGCTTTACCCGGACTGAATCGGTGGCGAGATGGTCGCGAGAGGGGCAGGCGGCGTACGAGGCTGGGAGAGAAGCTCTGCTGTTCGATTTTTTATTTCTTCATTTTTTCTTTTTGACCAGTGTACGGTGTTGCAATCAGGTAGTAAATTATTACACGAAAGGGGACGGGATTTTATTTCTTTCAGAATTTTTTCGGTTTAATTTTCATTGTTTTTGCTGTGGTGCTGTGCCGTGCTATGCTTTATCTTTCGTACATATGATATGATACGAGTACAGACATAGAGCATATCGAAAGAAGAAAATAAGTACCCTACCTGGGGTATGTACGTACGTACGACATGTGAGCGAGCGTAGCGGAAACCCACCCGCGACGCGAAGGTTATGTACGTACGTACGACATCCGCTACGTGAACCTACACAGAGCATATCGAAAGAAGAAAATAAGTACCCTACCTGAGGTATGTACGTACGTACGACATGTGAGCGAGCGTAGCGGGAAACCACCCGCGACGCGAAGGTTGTGTACGTACGTACGACATCCGCTACGTGAAGCTTATGTCGCGTCCGAGCTGTTTTCTCCTGAAGCATGACGGCGGGACTTTTGACATTATCAAGTCGCCAGTTTGCAACTATAATCATTAAAAAAAACTATATCATTCAATCATGAACTTCAATCTGCTTCGCATAATTTGATGTACTTTTTCATCCTGAGCGAGCGTAGCGGGCGGCGTAGGCCGCCCGCGGAGCGAAACGCGCCTTGTATCATATACCAAATATCATATCACGTTTTGGTCGCATCGTGCTGAAAGCCTTTTATATATAGCGATGTAATACAATATGATATATATCGCACGTTCCGGCGAAAAAAACACATGACTAAGTACTATGGAAATATCACATCGTATAGGGGGTGTATATATAGGGTAGCCCTGTACTGATACCAAGCTCTACTGTACTCGTATGTACGAAACATAAAGCACTGCACGGCACAGCAATACAGCAAAAACAATGAAAATGAAACCGAACATTTATGAAAGAAACGAAATCCCCGTCGCCTTTCGTGTAATAATTTACTACCTGATTGGAACACCGTACACCGGTCAAAGCAATGGGAATGCCTAGGATGATAGTGTCATTCCCATTGGGTCAAAGAGAAAAAAATGTAAAATAAAAAATCGAACTGCAGAGCTTCTCTCTCAGCCTCGTACGCCCCCCACCCCTCTCGCGACCACCTCGCCACCGATTCAGTCCGGGTAAAGGTTTCCTCGCTCTCTTCCACAGTGAGCCCCGTCGCCCGCCTCGCGTGAAGCCCGGTGCTCACTGTGGACCTCGACGCAAGCTCGACAATGTTGGTGCTCATTCGGAGTACCTCCCTCTTGTGACTTTCAGCCCGGTGGCAAAAATAAGCACCGCTTGGATTATACCTTGTAATCACGAAAGCCCCTTAAATACTCGTACGTTCTCGATCAAAAATCACAAATGGAGGCCAGACAGAGCCTATGGATGCATCCCTCGTGTCTCGAGGCACACGCGACGCATAGCACGAAAGCTTCGACCGCGCTCCTTGCAACTCCCCCTTTACCCGCCAGCATCTGCTGACGCCCGCGACAGTGCCGGGTTAACCTGCGGAACCGTGCTCGGAGTACACGCGCGCACACGAAAGAAAAAAGGAAAGAAGCACTGAAAGTACGAAGAGAACTGGAGAAAACGAAGACCCACTGGAAAGGTCCGACAAGTAATAAAAGGAGGCGATTTCCATGTGGGAGCTCTGAGAGGCCAGGGATGTACCAACCAGTAGTGGACAAAGCATGGTAGTAGATCTTCCTGAGGTAGCTAATTAGGCACTCTGATTGGCTAGGGGTGGGTATGTTTTACGCGGCTTAATCAACTATCGAGTCTTTCCCAGCCACAGCATCCCGTAGTCATCCCGAGTCAACCTAGTCTTCCCAAGCTCAGCATCCACGCCGGCTGAGCCAACCTAGAGTCTTAACAAGCACAGCATCCCAACGCTGACCACTGGCATAGGTTTCGGGTTGGGGTTCGAGTCGGAGGGTCGGCTTCAGGCATCCAACACAAAACCCCCATAAAGATCTACTATCAAGGTCTGTCCACCCCTCGTACCAACCGAGCGCGCGCAGAGATCGAGATATCTATAATAATAAGTATATCTTTGACAAGGAATTACTTATAGAATACGCGCGTTCGGTGTGTCACAATAAATGTAAAATTCGGTAAAAATCGAATATAGACGAGACGTATTACGGAGCTTGCAAAGTTGAGTATCAACTTTTTCATCAGTCGAACTCACAGCTGACGTGTTTCAAAAATTATAAAAAAAAATAGTAAGTAGTTCTATAACCCGAACAAGGGAGAATATTATGACGTTGCAACATGTCGAAGCCTTCTCATTTCAAAAATATATTTATATATTGATTGAGTGTTGTTGAGTTTTAGTATGGGATAGTTCTAAATGTGAGTATTTCTTCGGGGGATGAGCTGCTGCTGTTGTTATAATACTGCTGCTGCTTTGATGCCTAGCTTTTATTTGATATGGCTTTTGGTGTAGATTCGAAATTATAGTATATACGAGGTTATGTATGTGTCTAGGTGTGTGTCGCAGGTCTACTTCAAGTCATACTGGTGGAACCATATTTGAAGATTTTTCCAGCAAGAAGTTATATAGTTCAGAGGAATATCTGCTTTGGGATACAGTTTTCAGCAAGAAATTATTTTGGTTCAGACACATGTATCTATTTTGCTTTCGGCAGTTGAGCGAAATGAGTGCGTACAAGGATGTTCATATTGAATTCTCGTGCTATTATTCCTGAGGTAGGAGTCGTAATATTATCGTTGTTTTTGGGGTACTTGGTGTGTCGTGATGGATATACAAAGAGGCCTGTATGATGTCAGGTCATTGCGAATATGTATGTTTTAATAGTGGTACAGCAGTACTGCTTCACTGTGGTCATAGGACGCACGTATGGGGTATAGACATTTCTTATGTCTTATATGTTGTTGCTCGTGGTACTTTGTTGGTTATCAGGGTGTGCTCGCATCAGTAGTTTGAGTACAAATGAACCAACATTCATCTCACGGGATGATAGGTGTCGAGATAAGATTTTGAGGAGTGTTGTTGCTCATAGGTATGAGTTGGTGTTGAATTTGCAAAATTTTTACGTGTCATCTCGGACAGATCAGCTCACGATAGCTCATCGGTGAGCTACGCGAGCTACGTGAGCTACACATGTTTTCCGGGCTTGAGCTATAGCAGGGTAGCTCATCTGCACATGTTTTACTAGCTTGAGCTATAGAAGATAGCTCATCTGCGCCTATATGTCCAGAATGAGCTATAGGAGCTACATGAGCTAGCTCATCTACCCCGAGATGAGCTTTAGGAGCTACTCATTGAGCTACACATGTTTTCCCCGGCTTGAGCTAAAGGCGGTACCTCATCTGCACATGTTTTCGAAGCTTGAACTATAGGCGGTAGCTCATCTGCACATGTTTTCAAAGCTTGAGCTAGTATATGTAGGCGATAGCTCATCTGCACATGTTTTTAATGCTTGAGCTATATAGGCGGTATCTCATCTGCACTTGTTTTCAAAGCTTGAGCTATTATAGGCGATATATAGCTCATCTGCACATATTTTTTTAAGGCTTGAACTACAGGGGATAGATGAGCTAGTTAATGAGCTGTATAAGTGACCAATACAAGTACGCAGAATGTTATGAAAATGTTAGCACATGACCGTGCATGAGTCAATGTTCAAGTAGCACTGCTCTTGTATCACCGAGTATCTCGCTCTCTGATGTGATCTCTGCCCGGATCGTGATGGTATCCTAGCTGCCTGTTCATCTCTGGAAGCTGCCGTCATCTGGACTCCTGCATTTTCTGTGGAGTACCTCTGTGTATGTTGGTCATCTAAGCGCCAGCTTTAAGGTGTTATCACGTCTTCTTCTCTCTACCGCACCGGAGTATCTTACTCCCCGGGCCACCGCTTGCCCGGTGTCATTTCTCGGCTAATATCGAGGACACAGCCTCGGCCCACATTGTCAAGGTACAACGCAATTATCCATAATAGGTTATGAGCCTCGAGTTTGGCGAGTAGTGTGCACACATGTCCTCTCGGCGGAGGTTTCTTCTGCCGGAGTGAGCTTTCTGCTGGAGGTCTATATTGAGTCAACCCGTCTGCTGTTGGATCCGGACAGATCACCTGGGTTCTCGGCTGCACGTTCGGTACGCTACTGCTGTGTGTAGCATTGGCATTCGGGGGCATAACGTCTAGGCATTGATTCCGTTCGGCGAACAGAGTTGTGCAGGGCTGTTGGTTTGGGCGTGCAGAGTACCGTTCTGGTGCTCCGCGTGTGTGTAATTGACTTCCCGAAATCGCCTGCGCGTGTCGTATCGCGAGGCGTAGTCTGTCCAAGATACCTTCCAACTGCTGGGTGCCGACGTAGTAGCATGTGTAGGGGTGAGGATATGGCTAGGCTGGGTGCACCCGTTGCGGCAGCCTCATAAATACAACGTGAATCGCATCACGTTACCTGCGCGTGCGTCGTCACGCGAGGTGCGGTCTACATCCAAGACTACCTTCCTCGTACTGGTTTGTGGTGCGTGTGTAAGGTTGAGGATACAACCAGCCTGAGCAGTGCATCTGACCCGTGTGACTGCAGGACATGAACGGAGTTAACGCCTCCGACGCCACAAACCGTAGCTTAGTCACCTGTGGTAGGTTGAACCTGTACCTCGCAGACGATAGGAGGCTGGGCGGATACTGGTGGGTGTCCGGCAGACTAGGATTGTGAGGTTCGGAGCTGCAATCCTGCAACGCCTACATCTGTGTAGCAACACTATCACCCTGCAACGTCCCTTGCGCGTCGAGCTTACTCAGGTACTCGGGGTGTTGTACGTGTGGGGAAAGCCTGCACGCCTTGCGCGTAGCCCCGGTCCCTAGCTAGGGGTCAGGAGGCGATGGCGGAAGCGTCTTACAGCTCGTTGAAAAAGATGCTTGAAACCGTGGGCCTGTGCAAGGATCATCGGGATTACCGAGAGTGGGCTGACGAGTTTCGTATGGCGGTGCGTCTCCACTCGCAGGAGCTCCTGAAGTTCCTCGACGGGGAAACGTGCCCCGAGGGCGATGGGGTTGACGATATCACAGCAACATACAACTGGAAAAGCCGAAACAACCAGTTGTACTCTATTATCTACTTCTTCACCGTCGAATCCGCCCACATCACCACGAAGCCTTTCCAAGGAAAGTCTGGGGGCGAAATGGGCAATGGGGCTGCGGCTTGGGCGACCCTCAAGGAGCGTTTCGCCGGCAATACCAAGGAATCCCGGCGGGCCCTCAGGGAGCAGCTCCACGCCGCCAAGCTCCGACATGGTCAGAACATCATTGACTTCCTGGCGATCATGGACGACCTCATGCTTCGGCTCAACGACATGGGGGAGTCCACATCGAAGGAGACGTTCGAGGACCTGGTGGTGAATGCTCTCGTCCACTCGTCGGAGTACAGCTTCCTGCGGGCCATGCACTACAGGCACCTGTTTCCAGACGTGGAGGCGATGAAGCGAACCGCCGTCAACTATTTCATCGACGCACAGTCGAGGAAGTCGTCGGGACCCGCGGTCTCAGGCCGTGGTGCGGCAATGGCCGCGACCAGCAACGACCGGTGCCACAAGTGCAACGAGTACGGGCACTACCAGCGAGACTTCCCTAAACCGACCAAGAAGAGCCGGTCGAAGCCGGGAAAGTCGCAGTAGAAGAAAAAAGGCAAGAAGGGCGGCGGCGGAGATTCCTGGCGCTGCTGCAGCCTCCGGGGCAAGGCAGCCTCGGCCACGTCGGGAGCGCACACCTTCTTCAACCACCGGGGGGGGCCGCTGGCTTCGCTCACGTCGGGAGCGCCCCCATGGCTCTGCCTCCTCCTCAGACACAGAACATCTTTGGCTACTCGTTCACTGCGATGGACATGTCCCCGCCAGCGGCGCCCACGCCGTCTCCTGGGGCTCTCACCGCGGAGTCCGGTGCTAAACCGGTTGAACCTGCGTCTGCTCCGGCGCCATCATCACTGCTGAACTACCGTCCACCCGATGGGGTCTTCCGAGCGCTCATGGCAAGCACTCCTGACCTGTCGACCTGTCAGGTGGAGTTGGGCTTCTCACCGCCGGCACCTACATTGAGATGTTAGTGGACAGCGGGGCATCATCCAACTTCGTCGACCCGGAGCTGACCCCGGGACTGCTAGCCTCAATGCGGGACTATGAACCTCTGCAGGTTCCTCACCAGATCGTCGCGGCTGGCCAGCACGTCCTGTACGGGGTACGTGCGGGCACCATGAACGGCACCATTACCGATGACGGTGGGAACAAGCGGGACTTCTCCTTCCGTGCAATCATCGTACCTGGGCTGGGGACGAGCCTGTTTTCCGTCTCCCCGGCCATGGTGCAGGGGATGGCTGCCCTGTTTTACCAGGACAAACCGCGGTTGGAGAAGGGCGACCTCGTTGTGCCGATGAAGACCCTGGGCGTCGACGCAACGACCGGATAAATCATGTGCTCCATCGCTGTTGAGCTTGAAAACCGTGCTGGGATATCCGTGAAGCCTAACGATGCTGCCTTCAAGGTGGTTTCTGCTGATCTGTGGCACCGTCGCATGGGGCATGCCAACCGCAACAGCATGGAAGTTCTGCGGAAGATGCCGCACGGCGGTGTTGAATACAACGGTGATCTGACGCCGTGCAACGTCTGCCCCTTCGGCAAGAGTGAGCAGCAACCTCGCCCAAAGCAAGCGTCGTATGACGTCAATCGGCTTTTTGCGCTTGTCACTGTCGACACCATGGGGCCGATCAACCCTCCGGCACAGGGCGGCTACACCTACGTCACCAAGTTTGTTGACAAGCTGACGAAGTGGAAGGAGATCTTCCTCATCAAGAGCAAGACACACACAACATCGACTCTCTCGTGCTGTTCAACAAGGCCGTCGTGATCCCGTCCGGAGAGCGTTTAGTCCGCCTGAGAGGGGACAAAGGTACGGAGTTTGCGAGTGATGAGTTCCGTCAGTACTGTCTCGACATCGGCGTCAAGTTGGAGTTCGAGTCTATTACGGGGGACCATAGTAAACAGGACCAAACTTTGTTAGAAAAATTGGTCAACATATGGTTTTTTATGTATAACATAGGTCCTATTAACTATGGACTCCATAATACCAACACCCCTCAGCAGATCGGCGCGAACGAGCGGGCAGGTCGGACGCTTGCTGGTATCGTGCGTTGTTTGCTTGCTGATTCGGGTCTCCCAAGTTTCCTCTCGGGGGAGTCGATGCAGACAGCAGTCTACCTGAACAACCGGATCCCACATGCGGCGTTGAGTAACGGTACACCCTACAAGGCACTCTACGGCAACGATGCTTACCTCGGGAACCTTCTGGTGATCGGGGTTAGGTCGTTCGTGCACGTAGAGGCCCACACCAAGAACTTGGAGCCGCGTGGTTGCGAAAGACGCCTGGTTGGTACAGCACGGACAGCAAGTCTTACCGGGTTTACAATCCCGCGACGAAACTTGTCAGGCAGAGTCGAAGTGTTGTCTTCATTGAGACGCCCTCTGCACTGCCTCGCCTGGAGGTCGGTGGCTTTGACGACGGAAAGTTCACGTACGACGAGAGTGTCGACTTGATACGAGATGTGCGCGCATACACGTCTAACCAACAAATCGGTTCCCTAGACGCTGCAGACCCGTTAGTGACTGAACGTTAGGGGAGATTTTGTGATGTCACCAACTGCGACCTTGGCATTAACCCTGCTGCCCCTACCCCACCTGCTTCGCCTGGGGGGGGAGTGAGCCCTTCCGATCAGAGGTGTCCGTCACCTGGCCCTCCGCCGCCCGCTTCGCCATCGGGATCGACGCCATCTGGTGCTGCCCGCGGGGGTTCTTCGCGTGGTGGTTCTGTGTCGCGCGGAAATCGCGCGATTACACCGGCCGTAACCAGATCTAACGCGAACCAGCCCAACGCCAGGACCCTCAGCGAACTGAGACAGCTCGGTTTTGCGTACTTCACGAAGGGGGAGTTTCGGGACGTCGCCCACAAGGACGACATGCCTCGGTTCGTGGAGTACGCGTATGCCGTGCAGACTTCGCAGCCGGGAGTTCCTAGATCGTACTACGAAGCCATGAAGCTGCCGGACGCCGCACTTTGGGAAGCTGCTGCGGAAAATTAGATGGCTATTCTGAATGAACTAGGACTCTACAAGCTCGTTCCGAGATATCTGTTTCTCCGGGAGAGAAAGTCATCAACTCAAGGTGGGGTTTAAATCGCAAGGCTAACAACTCATACAAGGCGCGGGTCGTAGCTCAAGGCTGGAACCAGGTTCCGGGCCTACACTGCGGCAACACGTTCGCTCCGGTTGCCGACTGCAGAGCATCCGAATGGTACTGGCCATAGCAGCGGAGCTAGATCTGGAAGTAGTTCAGCTGGATGTGAAAATTGCTTTCCTATATGCGGACATTGAGGAGGAAGTGTTCGTAGCACAGCCGCCTCGTTATGAGACCAAGGACAAGGATGGAGGCCCTCTGGTCATGAGGCTGGAGAAGAGCCTCTACGGGCTAGCTCAGAGCCCCGGGAACTGGTTCCACACAATTGATCCCGTCCTTAAGGTCATCGGTTACATCCTGCTAAAGTCCGACACCTGCATCTATATATACCAGCATAAGGGTTTCACCATCATCCTCACCTTGTACGTGGACGATCTACTCGTGATTGGTGGCAACATCGAAGTGACCGAGGAGATCAAGGCACAGCTAATGGACAGGTTCAAGATAACCGACATGGGCGATGTGTCGCGTGTACTTCGGCTGCAGGTCACCTGCAACCGTGCGGAGAAGACGCTCAAAATTAACCAGGAGGACTACACCATGTCCGCGCTGGAGCGGTTCGGCTTCGCAAACTGCAAGCCTACGCTAACCCCCGGTCACGGACCTGAGCTCTCCACCAAGCAGCCGGAGGAGATACTGCTGAACGCCGACGAGACCAGAGGTACCAAGCGATCGCAGGCACGGTTATGTACCTGGCCTCTGTTCTCAGGTATGACATAATGTACAGCTCGGGTCAGCTCTCTCGTGCTACGTCAAATCTGTCAACATTCGGCCTCGCACCATAATTGGTTGAACGAGCCATGTAGGATTGAAGGTGATGGTAAGATTGGTTTGTGCAGCCTACGATAGCAGTACTTGTGCAAGCACATAAATGTATGCAGATGGGGCACCAAAACATCGTTTAAATTTCTACTGGCTAACGCATCGAGTGAACTGCTTGCTTGAATTAAATGGAGTTGTTTCTTGACTACTTCTATTATCACTGACTTGATTTTTTTCTTGACTTTCTTGTTTTTATCATCGAATTGAACATTGAGGGGGAGTGTTATAAAAGTGTTCGCACATAACCATGTATGAGTCAATGTTCAAGTAGCACTGCTCTTGTATCGTAGATCATAGTCTATGTACTGTTTCGGCATGTAATGTAGATTATGCAGAGGAAAAGCGGCTGTATCGTCTGCTCGTAAGACCGAGTTTCTCACTCTCCTATGTGATCTCTACCCGGATCGTGATGGTATCCTAGCTGCCTGTTCATCTCTGGAAGCTGCCGTCATCTGGACTCCTGCATTCTCCGGGGAGTGCATCTGTGTGTGTTAGTCATCTAAGCGCCAGTGTTTACGTGATATCACGTCTTCCTCTCTCTACCGCACGGGAGTATTTTACTCCCCGGGCCACCGCTTGCCCGGTGTCATTTCTCGGCTAACAACGAGGACGCAGCCTCTGCCGACTTTGTCAGGGTACAACGCAATTATCCAAAATACAGAATATAACGATATCAACTCGAACTACCATACCTGGTACCGTATACTTTTTGTACGTACCAGGTACAGCAGTATGTCAAATTGTATGAGATCGGATCTGCTTCTGTTCTGTCTGAAGATACCTAACGATAGGTCGACAAGACTTTTCGTTTTTCGACAGCAGCTGTCAGCTGTCACCATGCACACCACAGGAGGCGCTCGCATAGAACACAACACCGACACCACACATCAACGCCCCTAGCATGCCCACGACCCGGGGTAGCAGCTCTATAGTGGCGCCTCGGCCGTAAACCAGAGGCTGGCGGTGGGCAGCAACCGGATCCATCGATGGATATGGACCCCACGAACAACGTCATCGATGTGGATGAGGACAACCATCAAACCCAGGCCGAACCCATATTATTCCTACACGTACATACGCCGTTGTCCCGGAGGATGGGCTTTTTCAGGTATCTATCTTACACGCAGGTGTTGCCGAGAATGAGCTACCATGAGCTCCGTGCATGAGCTATGATTACGTTTCCGGGGGTGAGCTATGGGCGATAGCTCATCTGCGACGGCACTTTCATGGTCTTACCTCCTATGAGCAATCAAACTCATTTGGCGCTAAGCGCCAAAACATAGTTGGGAGCGAAGCGACCAAACAAAACGCGGTGTGTACAGGCTCCCAATCGCATATCCAGTACACAACATTCGTGTCGGGAGGTTGTTACAGGAGAACTTTAACAGCCAGTGCCGATACATGTGCCGTGTGTTCAGAAGGTGGACAATGGTGGACTCATGGTATGTGTATTCTTGGTTTTCGTACGGCCTCCCCAAAGTATAGTGCTTATTCGAGCCAGGTATCTGAAGTATGATAGGCCATACAAATGTTCGTAGAGTCCAAGCCTAGATGCCCTGACCACCACGTGGTCTGATGAGTTGCTTTATAGTCGTTGTATTAGAGGACAGATGAGGGGAGAGAGAGCGGAGCCTAGCTCGTAGCTCGGAGCAGAGAACGGAGCAGAGAACGGAGTGCTCAAACTACACACGGCATAATTCATAATAACGCCTGCGAAGATATACGCAACCCTCTACAACTTGTAACCGTCGCTGCTGGAACGATCCAAACGAACACCCTCCCTGGCTCTTCACAGCAGTGACGAGACCGAAAAGACATTCAAGACTTGCTAGGACCTAAGAACAGCCAACGACAGTCCCGCAGGAGGAAACCCGGCCACCGGGTCAAAACCGCCTGTATAACACATATACTCCAAACCATTGCAATTGAAACAACGGCCGCATTCCAAACGATGACCATGGCCAAAAAAAAAATGCCAAGCGGTGCCCTACTCCCCCATGCCCCTCAAAGTAGCGCAGGGTTGGCGACCTGACAGATTATTCCTCGCACCACTCAAACATGGTACTCATCGAATAATGCTCATACCCCTCACGCACCGTCCAAAGGCAGACTCAACAAGAACCTACGATGAGACTTAAAAGGGGTCGCAGCAAGGGATTTCGTCAAAATATCCGCGTGCTGCTCTTCCGAAGCTACGAACTGAATGTCGATCTCCTTAGCACGAAGTAGCTCTCTGACAAAATGAGAACGCATGTCGATATGCTTACTCCGAGCAGAACTAAGAGGGTTTTCAGCCAACGCTATGGCCCCCTGGTTATCCTCGAAAACCCGGACACGTGGTCCGCTTAGCTCTGGGCAGATAAACGACAACACCGCGCCCGTAAACAAAGCTTCCTTCACCCCTTCACCCAGGGCGACATACTCTTCTTCTGCTGTCGACAACGTAACACACATCTGCGTACTACTTGCCCAACTGACGGCCGCATCCCCTAGGGTAATTACCGTCCCCGATACCGAGCGCCTATCGTTCGACTTATCCGCATAATCAGCATCACTATACGCAGTCAAATCCAAACCGGAGCCCCGTACAAAAGTCAATCCCATAAACCTGGTCCCGTGGAGGTAAGCCATAATCTTCAAAACTGCCTTCCAGTGCCTCTCCGTTGGGTTGTGGGAGTGGCGCGCCACAGCACGCACAGCGTTCGAGATGTCCGGCCTCGTCATGGTCGACAGCCACATCAAGCTGCCCACAGCCTCCCTGTACGGCCAGTCTCCTCCAAGTTCGCCCTCCTCTCTTTGACCTAGTTCCACACCGGGGGTCGCGGGGATATCAGAGGATGAATTAACACCAAAACGATTCAGCATGCTCTCAATGAACGCCTTCTGCGTAATCTCCAATGTCCCCAGTTCCCAGTCGCGTTTGAAAGCACAACCAGTGTACCAAGTCAGTTCGCCAAGGTTATTCGTGGGAAATTTCATAGCTAGCGCGGCATGGAAATCTCTACATGTCTCATCCGATCCTGCGATCACGATGTCATCTACATGAACGGCCATGATCAGTTCTACCTAGGCCTGCGGCAGCGTACGAGTCGTGGACGAAGCCTGGGAGTATGCTGGATCGTACGCCCTGGACGACGGAGGACGCAGTGGCTTTGATGGCCGGAGGACCTGCTGTGGCCCGAGTCGCTTCCGGCCCTCCCTGCCGGGACCGAGGAGGCGTCCACGGCGCCCCCTTGAGACGAATCCATCGTCTCGGCTGTTTCGGCCCTCCCTGCCGGGACCGAGGAGGCGTCCACGGCGCCCCCTTGAGACGAACCCATCGTCTCGGGTGTTTCGGCCCTCCCTGCCGGGACCGAGGAGGCGTCCACGGCGCCCCCTTGAGACGAACCCATCGTCTCGGGTGTTTCGGCCCTCCCTGCCGGGACCGAGGAGGCGTCCACGGCGCCCCCTTGAGACGAACGCATCTTCTCGGGTGTTTCGCCGCCGCCGGCCCTCGCCGGCGGCAGGTGCCTGCTGTGCGCGCTCCAGCATAAACGCGTCCAGGTCAAAACCCCACGTGCCGGAAGCGAGGAGGCGTCCACGGCGCCCTCTTGAGACGAACCCATCGTCTCGGCTGTTTCGGCCCTCCCTGCCGGGACCGAGGAGGCGTCCACGGCGCCCCCTTGAGACGAATCCATCGTCTCGGCTGTTTCGGCCCTCCCTGCCGGGACCGAGGAGGCGTCCACGGCGCCCCCTTGAGACGAACCCATCGAGTTTTCGGTGTCTAATTCCCCTACGGGAATGTACTGTGGTGGATCCGACACGAAAGCAGACAAGAAACCAACTCCTTTGGCGTAATACCGAGCATCTCTTGTCCAGGGGTTGAACTCAGATTTTAGCCCACTAAACGATGGCACAGGAGTGTGTTTGAAGGCCAAATGGCGCGATAGAGGCAGATCAAATCCACCACCCAACTCACCGCCAGGGTATGCACCCCATCCTCCTGTCCTCCCATGCTGGTCTGGATGACCCCTCGGTGGGCCAACCTCAACACGCAACGCAGTTCCTCCGCGTCCAGTTGCTCCCAAATCTGGCGAGGCGCCCTCACGCAAATTTGTCTCTTGTTCTGCTGCAATCTCTCTTACAGCAGTGGGTACTGCCCCTTGTGGGCTCTCCCCTACAGCAGCGCTACCCTCAGCGCTGCCGGACTCCGATCGACCAATGCCTGCTTCAACAGCAGCAGTAGTCTCTCGTACTTCAGCAGTGGGTACTGCCCCTTTCCCCTACAGCAGTGGTTCCTATCTCTGCTGGACTTTCTCCTACAGCAACGCTGCCTTCAGCGCTGCCTGGCTCCGATCGACCGTTGTTCCTCATGAACTCGGTCATCATTTCCCTCATGGCGTTCAGCATCGACGCCTCTCTGTTGATTGATCTCTAAAGGTATAGGCGCAGCTGGCACGGGAACGCGTGGTTGACTCCAGACAGTAACACGGAACTCCTCTTATATTATATCCGAGCTGTCGAGTGACAGCTTATGCATCGTATGCAGGTTATTATCCAACATGACGCGGGAATAAACCTCCCGTTTATCCCCCCGAATATCCGACTAAATATCCCTCTCCTATAATCCTATGTCAATATATGGAACTCCCTAATATTTGATGTAACGTCTCCGTCGTGTTTCTGAGTACAATCAATATCCCCCCTGCTCATTATACACGACCATACTTTAATATCCCCCCAGCTCTGTACACTACAATGTACGACTCCGCTGGGTGGAAACATCTCAATATTATGACCAACTCAAACGAAATTCTGAAACATAATTTCACTCCAGAACCAAAAATCAAACTCTCAATTTCCAAAATACTATCCCAACTCTCCAACTCAGAAAACATTTTCTATGGACCGCACACGCCCCCAGGCGCTTCATAGTCTCTCTTCAACCTTATCCAAAAAAATCTCCCTCTATTTCATGAGGAATTAATGCAAATCATATAAAACATCACAGTAGTCATACTTATCAGAATAAAAATTAAGCCAAGAAAATAAATGCCAGAGATCGCAAGGAACCCCGTTCCCTCGGACAAGGGTCTCCCCTTGCCCCCTACTCCCGCCATAGATACACAGATCGCGACGGTAATGCGAGATAGCATACATTCCTTCACTTGAATTTAATTTGACGTGGCGACTACTCGAAAACACCAAAAACTCTCGAAATCCATCACCAGGAACGAAATGGTATCATCCTCGGAATTAGCCAGGGAAAAACGGCAGCATCTTCGGATTTATACGTAGTTCACACAAATCCTTCACTCAAAAAAATAACATAAAACCTTCCACCTCGGAAAAACCGTGTCAAATATTCATCAGAAAATCCCGGTGGTAACAAAACATCGTGTTGTTGAGCGGCTTTGTCAAGAAGTCTGCATGTTGTTTCTCCGACTCTACATGGGTAATAACAAACTCCCCCTTAAAAATAAGCTCGCGCAAAAAGTGGTGTCGTACGTCGATGTGCTTCGAATTCGACGTGCACACTGGATTTTGTGCCAGGTGCCTTGCCCCCTCGTTATCCTCGAAAACCGTAATGCATCTCTCCCCAAACCCCGGAAAAATAAAACTCCATACATAGCGCATGAACATTGCCTCCTTGATGGTGTCTGCCAGTGCTACATGTTCGGCCTCAGTGGTTGAGAGTGTGACGCATTTCTGCGTCCTAGAAAAACAGCACACACACGCCCCAGCACACATGATGGCCCCACCGGAAACTGACCTCCTGTCAGTGGCTTTGTTGGCATAGTCTGCATCTGCAAACGCTACCAGCTCAAGCCCGCTACCCTTCTGGAACGTAATGCCGAAATCACTCGTAGAAACTACATACTCTAAAATGCCGACTGCTGTCTTCCAGTGTACTTCCCTCGGCCTATTCGTGTACCTCGCTACCGCCCTCACCGCGTTCGCAATATCTGGTCGTGTTTGGTTCGCAAGCCACATCAAGCACCCCACCAACTCGCGGAAAGGCCAATCACCCACGGGTTCATTCTCGTCAAACTCCTCGAGCTTCACACCAGTCGAAAGCGGGTTATTCCTCCCAGAACTAACACCAAACCTCGCCGCGGTATTTTCAGCGAACGCCTGCTGCGAAATCGTTAAAGTACCATCATCCCAATCCCTCGAAAAACAACAACCAGCAGCATACCACCGCAACTCGCCCAGATTGTTGATCGGAACAAGGTTGTTCAGGTCGTCACAGAACTGATCGCATCTAGCCTTGAGTCCTACAGCAAAAATATCATCCACATGAACTACCGTTACAATGGAGACAGAGCCCGACTCGACCAACCTCATGACACACGCGTCAGCGGGGCTCTGCTCAAATCCTAGACTCTTCATGTGAGTGAGAAGGTGGTTGTGCCACGACCTCGACGCTTGCTTCAAGCCGTAGAGACTGCGATTCAACCTGACCACCTTACCAGACATTTCGCCGCAGCCGGGAGGTAGTCGCATGAATACATCCTCATCCTCATCCAAACTCGACTGCACGAACGCCTGCTCAGCATCAAAATGACACAAATCCAAACCCAACTCGCACGCAATAGCACCCAACAAACGGAAACAAGACGCTGCAGGCGTCGGAGCAAAAGTCTCAAAGAAATCAATACCCTCACGCTGCTTGAAACCTCGTGCCACCAGCCTTGTTTTCGCCCGCACCACGTCACCATGCTCGTTGGACTTCCAGGCGAACACCCACTTCGCCGAGATGACGTTGAGCCCCTCTGGTTGCTACGTCGCTCCAAATGTCCCCGCGTCCGCCAGCCCATGGTACTCCTTGTCCATCGCCTGTCTCCAGATGGCCGAATACTCGTCCGCACACGCTTCAGCATACGAGTTCGGCGTCGAAAGCTCGCTCGCCGGGCGTGTGGGAAGGGGAGGGTTCTCGCGCGGTGGGGCTTGGTGGAAAAGTACATGGCCTATACCTTCCCGCGCTGCCATCAACGACAGCAGCCCATGCCCCATAGCCTCGCGGTTCCGCGCAGTCTCCCCTCTTGTCCGCCCCCTCAGCACATCTCCACCTTCCGGATGTCGCCCAGCTTCCCCCCTTGCCCGATCACCCTGCACATCGCCACCACCCTCCTGGTGTCGTGCGGTCTCCCCCCTAGTCCGCCCTCTCTGCACAGCGCCACCGCTCTCCTGGTGTCGTGCAGTCTCCCCCCTTGTCCGCCCCCTCAGCACATCGCCATCCCCCGGGTCCGGGATATAATAACCCAGTGCCCGGGCAGCACGCTGCGAAAGCTGTGGTTGCGGTGACTGCTGCGGCGGCGACGGCGATGATAACGGCGGCGACGGCGGCGGCGGCGGCGGCGGCGGCGGTGGCGACGGCGGCGGCGGTGACGGTGGCTGTAGCGGCGGCGGTGACGATGACGGCGGCAGCGACGGCGACGGTGACGGCGATGGCGGTGGCGACGGCGACGGCGGCGGCGGCGGCGGCGGTAGCGGCGTTGATGACGGCGGTTGCGGCGGCAGCAGTGGAGATGGGGACGGTGGCTCGGGCCATACGTCGGGCCCCTCAGAGGTTCCGGCGCACCCGGCGGCGGTGGCGACGGCGACGGCGGCGGCGGGGAGCTCTCCTCCTCCGAAGGCAGTAACCCCACAAACGGTTTCCTCGGGTGTTCCCAAGTGACGTCACGGAGGGGAGAGAACGACCTTCGGCCAGACATCAGCAGGATCTTGCTGCAGTCAGCTGCGTGGTGGTTGCCTTCGTTGAGGTAGAAGCAAGCCTCCGCCTTCGGCTCGGTCTTCAGGGTCCTCCTGACGTGGTGGAAGCCCGGCTTCAGAAACGGAAGCAGCCGCGCAAACGGTGGTCTCCCGTAGAATTTTCGGTACGGCGAGTGCATTTCCGGCTTGTCCCTTACTCTCGCCGTCATGTTGATCACATCGCTCGCGTACACGCATGACTCAGCCCAGAGGGGCTGCGTCGCCGGCATCCTTGCATCGCCGAACAGGCGGGTGGCCTCCAGGCGGGACGCCATTGCAAGCTCCAGCGTCATGGCGATCCGTCGCTCGACCACCCCGTCATGCTTCGGAGAATCGACGGGCGTGTACTCGCGGCGGATGCCGTGGTGGTTGAGCAACTCCACGAACTCCGCCTTGGTGAACTCGGTGCCGTTGTCCGAGCGAAGGCACTCCACGATAGACGACGGCATACCCTTCGCGTTGATGTCGGCCAGGAAACCAGCGAAGACCTTCGGGACGTCGGACTTCCGCTTCAAGAAATACGGCCATCCCAGTCGCGAGTAGTCGTCGACGATCATCATCAAGTATGACGCACCGCCAGCAGACGTAGGCTGTTGTCCCGACAGATCCACGAACAGACGCTCCAGAGGCCTGGTAGAACGGCACTCGGTCGTCCACGGCACCGCCATCCTCCTCCCTTTCGCCTCAGAACACCCAGCACACGGAACCAACTCCCCAAAAACCTTAATGTCCATCTGGCGTGCCTTCTCACGGAGAGTGTCAGCACGGGAGTGGGCAAGGGCAACGTGAAGGTCGTTAATATCGATCCTCCTCATTTTTCCAGGAGCCAAAACAGCGGCAGCAATCGGGGTCTCTACAATCCGCGTGGCGTCTACGTATGAACCCGCGTCCCTACGCACGAAAGACAGCTGTCCATTCAACGTGCGAGCTCCCTGAGCATCAAGTGTCACCGGGCATTTCAACATTACTGCATGAAGCGAAAATAAATTGAAGCGAACACCGGGTACGTATGCTACGTCCATCAGCCTAACTTGAACGTCACCCTGAGAGCTGTGCATCACAATTGGAATCTGGCCGAAGTACTCTATCTTCAGTGACCTCATGTCACCGACCACCAAACGGCTCTTACCAGGGGGGGGGGAGTGCAGTTTACCATACCAAAAGGGTTGCCAGTCACATGAAAAGTTGCTCCCGAATCCGCTACCCACTCTTCTCTCCCATTAACCCAAAAAAAATCATCATTCGCCTTGCCTTGGTGCGCAAACTGCGCGGTGAGGAGATGCGGATCGAACGTAGGCGTAGGGTTGCCGTTGTTCGCTGGGCCAGGGGAGGGGGAAGTGCTGAAGGAGGGTTGCTGTGGCGGGGAAGCTCCGGCCGAGGTATACCCACCACTGCCGTAGGGCGTCTCCTGCAGCCAGCCACCTTGAGGAGAAGCGGCACCCGGGAAAGCGATATTCATTTGCGCGGGAGCTGCCTGGCATTCTGCGGCGTGGTGGCCCGGTCTGCCGCACCGGAAGCAGGGCCCCTTGCACCTCCATGTGTTGTTCGGTGGGGGACCCCAGCCTGCCGGAGTCGCTGCGGGCGGCGGGGGCATCGGTGGCAACGTCCCTGGTGGTGGGTCGGTAGGTACCCAACCCATGGGGGGGACTACTCCACCCGTACCGAAGGGGTCTGGGGCTGAGTCATCCCAACGGTACCTGCAGGCCACGGCATCCCAACGCCATTTGGGGCCGGTTATCCCCCCCGACGAAGCTCCTCCCCGGTTGCCACGTTGGTGATGGTGACGGTGCTGCTGCTGCTGTTGAGGATGCTGCTGCTGCCGTTGGTGCTGCTGCTGCTGCTGAGGCTGCTGCTGCTGATATTGCTGCTGATATTGCTGCTGCTGCTGCTGATACTGTCGCTGGAGCTGCTGCTGCTGCTGCTGCTGCTGCTGCTGCTGGGGCTGCTGCTGCTGCTGCTGCTGTCGTTGGGGCTGCTGCTGCTGCTGCTGTTGCCCATCCTTGAGCCTCCCACCTCTCCTGTTCCTCTATCCCCCTCCTGGACCCGCACCTCCTCCACCGGCAGGCTGCGCACCTCCGGCGTACAAGGCATGCTGACCTACCACTCCCTGCACGCCCAACGCCCTAGAAACCATCTCCTTCTCTACCTTGTCGTTAGCATACGCGTCACGGATGATCTCATCGATCTCGGAGCGGGGGATGGAAGGGCGGGAAAGAATGGACTTGCTTTGAGTAGTATACAAAGATGAGAGGTTGGTGACAATGTGGCGGTTTACTTCCTCCGTACTCTTACCACATCCTAGCATTGCCAGCTCATCTGCAGCCTTGTCCACCCTTCCTAGGAACAGCAAGGGGTTTTCATCCTCGGCCATTCGGATTGTATCAAATTCCCTCCTCAATCTATGAGTTGCGGCTATCGTCTTCGGCATATAATAGTCTTCCAACTCCTTCCAAGCACCACTCGGAGACATTGCCTTTTGCATTCTAAACTCAGCCATATCGTATCCTGTCATGGCCTCCATCATCAATCCATACACCAATCTCGCGTCCCTAATCTCCTGGGGGGAATGTCTGGAGGCTAATTCCTCCGGCGAAACCCTCATGTCACCCACCATAACTGGGTTTGCTGTGCTACTGAGTACATGCAAGCACCCAAGCGATGATAGGTATGCCAAAAACTTACTACGCCACATGCTAAAGTGGGCCTCTACGTTATCGAACTTCGGGGGTCTCGACTGGGACAAACTTGGGCGGTACAAAGAAGGTAGTGACATGCCTGATCGGGCCTCCAGCCCAGGTGTCGGCACCGTCGACGCTGCTTGTTGTCTTCCAGCAGTTCCTTCTCCTCTCGTCCCCCCACCGGCCCCCCTTTCCTTTCCTGCTCCCTGCGCGTCCCTCTCGGCGCGCAGTCTCTGCTCCTCCATCGTCCTTTCCAGAACCTCTATTTTCTTCTTCATCTCCTCTATGGTCTTTTCACTCTCCACGCTGGCTTCTTGACTGGGCATGTCCTCGAAACTAGGCATGCCGAAGCAGATTCCTACCTCTCTAGGTTGGCCTTGGCTACGCTTGCCAATAGAAGATCGCCGGACTCACTAGTGTGTTGATTGATCTCTAAAGGTATAGGCGCAGCTGGCACGGGAACGCGTGGTTGACTCCAGACAGTAACACGGAACTCCTCTTATATTATATCCGAGCTGTCGAGTGACAGCTTATGCATCGTATGCAGGTTATTATCCAACATGACGCGGGAATAAACCTCCCGTTTATCCCCCCGAATATCCGACTAAATATCCCTCTCCTATAATCCTATGTCAATATATGGAACTCCCTAATATTTGATGTAACGTCTCCGTCGTGTTTCTGAGCACAAACAATACTCTCTTTTCTCCATCGCCAGCTTGAACTCGCGTCGCAGCGTTTCAATGTCACTCCGAGAGTCGCGCTCTTCTTGAGCCGATCCCTTCGAGGGCATCGTGGGCTTCTGGTACTAGACCTCAAACGTTCAAGTACACTAGTGTGTTCGTAGAGTCCAAGCCTGGATGCCCTGACCACCACGTGGTCTGATGAGTTGCTTTATAGTCGTTTTATTAGAGGACAGATGAGGGGAGAGAGAGCGGAGCCTAGCTCGTAGCTCGGAGCAGAGAACGGAGCAGAGAACGGAGTGCTCAAACTCTCCTCGTGAACACACGGCATAATTCATAATAACATCTGTGAAGATATACGCAACCCTCTACAACTTGTAACCGTCGCTGCTGGAACGATCCAAACGAACAACAAACAGTCGTAGAAAACCAGCGCGCTCTGTGGGTCGTTACGGTTTCCATCCAACGAATATGGGGCCCTCGTCATTAACGAGTGCTACAGTAGTAGTATGCTGTAACGCAGCGCAGTGGGATGCCTACTATCACAGGGATAACGGAACCAGCTCATCAAACCAACTCCTGTAGACGTGATCAGTGTTCACATCGCGCCTGTACACTGTACTTCCCATCAACACATGCGCACGTGCAGTGTTCCATGTATACTCTCGGGTCCACAGTACAACCCGCTTGCTGCATGCGGCATAGAACGATCGGCGGCTGGCTGATGATGACGGCGGCTGGCTGAAGGTAATGGAGTGACAACATGATGGCAACATGATCGCGTGATGACGACGATGGGGTGACGGTAGCGGGGTGATGTTGCCGGGGTGACAAGTCTGGCGTTTTTAAAAAAACGTGAAATGAAAGAACTCCGGCAGAATACTCACGTGTCGTTTGCTTTGTCCCACGAGGCGGCAGCAGGCGTTGTGGTAGGTTCCATGCCGAAGAGGACCACGCCGGTAGTGACCGAGGAGATAGCGTTTCGCATCTTCATAACGTCCCTATCCAGGCGCTCCTGTTCACGCAAGGCACGAAATGAGAGGGAAAAAACAATTACACATGCAGGACGGATCACAATCGACTGTAGATCGTCTACAGCAAAATATCTTAACGTCGCTGTGATAATGGAATGGTGCGCAGGGTATATGTTGACAGTACATTACAGTATTGGACCATTCTAATCATACGGCCCTACAGCAACCCCGACGAGATTGGTTTGACCATACAGCTCATGAACATATCTTATCTGGCATATCTACGGTAGATCATGAAGTAGGGAATGGGAATACAGTGCTGTAATACTGTAATAGGTTATGGTGTATGAAAAGTTGCAAAGAATCCTCGCATAGCGTGCCGAATCGATGTTTAAATACCCCACTCTTTTAACCATTCACTTAGATCGAACAAATCATTGCGTTGGGACATATTATGACTTGTATTTTGTAGATCCTGAACATGTCTTGCAGATCATCAGGGGAAAACGTTTACATTTCACACAGATCGTACCAGATCAGGGTGCTACTCCTGCACAATACGCTTACAAAGCCGGGCACAAACATGATCACATGAACTGGGGACAGCAAGGTTAAATAGTTCACCCTGAATGAAGGTCACTACTGCCACGTGTACAGATATTTTAGGTCCTGCAGAACAGCCCACCCAGTGGAAACCTGTTCAGATGATACAGATGACAAAGACAGATGATGCAGAAACTTGAGAACGATAATCGTGGACTGTACGGTGATCTGATCTATCTGGTGCCTGTAGATATTTCCATCCGTGGCGCGAGCGTGGTACTGCTGTTCTGCTGTAGTAAGTGCTCATCAATGAAACCACAGAAGCATCGCGATGAGAGCGACACAGCACTTCACACCAAGTACTTATTGAAGCAACTTGAATCTGAAGTGGAGAGGCAACATGAGACGCAGCAAGATTAATCAACCACGCCACACACCACGGACATGCACGCGAGAAGAGTACCACTCGCTGCTGCACGTCGTCGTCGGGTGCGTGGATAGAGCAAAACACTACTGTTAATAAATACTACTGACTGTGGATAGAAAATGTTTTTCGATCCCAGTTCGACAACTCTCGGCATTCGCTGATATTCGCGACACACCGCAGTGTCCGGAAATGTAAGGACCTCTTGATTTTAACGATGCGCATCATACGATCCTTATATTTCCGGACGGAGTGGTATGAACTACCACAGCAGTACTTGGTACCTGATACCTGGAATTTGTTGTTCTCGTATCGTACATGCCGAAGGCGGCTTTGTTATCACCGTCAAGTGTTTACAATAATATGTCCCTGATGCTCAAATGTGGCTGAAGACGGCGCAGGCAGGGTCTTGAGGCAGAGATCAACGAAGCCTGAGAGGGTTCACTTTCTTGTGGGCGAGAGCGAAATGCGGGCTGGAAAGGTAGATCAATCTCGGTTTCTCGTTTTTTCTGGTGGGCATGGCCGGCGACCGAGCGAGGATGGATGTGCGGCGTAAATTTGATTCTCGCCGAGTCGGATCCTCTTGGGAAGAACCGCCGAATCTTGAATGCAAGCCTTCGAAAACAGGCCGAACATCATCGTCATGCCGCCAAGCACTCGGCAGGTCGCTTCAACGGCAGATCCCCAAAGCAGGAAGAGCCTCGGCAGGTTCTTATGTAGCGAGAGGGTGACAGTCCCGGCGCGCCGGCTCAGCAAACCCGAGGCACCTCCCACCCTGCTCACAACCTCACAGGCACAACCACTCTCACAACAAACACCCGCTTTCGTTCGATTCGGTATTCACGAGAAACTTCAAGTCCATCATCTGCCCTCTATTTGACAACGAGTGACTCCGCTGAATCTGTGACCCTTTGACGGTGCAACCAACCTCAAGATCTCGGCACCAGCCCGCGCTTCACGCTCCTCGTCTTCTTGCTCGACACGTAACGACTTCCGATAGGCTTCAAACAGGTGAGTGAGAACGACAACAGCAGCAAGAGGAATGAGTTGTGTCGCAAAAGCTGCCGCCGTCTCGAGAGCGATACGTACATCCCTCTACTGTAGTAGCTTGCTTTTCTCCGTACGCGGTCAAGCCATCTCGCAGCGTGTTTCCCAGCACGTGCGGTGTAGTCGACCCTACCTGAGTATGATATAGGCGTACCTTGCTGCAGCAGTGAGTTGCTCCGGATTGCTGCGTGCTGTTTTGGGTGTTGCTTATACCTGGTAAATGATACCAGCATCACACAGCGCTATAATATCGTGGGTATCTTTCCGAAACTTGCTGTCAGTCTGTGATGCGTGTTGGTCGTCTCGTCATGGTATCGCCTCTCATCTCCAGACCCTCGGTATTGTTTTCTACCCCTGTCTCATGCCCGATGCTGCCGCTCTCCCCGTGCCGGTTAGTTATAAAGCAGTATTAATAGTAGTTTGGCAAAGTAATCACCTCGATCGCTTGGCTAGGCATGGAAACAAAAAAAAAACGAAATCGAAAATCCATTTTGGCACTTATCGCATACTGGTACTTGATACCTGGTATTAATATCACGGGGGACCATAGTAAATCGGCCCAAATATTGTTAGTAAAAGTAGGTAAATCTATAGGTTTTTATGCATACAATAGGTCCTATTAACTATGGAGCCCGTAATAGCAATTTTCCTCTCCATGCTGCCAATCTTGGTGTCCGTAAATATAATCATTGTTCAAATAATATAATAAGGTTTGATTTATCTTTATTTTTCTGTCCACCTTAGCAGTGCAGTTTGGTTCCACGATTAATTGTGAATCGACATTCATTTCCCAGCGCTGTCAGCTCGCAGCTCGTAAAGACGTGGGACGTTCTGCTTTCGGTACCTTCAGCGACGTTCGAGACAAGCTTTACTGCTGTGGCGTCCCTTGTCTGATGGGTGCTTTCAATTTTAATCGCGCAGAGGGCTCAATTCAGCATTCCCACTGCGTTGCATTGCGGTCCCATACCTTCGGCCAGTTACTCCTATTCGTATGATATGTATCGCAGTCGTCCTCTCGTGTATCTGGTACCAAACGCACCGTCTTTTTTTTGTATTTTTCCAGGAACGAAGGCGTCATGAGGCTTATGAATCTCCCGAACTCGGCGTCTGCCTCGGTGCTGCTCTTGCTCCTCGGCACGGTACTCACTCCACCGACGTCTGGTACATCAGGAGACCAGGCAAACGACACGTGAGTTAACTTGACTGACTGCTGTGTTTCCTTTTATGATTGGCTAGAAATATAAACGTTCCACAACTCGAGCAGATCAGATATGTACTGCATGAGGTACTGTAGGCCTTTATGCATAGATGTCGTAGATCCCTAATCAAATGTGACCTGCGAGGTCTACAGTAGATCATGGTTGCTGCGTGGGATTTGTACGATCTAGAGTAGTGGTAATTCTTATACACAGTTTGGGATCTGTATGATCCGCTTTTCCGCACATGTGAAACCTAGTATACTGTAGTGGGATCTGTAGCTCTTACATACCAGGTACCGGTTAATGTTTGCCTGGGGATGGTTTATATGGTTTGCAAGACCTTCACGCATTTCCCTTGTCGCGATCTGGATGGTCTGCACGATCTACGGTACGTAGTGTTTTCCTGATGGGAACTGCTTGATCTAGACCTGACACAAACGTTTGCCCCGGTGGGATCTGCATGATCTGCATGATCTTCGCATATTTTGCCGGATGGAATACGTATTAACTGATGATCTGTTTCATACTTTACCGTAGAGATATGTAAGATCTAGATCTTATGCACCACATAGCGAGAGCGGCCAGAACATTTGGTAATCATCTAGATCCTTTTGAGCCGATTTGAAAAGGTTGTGTGTATGATCTAGATTGTACAGACATCACCAGGTGAATGATGTCTAGACTACGCAGAATGTGCAGATCAGGCAGGTCATACAGATCCTACCAAGGCAAACGTTTGTGTAAGATTTAGATCAGATACCACCAGGGAGATGTTGTCTAAATCACAAAGATCATACAGATCGCACTCGGCAAAGATGTGCAGATCATGCAGGTCAGACAGATCCCACCCAGGTAAACGTGTGTTCAAGATCTACTGTAGGTCATATAGTTTCCTCTCAACAAACCGGATTCAGATCCTGCAAATCATGCAGATGGTACCCCAGAACACACGAAAAATGTGTGTGGATGAACTATCAATATATCATGCATATCTCACAATGTGTGTGCAAGAGCTAAATCGTGCAGTTTCCACCCGGGCAATCGTGTAAGCGAAAGTCTGCCGACAGTGATGTCGGCATGTCCTACCATATCCTACGGTACCACAGTAGATTAGACTAGACTACTGTACAGAATATATTAGCTGCTTTGGCCCCGCCAGAGATCATCTGCTGCCGCAGAGCCACTACTGTAGAAGAGCTGCTGCCGCCCCCGACATTTGCGATGAATGCTTGACGCTCGAGGTGACATGGTATACCGCCTACTTGTGAAGCCGAGCAGTATGGGACCTTGCTTTGTGAGCTGCCATGTCCGAAATGTAGCTCCCAGTCTGTACCGAACAGTCATGACTTATATATATATATATATATATATATTACGGGTGAGTTATTGTAGTATTAATAGTACTGGTATATAATCACCCGCGAGTAAATAGCAGATCTTGTAGATCATGCAGATCCCACGAAGCGAAGTATCTCCAGCGCATGCAGATCATGCAGATCCCACCGGCAAAAACGTCATGTGTAGTGCAAGATATTGGCAAAACAAATCCTATCAGTGAACTTTGATATACAGTAGATGTTACAGATCATACAGATCATACTATGCAAACATGTGCGGATCATGCAGATCCCGCCTAGAAAAAAATATGAATGTAAGATCTAGATTATGCCGAGGCAAGCGTACGTGTAAGGCCAGATTGTACAGATCCCACCGAAGAAAAAATGAGCGAGATGCTGCAGATCATACACATTAAGCATAAATATTTGAAAAAAGTATGTAATGTAGAGGGGACATGATATGTCCGAGGTGTGGAACGTTCATGTGCTATATCGGACAGATCATCGGTCCTATCTTGACGATCGAAACATTTCGGGGTGGGCAGATTCCTCATTTACGTTAACATGATTTGTACAGTAGATATAGAGCATCTCGTTTTTCTGCTGAGGTGCGTATGACACGGAAAATATTAGAACAAATATGTGTATGTGTATGATCGTGATCTCTCCGATGTGTGGAGCGTTGTATATATCGGACAGATAGTATATCTGTACAGATCACACAGATATTTTTCGTGTTGATGTGCATCACCCGAGGCATTCACAAAAATTCCACGGGGCTCATCTAAAGGATCTGAATGATCTGCACTTGTTCCCGCAGTAGTAGCTATATATCATGTTAGTATGCCGTCTGCCTGAGTTTGTAAGCACGTTGTACTCTGAGCTGGTACGATGTGCGTGGGCCTATCTATGTGGATCTGTGTGATCTGTGCAATTTTCTGCGGGATGGTCTACATGGCTTATACGCGTACACATGACCTGACACACGGATCTGTACGAGCTGCAGTAGGTCAGAAAGATGGAAAGAGCATGATCCGTCCGACGTGTAAAGTGTTGTCTGTAAACGGCAAACTAAACAAACTGACACGTCTGTTACGCTGGTAGGTGTAGCTCGTACAAATGCCTACTACGGTACGTTTTTTTATACGTGTATATATATTCCATACTGCAGCAATGGACCTGTAGTAGATGCACAGCTAAAAATGTTCTCTCCGGAGTCGCGCTGATATTAAGTACGGTAAACGACACCTGGTGTGTAATATGCGTACGTAAATTACCTGTTCATACGTTTTATTGTCTCAGGTTCAGACTCGGAACTTGTTTGGCTGTCATAGTCTACTCGCTGTCGACCTTACGTAGTCCATTCTCTCACTTTTTTCGCGAAATGCCCTAAAGGTATGCCATGGAGTATCTGCAGCAGAACCGGCTCGTTCGTTTGTCTCAGCTTCAGTAAACGAGCGACTTTTAGTGTTACAGTATACTTGAGGTCGACCGTACGCAGTCCATGTTTTATTGTCTTCGGGGAACGTGCAATAGGCATGATATGGAGTACATACAGTTGCACCCGCTCGTTCAGAACAATGCGGAGAAAATTGGTTTCTTCCTATACGGAAACGCATGGTTGTTGTTGACAGTTTAGAAGGCCTGTGATTATTCGGAATACTTTTTCGCCGCTAGCCCTTCACAAAGCGTCTGGCTATGGCAGACTCTTCCGCTGTTGATGGGGATCAGCACGATACCAACTTTGAGACATCCGAGTAGCTTTTATTTACGATATCAGAGTGGCGGACACGATTTGGGGAAATACGCTTGAATCAGCTCGTACAAGCACCGTCTGTCCTCACCCTCAATGCCACAGCATGTCTGGGCGATACGAGCTTACTCCCACCGTGTTTCTTGCTGATCGCTGAGGAGCAGAATCAAACGAAACGAGCAAAAAGAGGCCAACTACCCTTATGCTGCCGGCGCCGTCAAGACGTGCAACGTAAGGATTGGGTTTCAGACCGCTGCTACCTCATCTACTCCGGCCGCTAGCGTGTCTGCTGCCTCGGTCCTCATCGATGTTCAAGAAAACGGTATCGAGGCGTTCCTGGGCATCCACGAGAGATGCACCTCTCTGCCGCACATGATGACCAGCAACGGCATAGGAGGAGCTTCAAGCGGTGCCTACTCTAGCATTGCCACTCCTGTCACAACTGTTCAAGAGGTATGTGCAACCATGGTAGCAGGCCGTTGCAGCATATTCTTAGAGCCCTCGCCCGCCCCCTACCCAGAACAAAACAACTAAAGAACAGTACCAACGGCTACCGTTTACATCTGGTATGGTCGTGGGAGTTGAAGACACCACCTCCAAGTTGATCATTCGTCGAAGAACGACAAAAATATGTTGACCGTCGGGCGTCACAACTAGATACGTCCCGTGCGGCAGCAAGATGAGGCGCCAGCTCTCGATAACGTTGATTCGTGTTCCTGTCATACGTTTTTCCAAGACTCACGAACTGAACTAACGAAGTGAGGGCTCTCTTCTGCCTGAAGTGATGGCTTGAAATACACACATATATACATCAACCGCAGCTAGCCGCGAAAGCCCCGGAGGCTGGGGAGGTGGAAGCTAAATCGGAGATCACCCGAACGTCAGGCGTTAGACCTGGGCGCGGCCCGTACGGCAGAAGGACGAGGCACCAGCCCTGGTGTAGGTTAACAAGTGCGGCTTTCGTACTTTTCTTCAAGTCTCGCGAACTGAAACCAACGAAGTGAGGGTTCTTTTCTGCCTGAATTGATGGCTTGCAATACGCACACATATATATATGAACCGTAGGTAGCTGCGAAGGCCGCGTAGACTCAATTCTTAGACCCCAGATCCGAGAACACCCGACCGTCAGCCGTCTGGGCTGGGTGCCTCCCGTTCTAACGTAGGTTCAACCATACAACGAAAGAAGGGGAAAAAACTAGAGCAAGTCACAATACCAGCGGCTACCGTAGATATAGTGCGTCGCAGTGGAAATTCCACACATCGAGTTTTATAAGATCATTGTACGCAGAATCAGAAAGGTATTTTGTCGCGGGAGAGGTAAGGCGAACCCTGCGAATCCCGTTCCCGGTGTCAACTACAGTTGGTACATTGTCGCTGGCTCTGAAGGTTGGCACGCCAACGTAGGAAGACGTCACGGTGGAAGTGGAGGAAATCGCAAAAATGCTCGCCCTAAATTCTAAAACAGTAATATTCTTAACAGCGCGAATTGACCAATACCGCTGATCCCGCCCCAGGTGTCGACATATCTTGCTAGCAATTTCCACCAACCTCAAGATGATGATGAAGATGAAAGGTTTCGATGGACGAGATTCGAACAGGGGGCTCCTACTCCCTTCGAGCGGTTCGTGGATCGATTCTTCAACGCGCTCCTGTACGTTGCCCACGTCATCAATGCGGACCACATACGCGCTTTGCTCTACGGAAGGAAGAGAGGAAGATACCGCCGCCGCCGCTACCGCCTTATCAACCCGAACAGCAGGAGGAATCGCCGTCTTCGCCGCATCTCGCGAGTAAATGACGATCTCGACCAGATGCTGTGGGACGCCTGGACACAGGTTATGTGCTTTGCTCCGCCATTCTTCAGAGATGAGCGGGAAGAAGGCGTGGTGAGTGTAGCAGCACCACTGGTCCCGAAACCCACTGAGGTCTTAATGATCCCTGCTCCAGCCGTACCTGTGGCACAGTGGCCCCCGATGGCCAGTTTTGGCACCATCTTGCCTGCGGCTTCCTCATTGAGTGCCCTGACTCCCTTGGAAACGCCTCCGGTACCACGGCCTCCTCTCAGCCCCTTTCCGCCGGCAGCAGCGCTCGGAGCCGCTATTTCGCTGGAGCACCTTCCTCAGCCACTGTCGATGAACCCTGCGCCCCCGGTTGCGCCTCTTCCCTGGAACCCTGGAGCGGCGATGGAAATAATCCCATACCAAGTGCCGGCGAGCCCACGGCCTGCCCTGGACGTCGTTCCAACGGAAGCTGCACCCAAAGCCGTTGTTACGCTGGAGCAACTTCTCGCGTCACCGTTGATAGCCCCTGCGCTTCCGGTTGCGCCACTTCCCTGGGAGCCTGGACCGGCGATGGAACTAGTTCCGTACCAAGCTCCGGCAGCCTCCTCGCCCACGCTGGACTCATCATCTCCAAGAGCAACGCCCGAAGCTGACATGGAACACCATCCGGTGGCACCGTCAATCGCCCCTTTGCTTCTGGTTGCCCCACTTCCCTGGCGACACGGCGAGGCGATTAAGCTAGTTCCGTACCAAGCCCCCGCCGCTTCATGGCCTTCCCTGGACTCCTTCTTTCCGGCAGCCGCGCTTGGAGCCGTAATCCCGCTGGAGCAACTTCGTGTGGAACCGTTAATCGGTCCTTCCCTTCCGATTGCGCCACGTCCCTGGCGACGAGGTGACGTGATGGAACTAGTTCAATACCACGCTCCAGCAGCCTCCTCGCCTACGCTGGACTCATCATCTCCGAGAGCAACGCCCGAAGTTGACGTGCTACTGGAACAACGTCCGGTGGCACCATATATCGCCCCTACGCTTCTGGTTGCGCCACTTCCCTGGCGACACGGCGAGGCGATTAAGCTAGTTCCGTACCAAGCCCTCGCCGCTTCATGGCCTTCCCTGGACTCCTTCTCTCCGGCAGCCGCGCTTGGAGCCGTGATTCCACTAGAGCAACATCCTGCGGCAACGTCGATCGACCCTCATCTTCCAGTTGCCCTACTTGACTGGGAACAAGACGAGGTGATGGAACGAGTCCCGTACCAAGCCCCCCCCGCCGCCGCAAACTGGCCTTCTCCGGACTCCTTCTCTCTGACAGCTGTGCTCGGAGTCGTGTTACCGCCTGAGCAACTTCCTGTGGCACCGTCAATCGCCCCTTCGCTTCTGGTTGCGCCACTTCCCTGGCGACACGGCGAGGCGATGGAGCTAGTTCCGTACCAAGCCCCTGCCGCTTCATGGCCTTCCCTGGACTCCTTCTCTCCGGCAGCCGCGCTTGGAGCCGTGATTCCGCTGGAGAACCTTCATGTGGCATCGTTGATCGGTCCTTCCCTTCCGATTGCACCACTTCCCTGGCAACAAGGTGACGTGATGGAACTAGTTCCGTACCAAGCTCCGGCAGCCTCGTCGCCTACGCTGGACTCATCATCTCCGAGAGCAACGCCCGAAGTTGACGTACTACTGGAACAACGTCCGGTGGCACCGTCAATCGCCCCTTCGCTTCTGGTTGCGCCACTTCCCTGGCGACACGGCGAGGCGATGGAGCTAGTTCCGTACCAAGCCCCCGCCGCTTCATGGCCTTCCCTGGACTCCTTCTCTCCGGCAGCCGCGCTTGGAGCCGTGATTCCGCTGGACCAACTTCATGTGGCACCGTTGGTCGGTCCTTCCCTTCCGATTGCACCACTTCCCTGGCAACAAGGTGACGTGATGGAACTAGTTCCATACCAAGCTCCGGCAGCCTCGTCGCCTACGCTGGACTCATTATCTCCGAGAGCAACGCCCGAAGTTGACGTACTACTGGAACAACGTCCGATGGCACCATATACCGTCCCTTCGCTTCTGGTTGCGCCACTTCCCTGGCGACACGGCGAGGCGATGGAACTGGTTCCGTACCAAGCCCCTGCCGCTTCATGGCCTTCCCTGGACTGCTTCTTTCCGGCAGCTGCGCTCGGAGTTGTGATTCCGCTGGAGCAACGTCTTGCCGCCCCGTTGATGGTCTCTGCGCTTGCGGTTGCGCCGCGTCTCTGTGAGCCTGATGCGGTGAGAGCTATAGTTCCGTCCGATGCAGTGGATCGGGTGGATGCCGTCGATTGGTCGAGCGTTGCGAAGAGCTTCGCAGTGATGGATCTGGACGAATCCGACAGCATGACAGTACCAAAACGTGGATGGGGGCACGCGATCAAGGCCGACGTGGACAGATTATCGGTCGAGGCGTGTCCTTCGGAGCGGGCAGATCTGCGATGGATCTTGACGGAGGCGGTGGAGCTTTACCCATGTACCGGATATTCGCAGGTGAGTTCCAATCATATCTATGTCATGTGCTGTATGCAATAGGGATTTGACGTTTTCGCTGTTATATTCGTGACTGACGGGATCTTCAACTGTGGACCGCGCAACCATTGTATCGTTGGATTTTGTTGTCCGTCGTGCGCAGTGTTCTCTTTCTTGTGCTTAGGCTCTAGCGGGACGACTGTTCATCAGATTGTTGCAGCACTTAGTTTTTTTGCTCATGAAATCAATTTGTCTGGGGAGAAATTGAGCTCCTGGGGGAAAACATTGTAGTAGCTGATTGGCGTCCCGGCCACCGATATCTCTCCCTACCGATAATATATGGTCTCACCCCATATATACTCTACGCAGTTCTCCTGTCGTTGATTTGCTTTCGGTTAAAGTATGATGATGCCGCACACGATTGTCTTGCAATGCACCATGCATGATTAATTGAGGCAGAAACGAATCACAGAGAACACACCCTATGTTACGCCGTATTCCGACACTTCGGCACGTACAAACTCATTCACTGACCTCCTCTCTTCACGCATTCACAGGGCTCTTACCACGCCGCACGGGCGATCTACCGTGGAATGCGAGGAGACAAGGAAGCAGCGCTGAGAGTGTTCGTGCAGTGGGCGTCTACCGCAGCGTGGTTCGAGAGATCTACAATCGACGGAGAGCCGGTGCTGCTCGAGAAGGTAAGATATATCCTAGAGCATTAAAGCATGCCCCCCCTTTGTGCTTAGTCTCGGTGCTGTAGTGTGCTCATGGTATCCCCCTCTTTCCTGTTTCGGGGTTAATATTTAGCGCACGAGTCTCCTAATCGTACCCGGTGTATATCAACAAGTACACGGCAAGACAACATTGAGAAAATTCAAGGTTGTGAGGAAGGTATGGCTGCACACCCACCTCGCTGCAGAATCGCTACTTGGTTGTGTACCCTTCCCTTTTCACGGAGGTGTTATTGTTATGCGGAATCGCATTGGCTTGGTCGCGTTATAGCCCCAGGAGTTTCAGGCTATGTAGACGGTGACATGATTACCTTCACCTTGTGGTATACTAACCTCTGCTATGGCCCACGAAGAATCGCTTAAAGCTCACAACGTTTTCTCGGTGCAACACGCACGTTTCTTTGTTGTCGTGTAATCACCTAGGGCATGAGGCACTCGTGGGAAGTGTTGCGAAGGCAATCTCCGACAGCGCACGTCTGGTTAGAAGATGAAACTATGGATGCCCTCTACGCTGAGATATTCTTGAGGTGAGTGAAGTTGCCGCGTTTATTTCCGATTGTGTGTGCCGAGTTCGTTTCTGTTGTAGATGGCATGTCAACGAAGACATTTGCTGTGAGGATGTTTCAACCAATAAACTCCAGTACGTTCGAGTTATGTCCTATTTGGCGTGCCAAAGAAGACGTATTCCTTGAAGGTGGTATAATGACTGAACTATGGCTGAACTACGTTCGAACTCCGTGAGGGATCCCGCTCGTCCGCTATCAATATGCGGAATAGGCATCGTGTAATATCCCAGAGCATTGCAACCTGTTCTTTTTGTAAATTGAAAACCGGTACGTATTCACTACTGTGCTTCGCAGACGTGCCCTTTTATTGCATCCATCACGCGTAAGGCAAGGCACCTGTCAACCAGAGTCGTGCTTCAGCCCTTTCTTTCACCATTCATAAACCAACGTTTCGAGGTCAACCATTTCTAATCCGAAAAATGGTTGACACAAAATTCATTCTTCTAAGCACATTTCGACCATGAAGACAACGCAATGGTGTACAGGCCGTAGTGCAAACATAAGTATGTTATGTCCCCTCCCTGGGTTCGGGATGAACGCTCTCACGACGAAACCTCACGAAGCACGCCCGCCCCCCCCCCTCCTTTGCCGTGTTGCACTCCCGCCGTCTTTGTTGTCAGCGCTGTCAGCTCTCTTTGCACTTGCCATGGGCTGCCCAGTGAGGTTGTGCACTGTCTGGTCGAGAAGACGCTCGAGGCGGGCAACAACGGTCCGGCGGTGTCGCTCTGGGTGATGCACAGCTTGCTGGCCGTCGCGGAATCAGAGTGCAAGAGAAATATGGACGCCACCCCGGTGAGAGAGGGGGGCGTATTTTGAGCAACAACACAAGCGAACCTCACGGTCACAAGGTGCCATCATCTATGTGCACGTCTCTCCACTCGAGACATCTAACTACATCAAGTAGTCTTACAGTGAGTGTTGTTCTTCACCGTAGAGCTAAAAAAAGCGAAGGTTTAGTTACAGCCGAGCAGAACCTGAACTCATAGACTACCCAGAGTAGACACACCACTATTACGATAGCACTGAAGATTTTCCCCTAGGCCACTATAAATTACTGTATTATATCTAGTGAAATGAAATATTGAAGGGTTTGAATTCTAGTGTGGAATAATTTATAGGTATTTGTAGGAGACTTTCCCCCCTTTTGTTACCTGGCTTGTGTCGTGACATCCTTTCTCTCCGTGAATTCCCGTCTCTCCGTTGACCATCGACGCACCCTCGTAAGCTGCAACGGTTCATCTTGCCTCGACTAACTGTGTTGCCCGCCCTTTTTCTATTTCGGAATGGGCCGTCGAACAGTCTGCAGTTGTCATAAAGGCCGCCTCTCAACGCCTCTCCGCCTTATCTGCGTTGTCCCGCGCGCGGCCTTCCCTCGCTCCTTGCGATCCAAACTTGGCGTATACCTGGTGCTTTTACAGGATATCTGCATCCGGAAAAGGCTTTTCTCGGCTGGCCAGATGATATCGAGCGTCGAGGACCTCGAGAGACACGCACCTATATGCCTGAGCTCCTTCGTCAATGGCTACGCAGTTGCCGTGTTCGGCAAAGTCCGGTTGTTCTGACTGGCAATCATAGTCTTGTTGTCGGCCGATAAACGACAGCAGTAACAATCCAATTTTACTGCGTGTGTTTGGGTTTCCGCCGTTCAAATAAATTGCACGCCTGGAGACTGGTTGCTGTTGGTGTCGCCTGTTGCAATAGTGTAGTGTGATCATATTGAAAAAATGCCTTGCATTTCGTTGCATTTCTCTGTATCATATATACGTGGCTCGTAAGCCCCGCGGCTACCTGGGGAATGGTGTGATAATGTAAGAACGCATGGCATGTGTTGCCTTTCCACCACGTAACCCTGAGGACTGTCTACGTTGTCTGGCGTCAATAATAAGTAGCGCTTCATAATGTGTGCGGTTCACGCGCCTGCTGGGTTGTATTGTTGTCGGCGGTTCATGTACGATTTACCACACGTGTACTGCAAGACGTCTCCGGTAGCAAGTTTTCCTTTTCACGACGCTAGACTTGAAGGTAATCGTTCAGGGTGAAACCTATGAAAAAAGGTGGTTCCGTACGGAGCGTGAACGTAAAGTGACTAGAACGTTTGTTGAGCCAAAGTGGCCGTCCTGTATTGTTGTTGAAAATTCTCGAGTTCCTTTTCCCCCCTTCCCCTTAGAGTTGAACCAGACCCCTCCCCCCCCCCCCCTATGGGGTTAAACCAGATCCACACCCCGCACTCTCCCCCCGCGAGGATCAAAGCAGAGGGTTTTAGGCACCTCGTGTGTAGTTTAGCGATCGGTGTTACCTCGAGTTTCAGGATGGGCGATGACGTATAGTCCAGTACTTGATCACGGGTGTCGTGACATGTTTATTTTCCCAGTCTATTATGATGCCGTCACACAAGCGACAGCGCTCTATCTAAGAGGCGCGTCAAGCTGGTTTTGATTTCATGTGTCCAACCCGTAATTCCGTTAATTGAGTGGGAGGTGTACACAGCAGTAGTGCACGCCACACCACGTGGCGTGTATTCTGCATACGCATTTGGTTTGTGTTCAAGTTAATACCACGTTTTGGACGGAAATTCGTCGACCGCTATGTACTGATATTCATACACAAAAGGTCCTTGCACGTCGGTGCAGAAGAGTCATGGTTTATGGTGCACGGTAGCGCTTCTGTCTGTGGGACCGCTCGAGTGTGCCAAGTGCTAACAATGTGCGGATACTAGTTTGATGATGGATGTTGAGAGTGGCATAGCGCTTTTCCTTCCTGTATCAAACGTACGTACGAAGTATGGACCTTTCTTGGTGATAGCGTGATGGTATGGTGGCGCGTGAGCTTGGGGCACCCTTGGCCGTCCCGTGGGAGTCTGGCGGTGAGATGGGCGCCGTGCCGTATGTCCAGCGAAGCATGATTGCCATGCCTGTGTATCGCGTGTTTGTTTGGTAGGGTTATGATGTATCGCCAGGGCTTTGAGATTGATCTCCGGGGTGGTGCTGTGCTGCGGCGCAAATAGCTTTTATACTATTTATGTGAGCGCAAATCGCCTCCGTCCCAGCAATCCAACAAGGGTCCCAAGAAATCGATTGTGCGCGATAATATAGCCTTTCGAAAGCAAGAGCCTTCCGCGCAATTCATTAACCCAAACCTGGCACCTGGTGTGTATTTGAGTTTTCGAATAGATTGGAGCAATCAAGTAATGGACCCATTCATATATATATAATGCACACCTACGATGCGACGCCTAAATCTTACTGTATTCAGACTACACAATTATTGTTCAGAACAGTAATCAGCGTCCACCGCCCAGGCATACGACAGGAGTGCCAGCAAAGCGACTCAGTAGCCTGGTGTTCACTGTTATACTGTATAACCGATCTATTAATAGGGCCCTCGAATTTACAACAGTGTGTGGTGTATCTCATAACAATAAATCGTGTCCGCAAAAACGATGTTTGGTGCATCTCTCCTACGCTAATATTTCGCTCCATGCGTTGCAATAACCTCTCCGCACCTGTTGGATGGTGCTTTGCTTTTCATGTACACAACAACAACAATCACACGACGTGAAATTTGTGGGCGAGTTGAATTTTCCAGCGTCATAGCACACATACATGCAGCCGTACCCCACGGAGGAGAAAGCCGGTACTGCATACCGTACCCTGCAACTCTGGGCCTGAATAGATGGACCTCTTTGTTTCTATACTGATGTATCAACGGTCCTTATAGTGATGCCCAGAGTTGTACCGTTCTGGCCGAGAATATTATATCCGTCCAATATCGACATCAGAGCCCAAATGTATCATATATATTTCAGGTTCTATTGGCATGTAGTACTCCAGGACCCGGCAAGGAGGTGGTCCTAGTGTTCCCCGTACGACACATTGTTCACCATGAGAATATCCCAGGTAACCACATGGTACCAGATAATATTTGTTGTCAGACTTCGTTGTGTATATTACTCCCTGTCTGAAACAACAAGGACCGTTTGGAATGAATGTCAATGGTCGGACGCATATTACATTTTCGGATGCACAGTAGTGGTATTCCTATTGCACGTCGAATTGTTCAGTCGCCGTGCTTGACTTGTCCTTTGAAGACTTAGTCTTTTGTGTTGGCGGTCAACCGAAGACGTACTCGTAGAGGTAATATATACGATAGTGCTACTCCACTCACTTCCCGATTCGGACAATATATTGACGCTACAAGTGTCGGCTTTTGATGTGTCTAGGAAGTGAGGGCAGAACTGCTATACTGTATATGTATATAGCTGGGACGATTTGCTCACAAATGTGCGAGAGACGACACGGGTGGGAGATTTGTTTCTCGCATGACGAAAAAGTTGAACCGCAACCTGGAAAGAAATGATTGCGAGAGCGTCCCTCCAGTTTACCAGTAGCGTAAACACAAAGATCGGAAAGGGCATAATCACCGACGACGTAGAACTAGCCCCTTGTTTGGCATCTTGGGCTGGCTTTGGACTGTAACGCAATAGGGCAGATATTGAGATGCGAAAAGACAAGACAAAAACAACGAAAATATTTAAACCGAAAGTAGTTTCCCCGTAATAAACCTTGTAAACAGCAAGGTGCTGCATGACAAAACAAAGTCTCCCACTCCAACATTTACAGGTGCGCGATGTAAATGATTCGGGTCTTCGTCACCGGAACCCACGGTAAAATATCCAACACAGTGGCGCAGGTGGCGAACACAAGCGCACGCCACACACAAATGAGAGCAGGCACACGCCGCCCAACCGCTCCAGCAGAATGGTGGGGTGGGGTGTATCACAATCTCCAACAAAAAATAACACACGAGGGAGGCCGAGAGTCTATCATGGCGCTACGGTTACGTACGCCTTGCACCAGCTGCTTGCCTCGCATTTTTCACGAATCACATAGAGGTATCGTCCAACTCGGGGGCAGAAGGCTATTTACCACTACTACTGCAGACAACAAAGAAGCCTTCCAGAAACTGACGTACCTTGGCATGAACATGCGTCTGTTGCCAATCGTAAGCAAGGGGGTTACTGTGTTGTTGCAATACAGAAGTGTGGAGGCGGTCTTCGTTATATTTGTCTAGCGCGTGTCTCACCAAAAACACGTACCACTCTCCCACGAGCTTGATAGACCAATGCGGCGTTCTTTCGCCGAGGTCCTCCGAAAACAGCGAAGTCCAAGTAGGTAAAGCATGGATATCTACAACCCCCCCATAACCGGATAAGCTGTCATCCGTATGCAAGTCCGCCTCACAAGCGGTTCTTGGTAGGATGCAGCTCACCCTTCATGCGACTCGCCGAACACCTCACGGCGCTTCGCGCTTGGTGCAAGCAATGTCTGCCTGGTCGGTGAAAACCCGACATGCTCCGTCCCGGCATTGTAGGGATGCGAGGGTCTATGGTCATACGACTACGGCCATGCATGAGATCGAGTACATCTCTCCTATCGAGTACACCCCCCCCATAACCGGATAATCGCATCACGTAGTGTGTACATGGTGAGGCACCGACGAGGCAGTTACATAGTAAATGCATTGCTGTCTCTGGAAATGGCCACACCAGCAGTTAAATCAATTTATTGATGCTATTATCCATGCGCAAGAAAATCCGCTAGGATGCAGCTCACCCTTCATGCGACTCGCCCAACACCTCACGGCGCTTCGCGCTTGGTGCAAGCAATGTCTAGCTGATCGGTGAAAACCCGACGCGCTCCGTCTCGGCATTGTAGGAATACGAGGGTCTATGATCATTCGACTACGGCCATGCATGATAATGAGTACACCCCCCCCCCCCCCCCCCGACAACCTGAAAAGGATCGACCGCAAAAACGATATCAGGCATAAAAAGCCAACAGCACCCGACCTTTTTTTTCAGGATAACATAACATACACAAAACAATCCACGTGCATGCACGTAAATATGCAGAACTGCACTGTTTCGTCAGAAAAGACCGTTCTTTCGACAACCCTCACCCATTTGTTCAGTTTTTCTAAAACGTGCTTGACTTCAATATATTTAACCGCGAACGTTCAAGACTACGATGTGCACCCCTCCAAAAAACCCACACAATACGGAAAAACATCCCTGGCCACAACCCCAAACCGTATAAACCTGAAACCACACGCTTGGAGACAAAATACCTGATATATCTGCGATATGTGTTTCACGGTCGTAGAAGGCTTCGTTGGATTCCGCCCCCGAAGGAAAAACGCCTACCTGATGTCAAACAATTGCGACGACCGGAGCGTCGAAACAAATTCGAAACAAGTCTCTGGTCAACCATGTTCCCGACCCTGAAAGCAATTCCTCTACCAGGGTATCATACAACGGCAACGTCCGGGGCTTCGACGCCGTCTCTGATAACAAGGCGTGTTTGACCCGCAATCGTCCCTCCACCACCATGGTAACCTCCACCTCGTTCCTTATGCAACATGTACGGAAACTCCTCTCCGGCATGAATCAATCCCCCAGACGGGTCTCCATTCGACGCCCTCCCTTGAGACGGCTCTACCTTCGCCCCGCAATCTGATAAGAAACCGGCATTGTCACCTAGACTAGGTTTCTTGCTTCAGACAGGGGCTTGTTACACACAAACTTCAGCACAACCACCGTCGAGGTTATTACATCCCCAGCAAGCTCAGGCTTGGTTTTTGGAGGGGGTGTCGTTACTCAAAATGACTACCGGTTCATGCCGAATTTCAATTTGAGGTGACCTCATGTTAGGCGAGTATCGATCAAATAAGGCCGGAGCTTCGAAAGTATATTACAGGTATTTCTCCCGAGACGTGAGTGGGGTGCAATCGGTCCCTAACGACAAGGGTGTAGTTCTCTTCTCGTTGCGCCCGCCTACGTTTTTTGTCGTAGAGGAGAGGACTAGGGTAGATGCTGAGGTGTAGCTTGTTGGATGCAACAAGAGGAGCGTCCAATGGCAATGTACTATGTGTGGCTGTGGCGTAGTTACTTGCGGCCACGTTCGACAAAGTCGTGAACACTGCGCTGTGAAACTTCGGAGACACTTGATACAGCAAATGATACAGCAGTCAGGCACGTATGCGGTAGACCTGTCCTGTCGGGAATATTTCCCTCGTAGGGCGAGTCACGCGAGCGCTACGAACTGCAAAGTAACAGTAAAATAATGCGACAAGCAAAGGCCGGAGCCTGACAGTAATAGCACTCACGATTAAGAAGCCATGCGTGGCAATGTATCCAATTTGAATATGCCAGGTATGTTCCATCCGCCGGAGTAGCTACGGTAGGCAATTTATAGATGTCCTACATGTACCGACCTATGCCCATCCACAATGTCTTACGTCTCACGCTTGAGGCATTGGCGCTTTCCACAAAACGAGCTAAGATCCCGCCAAACCTGGACGGTACCCCCACGTTCCTTACTCGTATTCCTTACACACGTAGTGCCAGCGCGCAGCGCACACTCTGCCCAAGATTCACTTGATGGCATAGATGCGCAGGTTATACCTCTGGCACGTCTCTGTCATATTAACCGTACGCGCTACCTTTGATAATTGGAAGGAGAAATCGACATTAACACGCTGAACAACGCTCTATGTGAAGCTGTTCTCGGACCAACATCACCCCCCTACGCCCGTGTGGTACCCCGTACCACTAACAACAAACATCGAACGCAAGGTGTGGTGTGGGTGGGGAAATCATCTCCATACACGAGTCGTTCAGCAGACGACAATCATCACCACTAACCCCGATAATATGTCGAGATCGTGCCACAGGACCGCGCACACAACACAAGACAATGCAAACAACAGCCTTAAAGCGCACATGATGGTCAACTACCAAATAAAAAGACTCTCCAACGTAACCGCGGAGACATAGAGCAACAAAACGAATACAGAAACCACAACAGGGTAGGTCTCCATGAGGTAAACCAGGGATATGAATTCGTGACGATCGTACTCCTCGGACGTAGCAACGGTCCCCCCCTGCGTGTACTGCCCTGCCTGATTCCGTACGCCCTGCATGAACATTGTAGCAGTCGCACGGCATGATCGATCGGCAGAGAGCCGTTGAGAAGAGAAATACTCTGCTGCAGTTCGACAGATCCGCCAAGTGCTGGATGGGCGTGCGGCATGAACGTACCGGGCCGTCACTCGATGCAAGGCCGGGGTGATTGTCATGCACACATACGTATCGTATAGATGGTGGTCGGTGATCGGCGAACTGAATAGAGAGAAGACGTGCCTGCTCCCACAGCCCGGGAAAGAGATGAGTCGAGGAGTATTTGATAGGAATCATTACACGCTCTTGGGGTTTCGAATACGACCGGTCGTCCATGGGGTCGACACAACATACAGAACACCTGAACCACTGCAGGCCAGTTCATCAACATGAAGTGCATACGTATCTATCTGTGGAGGAGTCGGGGCTGCAACGTTAGCAGTAAGTGGCAGGTTTGTGAGTTTAGATCTCGCAAATACTGTACCCCGGTTTTCGCTTCTTGCTAGCCCTTGGCTTTGTCGACATCGTTCGAGCGTGATGACGGTGAGTACCATAGATAAGTCAGTAGTACCGATACACCATATCACGTGACATTAGTCGGGAAAAGCTGACCTACCTGGGCATAGGCAGTACACGAGCGACGTGGCCTCACAGACGTCGCCATACTCCACCGCAAGTCTACCAGCTCCATGGGAGAGGCGGCAACCCACCTACTAAACCCGGTTTGTATGTCGCCCTTCCATCCATCCCTGGACAGGATACTGCCGTCGGACTGGCCACCGTCAAACACGGACAAGCTTTGTGATGAGAACGACCAAGCCGAGGCATCCAGTGCTACCGCCTCGGACATTCCGTGCAGCATACGCGCCGCAACCTCAGAAGACCATGGCCCCACGACTGTTTCGAACGGAGTGGCGAGCCCCCGTCCTTCTGCTGCGGGATTCGACGGACACAGAAGATGTGACGGAGCTGCCGGGAATTCCAAGAAAGATGTGGTAGCTGGGTAGCCAATGAAGAGGCAGCTCCAGAACATGGGTGCGTGTCCGATGAGCTGATCAAAGCACGTTTTAATCCCGCCCGCGGTGTAAAGTATCACCTGCTGCTGGATGCACACACTCTACGTACGTATATGCCATGGTTGAAGGGTAGGGGATAAGAGCGCAGCACACAAAGAACAAAAGATCATGTACCGTTGGGACGAGGAAGATCATCCGACGGTGTTCATCGAAGCGCGGGCGAGCAGCAGACATATATGTCATAAGCAATGTGTACGTATGGGTGAGTTGGTGGGCGTCGTAAGCAGGCATCTTGACGATCGGCAAAAGTCGCAGAGCTATAATCGAGACGGATCAATGGTCGGGAAGGAAGCCAACCGGGAGCACATGACGGGGACAACTACGCGGGCGTAATTGTTTCAGAGACACGTCAAAACACACTTCGTTTAGCATTTTGAAAAGACGTGAGGCGAGCAACAGCGGCCTTGCGTTGTCCCTGTCGGTTTCTCGTAGCCTACTATACGCTATGCCGACCCACGATGGAATCGCTCTAACGACGACGTCAACTCTCGGTGAGATAAAGCGTAAGGGATATCACGCAACGAGAATAGAGGGGACACAATGTTTGAATGGACTAAGAGTTTATGCATCCTTGTATCTCCCACACCGCCGCATTATTGTTGCATACACGCTCACAAAATAAGCCTATGGTCGATCCATATTCACTGCGGTGGATAATGCAGCCCGCAACTTGTAATTTTGCATGTGCTGGCGCGGCTGAGGCTCTGATCAGCAGGAAACTTGCTGCTGTGCTATCGAGTGAATCAATGTATTCGAGGTAAGTGGTACATACAGTAGATACAACCATGTGCACGCATCATCGGGATCACTACAGTACTGCACTACCACCATGAAAAGACAAGCACCGCGCTGGTAACACTCATGTCATAGCCTATCCTGTATGTGACATAATAATCCAGCAAGTCACAGAGGGATAACACACGTTGCGTGATTCCGGGCTTCCCTGCTAATATGATACTTACGTGGAACTCTGTTGTCTATTTGTGTATGTATCTCGTGACTCGAACATACTTCGGCGTGCCTGATAGCCGTTGTTGTGCTGTAGCTCGACGGTCAACACCATCCTACGCAGTGTACACACTGCGATTAACGACCAAGCCCAGTCAGTTCGAACGACGTCATTTGAACAGCTATCCTCGTGCATGATGCTGCCCGACTGGATCCAATCTACTACTGTGAAGCATTGTGCCAGGCCCGGCCAAGCCCAGGCATTGGGTGAGTCGGTGATCATAGCGTCGGAGGCCTGATGCAAAGCATCGTCGTCGAACAAGCGAGGGATAACGAAGCGGAGGGAGCTAGCAATGAAGTCGTGGGTTCAAGCAGTGCTGGTGGAGCGGATGGGCTCAGGTTGTACTCAAATGCACATCGATATGTATAACTCCATGATCGCCAGAGCATGGATAGTGTGGACCGAATATCTCTCACTAAGCGGGAAGAACGTGGAGCGGGCAGGGGGTGTGTGTGGGGTGCATTGTAGCGTTTTTCGGATTTACATGACGCCGATCAACTCGGCAGCAGGTATTATCACCTGCTATACACGAACCTCCATCGATTGCACTATTTTACGCACATTCGTCTTCAAGAGTAGCGCAGCAGCCCAGGAACACTAGAGGGAAGTTTTTGGTGCGTTCGCATAGCGTATTCGCTGTACATGCACGGCATGACAGCCCTATAAATATGCTTCACCATGTTAATATCGTTAGGCGTAGTTACACTCCGTTTTTCCAATGTCTCCATTAGCACGCTGTGCAGATATTTGGCCCGCAGGGACACCGTGAGGGGCCGCTGGTGCGACTCTTTCGTGCCTTAAGGGTGATACTGTGTATGACGTGACCGATCCGACGGCAGGACGTTCCCTTTTGACACCTGCATGCTTCCACGCGGATCAAAATGGAGGTCGATTCACCTTGATATATCCAGGTCGGGAGTGAAGATTGATTTCCATTCCCACAATCCACAACTCCGCCACACCAACTTGGACGGCGCCATTCCAGCCACCCGCAGCCACGACGCTTCGAGACTGGCCCACTTCGGTCACGGCAAAGGTTTGTGGTGGCAGGCTCAACCACGTCGTGGCAGCATCTAGCGAGCCAGCCATCGCCGCCACAGCGATGTCGTCAAGCGGTCGACAGCCCACTGTCGATCTATAGCGGATGCCTGAGAAACCATGTTCAGGGAAGGCAACGTCGGCCATGCATGTTAAGAGCACACCTCCCCCCTCCCCCTACTGCTATATGAATATTGCTCTCACGCCCCCATCCTTCGCCCGTGTCTACGTATACCAACACAGGTCGAGGAGCAGCTGCGGGCGAGATCATCCAACGGCTGGAACATCCTCATGCACGCGGCGCGGTGCGGGGATCAGCTAGGCGTGACGGCTGTCATAAACGCGCTACACCCCCCCCCCCTGCCCATCGAGTACACGCCCACCCCCCCATTAGCCTCCAGCATCTCTATCTCTAACGTAGTCGACAACGCAGGTGGCTAAGCGAGAGGTAGCAGGCTGTAGGAGCGGCCACCTGTAGCCACGCCCTCACAGGAAACGTTGTGTCGATCGCCATGCACGCCTCCCGCTTCCCTGCGACGGACGAAGAACCAGCCCGACTCTGCATCCAGAAGCTGCGCAGGAACCGGGATGTGTCGGCTTTATCCCCCGAAATCCTGCGATAACGTCGGCTTCTCGTGATGTTCGGGTTGATACCGTGGAGGCGGCGATATCTCCTCCCGAACAGAAGGGCATGAAAGTGGTCCGCGTGGATGATGTGGAACACGTAGAGGAGATTATTCAAAGAATCGGACCATGAACTAGTCCGGTGGTGTAGGAGGCTCCCACGCAAATTTCGTCCAACGCATCCCTTCGTTATCGCCTCGTGACACGTTGAGGTCGAGCGAGAACCCCGTTGACACCTGGAGATGCATCACCGTGGACTGGTCAATAACCCACTATCATCCATCTCATTTGGAACCTAAGCGATAAATCAGCACAAGGAAGGTAAATACCCCTCTCATCAATCTGCAAAACAGAAACGAGCATATTTAACCAGTCATCTCCAGGAATCTCAAGTAAACCACACAAGCAATAGCTTAACACAAGGACACAGAAACAACCCTGGCCAACGCGCGAACCCCAAACGATCTATTCTTATTCTACCATCTACAAAGTCAAATAATCCACTACGCTATGTTCCTCCAATTGCAATACGACCACTCGATGAGCGAATACAGTCACACAGTATCCACAGAGACGCCGTGTCCTCAACTTACAACACGAAGCATAATTTCAAGCGAGGGCAAGCTCAGGATCGGTCTGAGACCGACCGAACAAACTCACAGGGATCCCCTTCTACCTGGCCGGTTGACGCCGATATTTACTTGATTTGAAAGAGACTTGACTACCGCCGAACTGTACGATGAAAACTCTGATTACTTTCTTGGAACCTTCCACCAACGTACGCAAGCTGACGACAGGTTCAACTATCGTTCTGTCCGAGTTCCTAGCGACACCTATACTACCTTGCATGGCGGTGTCAGTTTGTATCTTCACCTCTATGAGCGGGAGGTTCCAGCAGTGTTGCAGCTCGGTGCATCGCGATAATTTCCTGTGGACCTCGGCGGCCTCTCCTTGAACGTCGACCCGCACGAAGTGGTGATACTCGTAAGCTGTAGTAGTAGTAGTAGTAGTAGTAGTAGTAGTAGTAGTAGTAGTAGTAGTAGTAGTAGTAGCAGTAGTAGTAGTAGTAGTAGTAGTAGTAGTAGTAGTAGTAGTAGTAGTAGTAGTAGTAGTAGTAGTAGTAGTAGTAGTAGTAGTAGTAGTAGTAGTAGTAGTAGTAGTAGTAGTAGTAGTAGTAGTAGTAGTAGTAGTAGTAGTAGTAGTAGTAGTAGTAGTAGTAGTAGTAGTAGTAGTAGTAGTAGTAGTAGTAGTAGTAGTAGTAGTAGTGGCAGTAGTAGTAGTAGTAGTAGTAGTAGTAGTAGTAGTAGTAGTAGTAGTAGTAGTAGTAGTAGTAGTAGTAGTAGTAGTAGTAGTAGTAGTAGTAGTAGTAGTAGTAGTAGTAGTAGTAGTAGTAGTAGTAGTAGTAGTAGTAGTGGCAGTAGTAGTAGTAGTAGTAGTAGTAGTAGTAGTAGTAGTAGTAGTAGCAGTAGTAGCAGTAGTAGTGGTAGTAGTAGTAGTAGTAGTAGTAGTAGTAGTAGTAGCAGTAGTGGTAGTAGTAGTAGTAGTAGCAGTAGTAGCAGTAGTAGTGGTAGTAGTAGTAGTAGTAGTAGTAGTAGTAGTAGTAGTAGTAGTAGTAGTAGTAGTAGTAGTAGTAGTAGTAGTAGTAGTAGTAGTAGTAGTAGTAGTAGTAGTAGTAGTAGTAGTAGTAGTAGTAGTAGTAGTAGTAGTAGTAGTAGTAGTAGTAGTAGTAGTAGTAGTAGTAGTAGTAGTAGTAGTAGTAGTAGTAGTAGTAGTAGTAGTAGTAGTAGTAGTAGTAGTAGTAGTAGTAGTAGTAGTAGTAGTAGTAGTAGTAGTAGTAGTAGTAGTAGTAGTAGTAGTAGTAGTAGTAGTAGTAGTAGTAGTAGTAGTAGTAGTAGTAGTAGTAGTAGTAGTAGTAGTAGTAGTAGTAGTAGTAGTAGTAGTAGTAGTAGCAGTAGTGGACGGGGTCGGAGCTGTTCTTGTCCACATGCTGTCGACTGAGGCGAAGCTAGCGTTCGCGTTTCCTGGCAACACCCCTATTTTCCGGGCGTGCTGCTCACGATTCAGTTCGAGAACGACAAAGATTGACACGACGCAGAACGTGAGATGTCCAAACGAGGCGGGCAAGGAAAGAAAAAGATTGGTGAGCGACAAGATCGGCGGCTGGTACTAATAGTGACTGGCGGTATGCGTTTTGCGATATATACATGAAAGGGCGCATCGTCCCAAATTGGTGGAGGCCATCGGAAGGTCTAGTCCTTACCGTGCATCACCCCACTCACGGATAGGCAGTGGTCGAGGACAACATTCACAAGGGTTGGTCAAACAAGCGAAATTTGTGTGTGCGCATTACTCTCCATCTTTTCCCCCCTCTTTTATTTCGAAGGGGACCAGGTACAGACAGCTAGGTTGTGCCGTATGCTCCATGGTTTCTTGTTTTTCCGGAAAAATGTTACCATCGGGGGGAGCGGAATGGTACCACAGTAGACCTTGCAAACACAACTGTACTGTAGGCGGTTGTTAGTTAGAAACCCTCGGAAAAGGGAGAGATACATGGAAAAAATGTTGGCGAGATTCTCAGTAGATTACAGAAGGCTACTATTACGGGGGTCCATAGTTAATAGGACCTATGTCATACATAAAAAACTATATATTTACGCATTTTTACCAACAAAATTTGGTCCCATTAACTATGGACCCCCGTAATACCCATGTATCTGGTCAGGTCGAGAAGACTCTTGTCCCTCTCGCGGTTTACAAACGATTGCAAATCCAGTACACAACATTCGTGTCGGGAGGTTGTTGCAGGAGAACTTTAATAGCCAGTGTCGATATATGTGCCGTGTGTTCAGTGTTAAGAAATAGACCGTATGTACATAGCCTATTGAGTCAATGCTTCGTAAGTTGCGGTTCAACTAATTACACCGCATTATGAGAAACGGGATATTTAGATGGCCTTTCTGCAGTTCTTGTAGTCGACGAGTTGCAGCGACAAGCCGCCGATAGACGTTGCTGTAAGAGGCCATCAAGACTGAGGAACTGGAGTGTTCGCACACCCCCCACGTTCACTCGTCAAACCGCATCTAAACTTACCACGGTTCATCGTCCTAAGCCTTTATTGCCCTCAAGCGGCCTTTTTCAAGAGTCATCCATTCTTCACATCCTGGACACACAGCGTGTCTGCTCGGTCAGTTTAACGACTGACAGCGCCAACCTTTGCAGCCTACTGTGCAGGAGTATCATCGAATATTCTTAACAGGTTTTTGAGCCATCGTTTTTTCAGCGCGGCGCGCGCATCGGAAACCTTCGTGGACCCGGAGCAGGAGCAGCAGCTAGGGATTTTTACACAAAGCTTCTCAGCTTTATTTGGATTTTACACAAAGCTCCTCAGCTTTATGTTGATTTTTTCAGCGATCCGACGACACAGCTCGGTTCCGCCATTCAGCGGCCCAACACAGACTCGGGCGAGTTTGTCTGTTGGTTTGCCTGTTCGTTTGTTTGTTTGTTTGTTTGTTTGTTTGTTTGTCTGTTCAGGTATGTCTGTTTCTTTGTTTCTTTGTTTTTACAGTACAGCGACCAAGACTCGGATTCATCTTTTATCTACTATATCGTGTGCTTCGAAGGAACAGATCCGCTTTAGCGTCGAGGGATCGCCATGGAGGGCGTGGCGTCCAACAACACCCAGGCGGTCATCAAGAACTGCCCCGTCTTTGCCGGCAGGAACAAGGAGTCGTTTCAAGAATACAAGAGCAAGCTGCGCGTCTGCCTGTCTCTCTACAGCAAGGCCGTATTCGAAGTGTTTCAAGGCAAGGCCCAGCCATCACCTACTCTGGGCAGCACCGACACCGCGACGCTTAATGCTGTCGCTGAGCACAAATGGCTACAGGCGAACCAAGATCTCTGGAGTGTTCTACTTCTCACCACACCTGTCTCCGCCAACAACACCGTCAAGAAGTTCGAGGGGAAGCGGCCAGAAGATGGAGCGGGGCATGGACAGCTGGCGTGGAAGGCTCTGACTGAGAAGTACAACGGCCACACTAAGGAGGCCAGAAGGGCGTGCCACGAGAAACTCGTCAACACGAAGATGGAGCCCGGCCAGGATCCGGACGACTTCTTTTTCGTTCTGGACGAATGCCGTGACCTCCTCGAGGAAATGGGACAGACAGTACACGACGAGAGGTACGAGGACATCATTCTCCAAGCCCTTCCGCCCGAGTACGAGAGGGTACGAACCGCCAGCTACGAGAGGCGAAACTTTGGACTGGACGACATTCGGCACATGGTACACACTATGTACGTCGACAACCTTTCGCGCTCTGTCAACGCTAAGCCGATCGCAGGCCGCGGCATTGCCATGCAGGTGGTGGGGCACACCAGCAGTGACGTGCAGTGCAACTACTGCAAAGGATTCGGACACGTAACGCAGGACTGCGCCATCTTGAAGAAGGACCACCGGCGTGGGCCCAATCCGGGGGGTCAGCAACATCAGCGAAAACAGCACTTTCCTCGCCACGGAAAAACAGGATCAGGAGACGCGAGGAGAGGGGGAGATAGAAATCAGTGGTGCTCCTTCCATAAGAGCACTATGCATAGCGATGCGGACTGCCGCACCCAGCATGGTGTCGGCAGTGCAAACGCCGGTAACGCCAACTATGCCGCTAACTACATCGACCACCCGATCTCGTTCACCGCAGTGGAAGCGCCGACGGAGGAGGAAGCATTTTGGCCATTCGGCCCCACGGATGAACCAGTCGACACCAGTGGGCTGTTCGGATCTTTCGGCGGCGTCAGCGGCGAAGAGGCTGGTGAGTCGCTCTTCATGGTCGAGGAAGAACCGGCCCATCAACCGGGATTCCGAGAGCACATCGTCGGGGGTTTGACGGCCGTGACCCGTGCTCTAGTGATGGTGGCTATTCTCCACTATCGGTGGCTCTCGTTTGGCAACTCCCTTTATGCCCGAATGGTCAAGAACACCTATGGACAGCCCGAAGTCTTTGGGGGCGTCACCAGTACGGAAGATGGGTCGGCACTCACGATCGGTCGGGGAGAATTGATGCTCACGGCGGCGTTTCTGGGCAACAGGGCGCCACACTCTGCGATCGGCATGCAGTCTCCGTACCAAATGCTACACGGAACGGAGCCGGATCTGAGTCTTCTTCGAGTCATCAGTGCCCGGGCTTTCGTGCATATTGAGACCTACTCCAAAAAGCTTGAACTCAAGGCGGTGGAAGGACGATTGGTTGGGTACAGCAACAACAGCAAGAGCTATCGAGTGTACAATCCTGCCACCCGGCGCATTATGGAGAGCCGGAACGTCATCTTCATCGAGACACCATCGCGCCTATTCCCGCCACCGTTGGAAGAAACTTCGCAGCAGATTAATCCGCCAAGTAACGGCATGGACGACCACAACTACATCACAGACGACGACTTTCTGCGCGATCTTCGCCATTACACTTCCGTGTTGGAACCGCTTCCCGGTGCTTCTGCTGACCACATCGCCATGGGCGCGCTCTCAGACAATCCACCGGTGGCTGAAATCTTGGAGCGGATCAGCGAGATCACTAGGAGGGACACACTGACGGAGGAGCTGCAGGATCACCGCAAGAAGGGGCGATGCCCGGGGGGGAGCCTACGGACGGAGTTTCGCAGGAGGTTGTTCTTGAACCACAGGAGCAAGCAATGTCACCCGCGGGAGCGTCCCTGGAAACACCACTGGCTGGATCACAGCCGCTTCAACAGCGGGGACATTCGCGCCAAGAAGCGACTCCTGCGGTTACGCGTGCCGGCACTGCAGCACAATCGTTTGCGAGGCGTAACACTCACAACCGTTCAGATTCTGCTCACCTAGCGGCGATCGCCACCGGGCCCGCGCTGTCTGAGCTCCGAGGGCTGAGGCCCTATACCAAGGAAACCCTGCCGGATATCGCGCATGAGAGGTACTCATGGTATGTGTATTCTTGGTTTTCGTACGGCCTCCCCAAAGTATAGGGCATATTCGAGCCAGGTATCGGAAGTATGATAGGCCATACAAACAGTCGTAGAAAACCAGCGCGCTCTGTGGGTCGTTGTGGTTTCCATCCAACGAATATGGGGCCCTCGTCGTCAACGAGTGCTACACTAGTAGTATGCTGTATAACAGCGCAGTGGGATGCCTACTATCACAGGGATAACGGAACCAGCTCATCAAACCAACTCCTGTAAACGTGATCAGTGTTCACATCGCGCCTGTACACTGCACTTCCCATCAACACATGCGCACGTGCAGTGTTCCATGTATACTCTCGGGTGCACAGTACAACCCGCTTGCTGCATGCGGCATAGAACGATCGGCGGCTGGCTGACGATGACGGCGGCTGGCTGAAGGTGATGGAGTGACAACATGATGGCAACATGATCGCGTGATGGCGACAAGGGGTGACGGTAGCGGGGTGATGTTGAGGGGGTGACAAGTCTGGCGTTTTAAAAAAAAACGTGAAATGAAAGAACTCCAGCAGATCACTCATGTGTCGTTTGCTTTGTCCCACGAGGCGGCAGCAGGTGTTGTGGTAGGTTCCATGCTGAAGAGGACCACGCCGGTAGTCACCGAGGAGATATCGTTTCGCATCTTCATAACGTCCCTATCCAGGCGCTCCTGTTCAAGAAAAGCACGAAATGAGAGGGAAAAAACAATTACACATGCAGGACGGATTGAAATCGACTATAGATCATCTACAGCAAAATATCTTAATGTCGCTGTGATCATGAAATGGTGAGCAGGGTATATGTTGACAGTACATTACAGTATTGGACCATTCTAATCATACCGCCCTACAGTAACCCCAGCGACATTGTTTTGACTATACAGCTCATGAACATATCTGCTCTGGCATATGTAGGGTAGATCATGAAGTAGGGAATGGGGATACAGTGCTGTGCTACTGTAATAGGTTATGGTGTATGAAAAGTTGCAAAGAATCCTCGCATAGCGTGCCGAATCGATGTTTAAATACCCCGCTCATTTAAACATTCACTTAGATCGAACAAATCATTGGGTTGGGACATATTATGACTTGTATTTTGTAGATCCTGAACATGTCTTGCAGATCATCAGGTGAAAACGTTTACATTTCACACAGATCGTACCAGATCAGGGTGCTACTCCTGCACAATACGCTTACAAAGCCGGGCACAAACATGATCATATGAACTGGCGACAGCAAGGTTAAATAGTTCACCCTGAATGAAGGTCACTACAGTCACGTGTACAGATATTTTAGGTCCTGTAGAACAGCCCACCCAGTGGAAACCTGTTCAGATGATACAGATGACAAAGACAGATGATGCAGAAACTTGAGAACGATATTCGTGGACTGTACGGTGATCTGATCTATCTGGTGCCTGTAGATATTTCCATCCGTGGCGCGAGCGTGGTACTGCTGTTCTGCTGTAGTAAGTGCTCATCAATGAAACCACAGAAGCATCGCGATGAGAGCGACACAGCACTTCACACCAAGTACTTATTGAAGCAACTTGAATCTGAAGTGGAGAGGCAACATGAGACGCAGCAAAATTAATCAACCACGCCACACACCACGGACATGCACGCGAGAAGAGTACCACTCGCTGCTGCACGTCGTCGTCGGGTGCGTGGATAGAGCAAAACACTACTGTTAATAATACTACTGACTGTGGATAGAAAATGTTTTTTGATTCCAGTTCGACAACTCTCGGCATTCGCTGATATTCGCGACACACCGCAGTGTCCGGAAATGTAAGGACCTTTTGATTTTAACGATGCGCATCATACGATCCTTATATTTCCGGACGGATTGGTATGAACTACCACAGCAGTACTTGGTACCTGATACCTGGAATATGTTGTTCTCGTATCGTACACATCGAAGGCGACTTTGTTATCACCGTCAAGTGTTCACAATAATATGTCCCTGATGCTCAAATGTGGCTGAAGACGGCGCAGGCAGGGTCTTGAGGCAGAGATCAACGAAGCCTGAGAGGGTTCACTTTCTTGTGGGCGAGAGCGAAATGCGGGCTGGAAAGGTAGATCAATCTCGGTTTCTCGTTTTTCTGGTGGGCATGGCCGGCGACCGAGCGAGGATGGATGTGCGGCGTAAATTTGATTCTCGCCGAGTCGGATCCTCTTGGGAAGAACCGCCGAATCTTGAATGCAAGCCTTCGAAAACAGGCCGAACATCATCGTCATGCCGCCAAGCACTCGGCAGGTCGCTTCAACGGCAGATCCCCAAAGCAGGAAGAGCCTCGGCAGGTTCTTATGTAGCGAGAGGGTGACAGTCCCGGCGCGCCGGCTCAGCATTCCCGAGGCACCTCCCACCCTGCTCACAACCTCACAGGCACAACCACTCTCACAACGAACACCCGCTTTCGTTCGATTCGGTATTCACGAGAAACTTCAAGTCCATCAGCTGCCCTCTATTTGACAACGAGTGACTCCGCTGAATCTGTGACCCTTTGACGGTGCGACCGACCTCAAGATCTCGGCACCAGCCCGCGCTTCACGCTGCTCGTCTTCTTGCTCGACACGTAACGACTTCCGATAGGCTTCAAACAGGTGAGTGAGAACGACAACAGCAGCAAGAGGAATGAGTTGTGTCGCAAAAGCTGCCGCCGTCTCGAGAGCGATACGTACATCCCTCTACTGTAGTAGCTTGCTTTTCTCCGTACGCGGTCAAGCCATCTCGCAGCGTGTTTCCCAGCACGTGCGGTGTAGTCGACCCTACCTGAGTATGATATAGGCGTACCTTGCTGCAGCAGTGAGTTGCTCCGGATTGCTGCGTGCTGTTCTGGGTGTTGCTTATACCTGGTAAATGATACCAGCATCACACAGCGCTATAATATCGTGGGTATCTTTCCGAAACTTGCTGTCAGTCTGTGATGCGTGTTGGTCGTCTCGTCATGGTATCGCCTCTCATCTCCAGACCCTCGGTATTGTTTCTACCCCTGTCTCATGCCCGATGCTGCCGCCCTCCCCGTGCCGGTTAGTTATAAAGCAGTATTAATAGTAGTTTGGCAAAGTAATCATCTCGATCGCTTGGCTAGGCATGGGAACAAAAAAAACGAAATCAAAAATCCATTTTGGCACTTATCGCATACTTGATACCTGGTATTAATATCACGGGGGACCATAGTAAATCGGACCAAATATTGTTAGTAAAAGTAGGTAAATCTATAGGTTTTTAAGTATGCAATAGGTCCTATTAACTATGGACCCCGTAATAGCAATTTTCCTCTCCATGCTGCCAATCTTGGTGTCCGTAAATATAAGTGCTGCCCAAATAATATAATAAGGTTTAATTTATCTTTATTTTTTCTGTCCACCTTGGCAGTGCAGTTTGGTTCCACGATTGATTGTGAATCGACATTCATTTTCCAGCGCTGTCAACTCGCAGCTCGTAAAGACGTGGGACGTTCTGCTTTCGGTACCTTCAGCGACGTTCGAGACAAGCTTTACTGCTGTGGGCACAGGTACCGTCCCTTGTCTGATGGGTGCTTTCAATTTTAATCGCGCAGAGGGCTCAATTCAGCATTCCCACTGCGTTGCATTGCGGTCCCATACCTTCGGCCATTTACTCCTATTCGTATGATATGTGTCGCACAGTCGTCTTCTCATGTATCTGGTATCAAACGTACCGTCTTTTTTTGTGTTTTTCCAGGAACGAAGGCGTCATGAGGCTTATGAATCTCCCGAACTCGGCGTCTGCCTCGGTGCTACTCTTGCTCCTCGGCACGGTACTCACTCCACCGACATCTGGTACATCAGGAGACCAGGCAAACGACACGTGAGTTAACTTGACTGACTGCTGTGTTTCCTTTTATGATTGGCTAGAAATATAAACGTTCCACAACTCGAGCAGGTGAGATATGTACTGCATGAGGTACAGTAGGCCTTTATGCATAGATGTCGTAGATCCCTAATCAAATGTGCCCTGCGAGATCTGCAGTAGATCATGGTTGCCGCGTGGGATTTGTACGATCTAGAGTAGTGGTAATTCTTATACACAGTTTGGGATTTGTATGATCCGCTTTTCCGCACATGTGAAACCTAGTATACTGTAGTGGGATCTGTCGCTCTTACATACCAGGTACCGGTTAATGTTTGCCTGGGGATGGTTTATATGGTTTGCAAGACCTTCACGCATTTCCCTTGTCGCGATCTGGATGGTCTGCACGATCTACGGTACGTAGTGTTTTCCTGATGGGAACTGCTTGATCTAGACCTGACACAAACGTTTGCCCCGGTGGGATCTGCATGGTCTGCATGATCTTCGCATATTTTGCCGGATGGAATACGTATTAACTGATGATCTGTTTCATACTTTACCGTAGAGATATGTAAGATCTAGATCTTATGCACCACATAGCGAGAGCGGCCAGAACATTTGGTAATCATCTAGATCCTTTTGAGCCGATTTGAAAAGGTTGTGTGTATGATCTAGATTGTACAGACATCACCAGGTGAATGATGTCTAGACTACGCAGAATGTGCAGATCAGGCAGGTCATACAGATCCTACCAAGGCAAACGTTTGTGTAAGATTTAGATCAGATACCACCAGGGAGATGTTGTCTAAATCACAAAGATCATACAGATCGCACTCGGCAAAGATGTGCATATCATGCAGGTCAGACAGATCCCACCCAGGTAAATGTGTGTTCAAGATCTACTGTAGGTCATATAGTTTCCTCTCAACAAACCGGATTCAGATCCTGCAAATCATGCAGATGGTACCCCAGAACACACGAAAAATGTGCGTGGATGAACTATCAATATATCATGCATATCTCACGATGTGTGTGCAAGAGCTAAATCGTGCAGTTTCCACCCGGGCAATCGTGTAAGCGAAGTCTGCCGACAGTGATGTCGGCATGTCCTACCATATCCTACGGTACCACAGTAGATTAGACTAGACTACTGTACAGAATATATAAGCTGCTTTGGTCCCGCCAGAGATCATCTGCTGCCGCAGAGCCACTGTAGAAGAGCTGCTGCCGCCCTCGACATTTGCGATGAATGCTTGACGCTCGAGGTGACACGGTATACCGCCTACTTGTGAAGCCGAGCAGTATGGGACCTTGCTTTGTGAGCTGTCATGTCCGAAATGTAGCTCCCAGTCTGTACCGAACAGTCATGACTTATATATATATTACGGGTGAGTCATTGTAGTAGTACTGGTATATAATCACCCGCGAGCAAATAGCAGATCTTGTAGATCATGCAGATCCCACGAAGCGAAATATCTCCAGCGCATGCAGATCATGCAGATCCCGCCGGCCAAAACGTCATGTGTAGTGCAAGATATTGGCTAAACAAATCCTATCAGTGAACTTTGATATACAGTAGATGTTACAGATCATACAGATCATACTATGCAAACATGTGCGGATCATGCAGATCCCGCCCAGAAAAAAATATGAATGTAAGATCTAGATCATGCAGATTCCACCGGGGACTATTCGGTTGCAGTGTCTACAGTAGAACATACAGATTATGCCGAGGCAAGCGTACGTGTAAGGCTAGATTGTACTGATCCCACCGAAGAAAAAATGAGCGAGATGTTGCAGATCATACACATTAAGCATAGATATTTGAAAAATGTATGTAATGTAAAGGGGACATGATATGTCCGAGGTGTGGAACGCTCACGTGCTATATCGGACAGATCATCGGTCCTATCTTGACGATCGAAACATTTCGGGGTGGACAGATTCCTTATTTACGTTAACATGATTTGTACAGTAGATATAGAGCATCTCGTTTTTCTGCTGAGGTGCGTATGAGACGGAAAATATTAGAACAAATATGTGTATGTGTAGATCGTGATCTCTCCGATGTGTGGAACGTTGTATGCGTCGGACAGATAGTATATCTGTACAGATCACACAGATATTTTTCGTGTGGATGTGCATCATACGAGGCTTTCACATAAATTCCACGGGGCTCATCTAAAGGATCTGAAAAATCTGCACTTGTTCCCGCAGTAGTAGCTATATACCATGTTAGTATGCCGTCTGCCTGAGTTTGTAAGCACGTTGTACTCTGAGCTGGTACGATGTGCGTGGGCCTATCTATGTGGATCTGTGTGATCTGTGCAATTTTCTGCGGGATGGTCTACATGGCTTATACGCGTACACATGACCTGACACACAGATCTGTACGAGCTACAGTAGGTCAGAAAGATGGAAAGAGCATGATCCGTCCGACGTGTAAAGTGTTGTCTGTAAACGGCAAACTAAACAAACTGACACGTCTGTTACGCTGGTAGGTGTAGCTCGTACAAATGCCTACTACGGTAGGTTTTTTTATATGTGTATATATATTCCATACTGCAGCAATGGACCTGTAGTAGATGCACAGCTAAAAATGTTCTCTCCGGAGTCGCGCTGATATTAAGTACGGTAAACGACACCTGGTGTGTAATATGCGTACGTAAATTACCTGTTCATACGTTTTATTGTCTCAGGTTCAGACTCGGAACTTGTTTGGCTGTCATAGTCTACTCGCTGTCGACCTTACGTAGTCCATTCTCTTACTTTTTTCGCGAAATGCCCTAAAGGTATGCCATGGAGTATCTGCAGCAGAACCGGCTCGTTCGTTTGTCTCAGCTTCAGTAAACGAGCGACTTTTAGTGTTACAGTATACTTGAGGTCGACCGTACGCAGTCCATGTTTTATTGTCTTCGGGGAACGTGCAATAGGCATGATATGGAGTACATACAGTTGCACCCGCTCGTTCAGAACAATGCGGAGAAAATTGGTTTTTTCCTATACGGAAACGCATGGTTGCTGTTGACAGTTTAGAAGGCCTGTGATTATTCGGGATACTTATTCGCCGCTAGCCCCTCACAAAGCGTCTGGCTATGGCAGACTCTTCCGCTGTTGATGGGGATCAGCACCATACCAACTTTGAGACATCCGAGTAGCTTTTATTTACGACATCAGAGTGGCGGACACGATTTGGGGAAATACGCTTGAATCAGCTCGTACAGGCACCGTCTGTCCTCATCCTCAATTCCACAGCATGTCTGGGCGATACGAGCTTACTCCCACCGTGTTTCTTGCTGATCGCTGACAAGCAGATTCAAACGAAACGAGCAAAAAGAGGCCAACTACCCTTATGCTGCCGGCGCCGTCAAGACGTGCAACGTAAGGATTGGGTTTGAGACTGCTGCTACCTCATCTACTCCGGCCGCTAGCGTGTCTGCTGCCTCGGTCCTCATCGATGTTCAAGGAAACGGTACGGAGGCGTTCCTGGGCATCCACGAGAGATGCACCTCCCTGCCGCATATGATAACCAGCAACGGCATCGGAAGAGCTTCAAGCGGTGCCTACTCTAGCATTGCCACTCCTGTCACAACTGTTCAAGAGGTATGTGCAACCATGGTAGCAGGCCGTTGCAGCATATTCTTAGAGCCCTCGCCCGCCCCCTACCCAGAACAAAACAACTAAAGAACAGTACCAACGGCTACCGTTTACATCTGGTATGGTCGTGGGAGTTGAAGACACCACCTCCAAGTTGATCATTCGTCGAAGAACGACAAAAATATGTTGACCGTCGGGCGTCACAACTAGATACGTCCCGTGCGGAAGCAAGATGAGGCGCCAGCTCTCGCTAACGTTGATTCGTGTTCCTGTCATACGTTTTTCCAAGACTCGCGAACTGAAGCTAACGAAGTGAGGGCTCTCTTCTGCCTGAAGTGATGGCTTGACATACACACATATATACATCAACCGCAGCTAGCCGCGAAAGCTCCTGAGGCTGGCGAGGTGGAAGCTAAATCGGAGAACACGCAAACGTCAGGCGTTAGACCTGGGCGCGGCCCGTACGGCAGCAGGACGAGGCACCAGCTCTGGTGTAGGTTAACTCGTGTGGCTTTCGTACGTTTCTTCAAGTCTCGCGAACTGAAACCAACGAAGTGAGGGTTCTTTTCTGCCTGAATTGATGGCTTGAAATACACACACATATATATATGAACCGAAGCTAGCTGCGAAGACCGCGTAGACTCAATTCTTAGACCCCAGATCCGAGAAACACCCGACCGTCAGCCGTCTGGGCTGGGTGCCTGATAAAACTAGAGCAAGTCACGATACCAGCGGCTACCGTAGATATAGTGCGTCGCAGTGGAAATTCAACACATCGAGTTTTATAATATCATTGTACGCAGAATCAGAAAGGTGTTTTGGCGCGGGAGAGATAAGGCGAACCCTGCGAATCCCGTTCCCGGTGTCAACTACAGTTGGTACATTGTCGCTGGCTCTGAAGGTTGGCACGCCAACGTAGGAAGACGTCACGGTGGGAGTGGAGGAAAACGCAAAAATGCTTACCCTAAATTCTAAAACAGTAATATCATTAACAGCGCGAATTGACCAATACCGCTGATCCCGCCCCAGGTGTCGACATATCTTGCTAGCAATTTCCACCAACCTCAAGATGATGATGAAGATGAAAGGTTTCGATGGACGAGATTCAAACAGGGGGCTCCTACTCCCTTCGAGCGGTTCGTGGATCGATTCTTCAACGCGCTCCTGTACGTTGCCCACGTCATCAACGCGGACCACATACGCGCTTTGCTCTACGGAAGGAAGAGAGGAAGATACCGCCGCCGCCGCTACCGCCTTATCAACCCGAACAGCAGGAGAAATCGCCGTCTTCGCCGCATCTCGCGGGTAAATGACGATCTCGACCAGATGCTGTGGGACGCCTGGACACAGGTTATGTGCTTTGCTTCGCCATTCTTCAGAGATGAGCGGGAAGAGGGCGTAGTGAGTGGAGCAGCACCGCTGGTCCCGAAACCCACTGAGGTCCCAATGATCCCTGCTCCGGCCGTGCCTGTGGCACAGTGGCCCCCGATGGCCAGTTTTGGCACCATCTTGCCTGCTTCTTCCTCATTGAGTGTCTTGACTCCCTTGGAAACGCCTCCGGTACCACGGCCTCCTCTCAGCCCCTTCCCCCCGGCAGCAGCGCTCGGAGCCGCCATTTCGCTGGAGCACCTTCCTCAGCCACTGTTGATGAACCCTGCTCCCCCGATTGCGCCTCTTTCCTGGGAGCCTGGAGCGGCGATGGAAATATAATCCCATACCAAGTACCGGCGAGCCCATGGCCTGCCCTGGACGTCGTTCCAACGGAAGCTGCACCCAAAGCCGTTGTTACGCTGGAGCTACTTCTCACGTCACCGTTGATAGCCCCTGCGCTTCCGGTCGCGCCACTTCCCTGGGAGCCTGGAGCGGCGATGGAACTAGTTCCGTACCAAGATCCGGCAGCCCCGTCGCCTACGCCAGACTCATCACCTCCAAGCGCATCGCCCGAAGCTGACATGCTGCTGGAACAACGTCCGGTGGCACCGTCAATCGCCCCTTCGCTTCTGGTTGCGCCACTTCCCTGGCGACACGGCGAGGCGATGGAACAAGCCCCCGCCGCTTCATGGCCTTCCCTGGACTCCTTCTCTCCGGCAGCCGCGCTTGGAGCCGTGATTCCGCTGGACCAACTTCCTGTGGCACCGTTGATCGGTCCTTCCCTTCCGATTGCACCACTTCCCTGGCAACAAGGTGACGTGATGGAACTAGTTCCGTACCAAGCTCCGGCAGCCTCGTCGCCTACGCTGGACTCGTCATTTCCGAGAGCAACGCCCGAAGTTGACGTGCTGCTGGAACAACGTCCGGTGGCACCGTCAATCGCCCCTTCGCTTCTGGTTGCGCCACTTCCCTGGCGACACGGCGAGGCGATGGAGCTAGTTCCGTACCAAGCCCCTGCCGCTTCATGGCCTTCCCTGGACTCCTTCTCTCCGGCAGCCGCGCTTGGAGCCGTGATTCCGCTGGAGAACCTTCATGTGGCATCGTTGATCGGTCCTTCCCTTCCGATTGCACCACTTCCCTGGCAACAAGGTGACGTGATGGAACTAGTTCCGTACCAAGCTCCGGCAGCCTCGTCGCCTACGCTGGACTCATCATCTCCGAGAGCAACGCCCGAAGTTGACGTACTACTGGAACAACGTCCGGCGGCACCGTCAATCGCCCCTTCGCTTCTGGTTGCGCCACTTCCCTGGCGACACGGCGAGGCGATGGAGCTAGTTCCGTACCAAGCCCCCGCCGCTTCATGGCCTTCCCTGGACTCCTTCTCTCCGGCAGCCGCGCTTGGAGCCGTGATTCCGCTGGACCAACTTCATGTGGCACCGTTGGTCGGTCCTTCCCTTCCGATTGCACCACTTCCCTGGCAACAAGGTGACGTGAAGGAACTAGTTCCATACCAAGCTCCGGCAGCCTCGTCGCCTACGCTGGACTCATTCTCTCCGAGAGCAACGCCCGAAGTTGACATACTACTGGAACAACGTCCGATGGCACCATATATCGTCCCTTCGCTTCTGGTTGCGCCACTTCCCTGGCGACACGGCGAGGCGATGGAACTGGTTCCGTACCAAGCCCCTGCCGCTTCATGGCCTTCCCTGGACTCCTTCTTTCCGGCAGCTGCGCTCGGAGTTGTGATTCCGCTGGAGCAACGTCTTGCCGCCCCGTTGATGGTCTCTGCGCTTGCGGTTGCGCCGCGTCTCTGTGAGCCTGATGCGGCGAGAGCTATAGTTCCGTCCGATGCAGTGGATCGGGTGGATGCCGTCGATTGGTCGAGCGTTGCGAAGAGCTTCGCAGTGACGGATCTGGACGAATCCGACAGCATGACAGTACCAAAACGTGGATGGGGGCACGCGATCAAGGCCGACGTGGACAGATTATCGGTCGAGGCGTGTCCTTCGGAGCGGGCAGATCTGCGATGGATCTTGACGGAGGCGGTGGAGCTTTACCCATGTACCGGATATTCGCAGGTGAGTTCCAATCATATCTATGTCATGTGCTGTATGCAATAGGGATTTGACGTTTTCGTTGTTATATTCGTGACTGACGGGATCTTCAACTGTGGACCGCGCAACCATTATATCGTTGGATTTTGTTGTCCGTCGTGCGCAGTGTTCTCTTTCTTGTGCTTAGGCTCTAGCGGGACGACTGTTCATCAGATTGTTGCAGCACTTAATTTTTTTGCTCATGAAATCAATTTATCTGGGGAGAAATTGAGCTCCTGGGGGGAAACATTGTGGTAGCTGATTGGCGCCCAGGCCACCGACATCTCTCCCTACAGACAATAGATAGTCTCACCTCATATATACTCTACGCAGTTCTCCTGTCGTTGATTTACATTCGGCTAAAGTATGATGACGCCGCACACGATTGTCTTGCAATGCACCATGCATGATTAATTGAGGCAGAAACGAATCACAGAGAACACACCCTATGTTACGCCGTATTCCGACACTTCGGCACGTACAAACTCATTCACTGACCTCCTCTCTTCACGCATTCACAGGGCTCTTACCACGCCGCACGGGCGATCTACCGTGGAATGCGAGGAGACAAGGAAGCAGCGCTGAGAGTGTTCGTGCAGTGGGCGTCTACCGCAGCGTGGTTCGAGAGATTTACGATCGACGGAGAGCGGGTGCTGCTCGAGAAGGTAAGATATATCCCTAGAGCATTAAAGCATGCCCCCCTTTGTGCTTAGTCTCGGTGCTGTAGTGTGCTCATGGTATCCCCCTCTTTCCTGTTTCGGGGTTAATATTTAGCGCACGAGTCTCCTAATCGTGCCCGGCGTATATCAACAAGTACACGGCAAGACAACATTGAGAAAATTCAAGGTTGTGAGGGCGGTATGGCCGCACACCCACCTCGCTGCAGAATCGCTACTTGGTTATGTACCCTTCCCTTTTCACGGAGGTGTTATTGTTATGCGGAATCGCATTGGCTTGGTGGCGATATAGCCCCAGGTGTTTCAGGCTATGTAGACGGTGACATGATTACTTTCACCTTGTGGTGTACCAACCTCTGCTATGGCCCACGAAGAATCGCTTAAAGCTCACAACGTTTTTTCGGTGCAACACGCACGTTTCTTTGTTGTCGTGTAATCACCTAGGGCATGAGGCACTCGTGGGAAGTGTTGCGAAGGCACTCTCCGACAGCGCACGTCTGGTTAGAAGATGAAACTATGGACGCCCTCTACGCTGAGATATTCTTGAGGTGAGTGAAGTTGCCGCGTTTATTTCCGATTGTGTGTGCCGAGTTCGTTTCTGTTGTAGGTGGCATGTCAACGAAGACATTTGCCGTGAGGATGTTTCAACCAATAAACTCCAGTACGTTCGAGTTATGTCCTATTTGGCGTGCCAAAGAAAACGTATTCCTTGAAGGTGGTATAATGACTGAACTATGGCTGAACTACGCTCGAACTCCGTGAGGGATCCCGCTCGTCCGCTATTAATATGCGGAATAGGCATCGCGTAATATCCCAGAGCATTGCAACCTGTTCGTTTTGTAAATTGAAAACAGGCACGTATTCACTACTGTGCTTCGCAGGCGTGCCCTTTTATTGCATCCATCACGCGTAAGGCAGGGCACCTGTCAACCAGAGTCGTGCTTCAGCCCTTTCTTTCACCATTCATAAACCAACGTTCCGAGGTCAACCATTTCTAATCCGAAAAATGGTTGACACAAAATTCATTCTTCTAGGAACATTTCGACCATGTAAGACAACGCAATGGTATACAGGCCGTAGTGCAAACATAAGTATGTTATGTCCCCTCCCTGGGTTCGGAATGAACGCTCTCACGACGAAACCTCACGAAGCACGCCCCCCCCCCTCCTTTGTCGTGTTGCACTCCCGCCGTCTTTGTTGTCAGCGCTGTCAGCTCTCTTTGCACTTGCCATGGGCTGTCCAGTGAGGTTGTGCACTGCCTGGTCGAGAAGACGCTCGAGGCGGGCAACAACGGTCCGGCGGTGTCGCTCTGGGTGATGCACAGCTTGCTGGCCGTCGCGGAATCAGAGTGCAAGAGAAATATGGACGCCACCTCGGTGAGAGAGGGGGGCGTATTTTGAGCAGCAACGCAAGCGAACCTCACGGTCACAAGGTGCCATCATCTATGTGCACGTCTCTCCACTCGAGACATCTAACTACATAATCAGTAGTCTTACAGTGAGTGTTGTTCTTCACCGTAGAGCTAAAAAAAGCGAAGGTTTAGTTACAACCGAGCACAACCTGAACTCATAGACTACCCAGAGTAGACACACTACTATTACGATATCACTGCAGATTTTCCCCGAGGCCACTATAAAGTACTGTATTATATCTAGTGAAATGAAATATTGAAGGGTTTGAATTCTAGTGTGGAATAATTTATAGGTATTTGTAGGAGACTTTCCCCCCTTTTGTTACCTGGCTTGTGTCGTGACATCCTTTCTCTCCGTGAATTCCCGGTCTCTCCGTTGACCATCGACGCACCCTCGTAAGCTGCAACGGTTCATCTTGCCTCGACTAACTGTGTTGCCCACCCTTTTTCTATTTCGGAATGGGCCGTCGAACTGTCTGCAATTGTCATAAAGGCCACCTCTCAACGCCTCTCAGCCTTATCTGCGTTGTCTCGCGCGCGGCCCTCCCTCGCTCCTTGCGATCCCAACTTGACGTATACCTGGTGCATTTATAGGAGATCTGCATCCGGACAAGGCTTTTCTCCGCTGGCCTTATGATATCGAGCTTCGAAGACCTCGAGAGACACGCACCTACAAGCCTGAGCTCCTTCGTCAATGGCTACGCAGTTGCCGTGTTCGGCTAAGTCCGGTTGTTCTGACTGGCATTAATAGTCTTGTTGTCGGCCGATAAACGACAGCAGTAACAATCCAATTCTACTGCGTGTGTTTGGGTCTCCGCCGTTCAAATAAAATGGCACGCCTGGAGACTGGTTGTTGTTGGTGTCGCCTGCTGCAATAGTGTAGTGTGATCATATTGAAAAAAATGCCTTGCATTTCGTTGCATTTCTCTGTATCACATATACGTGGCTCGTAAGCTCCGCGGCTACGTGGGAAATGGTGTGATAATGTAAGAACGCATGGCATGTGTTGCCTTTCCACCACGTAACCCTGAGGACGTGTCTACTTTGTCTGGCGTCGATAGTAAGTAGCGCTTTTATTGTGTGCGGTACACGCACATTGGGTTGTATTGTTCTCGGCGGTCCATGTATGATTTAACACACGTGTGCTACAACTACAAGAAGCCTCCTTTAGTGAGTTTTCCTTTTCACGACGCTAGACTCGAAGTTCAGCGTTTAGTGTTCGGGCCACAAACACATGAAACCAGGCGGTTCCGTAAGGAGCATGAACGTAATGTGACAAGAAAAATAGTTGAGCAAAAGTGGCGGTCCTCTACGGTTGTTGAAAATTCTTGAGTTCCCTTGAACCCTCCCCCCCCCCCTTCCCCTGAGAATTGAACCAGAACCTCTCCCCCCCTCCCCCTATGGGTCAAACCAGATGCACTCGCTGCACCCTCCTCCCGCGAGGGTCAGAGCAGAGGATTTTAGGCGTCTCGGTTGGGGTTTAGCTATCGGTGTTGCCTCGAGTTTCAGGATCGGCGATGACGTATAGTCCGGTACTTGGTCACGGGTGTTGTGGCATGTTTATTTTCCCAGTTTATTGTGATGCCGTCACAAAAGCAATGGCACTATATATAAGTGGCGCGTAAAGCTGGTTTTGATTTCATGTGTCCAACCCGTAATTTCGTTATTTGAGTAGGAGGTGTACACAGCGGTAGTGTAAGCCACACCACGTGGCATGTACTGTACATACGAGTTTGGTGTGTGTTCAAGTGAATACGACTTTTGGGACAAAAAAATATGGACGGTTCTGTACTGAAGATCATTAACCAAAGATCCTTAAACTGTGATGCCGACAGGTGTCATTCCAGCTTTATTACGGTGCGCGATATCTCTTCTGTGAATGGGACTGCTCGAGTGTGCTAAGTTCTGATAATGTGTGGACATTATTTGGTGGTGGATGTTGAGGGTGGCATAGCGCGTTTCCTTCCTGTAACAAACGTACGTACGAAATACGGATGTTTCTTCGTGATAACGTGATGGTATGTCGGTGCGTGAGTTTGAGGCAGTCTGGGCGTGTCGTGGGAGCCTAGCGGTGAGATGGGTGCTATACGGTATGTCCAGCGAAGCATGATCGTCAGCGTGTGAAGGGTGTGTGATTTTGGTTGCGTTCTGGGGTTTTTCACCGTCGATCGTGAAGAGTGATGCATCGCGAGGCCTTTATTGTTGATCTCCGCAACATAGCCTTACGGGGGTGTGCTGTGTTGCGGCGCAAATAACGTTTAACATCGTTTATGCTTGAGCACCTCGCCTGCGTTCCAGCATCAACCCAACAAGGGCGCCAAGAAATCGATGGTGCGTGACAGTAAGGCCTATCAAATGTAAGAGCCTTCCGCGCAATCAACTAACGCAACATATCTGGAGCCTGCTGTTGTAGCATCCAAAGAATGGACACATTCACATGCATATACCTCTGATGCAACGCCTATAGCTTGATGTGTTCAGACTATACTACCACGCAGTAGTTCAGTACATTGATGAGTTCCCACGTCCCTGGCACACAATAGGAGTGCCAACAAATCGATTGAGCAGCCTGGTTTTTGGTATATATTACAGAATCGGTCTATTAATAAGGGTTCTGCAACACTATGGTATGTGGTCTACTACATGCATGTTCCATGTCTCGTGTCTGCAAAAACAGTAGTGTCTAGTGCGTCTCTGCCCCGCTATTATTTCGCTCCACGCGTTGGAAAACTCATTTCGTATCCATCGGATGGTGCCTTGCTTCGCTTTTCATTTTCACAACGACAACAACAAAACCACGGCGAGAAACGTCTGCGAGAAAAGTCTGCGAGTTTTATTTTCCAGCATAATAATACCCATACAGTACATGCAGTCGCGTCCCACGGAGGAGAAAGGCGGTACTATATACCGCGTAATGTTAAGATTAGAGATCGGGGCACGTTGTATCCCTGGACAGATTTACCTGATAAAACGGTACTCGTTGGTACTCTCGTGTGCTTTTTTGCTTACAGATAAAAGAATAGCAGCTTTCTTCCTTTCGTGCACGCGGAGACTGGGAGCCAAGCTCGTGCCTCGCCGGGAAAACCCCTGGTTTTCCTTCTAAGATACACCTCCCAGGTACTACAAATACGATCTCAGTGCCAGAACCCAGGTAATTACCCTGTTTTCAGTCTCATTCAAAGAAGTACCATAACACTAGCCCACTCTGATGAGCCGTATATGCAGAACTATGGGGATTTCGTGGAAACCCCGATTCCACAAGCTACAACATGAGTCGAAGATACGGCTCCTCAAAACCCACTCCCACACCTCTGAACGGCAAGGCAACGAAGCCGGCAAGGTGCGTCAAAAAGAGAAAGAAAGGAAGACCTAGCCTTGGGGCAGGAATAAGTCGTCAACGAAAGGCTTCGAAACGCCACGCGCAACGTGAGTAGGGCGAGAAAGTGCTACGAAAAAACGAAATGTTAACACAAAAAAAACGAGACAAAAATAACACGGGACACGCCAAGGACCCCTAAACCCAGTCCACAACTCCGGAAACGTGTCCTGTGCCACAAATGAGTGGCCCAATTACCCAGAACAAGCCCTGACACTGAGTGGGGTGGTAGGCAGGACAAAATACGCAAAAACCGTCCCCAACCCAGCCCAAGAAAAGCGAAACAGGAACAGACAGACGAAGCAGAAAAACCTCGACCCGAAAACTCGGAAAACATCAAGAAGTAGAAAAATGCCCCCCCAAGACAAGGAAAGCAGCAAGAAAAATATATCGAGTGCAGCCGAGAAGCGAAAATCAGCTATCCACGGCCGCGCCTCTAGACCATCTACGTCACGCGGGATCCCCCGTGGAAACGCTCAAGCCATTTGAATCTGCAGACACCAAGAACCTCGTACAGCTCTCGTTGAAGTCGTGTAGCGCGCCGGAAAAAGAGGAAGCTTGATCGGTCCCGGGTCGTCCTAAACTCGAACCAAATATACCCCATCCGTTGGCGCAGTCGCGCTGATTTTCCCGGGCCATCACAGACCATCGTCGTCCTTGCACCAACAGAGGGCCCCATTGGGAAGCACGGTGTTGCAGTATCGGCGAAGCCAATCGGTCTGCGTTACGCAAACATAGCCGGGTGCCAAAAACCGCTCGCCATTACTCCGAGAAAGCTCCCGTTGTGCCGCACCGATTGTCATCCGGCGGTACAGGCGATTGGTTTGGCGGTGCCGTTGGGGTTGCTGGCCCAGTAGCGCAACATTTCGCGGCAAGAAAGCTGAAAGTCTATTTCCCGTTCCCAAGATGGACGGGATAGTCCTGTCCAGTGCGTCCCGTACATTACCGCGATGACGCCATCCAAGCGATTGGTGTCCGGTAATATTTTCCACTTCGAGTCGTTGACGGGAGATCGAAACGTCGTCCTGGGCGACGTGATACAGGGAGGATTGTTTGAGAAGTTGTCGAGCATGTATTGCGTCAGCCCCGCTGGAAAATACTTCAGCATGTCGCCACGGTCGTGGGGGTTGGCACAGGGCTCGCAGCATTAAACTGATACGCGCTGGCGAGCGTCAGCACCGGGCATATCGGAAGGAACATCCAAATACAGGAGCTTTGCCCCGAGAGGAGATACGTCCGGGGTGTGCGCTGAGGAGCAGGGGTCAATTGTGAGGACTTTATAGGGGTCCGTCAAGTTGAGTGAGAGTTTGATCTTGAGAATCTTGGCGTCCGTGTCGGGCTTCGCGCCCTGGCGGATGGTGACCGCCATATTGCACACCCACGCCTAGCCGCCAAAATCAAATTTGGGGACTGGACGCAGAGCGTCGTAGAGGGCGGAGTCGTGGCGGTTCACTCGCGCAACAGTGAGGGCGTGGTGTTTGCGAACGGTATCCTACGCGCGCTGCTGGCGGTCCGTCGCCAAGTCGCAGTAAGCTAGGTGATCACGGACCAAGCTCTGGTGGCCGGCGACTCCGGCACGCTTAAAAATCGTGCGAGGGAGGCGTGGCAGCCGACTCATATGGACCTCGTCGGAAGCCAAACCCGTGGCGACGATGACGGGTTTGTTGTACGCAAGTTCAACATGATGGAGCTGTTCATCCCAGTTGTTTAAGAGCTCGTCGACGACCATTGCCAGCATCTGGGCCATCGTGTGGTTTACACGTTCCACCCCATCGTTGCCGTTTGGGTAGTAGGAGCTGGTGGCAATTTTCCGAACTCCGAGAAGCTGATAAACGGCGTGCGAAAGCTTGGAGCAGAACCGAAGGCCATTGTCCGAGAGAATGCTGCACGGGCACCCCCCCAGAGGGGAATATACCGGTGGATGAGAGTATTAAACGTGCCCTCAGCGGTGACGTCTGCCGCTGCGACGGCGTACATATCGGCCCGGTGGCTGAAACGCTCAGAGGAAAGCAATACAGGTATTTCCTCTAGGCGTCACCGGGAGAGGGCCGAAATAGTCGATGCTGACGGTGACGTCGGTCCCTTCTGGCAAGGGCAACGTGATGGTGGGCCACCGGACCGTCTGCCGCGATATTTTCCGTGCTTGGCACTTCAAGCAGTTGCGTAACCACCACCGGGTGCAGATGTTCATACCGCTCCAGTGATAGAAACGCTCGAGCATACGCAGGGTGCGCGAGATTCCTAGGTGGCAGGAAGCTGTAGAATGATAACCTGCGTACCCCAGGGGCGCATGAGCAGTGGCACATAAATGCGAATAGGCTCATCGTTCACTAAACAGGCCGTACGACCCACCGGACGTTGCGTGTCCGACGCAGGGGGGGAGACGGCTGTCGGACGAGTATAATGATGCCCGCGTCGGTAGTGTGCAAACGGCCTTTGTTAGTCAGCTCTTGAACATCTGAAAAGGGAGGGCGCTGGTAGGAGGGAAAACACGACAAAACGTCGGCGGGCAAAACTTCCGGCCGACCAAGGGCTATGTAGTGCATGGCGGCGTTGCACGCGGGCTCGGCCTGTTGTTCCCGAGCCCAGTCGGCGTGCGAATAGCGCGCTGCGGAATGACCGAACTGAAATTTGCCAGCTGTGCCGAGGGCGTCCAAGTCGGTCGTGGTGACGGGCGGTGCGTCAGTTGGCGGCGGAAGCCGTAAAAGAGAAGTTCCCACGGGCTCGGCGTGGTCGCATTCGGACGGGATGAGTACCGTCGGGTTCGACGAGGCGGCAGGAGCCGGGGCCATCACGACGGGGTCGGGCGGTCGCTGCCGTGAGGCTCGCGGCCGGGTGTGATAGCACTCCGGACGGATAGTCTAGGGGCCCCGCCGGGCCCGAAGCCATAATCAACTCCAGGCGGCGCGGTGCCACCGGCAGCGGCTGTTCGTCGGCGCGTCCGAGTAGAGATGCGGCCTGAAGGCGGCAAGAAATTCGGAGGTGCCGGATTGCCAGGTGGCGAAAGGGAAGACGCGGTTAAATCAGTGATCACGGTGGGATTTTCTCCATTTGATGTGTTCGTCGGGAGAGGATCGCCCTGGGCGACAATCGTCGCTGCAGCGGGGGCTTCTGCAGAGCCCTGGTCGCCCCCAGAGGGTACGACAAAAACCGAAGCGAAACCGTGGAGTTGGCGGTGGGTGAAAAAACTCTAAAGGCAGGACGACAATCGACTGTGGCGACGGAAACAGATACGCAAGCGACGAATCTCCCCGAAGGAGCACAGAGGTCGTCAATCCTCATACATAGCCCGTGTGCGCGAAAATCGTGAAAATCCAAAGAGGTGAAAGGCAGCCCACCCAAGACGGCACTTTCGGTGTGGGGCACCAGCCCACTCAAACCGACACCAGGGGTCGGCGAAGAGCGAGTGCAAAACCCGCAGGCTCGGATGAGGAAGATATCACCTTCCTCGACGTGGGTGAGGCTCCTAGACCCACTGTGGTCGTGTTCTGTGGCGGGCTCCGGCAAACGGGATAGAAAATCAGCATTTTCCGCTGGCGCTGCCCTTGCGGTGCTCGAGGGTGTAGGCGACGGCGGTGAGGAACTCGAGCCACCGCTGGACTCGCGTGTTGTGGTCCCCTACTTTGCTGATGGTCTCAAGCGCTTTTTGGTCCAAAAATATGCTAAACTTTGTGTCCCATAGGTACCCTCGGAGTCGTTTGATGTCCCAAAGAATGCTTTCAGCTTCCAGGTGCAACGGAGTCCAGTGCCTCTCGGAATCGAGGGTAGCGCGACTGATATACGAAATGGGCCATACCGAGCCGGCCGGTTGTTCTTGTTCGAGCGCGGCACCAAATCCGTCGATGCAAACGTCGCAGTACACGTGGAAGGGGCGGGAGCCGTCGGCTACGGCGTCCCAGTCAGGGAAGACCAAATTGGTGGGGCAGCAAGCTCGGCGAGGATCTAGCGGACGATAACTTCCATAGCCGACCTAAAGACGTACTTAACTCCGTTCCGGAGAAGGGCGGTGTGAGAGCGTATCCGTTTGAACAGGTCGAGCAGGAATCTGTAAAATTATCCCACGCCGCCCATCAGCGCACAGTTCTGCTTGAACTTCTTGAACATGGGCATTTTCATCAAAATCAACGCTTTTTCCGCATTTGGGCGTGAACCAGCGGGAAAAAAATGGAATGTCCCAGAAAAACTGCGTCTGTGGCGCCGAGGTGAACCTTCGAGAGGGAGAGTTTGAGGTTGTGTTTGCGCAGGCGTTCGAAGAGGGTTCGTATTGTCTTGTCGTAGACCGTCGGATCAGAGTCGAAAACAATCACATCATCGGTATTCATCGGTAGACCGCCACCTGTGCCAGACCTTTAACGACTTCGTTAATCACTTCGACGAACCAGCCGGGCGAAGCACTGCTGCCTTGGGGCATGACGAGCCACTCGTAAAGGCCCTTGGGACGGTGTCCTTGTGCGCGGAAATCTGGTGGAACGAGGAGACCAAATCGAAGAGGGAAAACACCCGTCCCTGCTCCAGGGAGTCAAGGACTTGGTCCACGCGAAGAATAGGCAACTGGCTGAGCTTGCTGATCTGGTCGAGGTTCTTGTAGTTCACGGTGACCCGGACGCCTCAAGACTTCTTCGGGATGACCACCAGCGGGCTCGAGTACGGAGAGATTGAGTGCTGGATCAGGCTTGCCGCGAGGTACTGGTCCAAGGTGGCGTCCATTTCCTTGGCCAGGATGGAATTGATGCCGTGCGGCCTGGACGTGACAGGAACGCTTCCTTCCGGTACCGAAATCACGAAAGGCATCAACGAGCAGGAACCAAAATCCGACTTGGACTTCGAGGAAACGTCAGGAAATTTGCAGAGAACATCCCCCAGCTGTTAGATAGCCTCAGGGGTCCAGTCCGTGCCGTGAAGGTCAAAAGCCACCGCTCGCAGATGTAACGGCAAGCGTGTCCAGACGCGCAGCAACGAAGCGCGCTGTTCTGGGCTCAAACGCCCAAGCAGTGCAGGCGAGGGCAAGGCTGGAGCTGCGACGGGGGAAGCTGTAACCGCTGAGACCAAAAAAACCTCAGATAGTCCGGAGTGAGGGTTGGGGGCTCTGTTGTTCTGCTGCAAAACGTCCCGTGGGACGCTCAGCAGTGGGGTGTGGGCAACGCCGAAGATATCCCCCGGCTTGAGATCTGCCACTGCAACAAGGGGAAGAACCTGTCGTCCAAAGGCGACGAAGTGCTCCTCAACTGAGGGTAGGTCGAGCTGGGGTATCATGTCGACCAAGTAGTGTCCAGTAAGTACCGGGGAGCCATCTCTGCGAACCAAGTTGACACCAAGCAGTTGAAGATCGCCGGACAGAGTGATGCCTGCAGCGCCCTCGAGGCGTAGATGGAAGCCACCACCCGAAGCGGTGGGGTCGATGGCGTGAACGGGCATGCCTGTCCAGGCGTGGTTAACTAACTCCAGTTCGCCAAACACGCGTCGGTCAGAAAGTCGAGGCGGCAGAGAGCGGTAGGAGCGGCTAGTAAAACGCATCCAGCTTATCCAGCAGTACTGCATGCTGCATCACAGAGGGGAGAAACACGCAGGCCCAAACTGGAGGGAACACGTAAGCTCATTTTCTCGAAAAAATTGAACGCTCCGGCTTACACTCATCGACGTTTTCGGAGGGGCCGATTTGCCAAACTCCCTCAAGAACGAGGGGCGCATTTCTGCTCGCACGCGATGGATGCGCCATATGCCTCAACCGAGAACATGCGACCCAAAACTTCTCGTCGAATGAAAGTCTGTGGGAAGCCAGTGTCTAGAAGCACAACTCAACCAAAAGGGGCGAGGACGCCAGCGCCGCAGTGAATCGCGATTTTGGTTTTTAACAGAGGCGTCGTCGAGGGTGATGGTGCCCCCGACGAGGCAGGGGCCGTATTCTGGCAGCGCGAGGGAGGCGTTGACGCTCGGTGCGACAGACAAAACCCCGGGTCTGTGATCAGTATGCACGTCAGAAAAACAAGTCGGAAACTCCAAGAGAGGGCCTGGACACGCGCGGGCCACGGCCAAAGGGCGGGGTGGCGCTGGTGAAATCTCGTGAATTCTGTCGGGCGAGGTCGCAGTGCTAAATTGATGAGAGGAGGCGGGGTATACCCATCCAGCCTCACTTGCGCGAAGGATGTCGCGAACCGCAAAAAGAGATTCCCCGAGCAAGTTTTTCCCACGCCACCGAGAGGGGTCGTGGGCCTCGGGGTCGTCTGCCCGGAGACCGATGCCCCACACGGGGTCAAAAGAACTAGCTTCAGCCAAACGTTTGGTGCCAGTGCTCAACAGGTGCTGTTTCATGACCAGGGTCTGGGTGATTTTGGTAAAAGTACCAGCAGGGGGGGGGTCTTCCCGAACGCGGTCCCAGATAGCGCAGTCGAAGTTATGCACGCCTCGACCGAGGCCTTTGTGCTCGCGTGGGACTGGCGAGGCCATAATCCGTTCCGCTGCGTCGTGGTCCTGAACAAGGCGAGCCTTTTCAGCCATCACATACTGCTCCCCGCAGGAATATGACACATTGTCAACGACAAACGACGAGGGGGACCACTGCGAAAATAGGAGGGGGGGCGTCCAGAACAGTACCCGCTCCGTTGAATACTCGAGAGTAGGGTCAAAGACCGACGGTGCCGAGTCGTCGGTAGCCGCAGTTGCGGTGGGGGGTGGGGGGGGGGGGGGGGGGGGGGGGGGGGGGGGGGGGGGGGGGGGGGGGGGGGGGGGGGGGGGGGGGGGGGGGGGGGGGGGGGGGGGGTGCTTCTCTGAGAACACTGAGCCCCTGGTGCACGAGACGAGTCCAGTTCCGCGTATACTGGCTCTGTGTCATCACTGCCCGTAGGCAAACATCGCCCGAAGGTTCTCTTGCTGCGCCCGATGGTCTCTGTCCTAGGTCAAAGGGGGCAGGGGGCTCTGAGCCCGTTCGACTAGACGAGAACTGCGATTCTTCCGAGTTTAACGGGGTATACTGTCAGTTGATCTGACCGGAGGCCGTCGAGTTACCACTGGCTTGACGGACAGTGCCAGACTTGTCCTGTTCCACTGGAGCCGAAGGAGCGCTGCACACGTGGAGTGGCATCCGCGAAGACGAAAGAGGGCATCCAAACCCTGTAGACACCTTCAAGAACGGTGCCTCGGGTGTGGGGCAACAAAGGGTTCCCCGGAGAGGGTTTCCTTCCTGTAGACCTGGTGGGGAAGGGGGAAGAGGTAGCTAATATTGTCGACTCCTTCTTGGTAGGAAAAAAGGTGGAGTGGTCACCGTTATTGCGAGGAAACGCCGAGTCGATCTTCAACCGAGATCTCGGGGTTTCGGTGCTGGCCTGTCCGTGCCTCAAACCGACCGCCACCGCGCGTGGCCGGGAGGTGAAGAAGGGGGACACTCTCGCTGAAAAAACGACGCGACGGTGCGACACTCGTGGTGCTGTACAGTGCGAGGTTTGGGAGAGCGGCGTTTGACGCGCCTGCTCTCGTGACCAGGTTGAGGGCAGCGGCGTTTGATGCGCGGGCTCCCGACGCCGGGAAAGACGCACGGGGGCTGCCCGGTGAAATAAGTGCGGCTGAGTCGCCGTGTCGGACAGACGTACGGGGCAACGCGCGGAGTGGGAGCGGAGCAGGTCGGCGCTGAGCGCTGAGCGAGCCTGGGACGCGAGCATCTTGTGAAATCAATCTTTTTTCTCTCAGCATTGCTGGCGGCGAACGGGCAGGAGGGGCTGAACCGCCGTCGACCTGTGAGTAACTGGCGCGGAAGGTGCCTGACTGACGTCCGTTCGGGTTTCCACCAGCGTTATGCGAAGCACCGTAACGAATCACCGAGGTGGGACCTGAGGTGGAAGAGGCAGGGGCGGTCGAACCACCACCGTGATGGGCGGAGTTAGACAGTTGGTGTCCTCTTTCCGCGTGTGTGTTGTAGTCGTCATGCCTGTTCTGTTGACCCTGGCCGTGGTGCTGCCTACGCGAGTGGCCGAAACGACGCTTGTGTTTCTTCTGGTTTTGTTTCTTCGGTCGTGATGATTTGTTCTCTGGGCGGCGTCTGATCATGCGCTCTTGCCAACGACGGAACGCCGGGGTTTAAAATGCAGCTAAGGTTTTGAAGGAGTGTCTAAACTGTCTGGGGGAGTGTGAGTCTTCGTGGTATTTTAAGCAGTGACCTCGGTTTTCGCTGATGGCGGCCGCGCAGCGGACGATGAAAGTAGGCCGCTCCAGAGGGGGGGGTAATCGGTCTGGATGGACATGCAGACAGCGTGAACTTCAGCTCAGTGGTGTTCTTCTAAGGTCCAGCCGTTGTAAAAGACCTGCTCGTGCGACGATAGACGATAGACGTTTGTTGTACAGTAACTCTAAAAGACCTGCTCGTGCGACGGTAGACGACAGATGCTCCATCTCGACAGAGACTCAGTCCACGGGCAACCCGCTCGGTGGCGGGAAAGATCAACTAGTATAGATGACGGGCTCAAAGAAATGAGGTGGATGCATGCTCTAGGGGGCAAGAGCTTGCCGCCGGCGTCCTACGGTATCCTCCCAAACCTGAAAACAAGCCCATTTTTTGCCATTCGAGGCGGATACGGCAGTAGTAGTAGTCGTAGATAATAATTTTAATCTGTTTCGTGCGCACCAGCGGCCAATGCGCTGCACTGAGCGTAGGACCCAAGCGTCTGAGCCAACTCTTGTATTCAATGCCACCCTTGCACAACAAGACAGCACTACAGCAGTACTAGGCACCTGGTCTGGTGCATAGACGTCTCCCCAACTCGGTATGGGAAATGGGATATGTTGGTGGTATGGTATATGGGAATATGGGAAAACCACCGTATGTGGTATGGCATGTGTTGACGGTATAGTACGGGGAAAACACAGTATATGGTATGGTACATTTGCGGTATGGTACCATGGTACGATGTCGTGGATGTATTATATGGCTAAATTTGCCTGGTGGTATGGTATGTTTCAGCATATAAGGTCCGTAAGGGTCGAATACGTCATACGAATATCATCTGTAACGAGCTGATATATCGGCCATTGGAAAGTGTTCGAAAATATTAGCCTTGCGGACAGACAGACAGATAGAAAAATAGACAGATTTGCATTTACCAAAACAGAGACTCAGTTCTACAAACTAAGAAAACCTACGGAATTCCTACTGCACGCCGACTTTTTCACAGTGCTTCGCTTGTCATTTAGGGAGTTGTTGTGGCGGTCGAGAAGTAAGTAAAGGAAATGCATACTGCTGTAGTGCTAATTCACTCGCTCCTAGATTTAGATCATACAATTACGCTACGAGTGATGACTATTCATATTGCTAGGGAGTGAGAGCACAACTGCTTTGTATATAGTTGGGACGTTTGTTTTTCTCTGCGAGAAGCGATACGGACGGGAGATTGTCGCAGCAGGAAATTGAATCGCAAGCCGTAATGGATTAATTGAGTGCGAAAGCGTCCCTCCAGTATACAACTAGCACGAAAAAACAGATCGGAAAGTGCATCGTCACCTTCGAGAATACCCCCTTGTTTGGCATCTTGGGCTGGTTGTGGACTGGAACACAGCAGGGCTGACATTGAGATGCAAAAAAGACGGGACAAAACAACGCAAACATGAAACAAAAAGTAGTTTCCCCATAACCAACATTAGAAACAATAGGTACCGCGCCATAAAATAGTCTCCCACTACAACATTTACAGCAGTTTCGCTAAGGAAACGATCCGGGCCTTGGTTACAGGGACCCACGGTAGCATGTCGAACAACTGAGCTTGTGTAGCGAGAGCAAGCGCATCCCCGACCCCAATGAGAGCACGCAAACGCCGTCCAACAGCTCCAGCAGAATGGTGGGGTGTAACACAATCTCCCACTAAAACAAAACACGAGAGAGGCCACGAAGCTATCACAGCGCTACGGTTGCGCACGCCTTGCAGCAGCTGCATGCCTCCCATTCTTCACGCATTACATTAAGGTCTCGTCAAAATCACGAGCAAAAGGCTACTACTACTGCAGACAAAAAAGAAGCCTTCTAGCAACTGTCATACCTTGGCATGAACATTCGTGCGTTTCAATCATGAGCAAGGCGTTGTTGTGTTGCGGTAATATGCAAGTGTGCGGGGGGTCTGAGATACATTCTCCCCGCAGGTTTCTCACAAAAAAAAACATCACTTTCCCATGAATTCGATCCAAAAAGCGGCGTTCTTTCGATGAGGTCCGATAACAGCGAAGCATAGGTCTGCGAAGCATGGATATCTACTGTATACATCTATACACACACCCATCTACCCCCTCCCCTATAAAGGAATGACGGAACTTCCAGGGTCGAACCCCGCGAGTCAGGTCGGGTTAGGTCGGGTCGGGTCGGGTAAGCACTGCCCGACCCGACCCTTGAGAGTTTGAAAACCTCTTGACCCGGCCGGGCCCCACCCGACCCGACCCATGAGATTCCAAGAACTTACCGATTCGCGAAGGGCCCTGGAAAAAAAACAACAAAACAAACACCACCCGGCTGCTATCTGTAAGATAGAACGCAACAATCGAATCCACATGCATGCACGTAAAAATTCAAAACCCGTTTCGGCAAACCACCACCCGTTCCCTCTCCACAACCCCTACACATCCCAGAATACAAAAAAAAAAAAAAACGCTGACGTTCGCCACTACTATTTGCACCCCCCCCCCCGCCCATACGACCCACATGGAAACCCATCCCCTGCCTCAGCCCCTATGAAACCCCGCTCGAACCACAGCCACGTTTTTTGGGTAAAAATACTTGGAATTAGTGTGGGGTGTATATTTCAGTTGTGAAAGGCTCCATTTGGCGCCCTCCGCGAAGGCTAAAACACTCTCGAGCCAGGTACGGTATCAAACAACTGCGACGGCCGGAGCCTGGAAAACTTTCTCCGACAAGGTGGCGTGCTTGAGCCTTAACCGTTCCCTCACGGCCAGGGTGAACGGCTCCCTCCTCCTGGCGCTGGTCTGGTCGTTTCGGACGGTCTCTGTCCTGGTCGGTAGCTGCGATACCCATAGTATGAACAGCACGACGCCCAGAGGGATTGACAATGACAAGATTAGGCACGGCATCTACAGTAATATGGAGGAATAGCAATCAGCACCGATTGTGGTGTTCTACCAGGTATGAAAATATACGGGGATGTAGACCTCTTGGGTTTATCGGAGGTTCTGACTACTGCACCTGTAGCATGTCGAAATAATATAATACCTGGCAATAGTAAAGGGACGGGTGGGGGGCGACACACGACGGACTACCGAGATAAGTGTAGCTAGAAAAGTCCGGCATTTCTCGATATCGCTTCCGACCCTGCCAACACAACGCAGCGGCAGAGCACGCGCGGCAGCACACACAAAGCCGCCAGGGGGCGAGCGAGCATGCCACTCTATTGCAGAAGTGTCAGGCCTGTTTGTGTATCACATTTTATACCTAAAAACGGTCCTACATTTCCGTCCCCGGGTACCACCACGGCCACCCCCACTGGTAATGGCCACCTTCAACAGAAACCCCTGATTGACGGCCTTCCTTCGAATAAATATGCTACGTACAATACGAGGTCGGTCGTTTTGGGCGCGTCAAAGCCTCCATTGACCTTGTTTACTAGTTCTAGCCAAGGGCGGGGGCGAGCTGTCAAGGGGTCAAGCCGCGGTCTACTAGCATATTACGCGTCAAGATCTTTTTGGGCCATAAAGTACTAGTTTTAGTGTAGGGGAGCGATCAGTCAAGGGGTCAAACCGCAGTCTCCTAGCTTTTTTGGACGCGTCAAGGCCTCTTCTAGCCTTAACATACTAGTTATAGTGTAGGGGAGGGCGGTCGGTCAAGGGGTCAAACCGCGGTCTCCTACAGCAGTACCTGTGTACCTTCGAATACATTACTCCTGTCTCGAAGAAAATAAGCAGTACTACAGCTGTAATAATATACGAAATACCTCCGGTAGAAGTTTGTTTCCCACCGTTCGCAAGCCGGAAAAGGTTATTACGGGGGGCCATAGTTAATAGGCCCTACGGTGTGACCTATTTTTACTAAGAATATTTGGTCCTGTTTACGTACTATGGTCCCCCGTAATAGTCACATGACTAATCATCTTGAAACGAAAACAAAAACCTTGTATTTCACGAGGAATATACTACTGTGCAACGAAGGTATCACAACACGCAGATTGCAACCAAGCTGAGAATCTATCGCCTGCGCAATCAGCCGAACTCACAGCTGACGTACTATTCGCACTACCTGAAACTAAACCAGCGGGCCTTAAGGTATCTCCGAACAACATAAGCAACCACCCCGCAGTGGTAGCACGGATAGCGGGGAGGTAGGGGGGGGGGGGGGGGGGGGGGGGGGGGGGGGGGGGGGTGCTTCCATCATTTCGTCCTATACCAACCGACAAGAAGAACTGTGGAAAAAAATACAAACGGATCCTCCAAGATGGAGATCAACAAAACGTAAAAACATTCCCTTATCCCCGTCCTGATGAAGGCCTCATCCAGAGGCAGTCTTCGGCTTTCAGAATTTCAGAATTGCCCCCCCAGACTCTTTCCCCCCCCTCACTATTATTTGTTGAGAAAAATACAAAGAAAAAAACGGCCTTGCGATACCTGTGAACGAATAAGCAATCCCCTCGCCGGTCCCACCCCTCCCCCAAGGAAGAGGATAAAAAAAGCAAAACGTTTCTATGTAATATATGGAAACAACGTATTACGGGGGTCCATGGTTAATAGGACCTATGGTATACATAAAAACCTATTGGTATATGTTTACCTATTTTTACTAACAATATTTGGTCTTATGTACTATGGCCCCCCGTAATAGTGATCACCCAACTGTGGGAGTGGGAGGTGCCTCGAATAGGAGTAGACACGGTGGGCGCTCCTTCTCGAAAGGGATGCGATTCGTGGACAATGGTGAAATTACTAAGGCAAGCGACAAATGAGCACGCCCCCCCCCCCTTCCCGCCCTCTCCTGCCTCTCTAGCGTCACCTTTAGCGCCTCTCCTGCGGGAAGACCAAGAGCCTTCACCAGGGCCTCCTTGTTGTCCCACAGCTTGTGGTAGTTCACACAAACTACGGGGTAGTTACGTCGCCCGGCCACCGTCTGAGGGTTGCAGTAGTTGTCGTAGAATGACTCCATGTGCAGCCGGTCGTCTCTCTCCTCCGCATACCTGCGCTCCACAAAAAGTGCAAGGAAAGAACAGAAACAAAAAACACCAAAAACACCACGTAAAAATGCGTTCAACACCAACCACCAGAAATGGGGGGTGAAAGCTATTGCAAGAAGACGCGTGCTTCGATACGGTACTAATGTTAGCACGCAGGTCCTGCACAACCTCTCACGACGACAGGCGAGGAACTAGATGATCTGAACGATCTAGCTCATGATCTGTCTGATCTGCCCGAGGTTTGGACTACAGATAGCGTGTCAGTTACTTCTGGTCGAAGCGGGCGCAACCACAATACGGCAGAGAAAGCCTAAAAGACCGCTGGGTCTCAAAAAAAGGCTGTGCGAGCAAGCCGATCGCATCTTCCATCTCGTGAGCAGCCTCGCCGAACTTCGAGACTCCTCAACAAAATATTTTATCCCGAACGAACAAGATCTGTGCATGCCGTGCGCGCGCGGTTGTTTTCGCACTGGGACATCCTCCACAAATCGAACAGATCATCTAACAGATCATCGATTCCTACTCCATAATCTAGATACTTCAAGACAGATACACTCCCGATACTTGTATGATCTGTATGATCTGTATGGTCTGGCTCATGACGCCGACTGGGACCCGTATAACGCACGTGACCTAGCACGCTGTTTCCTGGGTTGGATCTGCGTTACCAGTCTGTTCATATATGTAAGGATCGTTCGTACATTAATATTGGTATATAACTGTTCCCTATACTACCGGACAGAGTGGTTTAACATGCAGGTCCTCCGCAACCTGTCAGAACGGCAGGTGTGGAACTAGATGATCTACAGTACACAGATCAGATAGATCATCATCTGCCTGTCCGAGATATGCACCTGTTGTAGGCTGCTGAAAACAAATGACTACATACGTCTCAAGTTTTTTATTGAGATATAAACGTTCCACACGCCGGGCAGATCACAATCTATCTCTATTTATTTACAGCAGTAGCGCATGTTTCCTGGGTTAGACCTGCCCTATAAGGCTGATCCTGCACAACCTCCCACAACGGCAGACGAGGAACTAGATCACCTGCAGTACACAGATCAGATAGGTCCTCATCTGCTCGACGTGTGAAAAAAACAAATTATGACCCCAGACCAGACGCCATATCTAAAAGTGGCCAAATATTGGTAGATTTTATTTTATCTTCTTGCACAAGGGGAACAGCAGAAAAAACATATTCTATAAAGCTTGACCTCAATGCCCTTCCACATATAACATATGTGGAAGGGCGTATATTGAACCCTGTAGTGACTTGCCTTTGGCACCACAAAAAGTAAAATGCACCCACCACATTTTAGCCATCGTGGGCCATCTCCAACCAATACGCAACTCCTCCGCGACGCAGCGCGAACCCTGCCCCCCCCCCCCCCCCCCCCCCCCCCCGTGCGGTCGCATGGAATTCCGTCCTCACCTCTCAAGGGTAGGGAATGCCTTTTCGGACCCCCCGCAGTCCGCACCCCTGAGGTTTTTGCAGTGGTTGTAAAAGAAGCGGCTCACCAGCGCCTCCGCGGGGTCTTTGAAAATCATAACCACCCGGTAGCTGTCTATGTCGTCCACCTGGCGGAGGGGTGGGATGGTAGCAATCGCGTTGGATTAGGATTGGGTACGTAGCCGCGAGAAGGGGATAGGATGAGGGGCTGACAGGATATGTTCCCGCGCGCAATACATGCCTCAGTCGCTGGAATAACGATGACTACGACTACAAACATAGCAACAACGATTTCAACAGCACACGAGACCCATAGCACGCATCACACAACACACCACACACCAAAAACATTACGCACCGCCTTCCCGCTAGCTGGGAAATCCCCCTCCGGGAAGCCATAGCCGCGGAAGTCCAAACCCTTTCCCATCCGCCCTGGCGTGACTCCCCTACGAGACTCTTTCACGAAGAGCTTGTCCGCCGGCTTCGGGTCATGGATGTGAAACACCTGTGATATGAGGATCACAGGCCGTTGGTAGAGGGGGTGTACCAAACGTAAGAGCCTAACTCGTAGCAGGCGTCTTTATGTGAGTCACTTTTGCAAGCGCTAGAAATACGCCACCCGAAAAAAAAAACGATCATAGATGCAGCTCTATTTTACGCGCTATCCTGTAGTAAATGGGCTACGCAATATAGATAGATGGATGGATAGATAGATAGATAGATAGATAGATAGATAGATAGATAGATAGATAGATACAGGGTAGTCCCATTCAGTAAAGGTCGATGTTAAGTATCAATGGTCCACGAGGGAAGAAAGGGCCGAAATGTTCCCGTCATAAAAAAATGTAAGGCACGAACAACCGTGGTGGGGGTACGGGAGAAGAACTTGCTACTGCAAGTGACCCCGGGTCTGAGCTACGACTATTAATAGGGCAGTAGACAAGAGACAAAAAAGAAGAGCTACAGTAAGAAAATAAACGGGATGGGAAAACAACAAACGAAAACAAAAGAAACAAAAAAAAACACACACACACGTAAAAGGGAAAAACAGAAAACAAAAAACAAGAAACACAAAAAAAAAAAATACAAAAAAATACAAAAAAAATACATAAAAAAACAGGAAACAAGAAACAAAAAAACAAAAAAAAAAAAACACACAAAAAGCAAAAACACAACACAAAGTCAGAACAGTTTTTCCTCCTCAAACGAAATAAATCGTAAACTACTGTAACTAACCATTTAGTGCTGCGCTGCACAGAAACGCAACTATAACTCCACTTCCAAGTAAATTGTCCCCAACACGTGACTGCGGTTCTAACCCCTTCCACTATGTGCTGGTCGGAAATATAAGGACCGTCTAGACATTAATATGAATACCGATCGTTCGTTATATTTACGACCAGGGTGGAACACAAAATGATAGGAGTGGTCTACATAATGACAGCTGTTGACTACAGTAGTATTTTGAGGCATAAGAATAGAGTGCCTCTTCACGGGTCATGACCCCACCCTTTTGAGGCCTCCGGTCAGGAACTTTTTTTTAATTATGATGGGTTGGGTCAGGAAGCTTTAGAAATTTCACGGGTCGGGTCGGGTCACTTTTCCCGACCGAAACCGACCTGACCCCACCGGACCGGACCGGACCGAACCCGATCCTACCCGACCCGACCCGACCCGACCCGACCCGTGAGTAGCCTCGAAAATCAATCTTCCCTACCGTGGCATGGCTCTCATGTCCTCACCTCTTTGACCATGCCCCTCCCTCGCTCGCTCAGCCAGCCCCCGAGCATCTTGCTCCCGCTGCCGCCAAAGGACACAACGTAGTACGTTCTGGGGCGCTCCCTCAAACTAAACCCTACGTTGGCCCGACCCCACCCGCCGCCCGCCGCCCCACCCCCCCACGCTTCGGTCGCCGACGCAGCAGCTTCGACAGCGGCCATGGAGCCGTCTCTCGTCGGCGCGTGCAAAAGTGTGGCAAACGCGGCGCGATTTTGTGGCGGCGGTTTCCCCCGCATCCACTCCGATTGTAACGCCAATTCTTGGCCTGGAAAACTCTCTTGAGGGGCGGGGGGGAGCAGAACGTGCGTGCATTCTTGGTACAGCGCGCAGGCTCGCATGGCCCGCTCGCAGTACTCAAACTGGCCTGGATACTCCCAGGTCCGACCACAGCACCTCCCTCTCCCTCTCCCCCTTCCCCCTCCGCTTCGTCTCCCCCTCCCATTTTCGCTTTGTACAACTCCTTTCCTTGTCCGAGGGAGGCAGGGAGCATGAAATTATGCATGGGGACGCTGGTGAACGGTGTCGACTGCTTCTGCTTCTGTTTCAGTTTCTGCTGCTGCTGCTGGAGGCCGGCCGCCAGCGTCGGAAACTCGTCCGTCTCGGTGAGGGAGCAGGGGAAGTGGCCTACCTCCGTGGCCGGCAAGTAACCGCCGCCGTCCTTTCTGGGCCACCACAAAAAGTCGTCGATGTTGTTGCTGAACCCCGGCTGTCCGTCGCCGCCATCACCACCCCCACTGCCGCCGCCGCTGCCGTTGCCGCCATCGCTTCCGCCGACTTCGTCACGCGTCGCAGGTCTGGCAAGGATCTGCAGCGGTCTATCTCGCCCCAGGGGGAGAGGCAGCGACGACGGCCGCGGCGGCTTGCTCGTCCGGCCAGCGCCTTCTCGGACCCCTCCCTCGCCATCGCCACCGCCAGCATTAGCGCCGCCACTACCACCTGAACCAACGCTGACACCAGCACTGGCACCAGCCAATCCCACCACAGGGCTCCCTCGATTAAGGCTACCTCCAACACTCCCACCATCACCGCCACCACCGCCGCCACCGCCGCCACCGCCGCTACTCGCGCCACCTATCTCCTCGAAAGCGATAGGAACAACTGGATTTTTCTTTTCAGATTTCCCTACAGGCACAAGCGTTTTCTGAGCACTTTCGTTTGTCCCGGACCCGGACTGTCCGGCTCCGTTTTTTCCTTGCCCCTCGTCAACACGGTGGAACTGAGTTTCGACACAAAATCAGGCGCGGGTGGAGGGGGGGGGGGGGGGCAAGCAAAGGGGGGGGGTCGGCATCGCGGCCGATCGCACGACAACTATTGAGTGACGAAGGCGGCGGAGACTCGTCATACAAATATGGGGGAAGATAGTATTCAGCAGCAAACAAGGTTAGTAAAATATAGAGGGGCACGGGGGACACGGTATTCGGCACCAAATAGGATGTGTCAACAGGGGGGGTTCCACGATTTGGGGTCCATTGTGGGTTCTGATTACTACTATATTATTACTACGTACTGCTATTAATATGGCATATATGCCGTAATGTAGTTCCTGTGCTCGTCGGTCGTACCGATGTAGTCGCGGAGGCGTCGCAGTGTCCAAGTCGCGGAGAGGTCGCCGTGATGAGGTCGCGTGGCGAGGGTCCCTTGTAGCCGTCATTACGGCCGACGTAAAAAAGTAAGCCGAGCAGAGTTCTTCGTTGATATTTAGCAAGGAGATGCTAGAGCTAGTCTGACTCGGTGGGGGGACTTTTTGTCACCCCAGAGTCTGCGGCGGAAAATCTCCCGATCGCTATCTCCCGGGGACGGGTCAATACCGTCAATGACGTGAGACCGCTCGTGACGCGAGATTTGATATTGCTTGACCGGTGACGTGTCCTTCGCGCGTGCGCGTTACGCGATCTACGATATCTCCGACCCTGGCTTCCACAGTAATATATATATATATGTATGTGTGGTTGAACTTGTTTGGAGCCCTGTTTCTCCGTCCGTCCGCTCAAGCTTCTCGATCGCCTACAGCCGCTCTCCGAGACGCGACATTTGTTCTCGGATGAGTGTTCGGCGAACGCGAGCAGAGGAGAGGAAAGGAGAGAAGAGGAGAGGGCGCAAGATGCCGGCACAGGTGGTAAAGATGAGGGCCAACCCCCCAAAGGGTAGGGGGGACCGTAGCTGGACCAAGTCCGGCGGGAAGACCTCATAGCCTAGGCTTTGTTTGTGGGAGAGCTCGCGCGAGTCCCACACTACCCGGAGGAGATGACTCTCCGGGAGGTTATCTCCACCGCACCTGCCCCTAGTCAGGTCGGGTCAACATGCCCAAGCGCCAGTGGTAATAACAGCAGCCTGCTCTGATGTTGCAACGGGAGCTTTGGGTTAAATTGATACACGACACGAAATCTAAACATGGAAGTGTGGTGAGCTTGAGCTTTATTTTATTTTCACCAATCCGCCGGAGGATCGAACAAAAAGAAAAGAAAAGGTAAAAATAATTCCGCTCGACTACTGTACGCATGCAAGGTATGTATGATGTATGCCGAAATCACGATTGCCTGTCAGCAACATCATCGATCCCCATCTCATGGTTTAGAAAATCCACCGCGGATAGATTCCTCTCATCTCTCATGTATGACCTACAACAGCAGCAACAGTGTTCATGCTGTCAGGTGGGAGCCGTATACAGATTATGTAATAAATGCTGTGCAGATTACAGTATACGGCATCTCTAACCCGACAGGTTAGAATCTACAGCAGTAAGTAAATGATTATCACTGCAGTACCTGGCAGTACATCGCGGCCTGTTCGACAAGGTTGTTTTCACAGCAATACTCGTAGCACGTACCTGGTACGATCGTACGTACGTACGTTATGATATGTACAGACGTACGTACCAGGCATCATACGTCTTACTATTAATAGAGTGTTTGCTTTGCGACAGAGGTACGTAGAAAAAAAAATACTTTACTTCCGCTAAAAAAGTGAATTTCCTTCCCTTCCTGATTTCGGCGTGTTTGCGAGCGAGGTAAACCCAATCCTGCAGGCGACGCCTCCGAAAATAAGAAGGGAAGGGGGGACGTGAGGCAACGCGGCAAACAAAAAAAGAACCAAAACAAAAAAAACAGCGTGCGAGTAGCAACGGCAGCCCAGCAACGTTTCGGCCGCAGGGTTGACCGCGGTGCCACCACTGCCATCCCACGACTGCAAGCAGCAGCACAGCAAGCGGCAGCTAGCTAGCGCTAGTCGCAGCTAGGGGCAGCTTGAGCAACAAAAACAACAGCGTCAGCACCATCACCAGCAAGCATAAGCATCAGCATCAACCAGCTTCCATTTTTTAATTGCTTGCTGCTGCTGCTGCTGCTGCTGCTGCTGCTGCGTTCGGCCTACGCACGTCACAGCGCCGGCGCGCTCCGGCCCGCCGCCGCCGCCGCAGCCGCAGCCGCTGCTGCCGCTGCCACTGCTGCCGCTGCGGCAGCTGCGGCTGCTGCTGCTGCTGCTACTGCTGCAGCCGCAGTGTGGTGAAATCGAAATGATACACGAGCTGTCATGCTGCCGCGCTCTGTACGAGCGCGAGTACGAGTACCAGTGTGAGTACGAACCCTGTTTCGGGACGACGCATCCTCCACGTCTTCACCAAGAGGGGGAAAACGTGCACCGTAGCAGCAGGGGCGGCCCGCTCGCACAATCCAACCCCGCTTGTGCGCGCTATACTCAAGCTACACCTCTCGAGTCTCTGTGCTCCCAGCGGTTTTTGTGATGCGTACAGCAAGCAGCATGGCGGTATGGAAGATGCTTGGTGTTTTGATCCTTCGAGATTTGAGATGCGTTCTGCGTCGGGATACTGCTCGGTGCGTGTGGGCCAATGAAACAGAGAGCCAAAAGCTACCGCAACTTTTGATGAAATCCTGACTTCGCTGAAGCACTTTTTCGCCTTTTTTTCAGAAATTTACTTCAAAAACTTACCTCGGGAGAATTTTTGGAGGTGTTAAAAGTTGAAAAAAAAAATCGCAAACACTCTACATGGTACTGTAGATAAACATCATTAAATATACATAAAATTCAAGAACATCGCGATATTGGACCTTTAGAGCTAAATAATGTGCCTCACGAGTTTTATACGGACCTCGGGTATAGGCGATATTTTCGCGATACGTGGTCCGCAACACACAAATATATGCTTGGGGTATTTACCCCACGCATATATTTGTGTTCTCTTTTTCGTTGGTAGAGCCGAATTTCAAAATTGGAAACAGCCTGTCCCCTCTAATCGGTATCCGATCATTACCCTGCCAGCACAACAGCAGCAGCAGCAGTCGTGGCCGCCACGACTTGGTTGGATGAGTACGGCAGACGGGTGATCCCTTGGTCGGGGAGAGGCGGATGCACGGGATGCCCCGGTTCAGCGGCACCAGCACAGCATCCGGTGCTCTGGCTGGGCGTCTTTCTGCCGGAGTTGCCCCAAACCCATGTCCCCAACACGGTACGCCCCACCTTATCCGGGAACAAGCGGGTAGCACCAACCCGATCTTTAGTTTTTGGCGGACACGTCTTAGCACGAGCACGAGACGCGTCCGAGCTGCGCCCTCGTCTGTGCCAAGAGCCAAGTCCATGGTGTACGCGGGCGCGGTAGCCTGCCGAGCTACGTAGAGAAACAGCTGCTGCAGCAGCAGCGACGTCCTCCAACCCATGCGGTGCTCTACGCGTTTGTGCACTTGCTGACTAATTTATTTCAGCCGTGTTTTATCTCACGTTGTTCTGGCAAGAAACCCGATACTGAGTTTTAAATCGAGGTATTTGCGTGTACGAAAATCGCGATATTGAATTCGGCGCAAAGAGTCGAAAGATCACCCTCTCTTGAGTTTTATATATGTCTATTGGCAACAGCTCCCAATGAGCACGTGGTATTAAGTGCCTTCTTCGTACTCATAGGGCGTGTGGGCGCGACTTAACTTGAACGAGTGCAACATGAAGCGAACATGCCCGGATCTCTTGATCACCCCGCAGCTATACCTACGGGAATGAAGTGGCCGAAGTACTTGTAATACTCGTACACACTGGGCAAGGTGTACGTACACGGACGGTATATGCTATTGATACTATTAACATATACTGCTGTGTAGTACCGCCGTAGGACGTGCGCAGTCCATCCCACCCCCGACTACACCGGGCATTTGAAGGTCCCCCCAACACTCTGCAGCTCATGAAATCTGCACGGTGGATGCGGCTTTACCACCAGGATGGTCAAGCCCCAAGCTAAACCGACCAACTAACTCCAGCACACCTTGACCTTGCGATGGTTGTAGGTGTACACATTCAGCAATGTGGCCCCACTGAGTACCATCAAGCACACCCCCCAGAAGGAAGGCAAGCGAGGCTGATAAGATGCTTGCTGCCGAGCCCGTCGACCTGAAGGAGACAGCGGCTGCGACCGGTGGTGCATCCCGTACAGGCCCGTAGACAGAGAGAGGAAGTATATGCGGCTACCTTCTGTCTCGTGGGCCTCACAGCAGTACGCAGTTCTCTGTAGCTCTTCTACGAGAGCGCCGCGGCGCCGGTCTCGGGCTTGCTCGTTTTCTCCGCTTCAGAATTCTCCGAACCAAAACGCCTTGTAGAACAATGGAAACCGATGGCAATCACGAGAGAACCATGCCCACCAATGAGGATGACTAAGTCATCCTCATTGATGCCCACACAGAGAACAAGACTCACTTCACTGGAGCAACACAACAAGAGACGCTGGCTGACGGTACTTGTTTGGGCTGATGGTACATGTTTGGGACAATTGCGCGTAGGCGATTCGATGCAAACCGTTGTGGCTGAAAACTGCTGTGGCTATTGTTTCTCCACAGTCAGAATACAACACGGAACATGGTGGTGTGTTTGTATGTAGTCTGTGTACCTCGAAAAAAAACAAAAAAAAAAGGAAAAATTTGAGAGACCACATATAAAAACAGGATCATCGTATTATTAGATTTGGGATTATTTAGGGATTTGGGATTTTTAACTGTGGGCGTACGAACGAGTGTTTTTTATATATGTGAAATGAAAAGGTTTCAACATGTTACAACATCATATCATTATCCCTTGTTCGGGTTATATAGTATCAGTGCGCAGAATGATTAATTAAAATTGTCCTGTTGACCCGGGCAGCATCCAGTGGAGCCGCTGGCCTATATCTTTGTCATGACAAGGAATTACATACAGAATACGCGCGTTCGGTTTATCATACGTAATACTTGTAAAATTCGGTAAAAATGAAATATGGACGAGACGTATTACGCAGCTTGCAAAGTTGAGTATCAACTATTCAATCAGTCGAACTCACAGCTGACGTATTTCAAATTTTATAAAATATATTAGTACTGTGTGCAGCCGCTTATGTTTGCACCCAGAAATTAATTATGGCGTCGTTGGCAACGTTTTCGCAGCCAGTACTTCCGTCGTTGCCGGAAGAATCCCCAGATACGCCTATTAATAGTTAATAGTTCATTGCACTTGCCGACAACGGAACCGGGGCCACACCCCTGACGACCCCCCTTTCCCTTGGGGGGTCAAGAACACCCGTCACAGAAGATTTGCCGGTACCGGGAGAGGTACCACCCCAGACACCAGGGCTTGTGCAGCTACCGCCACCGCAGCAGCAACAATCGCCGTACCCGAGGCCTGGCGGACAGTTTAAGACTTGGCATAGATGCATAGTCGAATACCTTAGGGAGTTCCGAGCCACCGAAGGGTCAACGGAACTTGCCCCCTTCCTTGGTGTTTGGAGTTGAGACCGCGCCGTGGTCCACTGCTGCAAAAAAGGCGGGGAAGTGGTACCGGGGGATCCTCGAAGCAGCCGAACGGTTCATGGTGAGGTGGTACGAGGCTGAGGCTGAGCTGAGTAGGCAGCGCCGCGCATCCGCCGTGGGTGGTGTCCAAGGGAATGGGGGGAGGGGGGGCAACAAGAGGAGTGGCAGAAAACCCGACTAAGGGAATGCGGAGAGGGGGGGAGGACAGGAGAAGAAGGGAAGCTGCAGTGGACGAAAGTAGGAAGGAGATGGCAGACAGGGTAGCAAGGTACCGGGCAGACTAAGAAGTAGAGCATGCCTATACTACTCATGCCACCAAATGGTGCAGCTGGTTCGAACGTGGTCTTCCTTTGTCTTCCTTTTTTTTGTTTTTTGTTTTTTGTTTTTTTTCATTTTATTTTCTTCTTTTTGCGCTGACCCTATGTGATTTTCATTTTATTTCTTTCTCTTTCTTTCTCCGATTGATAAGCCTTATTGCATGAGTCGTGTGGCGTGGGTGGATGACGAGCCTGCTTGGCTTGTTTTTTTATTGTCTGACGCCGAGGGGACAGGCATAGTTGACGAACGCTGGACGGAGGGAGCAGACAGGGTAGCAAGGTACCAGGCGGACTAGCAGGAGACCCTGGCTGTGCTACTCGTACCATAAACTGCTGCCGCTGCCTGGAGGATGCTTCGTGCTTTGGTTTGCCTGTTATTTTCCCTTGGTTCTTAGTCTTACTCTGTTTATAAGTATTAATAGTGGTGTTTTTCTTCTTTTCCCTTTTTTTCCCCAGCTCGTTCTTTTCAAGTGTCTGCCAGATCCCCTGCGGGGGGGGCACGATGGTTTGTTTCTTATATTTTTTTCTTGTTTCTTTTTCTCTTTCGAATTGTCTTCTTTGTTTTTTTTTGTTTTTTGTTTCTCTTTTTTTCGTTTCGCTTCTCTATGCCATGGAACGTGTATGTCGTGCCTGTCGTATGCAGTACCTGGTATGATGACATGGCATTGCATTGCATACGTGGCAACGTAGTATCTCTGTGGCGTAGCTTTGTGATCACAGGACTTGTATCTCTCTAGGATTGAAGAATCGACACGGACACTGGTTGTGCTGGATGTCGACGGGTAGAAAGCACGGTTTAGTAAGGAGAAAACAACAACTATGCCGCCGACAGCGCAACCGCCGGTGCTCGTGTCGCGCCCACTACATCCTCCAAGAAGGGGGCAGTCTCAACCGTCGATACAGCCTCCCCCAACCATACCGGTGCCCGTATCGACCCCCCCGACGGCATTGCTACCGTCGCCAGATGCCTCTCCGTTCACCAGGCCACCCCAAGCGTCATCGCCAAGCCCGTCGCAGTCGCCGTCGCTGCCACCGTCACCGGCGCTGCCGACAGCTGGCCTCCGTGCGACAGCGGAACCACTTTTGACACCGGGTATGGTCCTTGCGGTCGAAACACCATCGCAGGCAGCGGTCAGGACGACACAATCGGCGCTACCAAGGCTGTCACGGCCGACGTCCACACGGATGTCGCGCCGACGTCCGAATTGCCCCGTCGCCGCTACGCCTTCGCCGACGCCCGTAGAAGATCAGCTCCGGGAGGAAGTCACGGAAGACTGTAGTGTATGTTACGAGACCTTGGCCGCCCCGATGGTGGTATATTTAGGAAGCTGCCCCCATCGACTACATATTCCATGCTACGCCGCACTCAGAGTCAGGACGCGGGCTAATCTGAGGTGTCCAGCGTGCCGAGCGATCATAACGATCAATGAGACCGACAGGATGGCGCTGCCATCAACACAGCAATGAAGTTATGGTAGAAGCGCTGGCGATCGTACAGCAAGAGATTCTGGCTAGCGGAGGAGCGGAGGCACCAACAGGGACCACAAGAGGCAAGAGGAGGCGGCGAGTGATGTGCAGCGTTTGTCACGGTCTGGTTGAGGCGACGGCCTGCGTACAAGTGTCTTGTTCGTGCAAGGTACACCGCTGTTGGGCTCTAGGATTCTGCGAAGACGCAATTCCCCGAGCCAGGATTTTCGGTGGGGTACACCAAGTCACGTGCCCAAATCCAGCCCTGCACGAGGATCAACAAGAGGTGGATCTACACCTCCTCTTCGAACAGATTCGAGCTCTCGGCAGGTCGGTAGACACGGCAGAAGAAAGCGCCACAAGAGACAGGGTCACCGCTGCCGAGCTCCGCCTCATGGGAAGGGTCTAAATTACTCCAGAAATGGTGGATTTATCAAGGAGCGCCACAGAGCGAGGCGAGGAGGACATACAAGGAGAATGGCATGGCACGACCCCCCAGCCGCAGACGCAGGCGCCGTGTGAGGCCTTAAACAGGCCCATGGAGGATGACCAGCGGTTTGCTTTTTGGTTGCTGGATCGTTCACAGGAGTTTTGCCACAGAAAGCGTGGGGGGGGCAGACGGCAGGGGAAACGATCGGTTTGGGGTGGCTATCCCAGGAGGGACAGGAGGGCCACTTCGTACAACGTTCCGGCTCACGGCAATAGTGCCCAGGCTCCACCTGAGGTGCGACCGCACTACCGCAGAGGGTGTGCACCAACAAAGACAGATAGAAACACTGTGGAGATCACTAGAGTCGGGTGTCGACCGAACCCACGAAATTGTCTCTGAAACAATTTTCGTTGGGTTTAGTGTGCCCAGCAAGAAATGTGTTCAACTTTAATGTTGCGCACGCCGAGATTAACATCTTAGAAACAGATGTATTCATTGATTTTGCTGGAAACGGCCAGCGTGGTCAGGCCATCGGGCGAACCCCTGGAATGCGCCACCGGGAGTGGAAAATGCCAGGTCCTCGCTGGGGCTGCGATAGCGCGAGGCAGCGGCGGACCGCGTCAAACCCGAAAAATGAATATAATTTCCACAAACTACATCGGCTGGCGAGATTCGGCGGCAGGGCACTGGATGTATAGTAGACATATATACAAGGGGGGCTTCGCCGCGGCGGGCTGACGCCCGCCTGCGGCTCCGCGCATGCCCGTAATGGCTAAGGGCGTACTGGTGTGCAACTCGAGGCTGTTAGTGCGACAGCAGTACTGCCAAAGGGTGCATGAAAAAAAACAATTTTTCAGCGAAGAGAAAGAAAACGCTGCACACACGAGAAAAAAAAAAACATTACCATCCGCCATCCGGCCCAACAACGCAATACTCGTTCGTATACAGCAGCAAGCAGCACTACAAAGTACTACGTACGAGACGCTCGGCGTCCGTACTATGTACTTCCTGTGCAGATATACAATTAGTTGAGCAGCAGTCGATCGAGTTAGTCGACAGTACGAAGCGCTGGCGATTACGTTGGTGCAGGAAGTTCAGCAGCAGCAAGCAGCAGTAGCATAGCGTACAGGTACATATCGTACGAAACTTACGCTGGCACGAGACCTCCGCCGAGACGCCATATAAATGTCAATTGCGAGACGGTACTCGTACAACTTCCGAAGCAGATGGATCCGTCTTTCAGCTTCAAGATGCGGAGATACATCACCGAGAGGAGTTGACTTGCACAATAACCATGCTCACACGGGGGTCCGCAACGAAAACATGTCGCAGACAAAGCAGCAGCACTAGCACCAGAACATCAGCAGGACAAACACAGTGAGGCACCAGGGCAGCGGATTAACAGCGGCAGCAGCAGCAGCAGCAGTAGCACATCATGCACGCCCGAGGCTACCCGTGGCACAACAGTCGGGGCAGGGGAGCCCGGTGGCGCACGAGGAGGAAGGGCAAAATAATTTATCTCAGGCCGACCAAAATCGTGAGGGGGCCTGCGTGAGCAGCAGAAGCAACAACGGCAGGACAACACAGCAGTTACCCCTAGCAGCAGCAGCAGAGTAGCGGTAGTAGCAGCAGCAGCAGTAGCACATCACTCACGCCCAAGGCCGCCCACGGCACAGCAGTCGAGGCAGGGGAGCACGGTGGGGCACGACGAGGAAGGTTGTGTTTGCGGCCCCGATGAAGTTACATTGTAGTTGGCGAATCTCGTCCCCACTAAAGTCAAGTTGTGGGATCGAGTCTCACCGAGTGCGTGCTCGTGCTCGTAGGAACTTTTTCTTGCGTAAAACCTTGACGAGCGGCAAGCGTGAGAGCGTGACTTGCCCTGGCCGCCGACTGACCGAGTGTGCTGTTGCTCGGTTTCTACTGAAACATTTCAAATAGGTCAGCTGTGCTCAAGACAAGTTGAGTGGTCGATAACTGATTTATCAAAGTCTCGTGGCTAGCGCGTCTGGTTGAAGGCCTTCCTTTGCCTCGTCAGGCCTACCTTTAGCCCCGTCTTTGGCCGACCTACTCCGCGAAGGGGACTGCGTGAGCAGCAACAGCAGAACAATACTGCACCTGCAAGTAGCAGCAGCAGCAGAGCAGCAGCACAGCAGCGGCAGAGCAGCGGCAGTAGCAGCATCAGCAGCAGCAGCATCAGCAGCAGTGCACCACACACGCCCGAGGCCTGCTGCTACTGCCGCTGGACGTTTTTATTTTTTCTCGGGTACACACTCGCGCAGAGCCTAGACGGGGCGCAAAAAGCATTCCAAAGGGTTTGCACGGGACGGGGCACGGATTTCACGGGATTTGCCCAAACTTTTCACGGGGCTAGTTTGCACGGGATCGGGACTTAAACAAAAAAACACGGGACGAGATCGGGATCGCGAACATTTCCACGAGATCAGTTTGGATAGGAACGGGATTTTTAAAATTCCACGGGATCACGGGATTACCGGCGGATTACCTCGTAGCCCGCGGAATCCCGCGGAATCCCGCGGTATGTCCACAACGGGAAAAATCCCGAGGAAAGCCCTGCCAATTTCAAGTCCTAAGTCGCAGTGGTTCACGAGATACGATCTTCGGATAGTTTATCCATTTTGCTGGCGCAGCTCGTACGCGTACGAGACGCTCGGCGTCCGTACTGTATAGAACTACTTACAGATATCTCACTCAGTGAGTGTGCTCGGTTGGTACATATCTGGCCTCTTAGAGCTGCCACTTGGAAATCGCCTCCTTTTATACTTGCCGGACCTTTCCAGCGGGTCTTTGTTTTGTCCATTTCTCTTAGTACTTTCGTTCCTTTCTTCCTTTTTTCTTCTGTCGCTGCGTGTGCGTGCGTGCACTCGGATCACTGCACCGCGGGCGAATCCGGCGCCGTCGCGGGTGTCAGTGGGTGCTGGCGGGTAGAGGGGGGGTTGAAAGGAGCGCGGTCGCCGTTTTCATGGCTAGGCGACGCGTGTGCCTCGAGGAAGCATGAATGGGCTCTGTCTGGCCTCCAACTGCATAATTCGATAGAGTATGTACGACCTATAAGGGCCGTTCGGGATTGCAAGGTAAGATTCAAGCGGTGCTTATTTATGTGACCGGGTTGAGGCTGACTCTGATGGGACCAGAAAACAGAAAACAGAACAGGATTTCCCCTTCATGGTGTTGAAACCCACACAGCCGATGGGAGATGTTATTTGGTATGCCGCAGCAGGACAAAGCTGCGCTTTCAACACACAACACCTACCACCGCCGATGATTCCTCGCTTCACAGGGCACGAGATGGCGCCAAACCTTCGAGGATGTATGCTCCACTTCTCCGAGAGTGCTCGCTATCAAGTATGAGGGTTGTTGATGCTGTGTGGCCGGAGTTCTCGCTGGAGACGTGAGAGCCTGTGGTCCACTTCGGGCCCGTTGTTTTTAAGTCGAAACTGGGTCCCATTTCCGTCTGGAAAAAAAAACGGCCAGAAATGGATCAGGCTCCGATGTCTCGAGCGAGAACTCCGGCCACACAGTTTTAACGATCCTCAACCTTGGTAGTGAGCACTCTTAGAGCAGTGGGGCATACGGCCTCGAAGATTAGACGTCATGCCGTGCCCTGTGAGACGAGAAATCGGCGGCGGCGGCGGGTGCTGTGCGTTGAAAGCACGGGTTTTCATGTTTGGGCAGTGATCGGAAATGGCACATGTCTACCGACGGCACTGCCCTGGGGTTTCTACGCGATGAAGGGAAATCCTATTTTGTTTTCTGGTTTCTGGTTCCATAAGAGTCAGCCTGAGAGAGCTACGCAGTCTGAGAACCAACATTGTCGAGCTGGCGAACGAGGGCCACGGTGAGCACCGGGCTTCACGCGAGGCGGGAGACGGGGCGCACTGTGGCAGAGAGGGAGGAGAGCTTAACCCGGACCGAATCGGTGGCGAGGTGGTCGCGAGAGGGGTGGGCGGGGTACGAGGCTGAGAGAGAAGCTTTGCTATTCGTTTTTTTTTTTTTTGACCCGTGCAAGGTGTTCCAATCAGGCAGAAAATTATTACATGAGGGGACGGGGACTTTTTTTTCTCTCCAGTTTTTTCGGTCTAATTTTCATTGTTTTTGCGGTGCTACCGTGCCGTGCTGTGCTTTCTCCTTCGTGTTCGTACAGACAGCAAGCATATCAAAAGAAGAAAAGGACTACCCTACATGGGGTATGTACGTACGTATGGCATGTGAGCCAGCGTAGCGGGTGGAACCGCCCGCGACGCGAAGCGTATATGGCGTCTGAGCTGTTTTTTTCCTGAATCATGACGGCGGGACTATCGGCATTATCAAGTCGCCAGTTTGCAACTACAATCATAACAAAACTATATTTAATCTTGGACCCATGTCCGCTTCGCATAGTTTGATGTAGATCTCCTTCCTGAGCGAGCGTAGCGGGCGGCGTAGGCCGCTCGCGGAGCGAAGCGCCTTGTACATAGTTGCAGAACCAGAGCAGCGGATGAGCAGCGGCAGCAGCAGCAGTAGCAGCACATCATGCAGGCGCGAGGTTGCCCATGGCACAACAGTCGGGGCAGGGGACCCCGGTGACGCACGAGGAGGAAAAAGCACGATGTCGTTGTCGTACCTCGTCGTAACCGGTACATGTCCATGCCTTTCATTTTTGCTTAGCGGTTACACGATAAAAAACCGCTTTCACAATACACAACCGAAACTCCACGCCTCATGCGATACTGGTGCCCAATGGCAAACGACGAGTACTCGTCATTGCCATTGCTGGTGCCTAATGGAAATGACTACCAGGTATAGTGCTTCCCATTGATGGCAATCGTTGCCATTGCTGCAGCCTGCTGTGTGAAAAAATAAATAAAATCGTAGACACCGTCTGTACCTCCACCACTGTACCGCTCCTCCCGTGGCGTGGACTCATCCGATTCGGTCGAAACCAAAGACCCCGTCTTCTCTGCCTCACGGAGCCTGGTCGCCCGGCGTGCCCAGCAGCCGAAGAGGCTCGTGACGCTCGTTTCCCGACCATATGCTAGCCTACGAACCTGAACATTTTTGCGCGAAACTCGTGCTTTCACACGGAAAATAGCCCGAATCGGAATTTCGACACTCGTTTCTGGAACGCCCAGCCCTCAGCGCACAAGCAACGGCGGAGCATAAGACCGGCCACCCCAGCTCATATCCCCCACATTCTTGCCCCCATGAGCTGTCGAAAGCCGCGGAGGATTCGGCCTCCCCCGTTTCGGGAGAAGTGGTCCAATCTGGGTGCTGGCATCGAAAGCAGAATATTTTTACCGTCACAAGCGAGTATAGATGCCGGTTGACGGCGCATCAACAGGCAGCCGTCAAGGACATCCCAATGCTCAAAACTATTGTATTTCAGGAGAGGGTCTGGCGGGTCAAAGGTAGGCCTGACGGGGCAAAGGTAGGCCGTCAACCAAAATCGAGACTGTCATAAATCAATATCGACAAATCAACTCATCCCACTCACAGCTAATGTTTTTACAAAAAGCTTCTGCAAGAAACGAGCACAGCACACCCAGCTACAAATGTCAAGGACACCCTAACGGTAAAAACTATATATTTTGGAAAATGGTTTGACGGGCCAAGAGTAGGCCTGACGGGGCAAAGGTAGGCCGACAACCAAATTCTTTGGCCACGAGACTGTCATAACTCAAGTATCGATCACTCAACTGGTCCAACCCACAGGTTACGTATTCACACCCGGCCAGCCGGCAGTCAGGGCACGGTGCAAGCACACCCGAGGCCGCCCCCGACACATTCGGGGTCGGGGATTTTGATGAGGCAGTTTCGTCGCGTGAGGTGAACCTCATCTCGCGCTAGCACGAACAACGCAAAAAAATACGTCTAAGAAACGCTGAGGAGCGCTGAGAGCACAGGGCCAACAATATCGTATAATCTAATTATATACATACATTTCCGGTTGAAATATTTTTATAAAAAATGAAAAGAAATGCAGGAAAAGCAACCCAGCCAGCAATCTCCACAATGCGGGAAGTTGTACACTACTAACAGTGTCGCTGTGCTTTAATTTAAGTCCGCGTTTCTCGAAACGATCGCGTTTCTTTTCTCGTGTGGGCGTCGATTGCTACTGTTTCTTATTTAATTCAGTTGATATCTCCTATCTTGTCGACCAGTTTGAGCTGCATTTCTTACATCAAATTTCTTATTTTTCGTGCCTTGGTTTTTCACTGGCATGCATACCGGTATTTCTTAACTAGCGGGCCTTAACTGTAGTCGAGGGCGGCCGGGGATTGGGATATCAGGCACCTAATTACTCCCCCTCCCTCGGAGTCGATTTTTTTTTCTCGTTTTCCCCTCGTTTCCCCCGCTCTATTTCGTGTGACACACCAGAGACGCGTACTCACTCGTACTACCCTCACATCAAGTGAAATGACGCAACATCCTATCGCATCCCTCGTACGACATACCAGTACCTGGTAGTATTCACTCCTCATACGTACACGGACTGTGTGTCGTGCATGAGGCCATATATAGCCCTTACGAGTAGTACGCGCTATCGAAGTCAGTGTCACTAGTATCACACTCTGACACAGCTTGCAAATATGAATTTCGACGAAACCCTCGATCTCACTTACAGCTGTTGTTTTTATTTTATTGAGTATTGAACCTGGTATTGTTATGTTCTACTCGGTTGTATACTGCATGGTCATGTGGTAGACGGGCATACAATACTGGCTGGCATGCACTCGTAGTTCAGCGTAGTCGCACCGTTCCACGGTATAGCCAAAGCAATCCACGAGGTAAAATGTGAGCGTCGAAGACTGCTGTTCCCGATTTTTTTAGACAAGTGGCGTACAGGAGGTGTACAGAATCAGGTATATAGGCAAGGCGAGGTGTCAATGGTTCCAGGCGCAGTCAGCGGTTGGTTTCCCCATTGGAATATCGTTGCGAGGCTATACACAGCGAGCGGAAGATATCTGGGATCTATCCATCCATCTGATCAGGAAGGAACCTACATCTTGATCCGCCCAAGCTCGGCGATCTACAGTAGTAATAGTACACCACGTACCGAAGCAAGAAAATAACGCACCCCGCGCTTCATGCCGCAAGTATCATTGACCATCGTTACAGTACTCCTACCGGATTGCACGCCCTTCGCCGCGGGCGTTTGACGCAGTCCCACGAGTAGCTTTACTGGGCGAGTGACGTCACTTCCTATATCGAAGCGCGTTTTCTCTGCGCGCGCCCCGCCCCCTGCTGATGACCTGTATGTAAATGTCTCAGCTGCAGAGTGCTTGACCGGTTTGCGCCGAACCGCGCCGCACCGTGAAGCGCGACTTCCATCCGCATCGCACTGCAAACACTTTGAAGCGGTTTGAAGGATGGAAAGCGTGTCGCGCGCGCGCAACACGAGCGGCAAGCGTGCAGTGCGCGGCGTGCGCCGGAGGTCATTCCTCGCGTAGGGGGCCCTCGGACGCCTAAAAATGCGATGTATGCGCGGATAATATGTGCCCGAGAGTACTTTTGACAAGTGCGTTTGACCCTTATAAACGTTTTTCTTCGGTTTCGGCGAACGAGAAGATCTGTCCCGAACAAAAAAAATCGCCTCCGGCGACAAACACACGCGCAAAGTTTGTGTCGCATGCGGCGAAAAAACGTCAATAGTCACATACAGGAGGAGCAATGTTATAATTTACGAGCGAGAGGGGGGTGGCGCTATGGGACGGCGCCCTTTCCTCCTCATTGTACTATTTTTTATCGCGAAAAAAAAACGGTGTCCTTCTCTTCATGAGGAAAAGTCAACACAGCTTAGACACAAGACAAGTCATCAACAGAGAGTACGTGCTACGAGTAGGCTATTAATTCCAAGACAAAGGAGGACAGCACAGCTTAGCCACGAGCCAAGCCATCAACAAAGATAATACTTTATTTGGTAATATTGCTGAAGAGGAGACGGGTAGTTTTAGTTTGTGGTAACCGGTAGTAGCGGCGGGGCCGGGATCGACAATGCCTCCAAGTCAAGCACGACAGACAACGAGCTCTCTCCCACCGAACGTTTCAAAGCCTCCTCGCGCGAAGAAAGTCTACCCATAGTATAGGGCGGTAAAAGCCAACAAACGTCCAAGGACGCTCCGCAATAAAAAGGTGCCCTATCGATAGTCCCACCCACGCTCATCTCCCACCGTCTCGCAACCAACGCGATGATACCTCCCTCCTTCCCTCCCTCCCTCCCTCCGCATAATTTAGCGCCTACAAAAATCAGCGCAACGCCGCAACTGGCCGTTCCGATCATCGCATGCACGACTCGTCACACGCACATGACCGACCAACGGCATCACTGTGTTTTTGCCTGCCTCTACCTTCAACTCCGCCCCCCCCCCCCCATCCCCCTGTCCAGCTACTTTCTAACCGATGATTGCCTACATACATCATGAAGGGCGCAGCCAGCGTCAGCCAGCTGGCACGAACGCAGCATCGAAGAGTGAGTTTTTCCTCCCTAGTGAACACTTTGCGAGTGCGGCAAGGCACCGGAGTTCTTACGTCATCCACGTCAACAAACAGCCGTCGTGAGCAAAAAATAAACAAGCAAGCGAGCAACAAGCCAAGCAAGCAAACAAATATCAAGCAAGCAAGCCAGCAAGCAAGCAAGCACAGAAGAACGTTCGCACGCAAGCAAGGGAGGCATGCAAGCAAAACGAATAAGCAAACAGGCAAGCAAGCCAAACACTACTACTGAAGAGCAACAAACAGCCAACACGAATTACAAGTTGCGCAAAAAACCTATGGCTCCTGCTCTTTTACCTATTTACGGCAATAGGTTTCTGCTGCTACTCCTGCTCCCGCCTGTGTCGCGTCCTCCTCAAAGAAAGAGCAAACGACTAGTGACCCCGAAATTCAACCACAAAGCGGAACACGTACGGAGGACGTGTGAAAGGTGCACGCATATAACGGTATAGTAACACAAATTAATGCACGGGGGATTGCCACGATGGACGTCCAAGATAAAAGGGGGAAAAAAACGAGGACGCCGCACAATGCTCGAATCGCAGATGTATGATACCGATGATAACGCACCAACTCGCTCCCGCAAACTGACCGGAAACAGCGAGGGGCGTGACACTTACTCTCACTTGTTCTTTTGTACGGCTCATTTCTCCGAATCAGATCCAAAGGAAAAAAAACGCGAGAGAAACGCCTCTTCTCAGATCGGGGGGATCACAGAAACAGCGACGGCCAACGGAAAAAAATCTAGTGTTGACCATTGCCTTTAGTCTCACCGAACTGCAAACTAGCCGCAACATTCGCCAAGCCCTTGCTGCCCCCCCCGGCACCCCCCCCGGCACCCCCTCCTATCTTTCGTTTGATGGAGCTCACCAAGCATGTCACTCGCCCCCACCTCACGGCGCTTCGCGCTTGGTGCAAGCAAGGTCTGCCTGGTCGGTGTTAAAAGCCGACATGCTCTCTCCGCCCCGGAAATGGTAGGGATGCGAGGGTCTATGGTCACACGACCACGGCTTCGGATGACAGTAGCACCCCCCCCCCCCCCCCCTCCCCACCGCTCCCATGTATAGTATGTGCCAGCAGCTCCCCTGTTATCACAGGCAGCTCCGAACAGTATTCGGACAGATCTAGATCTCCTCTAATTGTCGATATGGGACCATGTGCGACACAGATCCCATCCGGAAAATAAGCCCGCGAGAGCCGCGATCCACAGGATCCTACCGGGAAAAAATCTCGAATCTGAATGGCGCAAAATCATACCAGGTATAAATCAAGGAAACGTTATCGGCTGTCTCGAAAGATCTAGACCGGGCAAAACGAGTTGTGAAAAAAAAACGTCCAGATCCCCCGAAAATAATGTGGGAGGTGTCTTGATAGCCTCGGAAGATCTAGAACATTTGAAATTGGGGGGGGGGACATCCAATCTGGGCTTTCGTCTTTGTCTCTGTCCGAATGTTATGAAACATTTTTTTTATCTCTCCTCACTACATAGTGAGCACAGCAGCCGCGACCACGAGCCCCAGCACCCCCGCGGTGTAGACCGCGTACGAGGGGAGAGCGGTAACCACGCCGACGTTAGCGTTCGTAACGCCGTCCTCGTCCGTGACAGAGGGGGGGGGAGATGCACCGCCCCTGGTTGCATCCGTCCCGACTTGGGTGGGTGCCGCTGTGGGAGCCGCTGTAGGAGCCTTGCTACCCCCGCCGCCAATACCCCCGCGGCTACCGGCCTCAGAGGAAGAGCTGGTAGAAGACGAAGGAGAGCCAGTTTCAAATCCATTGCCGCCGGCGCCGGTGCCGGCGCTGCTGCCGCCGGGGGAACCCGCGCTGGTCGGAGCAGCGGTGGCACCGGGCGAAGGAGTATCCAACGTTGAACTGGAGTAAGACGTGGGGATATCGATGCACCTCACGGAGACCGTGGGGGGGGAAGGCGTACCGTCGGCGTTCACACCGGTGGGAGAGAGAGACCCGCCGCAGTCTGAGTAGTCGGAGCCACTGCCGCCAATACCGCCGCCGATACCGCCACCGCCACCGCTGCCGCCGTCCCCGGAAGCCGGGGCGGCGCTGCCGCTAGAAGGTGCAATCGGGGCAATCCCGCGGTCACCATTCTCGCCGCCACCGCTAGAAGTCGGAGCGTTTTCGGTCGGCCCGGAGACAGGCTGATCACTCCCGGTGGTAGGTCCCGAGGCGCTAGGCTCGGCGTCGCTGCCAGAAGGTGCTGCCGCGGAGGGTGCCGCGCCCCCGCCGGTGGTAGGTCCCGAGGCGCTAGGCTCGGCGTCGCTGCCAGAAGGTGCTGCCGCGGAGGGTGCCGCGCCCCCCGCCGGTGGTAGGTCCCGAGGCGCTAGGCTCGGCGTCGCTGCCAGAAGGTGCTGACGCGGACGGTGCCTCCCCCCCGCCGGTGGGTCCCGAGGCGCTAGGCTCGGCGTCGCTACCAGAAGGTGCTGACGCGGACGGTGCCTCGCCCCCGCCGGTGGGTCCCGAGGCGCTAGGCTCGGCGTCGCTGCCAGAAGGTGCTGACGCGGACGGTGCCTCGCCCCCGCCAGCGGGTCCCGAGGCGCTAGGCTCGGCGTCGCTGCCAGAAGGTGCTGACGCGGACGGTGCCGCGCCCCCGCCGGTGGTAGGTCCCGAGGCGCTAGGCTCGGCGTCGCTGCCAGAAGGTGCTGACGCGGAGGGTGCCTCGCCTCCGCCGGCGGGTCCCGAGGCGCTAGGCTCGGCGTCGCTGCCAGAAGGTGCTGACGCGGAGGGTGCCGCGCCCCCGCCGGTGGTAGGTCCCGAGGCGCTAGGCTCGGCGTCGCTACCAGAAGGTGCTGACGCGGACGGGTGCCTCGCCTCCGCCGGCGGGTCCCGAGGCGCTAGGCTCGGCGTCGCTGCCAGAAGGTGCTGACGCGGAGGGTGCCGCGCCCCCGCCGGTGGTAGGTCCAGAGGCGCTAGGCTCGGCGTCGCTGCCAGAAGGTGCTGACGCGGAAGGTGCCGCGCCCCCGCCGGTGGTAGGTCCCGAGGCGCTAGGCTCGGCGTCGCTGCCAGAAGGTGCTGCCGCAGACGGTGCCTCGCCCCCGCCGGTGGGTCCCGAGGCGCTAGGCTCGGCGTCGCTGCCAGAAGGTGCTGACGCGGACGGTGCCTCGCCCCCGCCGGTGGTAGGCTGGATGTCGCGGCTAGTAGGTGCTGCAGCAGGCTGGTCCTCACCGGCGGTAGTGGGTCCCGAGGCAGGCTGGGCGTCGCTGGTCGAAGGCGCGCCGTCAGCAGTCGGTGCTCCGACCGGGGCATCGGTGGCCGGCACAGCCGGGGCATGGGTGGCCGGCTCGGCTGGGGCATGGGTGGCCGGCAGTACGGGGGCCCTGGTCGCCGGCACGACAGGGGCATCAGTGGCCGGCACGACTGGGGCATCGGTGGCCGGGATGGGTGCCGCGGCGGGGGCATCGGTAACCGGGGTAGGATTACCATCGGAGCCACCTCCAGTCGCTCCGACGAATCCATTGTTGCAAGGCATGTCCTCGGCCGTGCACTCAAACCCCTGGAGGATGCAGTCCCAGAAGGCAACCACGAGGTCACCGTTCGCGCAAGCCGTGGCGGCTTGGTCGTCATCGTAGGCGCAGCAGTAGGAGGCCCCGAGACCGGCGCAGTCTGAGGTGGCCTCGGGATAGCGGTCGGAGCACATAAACTGGGAAGGGACCGTCACTGAGCTGTTCTCCAAGCAGTCAAAGCACGCAGGCTCCGCGTCGCAGGCGGCCCTCTCCACTGTGCAGTCCCCGCTCGATTCGATGGCGGCGCTTGCCAAGTGGAAGTTTGCCCCAGCCAGGAGTACTCCTAAACCCATCGCGCTTAGTGCTGTGGGTGCCATGGCTCCTCGACCTGGTGGATGGGATGGATCACACGGCAACGGCACGCACAAAACGACAAACGCCGTGCGGTCGGAAGGAGCGGCGGTAAAAATAAAGTATGACCACGAAGCAAGTACATACAGCAGCGGTAAAAATAAAATATGACCACGGAACAGGTACTTATTTTTACTAACATTATTTGGTTCTATTTACTATGGTCCCCCGTAAATAGTACACCTGGTGGCTTGAACGGACCACACGGCATGCGCGATGACAAACGGACGCGGTACGATTGGGGCCAGAGGCGAAATACGTACGTCACGAAACGAAGAATATGTATGATTCGTATGAAAAAAACCGATTCTACGTATGAAATCGGAAATCATGTTACCCTTGTTAGCAAAATGTACCTAAATATAGTAAGCGTCTGTATACTTAAATTCAATCAAAACGGTCTTTCTATTCAGGGACATGAAACATTGTATTAGGTATACAAGCAACATACCAGGTACATACCTGGTAGTACGTATATAGCAGCTACATCGTTGTATATCTATATTAGAGCGAAGCAGAGGGAGAGAAATAAGTGTGGACAGGGGTTTGTTTCCTGTCGCACTCTCTGGGGCGCTAAAAAACAAACAAACTTGTATGGCTTCGGGAGTGAGCATGATAAAAGCGGGAAGAGTGAGTGAGTGACGCACATGGACGAAACCACGGACGCGGCAACGGCCAGATGACACACGAAGCCAGAGCAGCCTTCGGGTCGCTGGGTTGGTTGCATCTCATTACGGCAGTGCACGAGTTACGCACATCGGCAAGAGTTCGCGTGCAGCAAGGTGACGGAGATCGTAAACACTGCTTGCTGCGCACTCGATGGCACGATAGAGACGGCTGGCAATATCGTACCACGATTCTCCTTGTTTTGGTCGTCGCTATGTGCTATTAAAAACAGTGTGTCGCTACTGCTTTATTTCGTCTGGGTTCCAAAAAGGTTCAACACCATAAAACAGACAACAAAGCTTGCTAAATAAAGTCGTATCTCGTGAACCCCTGCAAATTAGGCTGGAAAAAATGGAATAACTAACCCTCTGGCACAACCTTGCTTGTGCAAAAAAAAAAGAGTTTATGAAAAATTCTAACATATTTTGTTTCCCACTCTTATCTCGCCGAGATATCCGCCAAAACTAAAAAAACACTACTTTTTCCACTAAATTCGTGTAAAAAATGTCGTTTTTGATCCACATGCCGCCAAACGATTCAAACAGTGCTGAAGGCGTAAGGAGAAGATCGATGTAAGTCTTGTTGCCCAATTCGCCACCCACCAAGAGATTTTACCAAAACTCGATTCCGTACGTGAATAAATCAAGAACTTACGAAAAAAACGGCATTTCTGCGATGCCCCACTCAAATTTGAAGTAATTCGCCGACCCAGTATTTGAATCGCACGTTCAAAGAGCATTGACTGTCGGTTCTTATGTGCTTTTTGTGTTTTTTACTAATTTTGACCGCTTTGTATTTTTTCGGGTTGTTGGAGCGGTCGTACAGATCTCTCGGGAAAAAATACCTGGTACAACATATGCTCGCTCGTCTATAGGGGGCCAACACTCAATGCGTCGGGGAATGCATGAATTTCACCGTCGTGTAAAAAAAATCAAGTCCAAATTCGTAACATTGATGGGGCAAAAGACCAGTCCGACGATTTTTCAGAATTCTAGGACCGCAGTCGTGTTTTGAGGTCAAACTAATTAGAATCTGAGTAGATGTCGCCAGAATGCGACTGCAGTATATACTGAAGGGTTTACTGTTTTTTTAAGGCTAGCTCAGCTCGTTGTAGTAGTAGCGTACCAGGTACGTATCATAGCAGGAGTGATGAGGGTTGAGTCAAGTTGTGCACGGGGGCGCTGTTACAGTGTACATGCTGATATCGTGGCGAGGATGGATGTAACCGAAACAAAAACAAAAAAACAAGAAAAAACAATCGGTCCTCTGGTAGGTAGACCCTAGCCTTTAAGGCGTGTCTAAAAAAATGCCTGAACTAGTAGGGCTGTGAGTTGGCTGACTAATAGTCGCCAGCTAGATACTAGTTGGCCAGGTATTATAGTTAGTTGCCATGGTGCAAACTATCCAACTATTTTTCACGTTTGGGTTTCCTTGCTTGTAGGAAGGCTTGTTTGGTATGGGGTATGTATTTCCTGTCATCTCCAAGTAGTACTACCGCTAGCTAACTACCACGCTGCAAGCACACAGAGAGGTATCTTCTGCAACTTATGGCGCATCAACCCATCGCCATCGACTGTGCCGATGGCAGGACCGAAGGTGCCGGCAGCGCTGGGCCTGGCCTGCCGTTAGCATGCGTTCATTCAGGCGTTTACCTCTTGAAGCCAAAACTACTTGATCTTAGTATAGGAATTTTCCTTGCTGCACTGAACAAGGTAGGGGTGGGAATGGATTCGTTCTATTATTAGTACGTAAAAAAAAAACACGGGCGTCGCATGGTCGTTATCTGGGGAAATAAAACTTTAGGAAAATAACCAACCCGTGATATGGGAAAAAAAAACTTTGCCACCAAAAAATCCGTTCAATGATGCTGCCTCTCTCAAAAAAAAAAACAGTGCCCGCATCGATGTTGTGGCGTTGAGCTATAGCTGAAAAAAAGTCAGCCTTACTTTTTGCACGACACGTGCCGCAGGACAGCGCACAACCAACCCCAGAGCGTAGAGCAGCAGCGTAGACACGGACGCGCGTGCGCGAACGAATCGCACGTTCCTGGGGGGGTCTTGGGATTGGCGACCGGCAGCACGAGAAAGCTGCCCCCCCCCCTGTGAAACACATCTTGTACAGATCAAGTCGCGGCATGTGGTCCTGGTTTGCAGCCGTTGGGCACGTTTTAAACAAGAACATACCTACACCCTACACACAGCAGCAGCATCTACAATCAGCTGCGTGTTGCTACTCGTATAATGCACTTCGCCGAGACCGGGATTTGGACGGCGCTGCCTGCATCTCCGTGGAAGCGCGCCCCACCTTTAGCTCACGGGCAAGTTGTTGCTGTGCGTGCAGCTAGGCTTGAGCCTTGCGGCCAAGGCTGCATTCACCACGAGCCTGAAATCTGCATGCTGCTGCTGTATGTACTCGTATATCTACCAATCTGTCGGGAAATGTAAAGAACATCTTATTTTCATATTAAGATTGAACCATTCCTATATTTCCGGACAGGGTGGTACAGGTTTCAGGCAATTTTTTTACCACTTAAAACCAAACTATTAATACTTGAAATTAGTCTAGGATTTGCGTTGGGGCGCTGAACAACTGATTTCAGGCATTTTTTCAGACATTTTGCCCGTTCACACAAAATTACTTGAAAATAGTATGCGGTTTATCTGGGGGCGCCCAAAAGGTTTCAAGCATGTTTTTAAGGCAAATAAAATGTCTCAACAATAGATAAACACGTTTAAGCCAAATTAACGCACGTCAGGCATATGCCTATCTTTATGCCTATCTCAAATGAATTTTGCTCATTCACACAAAACTTACTTGAAATAGGAATAGGGTTTGTCTTGGGGCGCCCGAAAGGTTTCAGGCACGTCTCAGGCATTTTTTTAAGGCAAATGCCTTCAATAGATAGGCACGTTAAAGGCAAATTAAGGAACGTCAGGCATATGCCTGTCTTTGTGCCCATCTCAATTTTTTTCGCCGCCAATCTCCGCATGACTGAAAGCTAGGGCCTCTGGCGGCGGGTCTGCTTTCTCGATGGAAATCCGCATTTCAGGCAGGGGCGTCCCGTGAAAAGAGAAAACGACACTCCACACACCCAGAGGTCGGAATGGAAAACCGTTGCAACCGTTGTGATCACATGATGAAATAAGAAAAACATTATTTTGTTCTTCATATTTTCAAAACGCCCCCCCCCCCCTGTCTAGCGAAAAAAAAAATCAGTGACGATTCACATTCTTTTTTGCCGGGCATCGTTGTTTCAGCAATCAACTTATTAGACGTAGGTTGAGCCTCCGTGGGCTTTAGTTATACAACCCAAAAAGCCCAAAAGAGTCTTTTTTCGGTTTTGGGAGAAAAAAAAAACTAAAAACAAACGATTTAGAGCCTATTTTTCAGGGACGGGACCAATTTTCACCCCCGGGAGCACTGAAATCAGCCGTTTTTTATCCGACCCCCTCTGTAACAACGCCAATAAACGAGATGTAAACCCTGGTTTTTCGAGCGCAATAGCGCAATGGGAATGCCTGTCATTTCCATTGAGCACCGCAACACCGCAACCCAGATCCCAGATCAACAGCAGTACCCACAGCAGCAGCAGCAGTCGGCAGCACAGCTGTACAGCGTACGGACAGAGTCGCAAACCGGCGACGATACTAGAGCATGTCTGCCAGTGCATCCCCGAGGGTAGCGGAGACGATGGAGTAATAGAGGAGGAAAAAGGAGAAAAACGCTCAAGATCCAGATGGGACAAGGAGGAGGAAGAGGAGAAGAGGACGAGGATGACTGTTAGATGACTGTTAGGTGCTGGAATCTCCTGATCGCCGTACCGATACTGGCGCCAGTCAGTGCTTCTCTAGCTCCTGCTGCCGCGGGTGCTGGTGCTGCCGGCTGCACTTCCACCAGCCCCGCTGCTGCGGGTGCAGGTGGTGGTGCCGTCGGCTGCGCAATTCCTTCGGCAGCGGCGGTCCAATCTGGCATAGTGAGCTTTTTCGGCGAGGCTGCTGACGATGATCCGCGGGCCAATTAAACGCGCGAAGGTGCCAAGCGGCGGGCGGCGGCCAGCGCAAAAAACGTGCAACAGATCCCTAACCCAACCCTAAGCAGGCGTACGGGGACCGCATACTCGTATGTGATCCGTAATGCTCATGAACAACCGCGCGAGGGACAGGGATGATCTTTAGTTGAGGGGGGAGGGCAACACCGGCAGTGGATGGATAGTTGAGGTTGAGCTGCAGCATACCTATATACCAGGTACTACTGCTGCTGCTGTAGATAGCTATGACGGTGGATCAGCATTTCTGTCTTGCCGAAGAACATATAACTTCACACGTAAAGTGCTGCGGTGTGGGTGTTTATCGGATGTCGACGTTCATGTAGTATATTATGCTGCATATTGTCGGAGGCTTCGTAAAGGCAATACCAAGTATTGACCAGGACTTTTATGTGTTTACGTATTGCTTATCACTACGGGGATGTCTTGCTAGCCTCTGAGATAGCGCAGCAGCGCTATTGTCGCGATTAGCGCTGATTAGGCCTGCTTCCCACCAGCAAACCCATTTCCTTGTGATTTTCGCCGATTCTTCAAAATCCGAGCTAAAAATGCCGATTTTTTTTCTATTAGTACGCCTATTTTTTTTTTCCGAGCCCAAAACGAGCCCAAGAACACTTTTTTGTTTCTTTTAAATAAAAGCGGATATTCCACCAGAGCCTTTTTTTTTGTTACCCCAAAAATCTGGGCAAAGCGAGCCCGCGGCTCAGCCTAGGTAGACGTTAGATGCTGTACATACCAGGTGTAAATGAACGTTTCGCTATATAGAAATGCTGTAAGGAAATATCTCACCAATCGGACGCGTTTCGTCCCCCACCCTCTAGCCCGGGGACTTGGCACGGTACTCAGAGACCTCTTCTGCATTTTTTTAACATTGTTCTGACGTACACACAACATACCACAAAAACTCGCCCATCACAAAAACTCGCCCATCATACGTACATACGTACCTCGTAGATACACAGCATTATTTCACTCGGCTGTATTTACTACGATATTAATAATTAGTAAGTGTCTGCCTTGGTGGTTGGTGGCTTGGTATAAAATACGAAGATGGTCCGCATGCCTATTTTAACACCTACTTTTGCAGTAAAAACATCAATTTCGTGTGTTCGAGTCTCACCCAGTGCGTGTACTCACAAGGACTTTTTCTCGCCTGAAAATTGACTAGCGAAAAGCGCGAGAGAAAGCGCGAGAGCGTGAGTCAGCAACATTCGGTGAAAATCGACGAGCAGGCTATGCGCGATAAAAAAAAGGCACGTACGCTGGGTGAAGGGACAACGACTACTACTACTACTACTGTGACCACGGTTTGTCCAGAAGATCGGTGAGGGTAAAACCTCATATTACATACTAACACAAAGGAAGCTGGAAAGTGAAAGTGATGATAAAAAAGTGACAATAATACTAAATTGGGCTGACGAAATAATTTCGCACGTCAGCCTTAGGCGATAGTCATACTCTATCATTTTCCTCTTCCTTTCGATTTGTTTTTTCGGTATTTACTTCGTTTTCTCTTTTTCATAGAATGCGTATGTCCTGCCCGTCGTATCCAGTACGATGACATGACATTTCAATGTCTACTCTGCCTATTGCATAACAATGAGTATCTCTATGTGGCGTGGTTTTGTGACCACAGAACTTGTATTCGTACGTATCTCTCTAATAATGGCATTGAAAAATCGTCAAGGATACTGCTGTCGACGGGCAGAAAGAACGATTTAATGCGAAGAGCACACACAACGGCAACAGCAGCACGAAATTATGACATTATACACGAGATAAAGAAAAGTATGCTATGAACACCATACGCTGTGTGTTTTTTCTTCACATTAAACCGTTCGTTCTACCCGTCGGCATCCAGCACAACCAGTGTCCGTGCCCATTCTTCACATTAAACCGTTCGTTCTACCCGTCGGCATCCAGCACAACCAGTGTCCGTGCCCATTCTTCAATCCCATAATAGGCGCGATCCAAGTATCACACACACACACATCACACAGCTTGCAGAGATGGGGTTTCGACGTAATGCTCGACCTCACAGGTATTGTTTTTTATATATTATAAAATTACCTGGTACGTACACGATCGACGCCCTCGGTGGTATAGTGGTCAGACCTTGTTACTACAAGCGCCAAAGTTAAGCTTTCGAGTCCAGCCAAGGAGGACTTTTTTTTACAGAAAGCGCCAGCGTGAAAAATCAAGGCACTTCCCTTAAGGGGGAGGGGGAAGGAGCGCCCGCTATAGAATGTGACCCCGGATTTGAGTTGCCACTGGGAGGGAGCGGGAGAGTAGGACGAGGAAAACAAAATCAGGGAAGAAGAAAAAAATGTCAAGTTGCGACTTCACACTTTTGAGCGATTTCATAATTGCTGTTGCACAGGTATTCGTGCCCATCCACACCGAAGAGTCAACAGAACTTTCCCCCTTGGTATTTGGAGTTGAGACCGCACTGTGGTCCACTGCAACAAAAAAGGCGGGGAAGTGGTACCGGGGGGTCCTCGAAGCAGCCGAACGGTTCATGGTGAGGTGGCACGAGGATGATGAGTAGGCAGCGCAGCGCATCCGCCGTGGGTGGTGTCCAAGGGAATGGGGGGAGGGGGTCAACAGCAGGAGTGGTACAAAACCCGACCAAGGGAATGCGGGGAGGGGGGGGGGGGGCAACAGGAGGAGCACAAGCGAAACTGCGGTGGGCGGAAGTAGGAAGTAGATGGTAGACAGGGTAGCAAGGCACCAGGCCGACTATTAATAGAAAGTAGAAGATGCCTATACTACTGGTGCCGCCAACTGGTGCAGCTCGTTCAGACGTGGTTTTTCTTCGTCGTCTTGTTTTTTTCATCTGTGATTCTTCATTTTATTTATTTCTCTTCCTTTCTTCTATTGATAAGCCTCACTGCTCATCAAATCTCATCAAAGGAGTCGTGTGGCGTGGGTGGATTACGAGTCTGCTTCGCTTGTTTCGTATTGTCTGACGCCGAGGGGCCGGGCATAGTTGACGAACGCAGGACGGAGACGGCAGACAGGGTAGCAAGGTACCAGGCGGACTAGCAGGGAGAACTTGGCTATGCTACTCGTACTACAAACTGCTGCCGCTACATGGAGGGTGCGTTGTGCTTGGTTTGCCTGTTATTTTCCCTTGGTTTTTATTTTAGTCTTACTGTTTATAATAAGCAGTGGTGTTTTCTTCTTGTTCTTTTTTCCCAGCTCGTTCTTTTCAAGTGTCGCCACATCCCCTGCGAGGGGGCACGACAGCAGTTTGTTTTTTCTATTTTTCTTTGCTTTGTTTTGTTTTCTTTGTTTTTGTTCTTTTCTTTGTTTTCTTTCGTCTCTCTATTTCATAGAATGTATATGTCGTGCCTGTCGTATCCAGTATGATATGGCATTGCATTGCCCACTGCTGTGCTTACTGCGTACGTGGCAACGTGCAGTCAGACGTACTACTCGTATCTCTGCTGTGGCGTAGTTTTGTGGCCACAGAACTTTTATCTCTCTATTAATAGGATTGAAGAGACGGCACGGACACTGGTTTTGCTGAATGTCGACGGGTAGAAAGAACGGTTGAATGTGAAGAAAACACACACATTTTCTTAAATTATGTTTTGTTCTCTCTCTTTCTCCATGTGTTGACGTGTTGACGTGGCGTAGCTTTGTGACCACAGAACTTGTATCTCTCTAGGATTGAAGAATCGGCACGGACACTGGTTGTGCTGGATGTCGACGGGTAGAAAGAACGGTTTAATGTGAAGAAAACAACAACAACTGCATTGCGATGGACTACTGGTTGTAGAATCTGCGTCGTAGTTTGTGGTTTTTGGCCACAGAGCTTGCCACAGAGCTTGTACCTCGTATATGTCTTGGGTGTACAATCAGCACGGACAGCAGTGGTTGTGCTGAATGCCGACGAGTAGAAGAATTGTTTACACCGTCTAATCTGCTCACTGCGTAACAATAAAGTGTTGCGCTTGAATATCGATGTCGACAGGTGCGTGTGTTCTTCACAAAACCGTTAGTTCTACCCGTGGACATCCAGCACAACCAGTGTCCGCGCTGATTCTTCCATCCCAGAGAGATGCAAGACATAAGCCCTGTGGTCACAGGATGTCGACTCGTAGAAAGAGGTGTTAATGTGAAAACACACACACACCATATTGTTATGCAGTAATAAGCAGAGTTGTCCAAATATATCAGGTACATATTTATAAAATTCAAAACAACAGCAGGTGTGAGATGGAGGATTTCGTCAAATACACCTTACGAACGGGTATGTATGTATACGTTCCCAGTTTTTAGATATTGGCTTCGAGCTTCGTTTGTCTTATTGATATGATAGTCAATTAGATTCGGGGCAACGTAACATAGCAGGCTCTCCTACCCGCTGCTGACTCGTGCCCTCATGCTTATCGCGACAAGACTTCAGCCATCTCCCCCCCCGTCGATTGGTGTCGAGCTGCGCTTACTTTACCCACGCTCACGCGATCCCGGCAGTAGATTCCCTACACACGTCAACACGTGTTATTACTACTACAGCAGTAGTGAGGTTTGTTGCAGATAAAGGAATCATAACGACGGTCGGTGGGATTTGATTGAGATACCTGGAGCATGCCTTGTGCTTTGTTTGGTTTGACTGTTATTTTTACCTTGGTTCTTAGTCTTACTCTGTTGACGACTACTAGTGGTGTTTTCTTCTTTTTCTTTTTTTTTCCAGCTCGTTCTTTTCAAGTGTCTGCCACGTCCCCTACGTGGGGGTACGATGGTTTGCTGCTATACTGAAGTATATACATATACCAGGTATATTTTAGTTTCTTTTTTGTTGATTTTCTCTTTCGAATTGTCTTTGTTTTGTTTTTGTTTTTTCTCTTCGTTTCGTTTTTGTTTCTCTAGGTCATGGAATGTGTATGTCGTGCCTGCATTGCATTACATACGTGGCAACGTAGCATCTCTGTGGCGTAGCTTTGTGACCACAGAACTTGTATCTCTCTAGGTTTGAAGAATCGGCACGGACACTGGTTGTGCTGGATGTCGACGCGTAGAAAGAACGGTTTAATGTGAAGAAAACAACAACAACAACAACAACAACAACTGAGACGACCGGCAGACTTCAACTAATAGTGGCACGAGGCTGAGGCAAATCTGAGTAGACAGCGCCGTGCATCCGCTGCAGGTAGTGTTAGAGGGAATGGGGGGAGGGAGGGAAAACAGCAGGAGGGGTAGAAGGAACACCGTACAAGTGTATGGGGGCAGGGGGGGGAACAGGAGTAGAAGGGAAACCGCGGTACAAGAGAGTAGCAGAGAGACCGCAGATAGGGTAGCAAGGTACCAGGCCGACTAATAGGTTGGACTTTTCTTTGCTACTCGTACCGCTGCGGCCGTTCGGTGTGTATTTTGATTTTTTTCCCTTCTTATCCTTCTGCCTTATGAAATAAGTACTACACACATAGATAGTGGGTGGGTGACGAGCGTATTTTGGCCCACTCACTATTGCTCTTTTTACTTAGTTAAGTGTTCACCCGAATGCATAGTCCCCTTTTTTGTTCTTTTTCGGTTTGGTTTCTTCGTTGCTTCTCTTTCTATGGTGTATTTTGGTTGCTGGCGCATGTATGTATGTTGTGTCGGCCGCACCTAGTGCGAAGGCATGGTATTGCGTAGGCTATTAATGCATTACGGTGTGTTATCTCTGTGTCGTAGTCTGTGACCACAGAGCTCGTATCTTTCTGGGGTGAACAATCAGCACGGACACTGGGCTTGCTGGATGTCGACGAGTAGAAGAACGGTTTAATGTGAAGAACACACACACACACATATGATAGGATTATAGCTTCAAGGGCGAACACTTACGTACGTGTTGGCGCACCAAAATCCGAAAACCATTCAAATATTCGGCGGGGAAGCAGCCTGTGCTGCCTGACGTCTTTGGTAGTACTGGTAAGTGAGTGTCTGTACGTCAGTACGTGAATAAGGACAACTCTGAACACTGCCAGCTGCTGTGTGAACTCAGGAACCACAACTAATGCTATTTCAAAAAAAACTAAAAAAGCACGTCAGCTGCCTGCGAGTCTAGAGTTCACTATTGAAACATAAATATAAAGTGGACTACTCGAGCGAGTCGGGTCCAACTCTGTCTGTGAAACATTCATACTTTGTATTTTCTGGCTGGCTGGCTACGTACTTGCGGCTATCAACAAATAAATGTAGCGTGCAATTTCAAGCAACAAGCCCATCCGCGGGCCCGCGGACGTGTGCGTGCGTATCCACGTGTTTCAAATATCTGATTTTCGGGGATACCAAGCATGAACGAAGCCGTGCCAGTCCCGTGTCTCGTACGTTCATGACGGAAGGTCGTATGATCGTCTCATTTTTTCTTATTTCATTATATAGTTCGGTTATTTCGCATCATATTTACCAGACACTCACCAACCTGCAGCCTGGCCGGAAATGTAAGCACCGCTTTATACGTATATGGACATCAAAACGCAGACGGGGTACGTAGGTAATACATTTTCGACCAAAGTAGTATCGTAAAATACTTTTTTATATTAATATTAATAGTATAGTATGTATTAATACAGTAGTATACTTTCAAGCTCAACCCCCGGCCTCAACGGTCGCCTTTTTCTCGAAAACCGGTTGCTTGAAAGCACGACGGTAGGTGCGTGCCCCCCTGCTCTTGTCCCCCAAGCAATAATTGCCTCATTAGTATGCATATATTTAGGGTTCATGCAGATGTACGTGTGTGTGTTCTTCACATTAACGTTCTTTCTACCCGTCGGCATCCAGCACATTATTCAGTGTCCGTGCCGACTCTTCAACCAAACCTACGAACAAGCGAAGGGAGATACAACTTCTGTCGTCACGAAAACGCCACAGATATACCATTAATACACAGCACAACCAGTGTTCGTGCCCATTCTTCAAACCCATTATTAATAGTAATGATAGAGAGACTTAGAAACAACACAAGTTATGTGGTCACGAAACTACGCATGTACCTGGTACGCCACAAAGACACACCTGGTACACTACAGTCTGTCTTGTTACGTACCAATGGTATGCAAGTAAGCACAGCAAACAGTGGACAATAGTGAGCACATTTATCTCATCGAGATATACATGGCTTCATGGTAGAAGCCACCAAGTAAGGCATGCGAGTTACCAGCATATATCTTTCATCCGAAAGTTATGTGCCGGAGGGGCGGGGAAACAAACCGTGCTCTCGGTGTAAATCTCAGCTCTGTCACGCCACTGCACGACACAACTACGTATGTTGTAGTGCAAGTACTTACCTGGTCGCGTATGGGTACATAGAGTTGCCGATATCACTGCCTGTTAATAACACGTATCCCTACTACTCTCTAAAACATACACTATTTTACAGTGTTAACATTCGATCAAGACGGTATTTATGGGCAGGGACGGAATGTTTATTGTTGGCGAGAATATATCATACCCGGCTTTTACAACAGCAGCAGCAGCAGTATTATATATATATAGTATTAGGTATCGTACATCCATTAATAGAGGGGGATACCAGTACGGTATCTCGTTTGTATAGGAGTTATAGAGAGTGGTAACGGGAACTGTTATTAATAATGACATTAATTAATGCTCCCAACAGCTCGAGCACGCGAGATAGTTTGTAAAGGCTTATCAAGGGCTGCAGCAGCTGCACCGCAGAAGATGTCGGTCTCCAAATAAATGTAAAGAAAATATGCACCGCGTGAGGCCTCATCGGTACCTGGTACGAGATACCAGGTATTATTATTGCATCATATTATTGCATCAGAGGCTTGCGTCGTGCGGCTGCGCAGTTACAGCGTACCTGCACATGTTTGGAGAATTGCGGCAGCATCAATCATCGATCCCTGCATGGACATCGTATATATATATATATATATAATGAACCTGCATCTATTATTAATAGTAGTGTATCTACTATACTAACCTGCTGTAAATCCTACTGCTCCGACCACTAACTCCGGCTGCTGTGCTGCTGTCGCTCGTTGTAAATAATAACATAATGATGGATGCGACGAATATTATATGCACACGACGTGGATTCAGGTTTTCGAGAAAGTCTGCAGCAAGACAGGCATCGGTCAGAATACCAACTGTTCTTCTGCTCTTCCATTTTTGGAAGATTTGAGTTGAGAAAAGCAGCGGGGAGCCCGCGCGAAGGGTCCCCAACCCTAACCCTAACCCTAACCCTAACCCCAACCTAGGTGCTGTGGACATTGGGGTGCCGTGGGGGTTGCCATGATATGCCGTGGGATTGCCATGGAGTGCCGTGGCGGTAGCCGCGGGGGTTGCCATGGTACTACCCATGGCATGTCATGGCAACCCCCACGGCGTGCCATGGAATCTTATGCCACACCATGGGATGCCGTGGTGATGCCATGGTATGCCATGGGCGGTACCATGGCAATGCCACGACATGCCCACGACAAGGTCAAATAGTGTAGAACCCTGTAAAAATACTGCTGATTTTTCTGCTGCTGCCCATCGCGTGAGCGCAGCTCTTGAGATACCACGAGACGCACACGCTCTCAGCAAGCCGCTCAAAGTACCCGTCTGAAGTGCTGCTCGCGTTTCGCTTTGGTGAACGGAACCATCAATCAGTCAAGGGAGTGAAAGGATAATAACGTCTTGATTAATGTACGTATTGCATCATGGCATGTGGCCGATGGAAGCTGGAAAGTCCCGAGAAAATCATCAACTTACTTGCTTCGCGCACTTGCTTTCCCACACTAAAAACAGTATTAAAAATCAAAAGTTCCCAAAAAATATTACCACGCGCACGAATTTCTACGAACGAAAAACAACATAAAAAAAACGCCAAGCCTGTAGTCATTAACCCAGCCAGCAGCATCAATCATTCTTGTCCACCCTGAAAATATATCCTACCCCCAGTCTCGCGTTGCTGCAGTGCTCGCCGCTGGTCGCAAGGATACCCAGGACCAGGGCCCTTACCGCCTGCCCATGAACAGTAGCCACACAGGTATAGGCGTGTGTCGTGGCCATACGATACAAGGCCGTTGGATTCGCTGGGAAGGAGTCTGGGTATGAAATTAATGTAAGATAATGCGCGCCGAGTGTTCTACAAAGGAGAGAGAATGCTGTGCTTGAAGTTTTGACGTTACACGCGAACAAACTTACGACGACACTCTCGTCACCGCACCCCGACCCCACACACGCTCGTCTCTCCACTCTCTCGTCTCACCTCTCTCACAGCGGTAGCAAGCCTCGAGTGCGCTCGCTGCCAGCTTGTGCGGGAGATGCTCTTCGTCGCCTTCTGTACTGCGTGCGTCCTGCTGTTTTGTTGCGTGTGGAATGCAGAATGCAGAGAGGCGGAATGCAACTTCTGTTTTTTCTGCTGTACTACTTTTTTTTTTTTTTGGGGGGTCTCCGAGGCTCTTGCGTGCGTGGAAGGAGGCCCCCCCTGTGTAGCAGTAGGCTGGTAGGGTTAACTTTATGCAGTATGTGCAAAACAGCGAAGAAGGTCGGCGATATTGCTGAAGATCCGTGGCCGTCGGATCGGAATCTGACAGTCCCGTCAAAAGCGAAAAAGTGAGGTCCCGCACCTTGCGTATCTTTATTTTTAGATCTATCTGCTGTGCAGTGTGATGTATCTACAGGTAAAAGATACAAAAAAAAGTACATGTACGTCGTATACTGCTGCTGCTGCATGTACCTTGTTTCGCATATATATCATACCGCCCGCCCGGGCATCTATAATACCAGCACAGCAGTGAGTAGGGCACATACAACCACCGTCGTGTTGCTGCTGCTGCTGCTGCTGCTGTCGTATATACATGTATCAATAGTACACACTCTGATGTCGGCCATCTCAGAAGAAGCCACAAGAAAATTAGCCTGAGATTTCAATGGAAATAGGAATTCGCGGAGCGGCAATTTTAGATGTGGAACATACGAACGTGCGCGTTCCTCAAAACAGAAAATAAAAAGGAAGATCTAAAGTAGGGTGCTGGGTGGGCAAATTTGTCCCGATTTCTTATTTCATTTTAGAGTAGCGAACTTCGCACAGCAGTGTAGTGTAACTCCTACTACTCCCTAACTACTACTACTGCTTGCTGTCAGGTACCTGGTACTTCTTGTTATCTCTGGTCGTTGGTACCTCAGAGCAGAAGAAAGCTCTATTCCGCTTTTTGTTTGTGGAACTCTATTCTTCGTTGTTCTGTCTCCCTCTCAGCATCGCTTCAGATAATCTCATAATTATTTTAATAAATTCCCAAAGCAACCACGTACTGGTTGGTTAGTTAATAGTATTAATAGTATTAATAGTATAGTGATACACGTACGTCCCCGTAGTCAGTTAAGTTGTAAACTCTGACTCCCTCCATGTATATAAATGTGGTCAGCCGTAGAACGATGTGTTCCAACATGCAAGTAGTTACTGCTGTAGTTCTACTATGATACGAGTGAGTATGATAGCACACGCACGGCACCGCAAGCACGGCAGGGCACAATATTATTTTCTTACAATCTTGATATCGCGACATTTGAACCCGCTCGACGCTCGCTGTATTTATTTTCATATTTTCCTTCCCAAGGTCCACTACTAATACTTAATAATACCTACCTACCCGCTGTACTTACTCGTACAGTACTCTAGTATTAATAGCAGTACTACCGACACAGGTTGGTTTCACGTACGATTTTAATAGTGTACCGACACAGGTTGGTTTCACGTACGATTTAATAGTGTAATGACAACTGACAGGGTGTAACATGTTGGTGTGTCGTTGGTTACAGAACGTGCAGAAAAAACGTACCATGTATGTTCGTACGAGGTAGGAAGAAAGGAGTCAATGCGTATTTTGAAGAAGAGTACCTCGCTGAAACCGAGGGATTCCTCGCGAGTTCCGATCAACGAGGGTTCTACAAGCACCTGAAGGGTGCGGTAGGGTTGCAAGGTACGAAAGCGAGGAGTGAACAGTTTGTCATGGACGAGGATGGCACGCTGTTGCGGGATCAAGCGCGAATTCGTGAAAGATGGGCGGGGCACTACTACCACAAACTATTGAACACGATTTCGCTGAAACTTGACCCCACGATCATCGGCCTAGTGCCACCACGACCGCTGAAACTATCCCTTGGAGATGAACCACCTATTGACGAGATGATGGAAGCAGTGAAGGTTATTATGTCAAACTGGAAAGCCGTTGGACCAGATGGTCTCCCGGTCGAAGTACTGAAACTTGACCACCCCGCTTTCGAGCAGTATTTTCACAGTATCCTTGATAACGTTTGGGTAACGGGAGAAGTCCCTCATCAATGGAAAGACGCGATCATAAAAACCCTTCACGAAAAGGATAGAACTGATTGCAACAACTACAGAGGCATTTCGCTTGTTGCCCAGGCAGGCAAGGTGTAACAGTTGCTGAAAATCGTTGCGTCCCGTCTAAGCAGCTACTGCGAGACCGAGCATATACTCCCTGCACGGTCGACAGTCGATATGCTGTTTGTCGTGCGCGGGTTGCACGAGCTCGGACGGCAGAAGAAAATCCCCCTGTACATGTGCTTCATCGATCTGCAGAAAGCGTACGACTCTGTCGACCGAGAACTGTTGTTGTGGGAGGTACTCACACGCCTTGGTGTACCAACTAAGATGCTCACAATCATTCGCAATTTTCACGAAGGCGTGCGGGCTCGCGTGCGTGCAGATGACGGTGAACACTCGGACTGGTTCAATGTAACCCAGGGGCTGCGGCAAGGCTGCGTACTATCGCCGTTACTGTTCAACGTGTTCTTCGCTGCTGCGATACGCATCATGCTGGTAAGCCTCAGCAAAGACGAATGCATCGTAAGGGATTTGGTTCATCTCGAAGAGGACAGGGTTCTCGGAAAAGAGGAACCGTTGGCATGCGTGCAAAGAAAGGGCTGTATGGGGCATGTTGTATGCAGACGACGCAGGAATAGGCTCGAAGTCGGCGGAAGGCCTTGCAAGAATGATGACAGTCATCGTGACTGTCTTCGAAGCAGTAGGTCTCACGGTATCCGAGAAGAAAAACAGACGATGCTCCTACGAACACCGGATCAGACGTTTACCACCTCACCGCTCGCGATCGAAGCTGCAGGCCAGAAGTATAAACAGACGACCCAGTTTTTATACCTAAGAGGCGTTATCCACGAGAACGCTGACCTCTCCTTCGAAATCGAGCGACGAATCCGTCGGATGCGGGCATGCCTCAAACGGTATGGTCCGGAACTGTACGATAGGACGAACGCACCGCTTAGTCTGAAAGTCCGGATGCTGAAGGCCGAGGTGATTGAGACCTTGCTGTACGTCCGTTGCGTGACGTGGACCCTCAATGCGGACCACTTCGCCAAGCTTCGATCAGCCCACCACGAAGTCCTTCTGCGAGTCATTGGCTTCCAGCGCCGAGTACGCACCGACCACACCGCCCTCTCGTACGCGAAGGCGCTCAGGATAACACGATGCGAAAGTATCGAAACCACCATCCGTAAACGGCGACTCTTCTTTACGGGGGCTCTGTGGTGCGGCAACACGAGGGGCGATTGCCCAGTCGGTTGATGTTCGGGACGATCGCTGGTGGGGAGAGCCCGAAACCAGGCGGGCAGCTCAAGACGTGGCCTAGGGCCATTGCTGAGGACCTTAGAGTGTTCAAAGCCACCGAGGGATCAACGGAAGACTCCCCCTTAGTCTTTGGAGTTGGGACCGCACTGTGGCCCACTGCAGCAAAACGGACGGGAAAGTGGTACCGGGGAATCCTCGAAGCAGCTGAACGGTTCATGGGCACGTGGCACGAGGCTGAGGCAAAGCTGAGTAGACAGCGCCGTGTATCCGCTGCGGGTAGTGTTAGAGGGAACGGGGGGAGGGGTAACAGCAGGAGGGGTAGAAGGAACACCGTACAAGTGTATGGGGGCAGGAGGGGGAACGGGAGGAGTAGAAGGGAAACCGCGGTAGAAGAGAGCAGCAAAGAGACCGCAGACAGGGTAGCAAGGTACCAGGTCGATTAATAGGTTGGACTTTTCTTTGCTACTCGTACCGCCAACTGCTGCGGCCGTTCGGTATGTATGGGCTTGGTGCTTTGATTTTTTTCCATGACTTGGCTTTTTCCTATAGTTTCCCCTTCTTATCCTTATGAAAGAAGTACTACATAGTGGGTGGGTGACGAGCGTGTTTACTTTTTTAATTGTTTTTATATTTTTTGGCCCACTCATTCTTTCTCTTTTTACTTAGTTAAGTGTTCCCCGGGATGCGTATTTCCCTTTTTCCTTTTTCCTTCCCGTCTCTTCCCCCTTGCACGTCCATTTCGGCTCATGATCGGGGTATGTGTCTGAGCTTTTTGGCTTCCCATTTTATTTATTTATTTGGGATTCTTCTCCTTTTCTTATTCAGTTTGGTTTCTTCGTTGCTTTCTCTTTCTTTGTGGTGTATTTTGGTTGCTGGCGTATGTATGTATGTTGTGTCGGCCGCACCTAGTGCGAAGGCATGGCATTGCGTAGGCTATTAATGCACCTAGTGCGAAGGCATGTCATTGCGTAGGCTATTAATGCATTATTACTGTGTGTTATCTCTGTGTCGTAGTCTGTGACCACAGAGCTCGTATCTTTCTAGGGTGAACAATCAGCACGGACACTGGGCTTGCTGGATGTCGACGAGTAGAAGAACGGTTTGATGTGAAGAACACACACATATAGCGAAGGGAATATACACACAACGCAGACATCCACACACAATAATAGTACATATTCTACTGATGTAGATACTATTACAGGGGGGCATAGTTAATAGGACCTATGTTATACATAAAAACCTGTATATTTCACTATTTTTACTAACAACATTTGGTCCTATCTACTATGGCCCCCCGTAATACTAATACAGTAAAGTAGTATACTACTACTGTTACTAACAGAAATAGTTGCAGGCATATAAACGTACGTGCTACCGCACTACTACTGTAGGATGACCCCCATCATGGAGCTTCACGCTCTGAGCACAGCAGTTTGAAATTCGATCATGCACTACGATTTGAGCCGCAAACGATATATAACCTGGGAGGATGCAGTTAACCTCTCGGTGCGTTGTTTGTTGGACATACCTTTACCTTGCTCGCCCCTCCCCGTTTTTGGTTATTGCCCATAATGCATGATATTTTGTGAACAGAAACACTATAATTACAACGAACGGTGGGTCATGTAGAGCTGTGTATGGGAGGATGAAATGTTTCTGGCTGGTATAATTCATTTAGGAAAAACATATGAGATGTCGGGGTTATTTTTAATAGTTACTGGTATAAACAATAGCGCACAAGAAGAAAGCATACCGGGGAAAGATAGGGCGGGGGGGGGTGGGGTACTCATTTGTTGCTCTCCCTACCCATTTTTTTTACCGTTGACCACGCATCCCCATCGAAACGGAGCACCGTTCCTTCTCCTTTTATTATAGAAACGTCTCCAACAGTTGGACGCTCAATACGTTGTTTTCATATTATATTATATTGCATTGTTTTTTTCTGTATGTATCATCCGCTTCCTGTTTGTTTGGCCGCCTGTGGCCACCATCTTTTATCTCCCAGGACAGCAATCGCTTTCTCGCTGGCATCTATCTTCTGCTGTGTAGTGTACCAAACTCCTCCATGATACATCTGTCTATGATTCCCGTCTCTCCTTTTCTAACACATCCGGTTCCTCCTTGTACTTTTCACGTTCTCCTACGAAGGGAGTTCTACTCTGTCTGTTGCTTTGCCACACGGGCGTATTTGTGCATATATACTTCCTCCTCCCGGCTACTGGTGTACCTCTGTCTGCTTTCTGGCAGGTCGAGATCCCGTAGCGGCAGAAGAGGGGGAAAGGGGGGGGGGGGGGGAAGAAGCAACCCATCAACATTTCCAGAAAGTGGTGCATGCATAATACAAAACAGTAAGGTTAACACTATAGCGCCCCAGCTCCTCATTTTCACTCCGTGGTACGAGTAGACCAGGCCTCCTCAATTAGTTACACTCTGTAATACGAGTAGGCTAGGCCTCCTCATTTTCACTCTGTAGTACGACGAGTATCATAGGCCAGACCTCCTCATTTTCACTCTGCAGTACGAGTAGGCGAGGCCCCTTTTGTGTCGGCGCATTTTTCAGCGTAGTTGGCCGACCCCTTGTTAGCATTGCATTTACCCAAAGGTCACAGATGTAATAGCACTATTAATACTATCAATAATAGACTGAATGTTATTATTCTATTCGTGATTTGACAATGATATGATACAACAAAGAGTAAGCTTGTGCCACTGGACATTGTTGTCAGATGCCAACCGTGAGGCAATTTGTTGTCAGATGCCAACCATGAAGATCAACGCCCCAACGGATAAGGTGGATCGTAGCTGGGACGAGTCCGGCGGACAGGCCTCGTAGGCTATAGAGTTTTGTAGTGGGTGAGCTCGCGCAAGTCCCACACCATCCGGAGGAGATGACTCCCCCCGGGTGGCTATCGCTACCGCACCTGTCCCTCTCGGGGGTGAGGTCGGGTCAACATCCTCACGCGCTCGTGGTAATACAGCAGCAGCTGCAGCCGGTTCTACTGTTGTTGCAACGGGAGCAACAGGTTAAATTGGCACACGACACGAATTTCGAACATGGAAATGTGGTGAGCTCAAGCTCTCTTTTTACATTTTTACCTATCCGCCGGAGGATAAAAATAAAGGAAAAACACGATTGAGGTTGAAGCTTACAGTTATAGTGCACATTGCTTGGTGGCAAACGCGGTAATAAGGTACCGTAGCAATAAAAAGCCAAGCCAGCATGTTCTTGAGCTTGGCGAGAGCATCAAAACACGGACAAAATGCTTTTGGCGACAACCAAGTGCATTCTCCGCATTGCATTCCGGTATAACAATAATACGATAATGCCGGCACACATGTTGTGAAGGGAAAAAAACTGGCTAAAACGAGCAATGGCAGACGAAATAAGGGCGCGCGGGGGAGGGGGGGGAGGACACACAAGAGGTCTAGGCCTACAAGTAGCAGTGGCAGCAGCAGCAGCAGTAGTAGTAGTAGTAGTAGTAGTAGTAGTAGTAGTAGTAGTAGTAGTAGTAGTAGTAGTAGAAGTAGAAGTAGCAGTAGCAGTAGTAGCAGCAGCAGTATTAGCTTTACAGGGGACCATAGTAAATAGGACCAAATATTGTTAGTAAAATAGATAAATTTGTGGGTTTTTATGTATACCGTAGGTCCTATTAACTATGGTCCCGGTAATAGTAGCAGCAGCAGTAGTAGTAGCATTAATAGTAGTAGTATCAACAGTACTGCAGAGATAATATTAATAGTAGAAGCAGTGGTCCGACAAAAAAAGGAACCAAAGACGAATCTCTTTTCCTAACAGGTATGTGTATTATACGTGCGTGTGGTATTTACACTAGTTTACTTTTTTAGTAAGATATATTTGATCACGTCAAATGTCCTAAAGATAGACCTCGACACTGTGAAAATGCTACCTGGCCTGGTACCATCATGGCATGGCACATTGTGATACAAAAGCGAGATTGCTGCGTTGTCATCATTATGTTGGACATCCTCCCAATGTGCACAGCATGAGCTTCAACGTCAATGATGTGCACTCATGATCATTCCCAGAAAAAAAAAAAAAACGCTATTTATTATGAATCTAGTAGACTAGGAGACTATTAATAGGAGACCACACAAATAGGTGGCCGGGAACCCCGCCCCCTTGCACAATGCGGGCGTAAACACAGTCGCGTTGTGGAGACATTGAACAACGTAGCACACCATGAGGCGCACCGAATTGAGGGGTTGTCGATACCTACCTCGTGGGGTTTGCTAAATATTGTCCTACGAATCCCCACAACAAGGAGCTTTTACGATCACATTGTGCGAGGGGGGGGTCCCGGCTACCTGGGTACATCCACTGGTATAACCCCCCTCCACGTAATTTTGCCTTATCGTCAAATAAAGCTTGACCCTTTTGGGACTGCAGTCCCGTTTTTGTGGGCAATCCACTCATCTTCTATTACGGGGGGGCATAGTAAATAGGACCAAATAACGTTAGTAAAAATAGGTGAAGGTAAAGGTTTTTTCGTGTACCGTAGGTCCTATTAGCTATGGTCCCCCGTGATAGGTAGTTTGTCCTAAGGTTGCCTTATCGTCAAATAAGCCTTGATCGTTTTAGGACAGAAGTAGTTCCGTTTTGGGGACAAACCACTCTAGTTCTGGGTAGCTACACCTACGGTAAGTTTGCCTCATCATCAAAATTTACCAAATTGTAGCATTTTTTTATGGCCTCAGTCCCGTTTTGGGATAAACCGCCGCACAAATTCTGCTGGACAGTTTCGTTTGTCCTAAGTTCGCCTTATCGTCAAATAAAAATTAACCCCTTTTCTAGGACTGCAGTCCTGTTTGGGAGAGAAATCACTCAACTTCTGCTACGGGGGTCCATAGTAGAACCTATGGTATATATAAAATCCTTACTATTATAACAATATTTGGTTCTGTTTACTATGGTTCCTCATAATAGCTGGTTTGTCCCCACAGCAGGGCTGCATGCAGTCCAAAAAGGGTTGAAGTCAACTCCAAGATTAAACTCCAGGTTTTTGAACCTGAGAAGAAATTGTAAAAGGCATCTATTAATAGAATATTAAAGACCCCCAGCAGCCTGCCACTTTGTAGCGCGGCTGATTATCCACGGGAGAATAGCCACCTATCCGCGCTCCCATCAGTAAATACCAGCATCGCCATCAGTACCAGCAGGATTAGCACTGGCACCAGAACCAACCAGCATCAGTATCAAAAGCAGCACTACATAGCAGCGGCAGCAGGGCAGTGTCAGCACCAGCAGCCTTAGCAGTAGCAAGTTACTGTAGTAAGAGCACTATGTAGCAGCGGCACCACGACAGTGTCAGCACCACCATCAGCAACATTGGCACTACAAAGAGCAGCATCACCATCACCATCACCACCACCATCAGCATCAGCATCATCACTACTGTAGGATCAGCACTAGCACAGCCACCAGCACTAGCACAGCCACCAGCAGCAGCAACAGATAGTACCATGACTAGCAGCAGCATCAGTGCCAGCACAAGCAGTAGCAGCAGCATCACCACCACCACCGGCAGTAGCAGCCGATCCCCACGCCGCCTGAGAAAAGACAATCAACGCCTACCGCTCATCCACCCATCCGTCCTCACGAAAAAACAACGCAGCAGTAGCAGCACCAGCAGCACTAGTACCCCCACCACCATCGCCACAGCCACCACCAGCTTCGCCAGTAGCCACTGAACCTCAGTCCGTCTAGACAAAGGAAGGGAACGAACGCCTACCATCCATCTCCCTATCTGTTCCGCAAAGAAACGTTTGAAAAACGCCTCCACCGCCCCTACTTCCACTTGGTGCAAGCAACGTCTGCCTGGTCGGTGAAACCCGACGTGCTCCATCCCGGCCATGTAATGATACTACGGCCATTCATGACATGAGTACACCCCCCCCCGCCCGATAAATGCCTCTCCCTCCCCTCAAATCCACCTCCGAGAAGCGTACGCATGTCCGCACCGCTTATTTAGGTATTGCTAACACCCCCCCCTTTCCCCCCCCCCCCTCCCCATAAACCCCCCCCCCCCCCCCCCCCGCCTGCCCTCAAAATCATCTCCTAGAAGCGGAAGCGTCCCCGTACCGCTTCTTGAGGTCCTGCTGCCTCCTCAACTCCTCGGCCGTCATCACCGGAGCCTTGCGGCGGGGAGGCGAAGCTTCCGTCCGCCTATCCCCCCTACCGCTACCGCTGCCGCCGCCGCCACCGCCACCGCCGGCCGAATGTCGGGGTCGCTCCGGGCTCCTGGAGCGGCTCTTGCGGCGCTGAGTGTAGCGGTCGAGCTTGAGGCTGAGGGAGCCTTTGTACGAGGCGGGGCGGGCCGCGTAGTCCTTCCCCACCGCCTCAGACGCCTCCCTCTCTCGCTTCATCACCTGCACATGAATAGACCATGAAGCAAACGTGTTTATGGCGACTTGTTTACTTGGATGGCGAACTAATAATCCAACTAACCGACTGTTGAGCTGACGGCTAGTTTTTAGTTGCGGGGTGAAGTGAGTCAACCAACTGACTATTGCTCCAGGGCTAAGTTACTATCAGGTACTGCTGTAGGTCGGTGGCGAAGTGAGCCAACAACCTGACCATTACTTAGATGAGGGTTGACATATTATTAGCGGCGGGGTGGCGAAGCAATAAGCCGACTCACTGACTATTACTTCAAGTTGGGTGGCGAAGTAATAAGCCGACTAACCGACTCTTACCGTAAATAAAGACCGTTGAGTTCGCACAGGGTAGGTTGCGATCGCTTTTCGGCGCTATTGATAGTTTTCTCAATGCCCACTACGGCATTACCACTTAATACTTGGGTGGATAATTGACAAGCCAACCGCTGTATCTGACTTGCCAGGTACTTCAATAAGGGCCCATCTTAACGGGGACTTTCGGCTCTTTCAATCTGAATTCATTTTTTTTCTGATTTAATTTAAGGGCCCATCTTATCGAGGACTTTCGGTTCTTTCAATTTGACTTGATTTTTTTATTTAATTTGCATCTGATTAAACGAAAATTAGTGTTCCCCGTTAAGATGGGCCCTAACAAAAACACACAGGTCGAGGCCTAGATGCGTCAATCAGATTCAAAGACACAGGAAGTCCACAAATTACCGCACGCACGCAACTATCTGTTATTACGGGGGACCGTAAATAGGACAAAATATTGTTAAGTAAAAATAGGCAAATCCGTAGGTTTTTGTGTGTACCATAGGTCCTACCTGGTATTTACTATGGTCCCCGTAATAACACAAAGCCAACTCAACTCGTGCCAACGTTTTTATTTATTTTTTTTCCCATCCCATTTATCATCTTCGCCTTTTCTTCTCTCTCCTGTCTACTGCTGCAGTCGTGGCTCACATCCGCAGTCACAATGCAGGCTCTTTCTTCTCCCTCTTCCCCTCTGCAGTACGGTTTTTGCCTTGCATTTCTATCGCGACAAGGCTTCGGCCCATTCCTTCTCTCGTCGACTCGCACCGAATTGCGCTCTATCAACTATTGATGGTCGCCGACTTTATCGCCACAGCCCAATCAATAGTCGCTGAGGGTACAGAGCTTGCTCGTGTCCATCGTGTCTATTAAGAAGAGAAGAAAATTGGCACACCACGCCTAATCTAAACGTGGAAGTGTGGTGCGCTCAAGCTTTCTATTAACCAACCCTAGGAGGATAAATCATTAAACAACCAAACAAAAAACACGAGACAAAAATAAAAGCCAGCTGCACACGGCTGTAAAATTTAGGTCTCGCGGCAACAGCTGCCGACGTAAAAGTCGAACAAGTCTATTAATAGAGGGCTTTTCAGTCGATCTCGCTCGCAGTACAAACAGACACACACAACCACTGACACTGATAGCTCTCGAAGCCCGTAGGAGTGTACCTGCTATTGCTATTGCTATTGCCATTGCTATTGCTATTGCTATTGCTATTGCTATTGCTGTTGCCATTGCTATTGCCATTGCTATTGCTATTGCTATTGCTATTGCTATTGCTATTGCTATTGCTATTGCTATTGCTATTGCTATTGCTATTGCTATTGCTATTGCTATTGCTATTGCTATTGCTATTGCTATTGCTATTGCTATTGCTATTGCTATTGCTATTGCTATTGCTATTGCTATTGCTGTTGCTGTTGCTGTTGCTATTGCTGTTGCTATTGCTATTGCTATTGCCATTGCTATTGCTATTGCTATTGCTAGTAGAAGCGAGCTGAAGCCACGTACGTATGCTTCATCAACATCAACATCAACATCAACATCATGCCATACAGCAGTGCCAGCCTGACCCCCTAGGACCGTAAGTCAACTACAGCAGCGGCGGCGTACCTATCTCAACACTATCCTCTCAACAAGGCACTACCACTCAGGCCAGAAATATAATAAACGTACATACACTAATATCAAGACTAATCATTCCTTGTATTTACGCCCAGAATGGTGAATATCAGACCAGAAAAATCGCCTTGTCACGGGAAAAAAAAAAAGAGAGAAAAAAAAACTTGAACTTCTGTACAGTACTGTGGTATGGGATAAAGTTTTCAGCAGTAAAATGTAAAAAATGTAAAGACTATGTTAGAGAAACCACGTCTTTTTTGGGTTCGTCTACGGATGGTCTTGAAAATGGGTGCACACTACTACTGCGACTTTAATTCAAAGGATTCTTTGTATTTCCGGACCAAGAGTGTGCCAGGTACAGAAGAGCGCGGTCGAAACGCACCTGAGCGTAGAGCTTGCTCGTGTCCATGTCGAGAAGAGACGAAGACATGTCATCTTCCGCCACGGCCTTTTTCCCAGCACCGTTACCGGCTGTGCTACCACCGCCCCCACCACCACCACCACCACCGCCACCGCCACCACCACCATCCTTCTTGGAGTCGCGATCCCTGCAAGCAGCAACAAAAAAACAGATGCGGCGCAATCGAGCTGGGTTCATAGAACGGATGCAACAAAGGCTTTGTTTGTCCGCCAGCAAACGTCAGAAGTCTCGGACAGCTCATCGATTCCGTACGTACTAATGATCTACTTATGACAGACATTTCAAGGCAGATATGTTCCCGATCGTAGACGATCTACAGCAGTAGCTCATGTTGTCAGATGGGACCCGTATAATCTGCAAATTGTTGTACGTGTTTCCTTGGTTCCATCTGTACTACTGTGCAGATAGGTTCTCTGCAACCTGTCACAATGGCAGGTGAGGAACTAGATCATCTACAGTAGACAGATCAGATAGATCGTCATCTATCTGCAGGTGAGGGACTAGATGACGTACATGATCTGCAGATAGATAGAGATAGAGAGATAGATATAGATAGATAGATGATCTATCTGTCCGAGTGTGAAACGTCGTAAGTTATACGTGGTACACACTGTATCACTCTGACCGGGAATATAATCACCATTTGAGCACTCATGTAAACATCAAACGGGTCTTATATTCCCGTTCTTGGGGTCGCAATCCCTGCAAGCAGGAAGAGGCGCGGCGTAATCGAGCTCGGTTCATATAAGTTCACGAGTGCGAGCGTTTCGTTTGTCCATCCATTCACAAACCGCATACGTTGTGCAGGCCGTATTGATACTCGTATTTTGCAGCCAGGCGGGACCGGAATACACACTCGCATACAGCTGAACATGTGTTTGCCTTGCCATGCCAACAAGTGTTCTCGGTCCGGGCTGCTTTCACATTCTCGGGCGTTTTTTTTCAGACCCTCCGTGCTACGCAGCACGCTCGATCTCTCTCGCCTCTCCTATCTCGCCCTCGGCACAAAAGATGAACACAAAGCAGCAACACAACCCAAAAATAACGCAAAAAGGATAAAACACAAAACACGAAACACAAATAAACTAGAGAAAACAACACAAAGCGGCAAGACAAGCAATCAAACAAAACAGAAATATCGAGGGGAAAACACACAAAAAGAAACTGAACACACCACAAAAACAAAACATGTTGAACATCCTCGTCCACTCACGCCCACCCCACCCACCAACCCACCCATCCACCCAGCCACCCACCTGTCCCTCCGCGAAGCGCGATCCCGAGAACGGTCTCGAGAATCAGAGCGAGACCGCCCCCTACCGCTCCCGCTCCCGCCGCCGCCCCTGTCCCGGCTATCGCGATTGTCGCGCCTCCCCCCTCCCCCCCCCCACCCCCTCCCCCGCCCCTGTCATCCCTCGTTCTCGACTTTCCGTCGTCTCGGCCGTCTCGCCGGCGCTTGCCGTCTCTGAAAAGTTGTTAGTGGTATGGCGTTACGGTGTGTGTGGGGGGGGGGGGGGTGTACTCATTATCATGCATGGTCACAGTCATAGACCCTCGCATCCCTACAATACCGGGACGGAGCACGTCGGGTTTTCACCGACCAGGCAGACATTGCTTGTACCGAGCGCGAAGCGCCGTGAGATGTTGCGCGAGTCGCATGAAGGGTGAGTTGCATCCTACTAAGAACCGCTTCAGAGGCGGATTTTCTTGCGTATGGATGACAGTGCCAATAGAGATTGATTTAATTCTGGTGTGGCCACTTCCAGAGACAGCAATGGGTTTACTATGTAACTGCCTCGTGGGCGCCTCACCATACACACTACGTGATGCGGTCATCCCCCTTGTGCGGAGTAAAGATTCTCCCTGCCCAAAAATTATTTAACTTGACCGGCAGCCGTGGTAGCCGCCAAAAGCAAAAAAAAAAAAAAAAACGATACCCTGGCTGTTCAGCTCACGCAATGAGAGGCATGTTTTACAGCGTCGTCGACAACCGACGCCAACCCAACCTATGTATACCAGGTAAATAATATACCGGGGGTGGGGGAGGGAGGGGATACTCGTGTACTCGATATCATGCATGGCCGAAGTGGTATGACCATAGATCCCACCATCAGGGGAGGGGGTGTACTCAATATCATGCATAGCCGTTCGTATGACTAGTAATGCGGGGAGAGTTCTTACTGATATCGCGTTGCAGCGGGGGTGGGGGGAGGGGGCATACTCATTCGTTGCTTGCGGTAGTGATTTGATCATTGACCACTTCCCTTTCGAGACGGAACACCGTTCTTACTCCTGATAGAGACACCGCCAACAGTTGGGCGCTCAATACGTTGTTTCCATATATTACATAGAAACTTTTTTGTCGGAGGGGGGGGGGTCATAGTGGTAATGCAGGGGGAGCGGGGGGGGGGGGGGGGGGTGTACTCGATAGGAGAGATGTAATCGATCTCACGCATGGCCGTAGTCGTATGACCATAGACCCTCGCATCCCTACAATGCCGGGACGGAGCATGTCGGGTTTTCACCGACCAGGCAGACATTGCTTGCACCAAGCGCGAAGCGCCGTGAGGTGTCCGGCGAGTCGCACGAAGGGTGAGCTGCATCCTACTAAGAACCGCTTGTGAGGCGGACTTGCATATGGATGACAGCTTCAATGAGTTAGTTTAATTTCCGGTGTGGCCGCTATTGGAGTACTGCGTAACTGCCTCTTGGGTGCCTTACCTTGAACACTACGTGATACGATCAATTCCCTTGTGCAGAGTCAAGATTATTTACTTCGCACAAATGATCTAACTAGACGACCAGCTGTGGGCGACCGCCAAAAAAACAAACAAAAAGGGTACCCTGGATGTCTAGCTCACGTAGTGAGCGGCATGTTTTACAGTGTCGTTGCCAACCGACGCCAACCCAACCCATACATAATATATATAATAGGGGGGGGGGACAGAAGGCCGAAGATGCAAGAGGAAAAAACACCAGGGAGAGAGACAGAGACAGGGATACCAAAAAAGGCCGGGGGGGCACGAGAGGCAACAGACAGATGCGGAAGAGACAGAGAGAACGGGAAGATTGCATACCACCCATGGACACCTAACTCCTGTATCCGGAAAGACATACCAGACATACCAATCGCCCGCGACCCCTTCGAATCCCAGCGCGCGAGGACATCCTTCTCGACCTACAATAGGTCCTAGTTGATAAGCCACTCCCTTACCACCCGAGCTACCACATACAGTACGCCCCCCCCTCTCCAGAACAGCATGCATTTCTCAGCAGAAATACGGCAATATATACCCTCCCCCTACCCCCCTCCTCTTACTACTCCCCTACTTGCCCTCCCCGTCTTCACCCTTTTACTCCGTCCCACAACCCTCCCCCCTCCTACCCCTTCGTCCCACCTGCTTCTGCTTCGGCTGCGTCGACGGCCTTTGTCCCTAGCTCGCGCGCGATCCCTGCTGTCATCCTTTCCTCTATCCCTTCCCCTCTCTCTGTCCCTGTCTCGACTGCTCCCCCCCCCCCCCCCCCTCCTCCTCCACCTCCTCGTCCTCTCTCTCCGTTCCCCCTGCCTCTGCTGCGGCTGCGGCTACGGCTGTCACTCCTGCAGAGACGCAAAAGAGAAGGAGCAAAAGAGAAGGACGGAAGTAACAAAAACACACGCACACACACGGAAAAACAAAAAGATGTTGAGAAAACAAAAACACCTAACAAAAGACAACTCCAAAAAAAAAAATACCAAAAAAAAACAACCCGAGAGCGAAAAAAAAAAGGAGTGACAAAAACAAAAACGCCACTCTTACCTTACCTATCCCCTCAATCCTTTTAGTACCTACTGCAGTTCCGTTTAGTGGACAAAACGCTTAGAATTTGACTGCTTTGTCCCCCAAACGGGACTGCAGTCCTAAAAGAGTTAAACGCACAACAGCGGGTACACACATCACACACAGACCCCCCTCCCCCCCCCCCGCCCCCTCCCCACAAAAAAAAAAGTTATTATCTCCGATCTCGATGTTCTCTATTCTCACCTGCTCCGCTTCCGAGTGGACGCGTCCCCACCCCCCCACCCCCACCTCCACCCCCCCTCCACCCCCACCACCCCCACCACCACTGCCGCTACCGGTACCGTTAGTGCCCCCGTGGTCTCCGCCGCCACCGCCACCGCCACCTCGAGCGGGACTCTTGTCATTCTTGGCCTGTAGCATGATCGAGCCCAGGCGCACCAGCTCCGTGTTTCCGTACTCGGGAAATGTTACCCAGTAGCTCTTGTCGTCCTGCGTTTCATACAACATGTCGCGCGAGAAAGCCGACGATGACATCGCCGAGAAAAATCGAGCACAAATACCGGGGGGGGGGGGGGGGGGGGGGGGGGGGGGGGTAAGGGCATGGGCAAGGGTAAGCGTAGCCCTCTTCACTGATTTTTTTCTGCTATTTTTTTCAAATTTCCAAATGTCTAAACTTACCGCCAACAAGGACTGCGGGTCAAAAGGAAAAAAGGTCTCAACGTGAAAGAAGTTTTAAAAAAAATAAATTTGGAAATTTGGGAAAAAATGAGGGGGAAAAACACAGCGAGCAAGGCTCAAGGGTGAAGATAGAGTGGGGTGGGTACCTACCTTTCCCTCTCTTCAAGACCATCCGCTCCAAGACTTGTGGGGAGACAAAAAACCAGGTAAATGGGCTTGTGGTCACGAGAAGAACAAGAAAAAAAACGGGATTAGTATAGTAAGGAGGCGTTCTAGGATAGAGTTTCATCCTAAATATTTCGAGACTCCTCACTTGACCTTAAGGAGCTCCACACCTCACCCGAAAACTGAGTTAAGCAAAAATCAAATTGCATCCCGATGAATAATCCCATGGCCCCAAGTATACAAAAACGTCATTCTTCGAAACAAGATTGGCATCATCCCGACGACTTCGGGTTAAGGAGCCCCGTCATTCAGAATACATTTTAGCGGAAATGCTGTGCTACCCCTATCAAAGAACGCGTCATTACTGCAGCAACAGATAAGAGACCGTCTTAGAGATGACACCACGTTTGGTGGCGTGTAGCGGGGTGGTTTCACGAGGGGTACCCCTTTGTGAGCCCAAGGGCAGGGGCATGTATCTACGGGTACTATTGATAGGGTAGGGTAGGGTAGGGGAAAGTGTAAGGATAAGGATAAGGGTAGGTAGAGGTAGGTAGGGGCAGGGGAAGGGCAAAGGGATAGGGTACAGATCGTTCCACTCAAATTTCAAGCGGTCTGTCGCCGCAGACGTGACTGCTGTCGCCTTAAAAAGCAGTCCGTAGGTATCTCTTGCACGGTTTGGTGCACTTTGCAGCTGTCATCAGTTATGGTACCTAGCCGACGATCATGACCCAAACAGCAAACATCTGGTACCCGGGTACCCCATCTCATGTACTGGTACTACTCTGACCCGAAATATACTCCCCTTTCTACTCTATTAGGATTATCACACGGGTATTATATTACCGGCCAGAGTGACACCCTACATAAAACGTTACCCGAGTATCATGACCAAACAACAAACAACTTTGGTACCTGGGTACCCCATCCCATATACTGGTACTATTCTGACCCGAGATATACTCCCTGTGTGCACTGACTGTTAACAAGAGTATCAAACGGGGATCATAGTACCGGCCAGGGCGGTGCCCTACCACCACACACACCGTTCAAAAAGTCAATTCCCCCCCTCCACCACCACCACCATCTATACCATATTTTGCCGCCGACGTGTTCATTAGCTCCATGCGAGATAGGCCTCAAGGCATCGTATCACTGCTGCGTCGGGTCCTCCCCGGCAAGAGAAAGCGTCCTCAGGGGTCCAGGTGCTTTCGCACTCAGGACCGAAAAAACAAAATGCGGAATAACCTGTGCTACGCCAATAGCCCGAAACGACACGAAACCGACACGTAACCGTCATATTGAAAGTTCCAAACGAACACGTTGGCTTGCTTGCCTACTGTATCGTACCTCGACGCTGTTGATCACGGCGTCGTACCAAGAAGGGTCGTTATCCTCGTCGGCATAGATGGCGCGAATCTTCGTCCCAGGTACTAGCAGGTTCACAATGCGAAAGTTAGCCTTCTCTCGCTTCTTCATCTCCTGATAAAAAAAAACAAAAAAAACAAAACAAGCACGGACATCATCGTGGAAATGACCATTCGAAGCGACGCGCGAGGGCCAAAAGAGACGGAGTTGCACCCGTAGGAGGCGGATGACGGTACACGGATAGGGGGGGTGAGGGGGTCAGGGGAGTTGTAGATACGATGCGAACGCATTTATGGGGGGGGGCTCGGGGTGATTTACACCAGCGTGGTGCGGGGGGTGTGGGGGGGGGGGGGGGGGGGGGTTGGGGCGGTTGAACAACGCGGAAACTGTTGTAGGGAGGGAGATAGGGGTGCGAGATATTCGTCGCGACACTGCTTTGCGAGACTAGACAGGTCGACACCCGAGGCAACCAGCATCCGAAGTGCGCAGTTCGCTTTGCCCAAGCCAGGCCACTGGACCTGGGGGTACGTTTCGAGTTCTCTGCCGGTGTCTTTGGCTGTGCCTCTCTCTGCATATCTATGCCTTCATTTCTCGCTTTCTTTCTCTTCACCCTACCTCTTTCCCTCCCTCTCTTCCTCCTCAACGGTGACTCAACCACCCCCCACAGACAATCAACCAACCAACCAACCCACCAACCAACCAACTAACTAACCAACCAGCCGACCGACCGACCATCTAACCAACCAACCAACTAATCAACCCAACAGCTTTCCAACCAATCAACCTAACAGCCAATAAACCAACCAACCAATCAACCCACTATCCAACTAACCAATCATTCGAAACACCGCGAAACGCCTCCTCGAAGACCCTACACTAACCTCGTGCAGCAGGAGTTGAACCTTCATCTTGCGCTCGATTAGGACAGGAATGCGCGGAAGCATGGTCCCGTAGTACTGCATGTCGCTGGATAGCACGAGATGGGGGGAGGGAGGGGGGGTAAGATGGCGGGGTGGGTCGTTAGTGCAAGTACGGCAGATTAACGGGGTCGGGGAAAGGACATCATTTACTGACTGACTGACTGACACCGTCATTTTACCGTCATTGAAGGAATCGAAAAAAGAGAAACGGAAACGTGTGATTGAAATAATAGTCAACACTAAAAGAGCAAAAACAAAAACGGCAAAAAGCAATGTGACCACCAAAAAGATATACCTGGTGTATGAATACGTACATAAAAAACGAAACACGAACGAAGAGAAATGATACAGCTAAGCGAGGCCACAAGAACCCTCATCCCCGTACCCCCAACGCCCTCAACCCCAACCTGCCCCGCTAATACAGGCACGCCTCGTTGCCAACAAGAAAATCAAACCCCGATCCATCCATTCACCCACCCACCGTATAAGACTATCATCACATGGGTGATAGGATAATACATTCCTCCCGACGATTTTCAAAGCTGATTTCCTCGACAAATGGGAAAGGTGCAAACGCTTAAGATAGCGGTGCGTCTACGTGGAAAGACTATTAATACCATAATTTTGGATGTTGTGTGTGCCTCCCTTGCTTCGTCGAAAATCTGCTCGGGAATTCGTCCCAGGGGGTGTGTTATCTTATCACCCCCCGGTGATAAGCGTTATACCCACCCTCCTATGAATTGCACTCACCTAATAATCTTGCGCACATAAGCGCCGATGGTCATGGTACCCTCAGTCGGGGAAGGCTTAAACTCCTCCTCGTCATCCACGTAGGGCTCTAACCACCCCCACAGCTCCTGACAAAATAAATGAAGTTGAGAGGGAGGGTTACCGAACGTATAGGCAAACACGCATTGGAAACCCTTCTCTTTGTGTAGAGAAAACACGACAGGCAACCCCAGCAACAGTTGTGACTAAAAAAGAAAATTAAACAAAAGATCATGGACACCCTTTCTTATTCACAAAATCATGGACACACACAATGTCATGGACACACGATCAGATGGACAAACACAAAAACCATGGACACAATAAAAGGTGGATATGATAAGACCTATGCCAATGGGAAAGCGAAGTATCAATAAAAAGTTTGAATTCCAAAGATACCCGCCAAAAAAAAAAAATAAAACACGCTTCCTATGGGCACGTTTAGAAGAAAAAAAAAGTTCCCAACATTTGGAAAAGCCCAAAAAAAAGCAAATCTGGGGCCGATGTTGGGCCAAGATCGGCTTGATAAAAAATCAGGCCGATCTTTGGTTCGAAGCGGCGAGATTCCGAGTGCTCGACAGACGTCGATCGACAAAACCAACGATTGCGTCATGAATTCTGAACGGAGTGCGCTCGTTAGGGGCTCCGACCCACCCTTGGGTCACCGTCTTCACACAATGGCCAGTGACGTGTGGCGGGCGCTGGCCAGGCGTATGATAAAAAATAAAAAAAAATCCGCTTGTGTGTACAAAACAGAAGACAAAAATTCTCGATCCGCCTCGAATGGCAAAAAACAGGCTTTTTTTCAGGTTTGGGAGGATACCAGGACGCCGCCGGCAAGCTCTCGCCCCCTAGAGCATGTATTCACTTTCTATCTTCGATGCCGTCATCTATGCTCGTTGGCCTTGCCCGACACCAAGCGGGTTGGCTTGGGCTGAGTCTATATCGAGATCGGGCATCTATCGTCGCACGAGCTGATTTTTATTAGCGTGGTGACAATTTACAACGAGAGAAAACAATTTGCGCCGCCTGCAGCCGTTAGAAAAAAACAGGAAAAATTAAACATTTTTTTTCCCTTTTTTCCCACAGCGGCGGTACGAGGATATTTTCCGCTATTTTTTAAAAGCAATATTTTTGAAAGAAAATTTTCCGCAATTTTTTAAAAGCAATATTTTTGAAAGAAAACTTTCGGACTTCGCGTTTCCACTGGCATAGGTCTAATGCCCTCAAAATCATGGCCGCACACAAAATCATGGACACACAATCAAAAAAAAAACTATCATTTTTTACGGCGGATTAAGTAAGATCACTTGCCTTTGGCGGACAGGTGTACCGGAGGTAGAGAAACCCAACGGCTCGAATGAACGGAGAGTCCTGCCAGAACAAACAACACCAATACAAAACAAACGGAAGGAAAAGGTGGAGGCGGTAGGAGGGAGGGGGAGGGGACGAGCGGGAGGCACAAACAAGCACAAGGCGGAAGGGAATGAAGAGACGGAGGCGGTGCGAGGGGGGGGGGGGGGGGGGGTATTTCCGTACGTACAGCAAACAAAATTAGAAAAAGTGTCTACTGGTATATTATGAGCATGCAACATGTGCTGCCCCGTTTCCAGGCCGTCGCAGCGACGCGCATCCCGAGGCAACACAAACCCTGTCCCGCACACGTGGACGGAAAAAAAAGACACCTACACATACACACAACACAATCGGCGACAGAAGGGGACTACTCTTAACTCCCGGGGTGGGGGGAAGCTGCCGCCGAAGAAAGGGCAAGCTGGTGGTCTTAAAATACCCTCCGCGCCCGATCGGGCGGGAAACGATCCGAATATGCCACACACGTGACAGGTCGCACAGATCATCACTTCATGGACAGATCGCACAGACCATGACTTCATGATACATATCTTCCGGGGAACGTAGATCCCTGATGTGTATGACATGAACTGCACGGCCTAATGTGCTGTAGATGATCATGACTGGGTGGGAAGTGTACGACACGACACCGTACGGCTCTTTGCGCATATGCTTGCCGGGTGGGAGCTGTAACTGGTATGTATGATACGGCTCTTGCACAACATACCATACCGGTAAAGATGCACAACATATCATACAGGATGATCTAGATCGTAGATGATCTAGATCTTAGATGACCTAGATCGCGATCTGCGCCATGTGAGGATTATTCGAGTGGGCTAAGGGGGTGTGGTATAAAGCTTAGACTATTGTAAGCAGGGAGGGAGGGGGGGAGGCACGGCTTGCTGCTAATAGGACATATCGAACAGCTATTAATAGTTGTCCGCACACAAACACGCCTCGACAACTCCACGCACACCTACCCACTCCACTCACCCCGAGAGTCCCTAGGTATGACGGGTCAACATCAGCAGCAACAACAACAACATCGGCTATCCAACGGTTACCTGTACGATTCGGCAGCAGCACCAGCAACAACGGCTCTGCAACGCTCACACTCTAGCATCAAATCACACCACAAGAGGAACGCCCCACCACCACCACTACGAGCAGCAACAACAACAACACCAACAACTGCTTTCATCACCATGGAGAGGGGCGGGGGGGGGGGGGGGCTTACCCACGCACCTCGTGCACAAGAATGTCGTTCATCTGCGGCCTCGTTAGCTTCATGACGAAGAGCTTCATCAGCAGGCAGAACGCCGAGGATGGTACTCTAGAGGTGCCGGGGGCCCAGGGCGCTACGTGGTCGCAGTACGAGTATATCTCGTCCAACACCTAGGAAAGGGAGACGGGAGTTTTAGAAGGACGAAGGGGGCAGGGCGGAGGTAGAAGGGTGAAGGGGGGGGGGAGGGAGAAACGGAGGTAGAAGGGTGAAGGGGGGGGGGGGGGGGGGGGGGGAGAGGGGAGGGGGGGGAGGGGGGGGGGGGGGGGGGGGGGGGGGGGGGGGGGGGGGGGGGGGGGGGGGGGGGGGGGGGGGGGGGGGGGGGGGGGGGGGGGGGGGGGGGGGGGGGGGGGGGGGGGGGGGGGGGGGGAGGGAGAGAGGGAAGGCAAGGGTAGAAGGAGTAGGAGGGGGGGAGGAAAGGAGGGAAGGACGCAGGGAGTTGTAAAAAGGGAAGTCGTAATGGGAACGGAAATCAAACTGTTGATAGAGGCAGGGGGGAGGGGGGCGTATGTAGAGGAAGAAGGGGAGTTGCAGAGGGATGGAAGGTTGGATATACATGAAGGGTGGGAGCGGCGGGGGGGGGTTGTGAAGGAAGGGATATAGGGAGGGGAGGGAGGGAGGGTGGGGGGGGGCAGGGAGGGGGTGCACGGCCAAAGACTACTGCTGCTCTAGACTACCAATACATGAACCAGGTGTTGTGTACGGTATCGTGAGGTGAACGGCAATAATGATCATAAGCCATCCCCAGATTTAACAGCAGCCAGCCGTGCGTCCATTCATAACACCGAGGTCAGACAAGTCGCAAGCCACAAAGCAAATGAACTGCAGTACCCTGAATGTAGACTATACACGACAAAGCGACTCCGCCGCGTGAGCTTTCAAAGCTCAAAGCATCGCGCAGACTCGTACAACATATACTACTCTGGGGCGGGATAAAAGGATACTTTATACACTCATATGAAGACCAATCGGTTCTTACATTTACGCCCACAGTGGTACCAGGTACCTGGAAAAGGGTACAATATAGACTACTTATACAGCAGTACTATCTGTAGTTCTGCTGCCACTATTATTACGCGTATAATACGTACTGCTGTCTGTTCATAAACGCAGAGCACAGAACTAAAACTGACCGACGGGAGTTGCTCGAAGCAGACAGGTGTGTCGTTCCTTTCTTGCCGTACATATTGTCAGGGCTTTTCGCGGGTCACGGGGTGTTCAGTATGTCACGGATCGGGTCGGGTCGGATCAGGAAGTGTCCAATATGTCACCGGTCGGGTCGGCTCGGGTCAAGAGGCTTTCAAATCTGGCGGGCCGGGTCAGGTCGGGTCAAGAGTTCTTCAAATCTCACGGGTTGGGTCGGGTCGGGTAAAAAAAACTTCAAATCTCACGGGTCGGGTCAGGTCATGACCCGCGAGAAACGGGTCACTCGCGGGTCGGGCCAACATGACCCTCTATTTTTTTTATGCCGACCCGCGGGTCTGACCCGTTCATCAGGCTCGCGAATCCGACACTTGAAACACTTCCCGCGCTCATACCTATGGGCTTCTCTCGTACAAATACTCATCAATACTCCTTTGGTATCATATTCAAACATTCAAACACCGCCGAATCCATATACGCACGCCCGCATCCATCCATACCCATCACAGCCAGGCCACATATCGCCGCGGGGCACAAAAGTGTGAATACTAACTTGTTTTAGAAGTATCGACTCACGGGCCGGATCCACGGGTCGAACCCGCGGGTCAAGTTAAAAGTCTCGCGGGTCAAGGTAACCCGACCCGCATGAAACCCGTGTCTCACCGGTCAATCGGGAGGTGGCGGGTCGGGTCGGGTCGGGTCGGGTCGGGTCAACTTCTGTACTAGTTCTCGCGGGTCGGGTCGGGTCAAGCTAACACATTTCAAATTTTTCGCGCGTCAGGTTGGGTCAGTCGGGTCGGGTCAGCTGACCTGACATGACCCGACCTGACCCGTGAGGTTTAACCTGACCCTCGAAAAGCCCTGCCTTTTTTGAACGTAAAAATGGCCATTTTGGAAGAGCCTCGACTGCATAACTCTTTCATGGCAAACTGCGCCAACGCGTGGTTTCGCCAACATGTCCCAAAAAAAAAAACACGCGAACCACACCAGCAGCAGCAGCAGCGATGCTTTTGAGGAATCAGATCGCCTCCATTCTATATGAAAGTATTGGATTGAAATCAACTGAGGCCTCTGAGCCACGGCTGGAGACTCCACCCCAGGCTACGTACGAGTATTACCCTCGCGTTGATCCAATATTTATCCCAAAGCCGCGTGCAGTCACTCAGATCAACCCCCTCTTTCTCTCGCATTCAGTATCCGCCTCCCTCTCGCTCTGCCTCTCTCACTCTCTTAGTCTCCCTCTTCCTTCTCTCTATCTCCCTCTTCTTTCTGGCAATCTTTCTCTAGATTGATCGAAACAAAACACGCTGACCCCTCCCAAGCAGGCAAAACCCAAAGGCGCCCGGGGCCAGGGCTCACCTCAAGGTAAGTCGTGATGGCGGCCAGGCTCTTGAAATACTCGCTCGAAAGGATGGTCTGGGCGAGGAGGGTGTTCAGGTTGAAAGTTCGGTCATTGCCGTGGAGGGGGAGAACGTTGCTGCGAACTTCCTCCTCCAGTCGCTGCTCCTCCGTCAGGTGGTCATCGACGCTGGACAAGAACCCCGCTGGAGCGGAAGTCGGCGCCGGAAGTGTGCCCGAGCGAGCGGCTCGCGTAGCCTGCCGCTCCAACGCGCTGCGAGACATTCAGTTGCCTTGTCCTGCTTCCTTATTTTGTGCGTTCTGAGTTTGAGCAAGCGGGGAGAGCGTGGGAGCGTCCGCCGGAACGGATTGCCGGAACAACACCGGGTGCTTGTCGAAGACAAAACCAGAGGCAGTGAGGACAGCCACGGTGATGCTACAGACCGTTGGTGTTTCGTGAATGCGGTTTCCCCTTCTCGCGTGCTGCGTGCTACCGGTACACAGCAAAACTCGCAGCCCTCAGCCCTGCTTTCAAACCCCCTAGTTTCCGTTTCTACGCGCAAACTTATCTGTAAGAAAACTTTTTTGTCCTACTTTTCTTGCATCCCCTGAAAATATCAACTTGTTGTTGCACTTCCGTCGACACAAGCAAGCGATGCAGTCGAGTAAAGCGTTCGCTGCGGGCGCGTTGGCCTACACGCTAGCAACATTCAACGGCGGCTACCTATGGCACATAGTTCTGTTTAACGAGCAGTTTCTGAACCTCAAGACTTGGTCCAGGTTTGACGACCCAGACGCCTCCCTCGCCCTTGTTGCTGTGCTTTTGCAGGTGAGGGCGGTCACCCACAGCTGTAGTACACTGCAGCACATAGCATTACGAGTATCATGAGCAGCAGTGCGTTGAACCACGCTGCAGCCCCTTCTAATGTTGTTGCTGCTGTAAACATAGAGCTCATATTCCCCCGGGCCAGATCATGTGGCATTGCCTGCGACATTTTGCCTGCTACATACGTATTCGTACTCGTAGCAATATCCGCTCGTGAGTGCTACGAGTACGCATTGTTTTTTGTGTTTTCCGTTTCAATCAAACGACAGTTCCGTGGCTACTGACTGCAGCGGTTGCTGGCTGGAATGCTGCCTGCAACCGTACGAAACGCACGTCGCGAACGTACGCCTGCTGTCTGTGGAGTGCTGTCAGAGTCATGTCTCGCGACTATGCAGTGAGAAAATAGCAACCGAACCAAAAACCACCATGCAAATGTCAACGATCGCCATGTCTTGCCGGACTGTCTTGACTAAGGGCCGTTCCTAACGAACCGAAAAAAAATCACGATTCGTGATTTTTAGGCATGCCAAAAGATCACGATCCGTGACATTTCAGTTCTAACGAAAAAAGCCGAAAAACGTCGCGTTTCGTGATATTTTCAAATAGTTAAAGTTCTGATATTTCAAACCCAACGTTTTTTTGGGGGTGTGGAGCAAACTCTCGAGAGTGGGGCACGGCCAGGCCGGGCTGGGCCGTCCGCACCTGGCCCAGCCCGTGACATATTCGAATTGCGGGCCGAAGCCTGACCCAGCCTGCGAGATTCCAACGTCACCGGCCGTCGGCCAAGCTCGTTTCGCGAGATTCCATCTCAGAGGCCGCCAGCCCGGCCTGGCCTGTGACATCCCCAGGTCATTTTCGCGTTTGTCTTCCAGCAGTGGCTCCTCCTCCTGGAAATTTCGAGGCCGCAACCTCCTCGTTAGCCCGCGCCCAGCGGTGTCTTTGGGTAGCCGCCCGGTGTCCACAAGCGGCGTGCGAAGCAGAGTCTGCCATGCCCCTATGCCGACCATCGGATACCGTTGGTGCACGTGGGTTGCGCAGTGCCTTGATCAGGCGTATTTTGAGACACGACAAACGTCACGAATCGTGATTTTGTTTTTTTTTAGGGAAAAGCTAAAAAAATTGGCGTCATGAATCGTGATTTTTTTTTTGTCGTGATTCAAAATCACGATTCACGACAAAAATCTCACGAATCGTGATTTTTTTTGTTCGTTAGGAGTGGCCCTAAAGGTGCACACAGCTGTGATACCACGTCCCTGATAATTTCGGGGGTCATTCCCAAAGAAGGGTATAAAACTCGCCAACACTACATACGAGTACAAAGACCAGTGACGTAAATAACAGGTTACATACGACTGCCTCGTAAAACAAACCAGGAAAAAAGCGATCACTGCTGCTCTTGAGATAGTGTACGCGCCGGTCGTGGGTCTCCGCGTGCCTATCGTGCTGTTGGCATGCTCGACAATTAAGTCAAGGCACACATCTGGTTCGCGTTGCTCCCTCGGCTTGACCTTGGACCGACTGCCTGATACCAACTGCTGTGATGGCGTGTGCTGCTGCCTTCGGCATTGCAATTCGATTGCAATTCGGCGGTGCGCCCCATGGCCCACGTACACACGAAGAGAGAGGGTCCCTGATAAACAATTCGCGCACAGCAGAAGTATCAGAGTATATAGGTGGGCCTTCCTGCTCTTTTGTGGAGGGTCCCACCGCATTATCACGTACGGTGCTGTGATCGTGTGATCGCGCACCAACGCTTTGGGATACGAAAATGCTTGGAAACAGGAAATAGAGGGGGGTTGTCCTTGCGACAACACCAGTGAAAGCAGCATATTCGTTGCTGCGGGTTGCGGGTGCCGCGTTCTTACTGCTGCAGTGCCTCGACCACGGGCTGAGAAGGACTGAGGACTGAGACGCTAAGAGGGACTGTCACAGGGAACGTGAAGCAGTTTCGGGAGCTACGTACGTATGTTAGATTTTGGTAGACACACCGCTCATTATACGGTACTTCCGTATATGCCCCTACGTACAACCTCGCCGGGGGTCATGACCTCTTCTGGGCTGCGAGTATGACCCTAAGCGAAGAGATCGTGAGCCTATATATACAAGGCACCAGGTATCATAGATAGGTCCTGACTGCTGTACGCGTTGTGAGTACGTACGTTCCGGTAGAGCGTACAAGTAGAGTAGTGCTTACGATGCACCCGTTACGTTCTTCGAGCGAAGGAGCGAAGGTCTTACTGCCGACCAGGAACTACAGGTGTAGTATGAGATACCCTGGTACAACTTTAACTTTCGAGTATTATTAGTGACGGCGAATCCATATTGTGTATGTCAATTTCATCAAATCATCCAATTTATTCGACGAGCGCCGAGCTCTGTCAAACAGTCCACGCTCCTCGAAAAGATCACGATCCACAGCACTATTAGTAGAAGATCTAGATCCTAGCCTGCCGTTGTGAGGTGTTGTGCAGGATCTGCACGGTACAGATCCAACCTGGGACACATTTCCTACAGTAGTAGATCATGCAGATGGTACGGCTCCCACCGGGCAACAGGAGCTAGATCCTGCAGATCAGGGGTAAATATATCTGCCCTGGAAGATCTAGATCATGATCTAGATCATCAAGTGGAAATCGATTATGTGTAGATGATCCGTCCGAGGTCTGGCAAACGATCTTTCAATCGAACAAACACATCCTCCTTCGAGCCTCGTGCACGCTCGTATCATCAGTTGTGCTGTACTGCTGTGAAGACGTTTGGTGTCGTCATATATGCAATCAACGACGACTGCTTGTAGTATACGTACCTGGACCTGGAACAAGTGCGTGTATGGCGCACGCAAATACCCTGGTAAGCGGTTACCCACATAGTGGTGGTGGTGCCATGCGTATATACCTGGTGTATTTCTAAAGTTTAAAAACGACAGCTGTGAGATCGAGGATTTCGTCATATTTGCAAGCTGTGTGTGATACTTCGATCGCTCGTGCTACGGGTTTACATGGCCTCATGCTGGAAATACACTCCGTATATGAGGAAGACAAAATCTGAAGCTGAAGCTGCAGAATTTCAGGAGTGGGTGTGCCTATACGTCGGGAATAAAAAAAAAAAAAATCGACGTTGCACGTATACCGTTGAACTTAGCGGGATCCCAAGGCCAGCATCGCTGTATGTCGGGTTTGATAGGTGAACGTAGATCGATATCAGAGAGAGAAATGGAGTGATACCGAACTAGGAACAGTGATACTTGACGTTACACCTTGAGCAACAACATCCATGCCTACGTATCAATAGTAAACCCGGTGAGGGTTCCCCAGGGTGTCATAGAGTGATACCAGACTGAGAACAGAGTGATTACTTCACGATACAGTTTGAGCAACAACATGCATGCCTACATATCAGTAGTAAACCCGTGAGGGTTTCCCAGGGTGTCCCCAGACGCCACTGATGGTATCATTTAAAGCTTACGTGCCTATTTCCCGTGTGTCGTGTCCTGGCACCACCGCCGTGCCCTTGTGTCCTCATGTCCTGGTTCGAACGCAGGCGGTGCTCGTAGCGTACATGCTCCCGATCTTCCAGCGGGCCATGGGGGTGTCTGGCGCGCTTAGCGGCGCCCGCTTCGGCGTGTGGGTGAGTGAATGAGACACCGGCAATGGCACACACTAGTATTGGATATCGTATCGAATGTTTCGATACAACGAAATATCGAACTTTCGATATGTCGTTTCGGAGGCGTTTTGCCCTCCACCCCCTGGCATCCCCCCGTGTTTTTTATGCTGATACCGATACGAAAGCTTTGATGTATAAAAATGTCGAAGTCGTATCGATTACGGTGTGCTTTTGGTTATCGGTATCGTATCGAAGTTGATTCTCCCAACACTAGCCCTCACACGCTCCTCGTGCAAATCAAGTCCCAAGAGGGTGTTTGGTATACTATCAATGGTGTACTCGGGATGACCGAGGTACCAACCCTGATTGGTTCAGTCGTGCTCGGGTAGGTAGACGGGTATTCACCATCCACAGATCATTCTAATAATATTAATAGTATTTCCCATCGTATTTGTTAGTATCGTCGCCGTATTTTTGCTCCTCGCTCCTATATACAGGCACTAGTGTTAATAGTCGTAACTCAGATCCAGGGTCCCATGTGTAGCAGGCTCTCCTCCCCCGTAACCGCTACGTACGGCGCGCACACCTTGCTGTTTTTTTTCTTATCGCGAGAAGGGTTCAGCACTTACTTCCGTCGCCGACTAGGGTCGAATGCTGTACCCCACCTATAAAAACAACTATTAATACGGGGTACGTACTTGGTATGTATTTCTAGCCGAGGGTGGGATCTGTTTGACACGGTTCTTGAGCACATGATTGCCCGGTACGATCTGTACAATACCCCTCCTGCACGACCTATCAAATTGGCAAATAGTAATATTAAAGGGGATCATAGTAAATGAGACCAAATATTGTTTGTATCAATGGGGAAATATATAGGTTTTTGTGTGTACCGTAGGTCCTATTTACTATGGTCCTCCGTAGTAGTATGTGTTGATGAGTTGAGCTTGGGTGTGTGGATTAACTAAGTGTCTGCCCTACGAGGCACACGATATACAATCTACATCATCTACATATTTCGAATATTTTTGTGATCTGTCAGATGTTCGAAACACTTGAAAATTGACTATTGCAAACATTATATAGGGTGATTTTACGAATTACACGAGGGATAGGCTAGGGAAGCGGGAAGAGGGTGAGTGGAAGTGATAAACAAGGGATACCATACGTGAGAGGAAGCACTCGAAGCAGATTGGGCTGAACGTGTGATGTTACCGTGGTATTGATATTTATTGTGCATTGTCAGGTGGAAGGCGAAGTTATCGTAGTCACAACGAACGATCCATGTTCCATGTATACCCGTCTCGTGCCCCCGGCCACTCCCTTCCATGTGTATGTAACTCCCTACGGTTATTTTGCAGGTGGCGGGTTTAGGGATGTCCTATGCCATTTTCGGGCACGCGGCCAAAAACCAGGTGTCTTGCCTGGAGGGTTTCATAGCCTTGGAAGGCCTGTTCTTCCTCCTGCAGCTCCCTCTCTCGTGCGCCCTCGTGGCCTTTGCGCAGGAGCGGGTCGAACGCTCCGCCGCCGCCACTCGAAAAAGAGCGTAGTAAACGAGAGTTAAATAAGACTACACATATACAGGGTGCTAATACCCTACTCTTTCCCCCCCCTTTTTTTTGTATTCAATGTTTCCGGCTCAACTCAGAGGAGGCCGCAAATGAAAAAAAAGCCTAATACACCAGCGTTACCTGTATGTATACATAGGGTGCCCCCCCTACGCCCTACTTGTTTTATCCTTGTTGCCCCCTTTCTTGGTAATCTCTTGTTTTACCTTGCAGCTAAATTTTTCGGAGGAGGTTTGGCCCTCATGGACCTTCTGGACAAGCCGAGCTGGGAGCCTGGAAAGGTCGTTTTGTGAAATGAAAAGTGTCGTATTTCGTCGTGCCTCCCGTGTGTTCATCTATGGTTGCAACGTTGCCTGGAGGTCAGTTTGTTTCATGGGGGCATCGAGGAAAAAAACGTTGCCGCTCGTTTGGTTCGTGGTGCCTTTAAGTAAGGGGACTCTAGCACCCTCAGGAATGCGTCAAGTACACGCGCGTAGACATTTCAACAGCGTATAATATACGTTCGTCCTAGATTCAGGGATTTGCAACCAAGATCCATATTTCGTATTGTAGAATAGCCGATGCAATATTTACAAGAATCCTGAGCTTTTTTGCCCTTTTTCGCACTTTTTTGGGCCCGATAAATTACTACCCATCATGGGAACGTAGTTTTTTTTTCCACCCGCAGCATCTTCGACGATGACTACCTAGCTGACATATCATCCGCCTGGAGAACAGCAATCTTTAAGTGAAGGCCCTTTCTTGCTCAGTGATGTAGCCATTACATTGTGCTATCCTCCCTTGGGCGACATAAAACATTGTAGCGTTTTTGCGAGCTTTTTATGCTACTCGTTCGCAACTTGAAATACACGAATAACACCCTGTGGGTCGTTTCTGGGTGCCTACGACTGCCGTCTGGCGCACCCGACGCCCTCACACACCCCATCAGGAGCATCCCACCATTCCGCGGGCTGTTAGTTTCCTGCGAGGAGCTGTATCTGTCCGCAAGTGAAGTACAAACGTTCAGTTGGGGGTTGTTTTTTGTCTCATGTTGTGCACCCCAAATTTCGACCACTGCTGCACCTCTAAGTCGAGGTGTAGGGCATTGTTGACAACCTGCGGGAGATCTATCTCGAGATCAACACAAGCTGGTGTGACCAGCCTCTTTCAGGTAACCGTCGCTCCGCGGTAAGCACGAACCAGCCGAAGTTCTAAACGCAGCGGTTAAATTAGCGACGTTTATTTCTGTTCCGGTAAAACATGTAGATATTAGAGTGACCGGGTACCAGGAGACGTTTGGATGCCAGCGTGGCCTTTTAGGGGCTGATTTCATTTTATGTGCTCGTACCGCCAACCGCCGAAAAATCCATCGGTACACCGTCTTACGGGAAATTTCGCGTCTTGCCGTTACGCCGGGGTAGGAAACGGTATCTCCCCTGTAATGGTTTGTTGCGCCTTGAAGAGCCAATTTTATTTCCTACTAGGTACACCGTAAATTGGCGCAAAATATAACAGCACACCTTTTTTTGGTATTTTATCGGGGTGTTGCAGATTCGTACTTACTTTCTTTTCCGTCGTGGAAAACCCTACATTATTAATAGTAGGTATACCTGGGTAATGTTTCGGCGGCGAAAGGATACTTCTTCAACAGATTCAGCGCGACAAGCAAGAGGTCCTTGACGTCGGAGAGCTTGGGCGCCAACGATGATATTGAGGTTATAGGGTGTTTGCTCGCTCGTGAAACGAGCACACTGGTATTTGATCCGCTCCACACCGTTGCGTTTTCGTGTTCCGCAAACATGGTTGATTGGTCGTGCTGCAAACGTCCCATCCAGTTTTTTTTTCCCCTTTCGACTCTGAATTTCCCCAAAAAAACGGTTAATTATCGCGTCAACGATAAGGTAAGATAACGGTCGCTAGGAGATGGCGCGGCAGCATACCTGCAACAAATGTCTTCAACTTGTATATGCCTTGGAGAGTTTGGAGAGAATCGTAAGTCTCGGTCGGCGATCGTTGAAGCGCGGTCGAACGATCCGGCTTCAGTCAGCTAGCTCACATTCGTTCACACCTCGGACTGATAATCGATTCCCACTTAACGAACTTGATATTTCGAGGGAGTTGTATATGATTTAGCTCATGTGGCCGGGTGGGACCCGTTTAGTCGTAGTCCGCATGATCTCTACCGCATGTTTACCCGGCTGGATCTGCACTATTAATATGAGAATCCTGCACAATCTCTCACAACGGCCAAGTGAGCATCTAGATCATCTACATTATAGTAGATAGATCTTGATCTGTCTGAATTTGTGTGAATGAATTAGAAACCCACTTTCGCTCGTAAAAATGCATTTCGCCTCAAGTCTGGACGCAACAGCGGGCGGGTGATATTTTCGATCTGCCGTTGATTGTCGTTCCATTATAACCCACAACCCTCGGAGGGAAAAAATGACAAAAAAAGTGACGTATATACAGCAACGGCCAACGGCGTGATTGGGGGATGATACAAATTGGTGTACGACTAAGATCACAGAATTAATGTAAGGAGTCGCACGACGTGGACGCAACATGGTCCTACTTCTATACTGCTGGGCGCTCTCCTATATACACAGCAGTTGATAACGGCAAAGTTACCAACCAACGTGCGGGCCGCTATGTCTCGGAGTCCCGAAAGGGTTACAAAACTCGGGCAACACAAAAAGCTGGGCTGTTCACGGAAGGGTCTGCTCGAACTTCGCGGGTTGGTCGGGTAAGCGTAGTTGTAGACGACCCGATCCGCGACAGTGTGAAAGCCTCCCGATCACTCCTGACCCAACCCGGCCCAACCCAACACGTTAGATTTCTAATCTTCCTGACCCGATCCGTGAAGAGCCCCTGGAACGAATAGCACACCGGATCGGCGTCGGCCCACGGCCTACCGAATGATACAACTCATGGATCTCTCTTCCTTGGATCGTTTGGCGAGTCTCTGTGGCAGCAAGCTGTTATGCAACGACAGAGGCTGGCACGTAACGTTCGAATCTCCTTCAAACAAGCTATAAGTACGTACCCATGAAATACCAGGTCGTGGTGTGTCCTGGCCGCACCAAATTAATAGAACGCGATGCGAGTGCAGACGGACGCCTACGGGCTCGGCGCACGCCAGAGCTTTTGTTTCTCCTTACCTGTACTTCGTAAAAATGCAACTGTAGTGCAGCCCAAACATTTAACATTGCGCGACACAAGCACAGGAAAAACACCCAACACTTCGTAAAATCGAGAAAGGCAGATTCATGGACCCAGAAAATACGCCGTTGCTGCTCCTCTTTTGTCTCGCCTCCGAAAGATCCACTACTTGCGCCTCTGAAGTAAGATCCGGAGAGACCCTCCCGAAAGATCCAGTGCTCCAGGAGCATACTCTGTTCACCCTCCCAAAAGATCCAACGGTTCCTCTTCGAACGATCCAGAGATTTCCCTCCCAAAGACCCAGTGCTCCCTCCCCCACCCCGAAGAATCCAGCCCCCCCCCCCCCCCCCCCCCCTTGCAACCCTTCGAAAGATCCTGCGTTCCCCCTCCCAAAGATCCAGCGACTGCCCTATCGGAAGATCCGGCGATTCCCCTTTCGACAGTTCCAGCGAATCCCCCCCCCCCCCCCCCCCCCCCCCGCCGAAAGATCCAGCGCCTCCCCTTTCGAAATATCCAGCGGCTCCACTTCCGATATCCAGCGACTCCCCCTCCGCAGTATACAGCCGCGACGAGCGCATGGGTCTAGGTAAAAACTAAATACTATTCATAGAGTACCACCGTACTCGTGTACTGCCCAACGCCAACACGCCCACGGCTCTCAAAAAAATCTAACTGCGTGCCTATAGTAATCAAATGCTAACGGAGGAGACCCCGATTTAACCCCCCTTGACCCACCGCCTCCCTACACTTAAATCAGTATACTCAGGCAAAAGAAGGCCTTGGCGCGTCCAAAGATGCTCGTAGGAGATCTCGGTTTGACCCCGTTGACTTACCGCCCCCCTGCACTAAAACTACTGTATTGGTGAAAAAAGCTAAAAAGAGGCCTTGACGGGCGCCAAAAGACCGGTCTCCTACAAACGATAGCATGGTTGAAAGTATCAAGAGTAAAAAGGTCACACACCCAACAGCAGTGTTGGTCAGGCACCCTACGAGTGTACAGCAGTGCTGTTGGTCAGGCACCCTACGAGTGTACAGCAGTGCTGGTCCACACAGATCCTACAACCAAGCATCTTCCCGAAGATCCGCCCCCACCCTGGTCGACGCCTCTACCGTATACAACTCTGGACGGAAATATAAGGGCCGTTTCGTCTTCGTATCAATGCGTGAACGTTTCTTACATATTCGCCCAGAGTGGAGTGGTGGTAACACGGAAGACTAGCACACGCCCTCGGACGGATGTCACTGAGACTACAGGCCTACAGTATAATAAACTGATTATCTGGAGAGTACAACAACCGCCAAGCGATGCGCCAGCACGGAAAGATCCCGATGAGCTCTCCCCCCCCAAAAAAAAAAACGCCCTTTTCGGCGTGTGCCCCCGCCTTAAGGCATAGTTTGAAGAAAATCGGTTCCGAAAATCGCCCCAGGGGGTGTGCTATCTAATCACCCGTGTGTTGTATTGCCAGGGGGTGTGCTATCTTGCGTGTGATGCCATACGGATGACTTGACATCGTCCCAGGGGGGGGGTGTTACCTTATCACCCATGTGATAGTGTTGTACGGCGGTACACCTCTCCCCAGCAGTAGAGCGCAACCCGTAAATCCGGACACAAAATCGGGACCTGCCCTGGCCCTCTTCCTTCATGGGAGCGCACCACAGGAGTACCAGCCCTTTGCAACAAGAAAAAAAAACTGGGATGCTGGCCTAGGCATTTTCAGGAAGGGTGTGTGAATACCACACTAACCTATGTGAATACCACACTAACCTACGGTAGTGTGACAGCTCCCCAATTAGTTCTAACCTCAGACCGGAAGGCTAAAGGTTGAGTTTCTTTGTACGAGGGCTCTTTTCTTACGTGGAGAAGGCTGGTCGATAGTGTTCTCAGTAGAGCTCACCCCTTATTCAACAACTAATAATGGTTGAAGCACACCGCTGTGCACGAGACAACGGGACTAATGCGAACTGATGCAACTCTTTATTGGGTCTGATCGGCTCAGGGTTGGGGTTTAGTCGCTTTCGTATCGTACACAGTGGCCCTCAAACACAGCAGTGTCGAAAAAGTGGTGAACTCCCCTCAAGGTAACTAACCCTCGACCTTGACCGCCATAACCAACCCCCGGATTTCATATTTCCCAGAAAAAGTCAGGCTCGATTTTCTTGTCTTAAGGCTATTTCTTAGGAGAGGGGCCGGTATCGTAGTGTATATACTAATCTTCGACCTCGACCAGCTCGAAAAGCGCGTCTCGCAAAAACCGAAGCAAGTCCTCCGCGGCGCTGAGCAGGACCTTCGCGGCCGCCAGCATCGCGCTCACAACCTCCGCAAAGACCGCAGTCAAAATCGGAACCAGGCCGCCCAGCAGGACCCCAACCACGCGCTCCCTTATACCCCTCGCTGCTCCTCGGTCCACCTCCCCATTCCCCTCCCGCGTCCCCCCCCACCCCCTCTTCCGATACCGCCTCTTCCGCTACCGCCTCCTTTTCGTTTTCCCCCGCGCTGCGTCCTCTCTTTTTCCGCCGCCGCCGTCGCATGGAGAGGGCATCCAAGCCCTCCTCGCGCACGACGCTAAGCCTAACCTTCGGCTTCGATTTCCGGCGGGAGGAGGAGCCGGAGCCGTCTGTTTCCGCGTTGTGGAGCACCTCGTGGAGCCGGCGACGGTGCGCCCCCCCCTCCCGACCTCTGCGCCTGCCGGGGTCGGCTTTTCGCCGAGCCTTGCTCCCCCCCACCCTCACCTCTTCCCGCTCCTCGCCAGTCTTCTCCTGCGCTAAACTTCCGCCCTCGTACTCCCCCTCCCCCTCCGCACCCCCCTTCCGCGCTGCTACCGCCGCCGCCGCCGCCGCCACCTCCAGCCCCTGCTCCACCCCAAAGACACCGCCTTCCCGGTCGAGAAACCCTTCCGCCGGCGTCCTTCGTTCACCCTGTCCTTTCTTCGTCGTCGAACCCGGTATAGCGGTAACCGTTTCCACACCCCCCACCGCCACCGCCTCCTCTTCTTTCAACTCCGCTGCCGCTGCCGCCGCCGCCGCGCCGCCGCCGCCGCCGCCGCCGCCGACCGCTCTCGCTCGCCCGATACGAGCGGCCACTTGGCGCACGTCACCCCGGTCAAGGAAGGGGTCTTCCCCTTGCACCCACGCGCGCATTGCGCTGTCGACTTCCACCCAGAGGGGGTCTGTCGGTCCGATGACGGCGTGCGATTCTCCGCCGAGAAACTCGGGGATATTCTCCCTGGGGATGTATCGCTCGAGCTCTTTCAGGCCTTCCTCTCCCTTCCCGAGGACCTTCACCTTGGCTATTGTGTCCTCGCTCAAAAAGCCTGCCAAGGTTATGCAACATGTATAGGAAAAGTGTGGACGGGGGGTGGTGGAAAAGAAGTATGTGGTGTACGGACAAGGGAGATGAGCCAAAAGGGATTTAGTAGGAACTATACGAATTTCGCTCAAAAAGCCTGCCAATGTTAAGGAAAATCGTGGTATTGTGGATGGGGTGGATTAGATAGACGAATGAGAGGAATGGGCTTGGAGGTGTTGACTATATGAACGCGGGGATTTTTACTTCGGTCACTGTATCCTTGTTCAGAAAGCCTGACCATATTATGGGAAATTGTTGTCGATGGAGTGGGTCAGACGGACGGATGAGAGGAACCAGATTGAATTCATGAACTGTATGAACCCAAGGTCCTTTACTTTGGCCACTGCCGTGTCGTCGCTTCAAAACGCCCGCCCAAAAGTTTTGGACAACACAGAAAACGTGGATGGAACGAACGAGAGGGACGAGATGGAAATTGTCCGACAAAATACCTGAACGAAGTGTTTTGCTCTGATTCGTACTATTAATACCTGTTCGTACATGACTTAATTGTGTTCATGTGGAGATTGAGGTGACCGTAAGTGTCCCATACCCCAATAAGTGAATAGTGGTATTTTGACTGTATGAATATCAATATGAATGAGGTGAACGAACATAAGAGGATGCGACGGACGAAACGAGTGATAAATGAAATAATGAAGGGCATGAGTTGAAGAACTTCAACGAACGACATGCATTGAACGAGATGAACGAATCAAAATAATATGACCGTCCTTCGGAGGGGAGCAGGGGCAGGGGCGGGGGCTAGGGTGGGCTGTCGATACCTCAAAATAGCCAAAACAAACCATATATCATTACGTGGTAGTTTGGGTCCCAACAAGCCTACACGGAAGGCTATACACCAACAGCCCCACAATCGCCCTCGTCCTGCCCCACATATCCCCCCTCCACCCCCGTCTCGAAAGCGATGCGTAGACAATGGTCAAACAAATAAAGGCAAGCAAAGGAAGAGGAACCCCCCCCCCCCCCCCCCACACACACACACCTTCGATGATCTGCCACCCCTTGCTGAACACCCAGGGAGCATTCACGATGAGCAGCTTGCAGGTCATGCCGGAGTAGTTGTCCTGAAAAATATCGCTGATGCGCCGCGTGTACGAGACAGCCTCCTTGCTCATGTGCCGCATACCCATTCCTGCCAGGTCCAATACAGTCGTCATCTGGTCCACCGGCCGGCCGGACTCGCGGCTAAGCCGCGTCAGCACGAAGCGACGGCGCATCTGAAACAAGAATGCCAACACATTTTGCAAAACCCGTCGGGGGGGGGGGGGGGGGGGGGGTGATAACGCGGTAAATTAGGGCTCGTGGGGGGGCGAAGCCGAGCCGCGTCAGCACGAAGCCACGGCGCACCCGAAACAAAAGCCAATATATTTTGGAAACCCGTCTGGGGGCGGAGGGGGGTGGGGATGGGGTGGCAACGCGGAACGCGGCCAATTTCGGAATCGCGTGTTGATACGTGACGGCAGCGTCAGCAAGGTGCAAAAGTAAGTGTGTGACGCCCTGCAGTTGATTGGTCCCGCAACGACGCAAAACAGGACGACACGCACAACACGCACACACGGACAGGCCGAAAGACACACCGAGAAACACAAACACAAAAAAACACAGAAACACGAAAAAACAGAAAAGAAGCGACAGAAAAAAAGGAAACCGCACCCCTTTCCCCCCAACGCTTCCTCGCCCCCACCCGCCGGCCTCCCCACCACCAGCACAGCTAATAAAAGTCACCCACACCAACCGTCTGCCGCTACGGTAGCCCCCTCTCCCTGTCGCCTCCACCCACATCCTCTCCCTCTCCCTTCCCCCTCCCCCCTCCCTCCTCTTCCCCTCCTCCCCCTTCCCCTCCCCCTCGCCCCCCCAAGGGTCTATGGTTTATGGCCATACAACTACGGCTATGCGTGTCATGAATACACCCCCCCCCTCGCTTTCTCCCTCATCCCCTTCCCCATCTCCCCTGCAGCCACTCACTTCCATATTCTGGCAGAAAATCTGGACCATCTCGTCTTGGTCCAGGCCGTCGGGTTCTGCACGCAGGGCTGAGAGGTCGGACTGGCCGACGCGATCGTAGAACACCGGTCTCCCAGCGCAATCCTGCTTGTGGAAACCCGTTGGCCAGTGGGTGCGGTGCTTGTGCATCTTTGCGGGGGCGACGGCGCGGTCAAATATGCCCGCCTGTGATAATATATATTGTCATTGCCGCCGTTGTTAGGGAGTAGTAAGGCGGGAGTGAAGGGGGGGGGGTGGGAGTAGAGGGGAGGGGACAGCGGGGAAGGGAGGGGAGGGGGAAGGAGGTGGGGGGGGGGGGGGGGGGGGGAGAGGGGGGAGAGGGGAGAGGGGAGGGAAGGTGCGGGGCAGGGGAGAAGGGGGGGGGTCGTTAGCCCTAACCAACACCAAGTCCCATAGATGGAATATATGGCTATTCCCGCGACAAATACGAGCGAGTATCGTGTCCAGGTTTTACCATCATGGACTCGCGGGCGTTACACCCCCCCCCCCCCAAGAATGTCGCATCCGCCCTTCCTGTTCCGGTTGCTTAACATGGGTCCCGAAATGAATATAGCCAGGAAAAAAACGACAAACACACAAACAAAAACGCAAGAATAGGCTTTCTACAGTATTGCGGAGGACCCATTAGCGCTTTCGGGACTTCAGGGGGGAAAATCGCCGACAAAACGTGGCCACGACGACGGCCACACTGCGTGACCGGGGGATGATAGTAAAGCCTAGAAAGCAGTGCCCGAGTTACAAAGCGAGAAGTCCGCACGACACGGGCGAAGCATGATCCTACTATTAATATTACGGGGAGACCATAGTAATTAAGACCCATCATACACAAAAAATCTACATGTTCCAGTATTTTTACTACAGTAGGCATATTTGGTCCTGATTACCATGTTCCCCCGTAACTAGTACTGCCGGGCGCTCGTACTCGTACTCGTACTCGTAGACGGTTGACACACAACACCAAAACCATCATTGTTTTGGCCGCTACAATCCCAGGTTTCCAAGGGGTTAGCAGCTCACATTGCGTCGGCGACCGGTAAAACTGAACCCACTTTTGGATGAAAAACTACTTGGAACTAGAGTAGCATCATATTTGCAATAGAAGAGGGGGTTGACCCTTTCGAGGGTCGCAGTTCCGTTTTGGGGACAAAGCAGTCTAATTTCAAGTAGTCTGTCCCCCAAACGGGACTGCGGTACTATTAATAAAAGGGTTTATCACATACCGCTACGTACTCGTAGTGACGGAAATGTAGGGGCCGTTTCGTGCACAGACGTCAATAACTAACGGTGCTTTTCATTTCCGTTCAGAGCGGTCTTATATGTACCACCGCGCTCCTGTTTTGGAGACAAAACACTCGGAATCAGACCTAAGAAGAAAAATTCGGGAGTTGCTAAAGTTTTTCTTCATGTGCACACCTTTGTCTTCGCGTTCGACGTCGTCCCCTCCTCGGAACACGCGACATTTTTCGCCCCAGAAAAACTAACTTGTACCTACGTACCCGAAAACTAAAAACAAAAAAACAAAAAAGTCGTGTTGGCCATGGACTTTTTTTTTTTCGAGTGCCCTGGTTGTGAACCGGGAGCCGATCCATCCGTTTCAATCGAACCGATTTCAATCGACATCGGCATCGAAAAAAAAGAGCCGATTTTTATATACATGGAACGAACGGCCAGCTCGCCACCCCAACGGTGAAATCACAGGGGGGAGTAGACATTTGCCACCGGTAAGTATCAAGCATGCACACCTCGGACACATCGTCGAATCCCACTACATGATCTAGATCTTTCAGGGCAGATGTATTCCTGATCTATATAATCTGTATGATCTAGCTCATGTTGCCGAGTGAGAGCCGTATAATCTGGATGGTCTACGTACAGTAGTAGCATATGTTTCCTGGGTTGGATCTGTCCTAAAAGGCAGATAGATCCTGCACAACTTGTCACAACAGCAGGTGAGGAACTAGTTCATCTACAGTGCACAGATCAGATAGATCATGATCTGTTCCAGAGGTGCGCGTGTGTCAATACCTCTCTGTAGTAGGTCTGCAGCATGTTTACCGCCGTTCCAGGTAGCAGTATGCACATACCTCGTGTTCCCTCCTCCAAGCGCAGCACCGGCGTATAGACTCCTTCGCCTTCGGCACATCGAACTTGGAGTGCCTCAGGAACGCCAGCACCACCCCGTCGCGGTCGCCGCAAATCGCCACCGTGTCCAACGCGCGAATGTCCTCCTGCGACAGGCTCCCCTCTTTCTCTGCGTCCCTGGGGTCTCCAAAGGCAAACACCTTCACGACGTCGAAGGACTCTCGCTGGGCGGCGGGCAGGTTGTCCACGGCTAACGCAGCCGCCTTCTGCACCTCCACGTCGAGAGCGTTCCTTTGGCTCAGGAGCTCTCGGATCGCCGCTGCTTCCTCCCCTTCCTCCTCCTCCTCCTCCTCCTCCTCCTCCTCCGATTTGTCGTCCTCGTCCTCGTCTTCCTCCTCCTCTTTTTCTCCTCCTCCAGTTCCGACGTGTCCTCTTGTTCCGATGTGTCTTCCCCCAAATACTGCTGCTGCCATTGGCTCTGCGACGGCTCGCCTGGCTCCGCTCCGACTTCGTTGTCTTGGGGAAGCGGCGTGGTCCGAGACACGCCAGTAGATGCAGCAGCAGGAGGAGGAGCAGAGTCAGGAGCAGGGCCAGCAACCGTAGAGGCGACAGTTGTCGGGGATGCAGTAGCGAGATGGTGGGCGGCAACATCATCATGCGATGCGACTGCGCCTTCTATCGCCGTGGAGCCCGTCCTCCCCTCCCTTCCATGTTCTTCAGCGTCAAGTGGCACAAATGCTATGAATCTCTCCTTCCCCCCCTTCGCTTGCTCTCCCTCCTTCTCCTGGTGGTTCTTCTCCCTTCCCCCCTTCTCCTGCCCTTCGCCCAAAGCCCAAATGTCCTGGTTCGAGGCGTACCCAGTGGGCGCACCATCATCCTCCGTGGACCATATTGATTCGAAATCGCTCGAAGATGATGTCGGGAGGAGTTCCTCATTGTGAGCTCCATCCTCCCCAGCAGTACCTCCCCATGAAGCATGAGCAGCACCAGTCGAACAGGGGGGAAGAGCAGCAGCAGCGGCAGAAGCAGCAGCAGCTAATCCAGTAGAGAGGATGCTGCTGCTGCGGTCACCCCTTTCCGAGGCAAAACTATCAGCATCTGCTCCCGGATGCATCGCCGTCTCCGCGTGCTCCTCTCCATCAACCGGATGGCGGCGGGAAGAAGAGATTTCTGAATGTGATGGCGACTGAGTTGGGCCCTGTGGCTGTTGCTGCTGGTGCTGCTGCTCTTCCTGCTGCTGCTGCTGCTGCTGATGCCGATTCGCTATGCGAAATGCTTTAAGCGTTCGCCCTAGGTGAACCGTCGACATGTAGCCATGGCACACGTTGTTGCCGAGAAGCAACACCGCGGCGAGAATCGCTACGAGAAATCGGCTGCTACTGTGCGGGCGGTGTAGGCACTGCACGACTTTTTCGTACATGGTGTTTGAAGAGGATGACCCCCTGCAGTCCCAGCACGCGCAACGCCCTACCCTCAGATGGCAGAGCTGGCACGCAGTGGACGAAAAAGTTCAATTTTCGAACGATGGCGTAGCCCCTCACCCCTACCCAGAAAAGCTTCCAGCATGTATATGAAACCCCTGTCGTGGACTGAGAGCTGAGAGCCATGTGGGAGTGACATTCCCATTGGCTGAGCTACCAGAGCCGCAGAGCTGCAACTATGGCCAAAGACAGGAAGACAGGATCTGCGCATTCCTCGGAGGGGGGCAGTCGTGCTGCAAAGAAGCGCCGCAAGCAAAAGGACAGGTTGACTGATGTGAGCCCAGCACCAACAACTGGACGCAGAGACAACAACGACAGCAATGTTACACCAACCAACCTCTTGAAGAAGAGCGGCATAGCCACCAGCCGACCCCACCAGGGTGTTAGCAGCGACGCAGCTGCCAAAGGTTCCACCCCCCTGGGCAATCAGGCGGTAGGAAGCAAGCGCAAGCTCGTGGCCACAGTCCCCTCCTCCTCCTCCTCCTCCTCACACCAGACTGAAAATGAGAGGCAACTGCTAACCACATCAGCAACAGCAGGCACGGCTGCTGAAGGGAGTAACAGCGCCGATGGGGGTGGTGGTAGCGGCAGCAGCAGTGGAGGAGGGGGGCGTGTACGAGCAGGAAGGGGAGACCGGTCGGCTACTACCCCACCACCGCCTGTAACGATCGATGCATCTGCCGCAGACGATCGGTCTCGGCTGCTCCTGGAGCTCGACGCTCAGGGCGTTCTGTCCGACCCCGACGTCGAGAGCGGCTTGAAAGCGAGGCAACTGCTGCAGTGGATGATTGCCCCCCTGCCAACGGAGGAGTTTTACAGCAGCTACTGGTGAGTGCAGTACAGGGCGGACGATGGAAGGGCTGGAGGGAGGGGTGGGGGGACGGGTGGGTGGATCGATGAGTCGGTGGGTGGGTGGGTGATTGGGTGGGGGTGGGGTGGGGTGGGGTGGGTCAGTGAGTGCGTGGGTGGGAGGGTGGGGCCGGGTGGTGCTACGGATTAAGGCTAGACGGCTTTGTAGTTGCAGTTGGCCTTGTGCGTTCGCAGTGATACACTGGTACAGTAGTACCTGGTATGGCCGGGTGGTGCTACGATTAAGGCAAGACGGCCTTGTAGTTGCAGTTGGCCTTGTGCGTTCGCAGTGATACACTGGTACAGTACCTGGTATGGCCGGGTGGTGCTACGATTAAGGCAAGACGGCCTTGTAGTTGCAGTTGGCCTTGTGCGTTCGCAGTGATACACTGGTACAGTAGTACCTGGTATACGAGGTGCAAGGTCAAGATGACCTTCCGGGATGTGTTGTTGTTATTGTTGTTTGATCTCCCATTACAGCAGCAACCCTTCCCGTATACTGCTGCCTGAGGTTGCTGACTGCCGTGTCTGCTTTCTGAGGAGCGAAACCGAGAAATAATGATAAACGTGGCCGTGAAAAAAATGACGAAAACGAAAAACCACGAGGAGCAAACGTAAGTGCTAGCGTCTAAGACATGTCTTAAATAATGTATCAGGCTGTTTCCCTAAGCGGTTCGATATCGAGCTTCAGGCTGAATCTTATGGGAGCCGAAACCGGAAAACAGAACTGGCCTGCACTTCAGTTTTTCGTATGGCTCAGATTTGTATATCGAGTTTCGTATTTTCCATTCTTAAGGTGTTTTGTGTAAATATGCCGGGGTTTCGTTCTAGCTGGGAGGAGTTGGAGGGAGGAGTTACCGCGGTATTTGAATTTGGCGGACACACGGCAGTACACGGCACCCACGCATCCTGTTTGGTACCTGCCGGGTAACATGGGGCTTGCTTTCGCAGACTCGAGCTTCCTTGACTGGGTTGGCTTCCTTCGACGAAGGGTCCTCAAGCTTGGCAGGCTGCTGCAGCATCATCAGCAAGGAGCAGTGCGTTGGCATTGCAGAAAGCTCAAAACACACAACGACAACCGTCAACAGCATGCGGTGTAGTCGGTTGTTCGCCATCGCCGGAGCTTGGAGTCTCTAGCTACCGCTATATGCCGGGATACCGTATCAGATACCGAGAGAGTACAGCAGCAGTAATAGCGATGCTATGTACAAGTATTAGGCCCGCCACGTTATGCCTCCTGTGTGGGGTTCAAAACCTCAGTTTCGGTCAGCTCTGGGACCGTACAGAACTGGTTTCTGGTTTCGTCTGGCCAGCCCATTTATGATCGAAAGATAGAAAATATTGTAGAGATTTCTGTTTTTTTTTGCCCATCGACGTGATTCGATAAATAGGATCTGGCACGAAGTTCTTCCTGGATTTCCACAAACCCTGCTTTGTTTTCCGGTTTCGACTCCCACAAGAGCCAGCGTCAGATTTTGTTATTTTTCGATCTCAAAATTGAATGACCCTGCTTATGCAGTTCGAATATGCAAAATCCGGCCGATTTTTTTTTTCGATTTGAGAATCCGATGGCCTAAGTCGTCAGATTTTGGCCGAAAATCCGACGTGACTTGGGTCATCAGATTTTCAAATCGAAAAATGCAATGGTCTCTAAATTCAGGATATTATTCACGACATCAAGCAGCGGCAGAGGGATCGATGAGTTGGATGATGACACAGCTGTATAGCGACGTTGCTTCGCGCCCGACGCGCGGTCGGCGGGCGGCGCGTCTCTCCGTGGCCAGACTACAGTCGGCTGGCGCGGGCTCGGGCCTAGATATCAAGAGAAGCGCACTCAGCGCCGACCTCTCCGTGGATACGTACTCGTAGACTACAGTAGCACCAGCACCAGCAGCAGTCAGGCTGTTTCCTATGCGGTTCGATTTCGAGCTTCAGATTTGTATTTTTCGATCTCAAAAATGAATGACCCTGCTTATGCAGTCCAAATATGCAGAATCCGACCGGAATTTTTTCGATTTGAGAATCCGATGACCCAAGTCGTCGGATTTTGGGCCAAAATCCGACGACTTGCCAAAATCCGACGACTTGGGTCATCAGATTTTCAAATCGAAAAATGGCATGCTCTCTAAATTCAAGATGTTATCATCCAACTCATCGATCGTTCTGCTGCTGTTTGCTGTCGTGGATAACATCTTGAATTTAGAGAGCATGCCAATTTTCGATTTGAGAATCCGATGACCCAAGTCGTCGGATTTTGGGTCTTGAATTTAGAGAGCATGCCATTTTTCGATTTGAGAATCCGATGACCCAAGTCGTCGGATTTTGGGTCATCGGATTCTCAAATCGAAAAATGGCATGCTCTCTAAATTCAAGATGTTATCCACGGCAGCAAACAGCAGCAGAACGATCGATGAGTTGGATGGTGACACAGCTGTATAGCGACGTTGGTTCGCGCCCGACGCGCAGGCGGCGCGTCCCTCCGTGGCCAGACTACAGTCGGCTGGCGCGGGCTCGGGCCTAGAGACCAAGAGAAGCGCTCTCGGTACGCACCTCTCCACGGACACCTACTCGTAGACTACACTATGTACATCAGCAGCAGCAGCGGCAGTCAGATACAAAATGAAAGACAAAATACCAAGACAGGTTGACTCTAGCGCACTCGCCACGTCTCTTCGCCGCCAGACCAAAGACAGTCAGCGTGGGCTCGGACGCTTGGGTCCTACGCGGAGTGCAGCGCACCCAGCGATTCTCTTCGCGGCGCCAGACCACAACAACAGGAGTTGGTCTCGGCGTTTGCTCGAATCTGTGGACGCACAATAAATCCGATTTTTCCGCATAGCAACACTGTTTCGATTTGCGATTTGCGCATCTAAAAATGCGATCGGGTCAAAATCTGAAGCTCAAAAACCGGACCAAAGGCTGTTTCCTATGCGGTTCGATTTCGAGATTTAGATTTCTATTTTGTGATTCCAAAAATGGAAACATCTGCTATGCACTCCGAATATGCAAAATCCGACCGGATTTTTTTCGGTTTAAGAATCCGATGGCCCAAGTCGTCAGACTTTGGCTCAAAATCCGACGACCTGGGCCATTAGATTTCAGATCGAAGAATGGCATGGTCTCTAAATTCAAGATGTTGTCCACGACAGCAAGCAGCAGCAGACAGAACGATCGATGAGTTGGATGGTGACACAGCTGGAGAGCGACGTCGCTTCGCACCTGACATGCAGTTGGGGGGCGGCGCGTCTCTCCGTGACCAGACTACAGTCGGCTGGCGCGGGCTCGGGCGTAAAGACCAAGAGAAGCGCACTCGGCGCGCACCTCTCCGTGGATAGGTACTCCAAGACTACAGCAGCAGCAGCACCAGGCAGTCACATGGTGGAATAAAGAATACCTAGACAGGTTGACTCTACGTATCGCACTCGGCATGTGTCTTTGCCGCCAGACCAGAGGCAGTCAGCGTGGGCTCGGACGCTTGGGTCCTACGCGCAGTGCAGCGCACTCGGCGCGTCTCTCTTCCTTTCGCCAGACCACAACAATAGCAGTTGGTCTCGGCGTTTGCTCGAATCTCTGCAAACGCAATACATCCGATTTTTCCGCATAGGAAGACTGTTTTGATTTGCGAATTGCACAGCTGAAAATACGATCGGGTCAAAATCTGAAGCTCAAAAATCGATTTAGCATAAGAAACAGCCTTAGAGCCCTTTCTCGGCAGGGGCTTGTCTTGAACGCTGTGTGGCCGCTTGCGTGTTTTATTTTCGTAGGGCATCGTCCCTGCGCTCGAAAAGGGGCACCAAGTCCATTATTGGGCACCAAAATGACGCCGTTGGATAGGAACCCCATAGAAACCGGGTCCGCGGCGGCTGAGATGTCTTGAATAATATCTTAGAGCCCTTTCTCAACAAGGAATTACCTTAGACGCTGTTTAGTCACGTACGTGCCTTGTTTTCGTACGTCAATGTCCCTGGGCTCGAAAAGGGGCAATAGGGCTTTTTTTCGCGCCAAAATATACCCGTGACCCCAAGGAAACAGCAGTGTATTTCTAGGATCAGTTGCATGCGACTACAAACGATCTTGGTTTTGCTGGAGTTGAGTGGAGAGAACGGTTACAAATCGAAGAAAAAAACAACCACGAATATCTCACCCTCGATTACAACACAGCGAGCGTTACTGCTGTAAACTGGACGTGTATCACTCCGTTCAACTCTCGGCAGCCTGTGAGAACACGTTGGTGACTGAAAAGCATGCAGTCTCAGATGATCGCGGGAAAAGTTGCTATTCCTAGGAAACCATTCTTCTTGGGCTCGTCAAGGCCTATGTTGGCCTCGACATATGGTCCGTGCAAGACAAATTCTCCAATCTGTTTTCGGCTGATTGTTTTCGAAATATGACGAATTGAAACACAAGACGACTTCATCGTGATCACGTGGGATGACCGAACAGACAATTTTGTGGCAGTTGTTTTTTCCCATGTACCCTAAAATCAAAAGGCACAGCTCAACGAATGGCAAGATGAGCTGCTCATCCCAAAACCTTGAATATCTCGCGAACTTTCGTTTCTCCTTGAAAAAGTAAAACCCGAGCGCCGTGGTGTTGGGCGAAAGGAACCGTTCACCGCTCTTTTTTTTTTAAACCGTGCTGTTGATTGATCTCTAAAGGTATAGGTGCAGCTGGCACGGGAACGCGTGGCTGACTCCAGACATGAAACGGAACTCCTCTTATATTACATCCTCGCTGTCGAGTTGACTCGCCTCATATGCAGTATAGAGTTCCACCTGACGAGTGGCATTGGTGGGCACACATTACCCCGATATCCCAATACCCTACTGCCAGAATCCCTTTCCAGCATGGAACTCCCCAATCTACCATGGATCTTAAATGTCGTGTTTCTGAGTACAATCAACACGTGCTTTGGACTCCCATGAAAGAAACCAATTTCCATGTCGCCTTGGATCTGGTTTCCTTCCTATTTGTCTCTCATGTTCTGTCTTTACCTAAACTCAGAAAGAGCGATCGACCTGATGGATGACGAGATCTGTTGCATGCCTACAGTAGTCGGCGACTTGTAGTCAGTCAGCTCACCCCCCCCCCCCCCCACTACCGACGGGAATAATGAGTACGCTCCTCCCCTACCGACGGGATGGGTGCTCCTACCGGCGGGATGTGTGCCGCCACCACCAGCACTCAAAAATCTGGAATGTCGGGTGGCCACGAAAAACGTTGTCGCCCTCGTAGAAACGCACAGGCGGCCCGGTCCGCCCTCATACCTACCTGGTAGCTGGTACCTGGTATACTGTACGTATCCCATTCTACTACGAACAGCGCAACCCTAACCCCGACCCCAGGTAAAATTCTCAGAAGAAGTGTGGGGCTATCAACGACCCGGCCCCCTGAGAGTTTGAAAACCTCCCGAGCCAACCCGACCAGTGAGATTTCTAATAGGAAAAGGTCACATTGAGCGCCCAAATGTTGGAAGTATCTATACTTCGTATATTAGGAGTAGGCACGCTGCTCTGTCTCGAAAGGGACGCGTGGTCGATCGTCGAATGACTAAGGCGAGCATTAAATGAGTACGCCCCCCCCCCCCCCCCCATAGTCCGCCTCACGAGTGTTTCTTTGTAGTCTGCAGCTCACCCCCATCACGCCAATCGACGAAAACCCCACGGCGCTTCGCGCTGGGTGCAAGCAATGTCTTCCTGGTCGGTGTATACCCGACGTGCTCCGTCCCGGCAGTGTAGGGATGCGAGAGTCTATGGCCATATGACCACGGCCATGCATGATATCGAGTACACCCCTCCCCCCTCCCCTCCAACGCCACCGCCTCACCGGTGGACGGTGGTCGATGGCCTCGTGACCCGGTGCATCATCCCTTCGTCGTGCTATTTTTTTTTCCTCGATGACAGAATCATACCATCAATATTCCAGGACCAGGATTTTTTGTTCTCAATTGTTTTGTTTTTCGTCCTGGTCACCGCTCGCTCGTCACCTTCCCTTTGCTTGCCTTGGTCGTCGTCGGGTCGTCGTCGTCGCCATCTTTTATCGCGTGTTTTTCTCTGTTCCTCTTTCCCCCTGTACTACGCTTCGCGCTTGATGCAAGCAATGTTCGTCTGGTCGGTGAAAACCCGACGTACTTCGTCCCAATATTGTAGGGATGCGAGGGTCTATGGTCATACGACTACGGCCATGCATGACACAATTACCCCCGCGCCCCCCCGTCTCGAAAGGAATGCGTGGTCAATGGTCAAAGGACTACGGGAAGCAACAAATGAGTACCCCCCCCCCCCCCCAAAAAAAAATATATGCAGTATATGGAAACAACATATTGAGGGTCGAACTGTTGGAGGCGTCTCTATTATTAGGAGTAGGAACGGTGCTCCGTCTCGAAAGGAATGCGTGGTCAATGGTCGAATGGCTAAGGCAAACAACAACTGAGTACGCCCCCCCGCCCCCGTACACCCCCCCCCCTCACCCCCACCCCTCGACCTCCTCCATCGCCGACGCCACCGATGGCCGATGGCCCCCGTGACAGGGAGCGTCACCCTTTCGTCGTTCGCGGGCGCGGGTCCGACTACTTCTCCGGCTGGCTGGAGACCTCCGACATCGAGGCGTTCATCTCCGGACAGTCCATGCAGTACGGCACCGACCTCGACGTCACGAACTACGTCAACAAACGTAGGGTTACCCTCAACCCGACCGCGCGAACACCTGCGGCGGCGGCGCTGAATGGGGAGGGGGGTAAGGGCAAGGGGGGATCACGGAAACGAGGCGCAGGGTCCATCGGCACCTCACACGGTGGTGGTGGTGGTGGTGGAAGTGATGTGGCGGGGGAGGCGGGGGGTAGCGGGGGGGGGGGGGGGGGCGGGGGCGGCGGGGTGGTGGTGACCCCAAAGTTCGTGTGGGAGAAGTTCCGAGAGGGGTGTTCGCTGCGAATGCCCTGCCCCCAAAAATACAGTGACCCCGCTGCACCGGCTCCTCGCCTCGTTGGAAGAAGAGTTCGGCTGTATGGTGGGCTCGAACGTCTACCTGACCCCTCCCAGGAGTCAGGGGTTCGCGCCTCATTGGGACGATATCGAGGCGTTTTTGTTGCAGGTGAGAGGGCGGGGACAAGGGACACGTGTTGGTAGGCGTTTTTTTTCTGCAGGTGAGAGAACGGGGATTGGTCGAGAGGGGGGGGGGGGGGGGGGACTGGGACGATATCGAGGCATTTTCGTTGAAGGTAGGAGGGCGGCGACAGAAGACATGTGTGGGTAGGCGACGCTTTTGTTGCGGGTGAGCAGGCGGGGATAGGGGACATCTGCTAGTCGGGGGGGGGGGGGGGGACACTGGGACGATATCGGGACGTTTTTTTTTGCAGATGGGAGAGGCGGCGCACGCGCACCGGACGATGTACAGCACAGTAGTCCGTAGAGGCCTTGTCGAACACGCATATATATACCAGATATACAGGGGGTTCAACACCTTCACTGGACAGGAAAACGAGGAGCTAACGTCGGCCGTCAACTTTCAACGATCGCCTGTGGACGTTATGGTTCAAGTCTCGGGACGGATATTTTTTCGATCCGTCCTTCCCCTCCCCTTCCATTTCACCGAGCTTACGTTTTTCCTGGACTCCAGATCTCCCTCCCCCCCCCCCCCCAGTATATATAGGTTGGGTTGGCGTCGTTTGGCAACGACACTGTAAAACATGCCGTTCACTACCTGAACTAGACAACAGTTTTTTTTTTTTTTTTTTTTTTTTTTTTTTGGCGGTCGGTCACAGCTGGTGGTCGGGTTGGATCATTTTGTGTGGGGTGGAGAACCTTTACAAGGGGAATGATCGTATCACGTAGTGTTCATGGTGAGCGGTAAGGCACCCCAGAGGCAGTTACACAGTACTCCCACTGCTATTTCCTGGAACTCTGGATATTTTCTTCTCTCCCCCCCCCCCCCCCCCCCTCCCTCGACCTCATCGACGTTTTCGTTTGTTTATTCTGGAACTCCCGCAACGGCGGCCCAGGTGGAAGGGCGGAAGCGGTGGAGGGTGTACCCCCCGGCCGACGAAGACGCTGCCCTGCCGAGGCTGTCGTCGCCGAACCTTACCGATGAGCAGGTGGGGGAGCCTGCGATGGAGGTGGTGCTAGAGCCCGGAGACCTGCTGTATTTTCCGAGGTGCGGTGGGAAAAAATGGGGGGTAATTGTTTGCGGTGTGATTTTATGCGATATTTTTGCGGGGTGATTGTTGGAGTACGCGTTTGTGTATGTGAGTGCTTCGTGCGGGATAATTTTTGGGATACCCATTTGTCTGCATGTGAGTGCTTTTTGCGGGGTGATTTTCGCGGTATGACGTATTTCGATACTCAGTTACAAGTGTGAGTGCTCTTTGCGGGGTGATTTTGCAGCGTGAGTGTATTTTCGGTGTGTCGTGTGTTGTGGTATCCCGCGCTGGAGGTGGTGCTGGCGCCAGGAAACCTGTCATACTTTGCGAGGTGCGTGCGGCGTAAATTTGCGGGGTGATGGTTGCGGAGTGATTATTGGGGTGGGGTTATTTCGGAGTATTAATGCGGGGTGATCATTGGGGGGAGAATTTGGAAGGCAAGAGGGATTTTCGCGGCGTGATTTCGCGGGATTCATGTTTGCAGAGAGTTTTTTTTTTGGCGTGCGGAATTTCAGGTGTGATTGATCTTGGCGGTGTTCTTTTTGCGGGCGGGTGGTGTTGGCGTATGGTTTTGGGGTATGGTATGGAGGTTACTTTTTTTGCGGCGTGATTTTGCGGTGTACTACGTAGTGCTGTGTCATTTTTGTGTTTGATACGAAGTTTGGTTTTATGTGGTGAGATTGTGCGGAAAGATTTTGGCGAATATGATTGCGGTGTGACCTTGGCAGGATGGCTTCGCGCCATGTAGTACTTGCGTTGTAATTTTTCGAGGAAAGTTGGCGACGTTATTTTCTTGGGCAGGGGAAACTCGGTGTAATGTGGGACTAGAATTGCGGTGTGGTTCTGCAGTTCGATACATTGCCGCGTAATTTTTTGCGGGGTGATTTATTCTGTTCATAGTTTTGTTCTTGTTCTTCTGCTACGGTTTCGGTGTCTCTTTTTTCGCCTTCTATCTAGGTCTCAACCCGTACACTACTGAAAAAAAAAAATGTCTCACACTAATTTCAGTTATTATGTCGAAGACAAAATGGTTGCAGTCCTTAAGGAGTCAACGATTTCGAAAATTATTCCGATCGATTTTGTTTTCGTACCACCCGCTTTGTTTTCCAATCTAGAACAAATTCCGAAAAAAGCTCACGCGACTGAGACCCGCTGTTGGGTGCACAGGGGCTGGGCGCACCAGGCCGAGACCGTCGGAGACGAAGCTTCGCTCCACATCACGGTGTCCGCCATGCAGGGAAACTGGTGAGATAACCAAACGAGAGATGACCCGCTGATGACTTTTGTTTTTTTCCTCGCCCGTCGGGCAGATCAAATCGTCTACGGTAGGTCCTAGTCTTACTTTCTGAGGTGCTGTAGAGGATCTGTGCGGTACAGATCCAACCTCGGGAAACATGTCCTGAAGGTTAATGCAGATAATAATATATCAACAAGCTGGCAACAATGAGCTACAAGTAGACCATACGGTAGATATCAGGAACCTACCCGTATGCTCTCTCTAGATCGTATGGTGGGAAGCGATAATCTGTGGGTAAATTTGTCCCATGCGTTCAACTTTTTCAATCGCACGCAAACGCGGCTGACCTTGCGCGGGTACATCCAATTTGGAAGGCTTTTCGGGCCCGGGGGTGTCAGTCCGTGTCGAAGAAGAGGGAGGAAAATCGTGGGTTTCCTTTTTTTTGCTGGCCGTTTCGTGGGAGGGAGGGTGGGGGTGGGGGGCAGGCGGTCATAAGGGGGTGGTGTTGGGGGTTTCGTTGGGGTCTGGTGGGGGGAAGGGAAGGGGGGGGGGGAGGGGGTTGCCGTCGCCGTCGCCCCCCTTGTCACGGCGTGCAATTTTGCCGCTGATGGTACGCATCGTATAGTGTCTCACCCCATCCAATGCCATCTTATCTTATCAGTTTCTCGCCTACTTTTGACGCTGATGGCGCACACGGTCAGGTCTTCTATCATCTTGTCTTATCGCATGCTATGCTGTGTTAGTTTGTTCTTCGTATTGTCTCGCCATTTTTCAAGCACCAATATCTCGTACCTGGTGTCAAGGTATGTCGTCATTACCTTTTTTTATTTCATCTAATGTTATGCTTCGTGTTGTATTGCATTATTTCTTGATATCTACCGCATGATAGGTTGTGCTTGTGTCATCTTCTCTTCTGTTATCGTGTGTTGTCTTGTCTTATATTGTCTTGTCTTGCTTCGTCTCGTCATTCCTTGTATGATAATCTCGCCTTGCCTTACCTTACCTTGTATTATCTCATATCATCCAGCTGGGCGGACCTCGTGGAGGGGCTGGTGCCCCAAGCGTTGGCGAGCGCGATCCAAAGTAACCGGGGGCTGCGCAGAGGGCTTCCACGGGATTACCTAGACTACATGGGTGTCGTTCACAGCGACCAGGTACGAACACCAACCCGTTTGCTGCTTTCTCTCTGATGGTTCATACTACAGCAGCTGTTGCGACGCAGCGGAGATGATGGTAGTAGCGGTGGTGTTGTAGGGCAAACAAGAACCCCGTTAGAATTGCGTTTTGCCACTTTTTTCGGAAACAAATATCTGGCAGAAAGAAGATAAAAAAAAAACGAACACGTATCTGTCGAGAAGAAACCGTAAAAGTAAAAAACTCGGTCCGTTACAACGGGTTTACATGGGATCGTAGAACAACGTGTGCATACAAAAATCAGCATCTACTCTATCTTCCAGCAACACGCGTCAACTTCCGACTCTTGAAAAATGTCTGGCCGTTCGGCTTGAACCAGCCTGTGCTTTGATTTTTTTACTTGGACGGTACAGTACTGACATTTTTGGGGCTGTGCGGTGCGTATCGTTTTGGGACTACAGAGAGGGGGAAATGACTATACGCGAGTATACGTTGCGATTTCGGCACAACTGAAGCGTCGGAATTGCGATTCGAAGAGGTTGTACGGCATGCGTGGAGCTTGATAGCATGGTGCTATTGACACTAGTCGTCATGCTTTAAACGTGCCCACGCTCTCGATCTACGGCTGGTACGACCGGCCCTCGAGTGTCCATCACTCCTTCTTTTCCCACGTCACGACGTCAATCAACCCTTTTGCCGTCACGCCGCGACGCCTTCTGGCCTCCATGCAAACCCCAGGCGGAAGACCGACGAAGAGAAGCCTTCAAGATGCGGATGAGGAAGCACCTAGGAGTTGTGGTGGAGGAGGCGTTGGAGCTTCTGGACGCCGCCTCCGACCAGATGGGAAAAAGGTATCCCCTATCCCCGGTCCTCGAACCCACTTCTTGTTCCCTTCCAGACACTACTGTAGTACGGGAGACCATAGTAAATAGGACCAAATATTGTTATTAAAAATAGTTAAATCTATAGGTTTTTATGTATACCATAGGTCCTACAAACTATGGGTCCCCGTAATAGTTTTTTGTTTGTGGGAGCACCTGGGGTCGGTGGTGGAGGAGGCGCTGGAGCTGGAGACGGGCAAAGAATATCCCGTATCCCATTTCCCCTGATCTACCTTCCACCCCCCTCTGCAACAGATGTATGTGCCTTCGCTTGTGGCAAAGCAAAAGAGTAGGACTCTCATTATGGGAAAATGTTAATCGTACGAGGAGGAACGGGATGTGTTCGAGGAGGGGATGAGAAAAACAGACGGGTGTGGCATGGAGAAAGTTTTTTTTGCTGGTACTACTATTGCGGGGGCCATAGTAAATAGGACCAAATATGTTAGTAAAAATATGTAAATGTATAGGTTTGTATTTGTGCCGTAGGTCCTATTTACTATGGCCCCTCGTAATAAGAGGTTGGCCACCAAAAGGCGCAGCTGAGAGCGGATAAAAAACGAATCGTGTAATACTTGGCGCTTCGTATGCGGAAAAATACATTTGCAGCGCCCAAACGTTGGAGGTGTCACAGTGTTAGGAGTAGGAACGGTCCTTGCTCCGTCTCGAAAGGGATGCGTGATCAATGGTCGAATGACGAATGCAAGCAACAAATGAGAGTATACGCCCCCTCCCCCCACCGCGCACCGCGCACCGCGCACCGCGCAATATATTGTGGTCACACACCTCCGTCCTGGTTCATGTCGTGTCGATGGCTTGCAGCGCCTCTCCCCACGTGAAGATGATGGCGCGGTTCTGGCTGTTAGGCTTCCCGTCTCCCAGCAGGATGGGTCCCGGCAGCTCGACCTCGTACTGCTTCACGATGCGCGATCGAGACTCGTCGTATCGCGTGGGCTGACCAGGCGTCTGATAACAAAACATGTTGGCACTGGTCTGTAGAAGACAGACGACCAAAAATCTTGACCCCTCTCCGATGGCAAAAAGTAGACCATTTTTCAGGTTTGACATCGATCGACCAACCCAACGATTACGTCACGAACTCTGAATGAAGCGCGCTGGTTCGAGGCTCCGACCCACACTAGTATCACAGTTCTCACACCTCGGTCGGTGATATGTGGCGTGGGTGGGCCAGGCGTCTACTAAAAACATATTTGGCAGCTGGTGCGTAGAAAACAGACGACAAAACCTCTAGACTCCTCTCCGTTGGCAAGAAACAGAACTTTTAGAAAGTTTTGACGAAGAGCATAGGACGCCGCGGCCAACCTTTCGCCCCCTAGACGACGGATTTCAATGATACCTCCGAGGCCATAATTTACGCTCATTGGCCTTGCCTGGTACGAAGCTCGTTGACCGTGGGTGGATTATATGTCGAGATCGAAGGTCAATCGTCGCGTGACTGCGGGTGTGCGAGCTGCGAGCTGTGTCTTTCTTCTTCTAGTTTGTGTGCGGCGTGATTTCCCGTGGTGCCCGTGGTTCCCGTTAATACAGCGGTTTTGTTGAAATATTACTCCCGTCGTTCGCGTTATTTCAGCCATTGATGGAAGATAGCCGGCGTCAACTGCCCCGCATTGTTTTAGACTTGCCATGTTGTGACGTGATCAGTCCTTGAACTAGCACTTTAAGGCAGTGTTACACTGTAACACAGCAGTGTTAGGCTTTGACCAAACACGTACGTTATTACTCTAACATGCCCAGATCGATATCCGCATATTTACCTACACGATAACATAATGTTACTGTCGACGCAGCGTTAGACAGAACACACGAACATAGTGTTACCCTTAGGAGGAGTGTTGTACATAACACCCTGACATAACGTTATCATGTTCGCCAGCACTACTGTTAATATCACGTAACATTGTGTTATAGATAACACTAGCGTAACATAACGCAGTGACCAGCACTACTAACACTACGTTATCTGGACGCCCTATCCGATTGCCTTAGGCTCGGGAAACGTTACACTCAACGTACGTTAGATACGTTACAGTCTTAGCCGGCCCATACGCAACATTATGTCAGGATGTTAGCCTAAATGCGGAGGTCTCTGTAACATTCTGTTACGGTGTTACCGTCAGTAAAGATCTGATGGTAACACTCCGTTACCGTGTTATTACGGGGGACCATAGTAAATAGGACCAAATATTGTTAGTAAAAATAGGTAAATATATATGTTTTTATGTATGCCATAGGTCCTATTAACTATGGACCCCCCGTAATACCATAAAAATCAATCCGGGTCTGACATTATGTTACTGACTTACCGTTGGGGCCGAAGTCGTTCTAAGGTAATGTTACTACGTTACCCTTTGGATCTTCCCGAGATCTAGCCTGTGTTACCTGTGTTAGTGGTAAAGCGGCGTGGTGGAGTAACATAGCGTAGCCGTGTTACCCAATTTTGCTGACATTCCAGTAGGAGATAGCTACAAAAATATCCCCGGGGGAGGTTAGCATGGCATCCCCGCTAAAAAAACGCCTTCATATTTCAAAAACCCAGAACAGGGGATATTTAGGAGGGACCACCGCCGAAAAACGCCTCCTTTTTTTCTGGAAACCCTGCCAGTACGTTATCCATCTATAACACAACACGTTATTTATCTATAACGTAATCTGCACACTCGCACGTACGAACTAACACGGCAGTCACATATGGTTGATGTTAGATTGGGGGTGTACGTTATCTGCTAACTTGTGTCACTACATACATTGCATGCGAGCCGACACATCAACATAATGCTATTAATGGTGTTTTATCGATCATACCAGGTATACGTTGTCCGTTTGACGTTACAAGAGTAACACCCTCGCGTAGCGTCGCTCGATACGGACTGCTGCTGCGGCTGATACGGCAACATACTGCTGTTAAGGTTGTATCGACCATACCTGGATATACCACACTTCATTCCTCCAACGTGTGTTACGATAGTCACTGGGAATTCCATTAACATACGTAGTGTTATCTAGGCGTTTATTTGGCCGTGTACGTTATCCGTCGAAAGGGTGTTACGGTAGCAAGTAAGAATCCTGCTGACACACTGACATAACGTTACTCGCTACGGGCTGATGTCGCTAACACGGACGGTAACATAATGTTAACGTTTAATTGACCATGCACGTTATCCCTTCAACGTGTGTTACGATAGCCACAAGGAATTCCGCCAACACGTTAACATAGTGTTCCTGGGCTGCATACCCTAACACCGCAACACATGTACTGCGGTCAGTACGAGATCAAGGTAACACTCTTAACATAATGTTATGCGATCGCCCGCCAATGTCATAACACACTACGAGACACAAATGTTATCACATAACCCAGAACGTAGATGTTTTTTTCGCTGACGCCCAACCTTAACATAAAACGTTAAGTGTTACGTTATCCAAAGGGTGGAAAAGTGTACACCTCGGACTGTACAATGTCACGCACAGCAGTAGATGATCTAGTTCCTCACCTGCCGTTGTGAGTGGCGAGTGACGTCGTGCAGGACCAGCGTAGTACAGATCCAGGCCACGAAGCAAGCGTGCGCTAGAGATCCGGCAATTTAAGCTGCAAGTATTATTAGTAGATTTATATTATAGACACACGATCGGCAATACATATATCTGCCTTAAAATATGATCATCACGTAGGTGTGAAAAGGGGGTAAGCTCTACTTCTTCTTCCTTCCCTCCCCCCCCCCCCCCGCGACGAACGAATGAACGAACGAACGAACGAACGCGCTCTGCACGTCAAAGGTACATCTCGGACCGCCTGCCGCCGGTGCTGGAGGAAGCGGAGGAGGCGTGTTCGGTGATGGCGAGGGGGGACGCGTCGATAACGCCGCTTACCAAGGTGGGGTTGGTCGCTCGCAGGAAAAAGTAGGTATGTGATACGTATGGAAGCCACTTTTGCAGATCGAGTTGCAAAACTCACTGGTATACACTCCGTATTAATTTCGCTGTGGTGTCCAAAAATCAAACAATTTTAACGTATTGCATACCTGGTATTCATATACCAGGTACGGAAGGTAGTAGCTGGGGTGGGGGGGGGGGTTGGTGCTGTTTTGTCAACCAACGCATTTTTCTGCCTGGTCCGTGAAAACCCGACGTGCTCCGTCGCGGCATTGTAGGGATGCAAGGGCCTTATATGGTCGCACAACTGCGGCCATGCATGACATGGGTACCCGCCTTCTTCCCCCCCCCGCCCGGTGTTTCAGCTGCGCCTGGCGAGACGAGGATGCGCGAGGCTGGTTCTCGAAGACGGAGAAGCCGTTGTCTACCACTGCATGGACAATGCGCGCGTGCACCACGGCAACGCTCTCAGGTTTGAGAAAAAAATACCCTAGCCCTTGTGCACTTATGGGACAGATGAGGAGGGTACCAAGCTTTAAACTTTACTGCTGTACTTATTCGAATAAGGGTTTGACAGTCGCTGTGTACGAGGCAGCTATATCTGACCCCAAGCCAATCAGGCCCGATCAGACCCAGTTACCCACCTCCTCCTTGGCCTTCTCGATCCGACCAGAGGAGGGTACCGGTACCTCGTTCCTTGTACCGGTGCAAGGGGATGGATTTCGAGGGTAAGGAATCGTGCAGCTCTCAACACATCAAGGAAGCAGTGGGTACTTTACTTCGTAAACATGGGGCTTCATTGGGTACAGTGGCTCAACTCCTCGCTGAACACTAAGGCCGTTTCCTTTGCGGTTCGATTTTTGAGCTTCAGATTTTTTTGATCCGATCGCATTTTCAGATGTGAAGTTGGCAAATCGAAACAGTCTTCCTGTGCGGAAAAATTAGATTTATTGTTTGTGGTTTAGCGCCGCGAAGAGACGCGCTGGGTGCGCTGCCCTTTGCGTAGGACCCAAGCGTCCGAGCCAAGGCTGGCTGCCTGTGGTCTGGCGGCGAAGAGACGTGGCGAGTGCGCTAGAGTCAACCTGTCTTGGTATTTTTGTGGTTCATTTTGTGAGGGACTACTGCTGCTGCTGTACAGCAGTGTAGTCTACGAGTTTCTCAGATCGAAAACTTTCCGGTCGGATTTTGCATATTTGGACTGCATAAGCAGGCAGGGTCATTCAATTTTTAGATCGAAAAATACAAATCTGAAGCTCGAAATCGAACCGCATAAGAAACAACCTAAGCCGCCAGCGCTCGACCCGAACGTCGTTGAAAAACTCAAGGTATGCCCCCCCCCCCCGTGCACACCTCTCGATGATTTACGTCCGATCTTTGAGTTGGAGGAAACCATCAAGAACGTGTCAAACCGGCAGGCTGTTGGATCCGAGGAGCTTCCCGCTGACCTGCTCAAACTCGCCTTAGATGGAGATTGTGATGGTAACCCCCGTTTACTGCAACAGTTTCACGCCATTGTGATCGCCGTATGGAAGAGCGGGGGCGTACCGCAGGAGTAGAAAGATGCCACGATCATAGTGCCGCACAAGAAGAGTGACCGGACTGAGTGCGGTAACTATCGAGCGTTCTCGCTCGTGGCGCACGCGCCCCTCAAGGTAACCGCCAATCGCATCAGCAAATACTGCGAACGGGGGGATATCTTACCAGAGGAGCAGAGCGGCTTCAGACCGCAACGGTCGACGATCGGTGTGATCTTCGTGGTTCGACGACTTCATCAAATTGGAACGAAAGAAGAACACCACTCTTTGCGTGTGTTTCGTCGACCACGCCAAGGCATGCGGTTCAGTCGATCGGCACCATCGCTGTTCAATATGTTCTTTACTGCCGTACTGCCTAGTGGAAGGGGGGCGATTTAGCGCCAATGCAAATGTGCTTAAGGATAGGATAGGGTGTGCACCAAAATGAGGGATGAGAAGGGGGGGATGGGGGAGCGAGGGAGGTTGGAGAAAGGGCGAGATAAACCCCAGGAGACTGGCGGAGTTGCAACCGATCTGGGGAATGTTGTATGCAGATGACGTGGGTATCATTTCCGTATCGGGGAACAGCCTTGCGAAGATGGTCGCAGATGTCGTTGCTGTGTGTGGTTCTTTCGGATTGACAGTTTCGGAAGCCAAGAAGGAGACCATGTGCCTGATGACGAAACGTATGGACAGGGTCCCTTTCGTTACTGAGGCAGCCGGCCAGGTGTTCAAACATACCAAGTTTGCGTACCTTTGGGCAATTGTGTGCGAGAACGCCGACCTTGCTGCCGAAATCAACCGGCGTGTGCTGCTGGCCAACGTACGTTTTAGACGGTATAGTTTGCCACCGTACGACCAGCCACCCGCACGGACCCGGCTCAAAGTACGGATGCTCAAAGCCGAGGCAATGGAGGCCATGCTATACGGGTGTGTCACGTGGAGCCCCACCGTGGCGAGGCCCATCTCGCCATACTGCGGGCAGCTCAGCTGCATCGGATGGAAGAGAAAAACCTCGAGACGGTTACTATATGCTTTCATACGCGGACACACTGGCCAAGAGTGGCTATGAGAACATCAAGACGACGGTGCGAAAGCCGAGGATACTTTCCGCGGGGTTCGTGGCTCGTGTGGGTAACGAGAGACTACCCAAAGGATTGATTGGGGGGGGGGGGGGGGGGGGGGGGGGGGGGGGGTTACTTAGGAGGGCAAGAGCAGGACTGGATGGGCAGTCTCGAACGCGACCTGTCGTTGTTTAACTTGCCCATCGAAGAGAAACAATGAACGCTGGCAGCGCAAAAATCGGGCATGTGGCAAATGGTTCAGACGTGTTGAGAAAGCGGGAGGGCGGTACATGAAGCGCTGGTTCGTTAAGGACATGGAGAACATAGAAAAACGACGAGCGCTTGAGGTACAACATGCGCAGCAACTCAAGACGTCGTTGGGCGGAACCGCGTTGAAGGAGACGTAGAAACAGCAGCTAGGCCGGTTGAGAAAGTGAAGGCGCCCGCGGAAATGTAGCGCTGGCGGTTTTTCTAACTGAGACGCCTAGTGACTGTTGCCTAATGCTGTGTTTCGGCCCCTGTTTTATTTTGTCTTACGTGTGTTGTTTGTTGTGTTGTCGTATTCCCTGCAAACTCGATGGTACCCCCCCCCCCCCCCGTACCCTGCCATTCTGCGTCGGCTGGGTCACCTTGTTGTGTTTATATTTGTGTCATCCTTTGCTATTTTTCATTTTGTTTCCGATTTTGTTGACGTTTTGTTTCAGCCTCCCTTGGTCTCTCTGTCTCTGTTCTCTGTGTCGGTTGTTTCGTCCTTGACCCACCAAGTGGACATAGGAGTGCTCGGTTTTTTGTTTTTTGTTAGCTGTTTGTCTCTACCCTCTTCTTGTCTTCTTGCCTTCCGTCTGGTCTTCTTGTGACGTATTTATAATGTTGGTCCATCAGCTGGACATATCATAGGACTGATCGTACTGTAGCAGCAAACACCAACCTTGTCCTCGCGACTCGGCCTTCGCCCTCTCATGACCGCATGTTTGCTTCGTTTTTACTTCCTAATTTTTTCCTTTCTTTCTTTCTCTTTTGGTTTGTACAACCCTCTCGTGTTTTTCCTTTTTCTTTTCCATTTTTTTTTTTTTCGAGTGTGCATATAATACCATGAATATGTTTCTGGTGTTTTTTGGTTGCAAGTGATACGGGATGGTATACCACACCAGTTAGTACCGTATCCGTATACCTTGCGGACTGGTAAGATACTGGCATGCGCTCTATGTCGTACTCGTTTGGTTTCTCTCATCGAGATGCATGTTACAGCCTGTTTTTTGTCATTTATACCACAGACATGATTTCAGGGAAGTGGGCTAATGTCATAACATCATCATCACCATCATCATCAGACCCAGTCGGTTATGCAAGCGGTTGCAGTGCTGGTTTTCTTCATACGTAGGTGTCCTGTAGTGGCAACAGAGGTGAATGTTAGCTTCCGATAACCCCCCCCTGTCCCCGTCCCCATATCGCCTCCTCCTCTCCTCGCCTCTTCACCCCCTACCCTCCCCTTCCCCGCAGATGCTGCCACCGCGTACATATGTATTTTTCGGACATGGATGTATTGTTCGGACGACCACCACTTGAGTCAGATATTATTGACAGCCCGAATCCCAGTTGTTCAAGGCAACAGGGGCACGCACGTGTTTCAGTTGGTTGACCCCCCCCCCCCCCCCCCCCCCCCCCACCCGCCTCCCCCCCCTCCCCTCCCCTCCCCCCCCCCCCTCCCCCCCCCCCCCCCCCCCCCTCCTCCCCCCCCCCCCCCCCCCCCCTCCTCCCCCCTTCCTCTCTCCACCACCACCGCCGCCGCGGCTACCACTACCGACGAAAATATGTCCGACGAACTCTCACGCCCCGCAGCCCCCTGCAGTTCGAGCTCGACGACGCTCCAGCAATCGAGGCTCTCTTGTCGGCTTACCCGCACCCCGTGGCGGTTTCGGATCTGCCCCACCCCCCGGCTGAGGATCTCCAAGACAAGGCGAGGAATAATGCTGGGTTGGGAAAAAAAAAGCCTGCAGAATCTGGAACCCCTCCCTTGTGGAACCAAAAAAAACTTTGGAAAGGATATATTGGCGACCTGCCTGCCCATGTACTGTTCTGGCCGCGAAAAAAAAAAGGCCGTTTGGACGCTCATAAGAAGATCAAAACGGGGATTGTACAAGCTCCCGGCCAGATAGTTTTAGCGTGTTTGAATGAAACCCTTTCTCATGTTTTTTTTTTTTTTGGTGTGACAAGAGCCGTATCTCGGTCTGTGTCTGTTGCAGTTTCGTTGACTTTATCTCACGGAATCGTGTGCTCTTAGATTTTGATTGTCATTCTACTCTACTCTACCTTATTGAATGCCCTACCCGAGCGTCATGACCCAAAAAACAAACAGCTTTGGTACCCGGGTACCCCGTCCCACACACTATACTCTGACGCGAAATATACTCCCCGTTTGCACTCTAATAGGAATACCACACGGGTATTACACTCCCTGCCAGAGTGATACCCTACATAAAACGTTACCCGAGTATCATGACCAAACAACAAACAACTTCGGGTACCCCGTCCCATATACTGGTAGTACTCGGACCCGAAGTATACTCCTTGATTGCACTCTAATGAGAATATCAAACGGGTATTATATTACCGGTCAGAGTGATACTCTACAAAGCACATTACCGGTCCCCAAGTATCTTGACCAACACAACAACCCGGGTACGCCATACGCCAGTCCCGAAATATACTCCCCGTTTGCACCTCTACGGTGACTATCAAATGGGTAGTATATTTCTGGTCAGATTGAACAACCAACTTTGGTACCCGGGTACCCCGTCCCATAGGCTACTCTGACCCGAAGTATACTGCGAGGAATAAATGAGCATCACGAACAATGACCGGCTTAACAACAAAGAATGAAAAACGCAACGCACCGACCATCCTTCCGTTCGTCCGTCAGGTGGGGGTGGCGGCGGCTCTCTACAAAGAGGGATTCTTGCTCGTGGTGGAGGACGACGACGAAGAGGAGGAGGAGGATAACGCCTCTTCGGGTGACAAGGGGGCCGGGGCAGGCGGGGGAGGGTCTGGTTCGAGTCCACATGAAGAGGAAGAGGAGGAAGAGGAGGAAGAGGAGGGGTTGTGATTTCTCAAGAAGAGGAGAAAGAGGAACAGGGGTTGTGGTTGAGATTGACAGGAGGAAGAGGAAGAAGATGGGGGGGGAGAAGAAGAGACTGTGGCTGTCAAGATGAGGAGGAAGGAGGAGGAGGGGTTGTAATTGTCGTATGTAACCGTACAGAGAAAGGGGACGGTTGAGCGCTCTGTTGATGGACGTGAACTTGGTGGATGGATCGTCCGCTTCTGAGCACGGTATGCGTGAGTGACTTGAGTAGGCTGGAGAACAGTGGTATGTATCCCCAACATGGCGTTCACAGCAGCGCACGTCATGCGGGCGAAGGTTGTGACTATAACTTACCCTAACCCTTTCAACACTGTCAACACCGCAGTCCCGTTTATGGGACAAGCCACTCTAATTCCAAGTATTTTGTCTCCCAAACGGGACTGCAGTCTTGACAGTCCTAAAAGTGTTAATTAAGCTTCTTGGGATTTCCGAGGGGAAACCTGACGCTTCAAAGTGACGAAATCAAATCGACCATTGTGGTCAATGCGTGATTTGAGGGGAGGATGATTCGCCTTGGTGTCCGAGTTACAATGGTTGACGCAAGGAGTCGTGCGGCATGGGTACCGGCAACGCGGTCCCATCCGCACTGCTGGGCTTTCACGCTCCTCCTAGACGGTTGATGTCGCTCGTAAAGTTGTCCCTTATGTCCCCAAGAGGGGGTAATAAGATACCTGGTACAGCTCAACAGTTGGCACGGCAGTAATCCAGGATCACGCACACACTGCGGTCATTAACCCAGTCTTTTCAGCTTAATTGTACCCTGGGGACCCGCGAGGACTCAGTCATTTTTAGCTTCCTGGTACCCTGGGGACTCGCGAGGACTCGAGTCATCTCAGCGTATAGTACCCTTGGGGACTCGCGAAGACTCTGTCATTTCATAGGCGAAAAAAGTTCGTCAGAGTACCGTACCAGCGAGTACCAAGTCATTATAGTCCCTGGTAGGACGCGCGAGTACTCGGTCATTTCAGCTCCTTGCGCTCTGGCGACTCGCGAGGACTCGGTCATTCTAGCCCCTGGTACCCTCGGGACTCGCGAGTACACTGTCATTCTAGCCCCTGGTACCCTCGGGACTCGCGAGTACTCAGTCATTTCAGCTTCTGGTACCCTGTGGGGACTCGCGAGGGCTCAGTCATTTCAGCTTCTGGTACCCTGGGGACTCAGTACTAAAAAATGACCCGGACCCGCTAGTCCATGACTCTGACTGAGTCCTAATGACTGGAAATGGGTTAGCTGACGACCTTTGAAATAAGGAATTCGGATCAAGAAATGATGCAGCTCAAACTGGCCCTCAAGGTAACGGAATAGCTTCATACCTGGTAAGAAACAACAGTAAACCGACGCCCACTCGAGATAAGACAGTATAGGTCGATTCGGAAGCGCCCAAGAAACGCGGACTACAGCACTGCAGCGCTTTAAAAGACCCCCATGGACTCTCCTCCCGCAGTGCAATGGCGGTTCCGGACTGGGTTGCTTTTCCTTCATCTTGAGACATGGCGCCTGGACAGCAACTTGACGTTTCTTAACACCGCCTCCCCCCCACTGACTGGACCTTCGATGTGTAGTGCAGCCGTGGTAGTCTAATAAAAACAGACTCGAGTGTATGATGAACAAACAGCAGTACCAAGTAGTACTGTAGTCTGCTATGACCGTCGGCCATCCATCGAGCGTACGAGACCGTATTACAGCGGCTGCACGACTCCCTCCATTGCCCAGGGAAAATCAGAAGGGGTGATTTAGATCGAGGTTGGGGTTAGCCCAGGCGTTTGTAGAGAGTTAAAGTCAAACAATACCTGACCAAGAGACTCACACAGACAAGTTACGAGCGTTGCGTCTTATCGACCCTCCGGTGCACAAATGGCGCGGGGGCGGGGGGGGTCCAACAACTACTAATCTACTGCGCATTAACAAGAACCGACCAATGACCGTGTCGCGATGCCGTCGGCGTCTGTCCTCAACTATTTACCTACCGCGCAAAAGGGCCCTACGTACTATAACTCTATTTCCAAGTAGTTTGTTCGTATAAACGTTCGAAAGATGGTTCAGGTTTAGACCGGCGGGGGCAAGAGACGATCCCGTATCGAGCACCCCCCACGAACGAGCTCCCCGACCTCACGCAGCTCCACGGCCTCGCGCAAATACCTCCCGACACCCGCTCCGTCATCGCCGCCGGCACCTCCACCAACACCACCACTTCTACTACCACCACCGCTGCCGCCTTGCCAAACCTTCCCCGCGGTGGACAGCGAGGGAAAATCTCCTCGCTCCCCACCCGCGAAGCTTTGTCCGGGTCCGGCCGGTGCGCCGCGCACCGGGGCGGAGGACGACGGAGGGGTGTCCGACCACCTGTCGGGGAACCTGTCATCGAAGAAGGGAACCAGGCCATTGCCCTCGACGGCGGAAACAGGCGACCGCGACCTGCTTCCGCTGTCGCGGCCGTATCGATCACTGCTATCGCAGGCACCGCCACCGCTGATGGCATCCTCAACGCCGGTTGCACCTCCTCCACTGGCACTGCTGCCAACACCTTCAACGCGGGTGTCGCCGCCGCCGACATCACCGCTGCTGACGCAGGCGCCGCCGCCGCGCTTGGCGGTGTACCCGCCGGGAGGAACGATCCCGCCGGGGAAGTCCGGATCGAAAAACTGGCTGCAGAAGACGCAGAGCCGGAGGCGGTGCAAGGCGCACAGCCGGGAGGCCTTACGCTCGAAGCGTTGGCTGGGGGCGCCGGCTCTCGCGAGGAACGTTCCGAGAACTTTCAGGCTCACGGTGCCCCTCAGGCTGTCCACGGGAAATGGCGCCTGGCACAGCCCGCACGGCTTGTACGCCCGCGTCGGCTCCACGTCAGGCTCCGGCGCCCGCCGGAACGCCTCTCGCTGCCGCCCCCGCCTCCTCGATACGGCCTCCCCGTACCCACGAAAGACTTCGTGCCTCGCTTGCGGACGAAGGAGCGATCGGAGAGCCGCGCTGCTCCCCCCCCGCGCTCGTCTTCGCCCCCTCGCCCCTCCCCACCCCTCCCGGTGACTCGCTGTTATTGGTTGCCCTCGCTTTTGGCCGGTGACGATTTCTGCGTCGTTGCCGGAACCGGTGCCGGGGCGGGTTCCGGGACCGGTACTGAGACCAGTGCCGGTGCCGGTACCGCCCACCGAGAACGAAATCTCCATCGTGTCATCACCGGTATCGACGGACCCCCCCCCCCCCCCCCCCTCGCGAAGAGAACCCTCGTCCGCGCTCGATGCCGTCCACATACCCAGGCTGCCGCCACCGGCGTCTACCCCCGCCGACGCGCCCGCTGTTCCGTCGCTTCTTGCCCCCGCCGTGGACGGCGCGGTCGTCGTGGTCGACCCTAGCCCGAACCGTCCTGCGACCCCGCGTCCCCGGGTCCCGCGACCACCACCACCACCGCCTCCAGAGGGGGAAGAGAAGCCGCCTTGCTGCTGCTGCTGCTGCTGCTGCTGCTGCTGCCGCGATGAACCCTTCGGTATCCCTGAAGGCGGTGGCAGTCGGGACCGCTTGCGCGTGAGAAAGTCGAGTTTTTCATCGCGCGTTTCCTCGAATAAGTGGGCCACGGCGGAGGCCGCTACCGTTCCCGCCCCTCCGCAGGCTCCCTCGAGGCACAGGCCCATGACGCCGAGGAACCGCGTCCAGTCCAGACAGAGCGGGCGCTGGGCGGGGGGAAGCTGAGCCTCGGCTCGTGCGAGGGCGTCCGGCAGGGTTTCAACTACCCCCGAGGAGAGGAGCTGGTCGTGTGGGGAGGAGAGCAAGGGGGGAGTGTTTCAAGTTGTGGCTCGGTTTTTTTCTTGGAGGAAGGAAGGGGGGTTGAGAAGAGCATGGGGAGAAAATATTTCAGGAGGCGGCAGTGTTGGGCGGCGTCAGTATCTTACCCTTAGGAGATCCTACATCAAAACTAGCAGGGCTGTTCACGGTTCGGGTCAAAACTCGCGGGTCCGGTCAAAAATCGCGGGTTGGGTCGGGTCGGGTCCGTTCGGGTCTGTTGAAGACCTCCTGACCCGTGAATAGCCTCGAAAACTACAGTAGTACGTTCATGTCTAGACCGCCGTTCGTCGCAGGCCTCGACTGCGTTCTCCCCGACATATTTGATGACTGACAGAAGACGTAGGACGCAAAAGTTGAGGACGCAAGAGCGATGAGCACTTGGTCGCGGGATGAAGGCAGTGCTTCGTTTATCGAAGGGGGGGGGTGGAGAGAGCGAAGGGCTACGAGAAGGTGAGGACGTAAGGGCGGTCAAGACATATTTTCTGGGCTCTTATGCCCTTTCGACCCTGCCACGCGACGAATGGAAGGACCATCACCACTACCGCCACCACCACCACCAAACCTGTAATTTGTTTTGTTTTGAGGGATACAGGTTGTACCGAAGGAATATCACCCCTCCCTGAGCACACTCGAGGCCGAAGAAAGGGTTCGACACTGGTTTATGACTATGGTCCGCCTTCCGCCGCCCTTCCCACTCGCTGCCGCGGCGACCGCCTGCAACCAGCACATCGGACACAACAAAACGCCTCTCACCTGAAAAAGGTTAGGGCTCTCGCGAACAGCGATCAGGATCGGGGTCTTGCTCTTTCCCCCGGCGTTCGTCTGGACCTGAGGAGGCCGAAACGTTAAGGTCGAGGTGCATGCGGTTTTTCGTTAAGATCAATGTTGTGGTCTGCCATCAAATGTCAAGGTTTCGGCTTGCGTTCAAAATGTCAAGGTTGAGGTTTATGTTTAACGTCAAGGTTGTGGTTTGCGTTTAAGGTCTGTGGTTTTCGTTAAGGTCATGGTTGCGGTTTGAGTTTAAGATCAAGTTTGAATGCGGTTTGCGTTAAGGTCAAGGTGGCGATTTCCGTTATGGTCGAGGTTGCGGCATGCGTTTAAGGTCAAGGTAGCGGTTTGCGTTTAAGGTCAAAGTTGCGGTTTGCGTTTTAAGGCCAAGATTTTTCCCCTCGGGGTCCGTCTGGACCTGGGGAGGTCAAAACCTTGAGGTCGAGGTGCATGTGGTGTTTCGTTGAGATCAACGTTGCGGTCTTCGATCAAATGTCAAGGTTTCGGCATGCGTTTATTGTCAAGGTTGCGGTTGACGTCTAAGGTCAAGGTTGCGGTTCACATCTAAGGTCAAGGTTGTGGTTTGCATTTACGGTCAAGGTTGCGGTTTTAGTTAAGGTCAAGGTTGCGGTTTGCGTTTAAAGCTCAAGATTGCAGTTTCAAGGTTGCGGTTTGCGTTAAGGTCAAGGTTGTATGCAGTTTGCGTTAAGGTCAAGCTTGTATGCAGTTTTCGGTAAGGTCAAGGTCTCGCTACACGGCGGCGCCTACGCACTGTTGTCCCGAGATACCTCCGCGGGGTATGATAGCATTTGTCCCGCGAAACTGTAACGCGGCTGCGGCGGCGGCGGCGGCGGCGGCTGCTGTGGCTGCGCCGCGATAGACAGTACCAGGCATTACATACACACAGTGGAAGCTGAGCGTTCAGCGACACCGCCGTGGAAAGGGGGGCATTGAAGGCATTGAAACTACGGCTACTACATTAATAGTTCATGCCGGTGCCACTACCACGCCACTGCTGAACCCTTCCCCTCACGCGCGTGTTGTTTCCTGTGGGGGGCCCTCATACACGTGTTCCTTCGCCAGGTCCGCGGTTGCTCTCGAGGGCAAATGACTTCAAGGTAGCGCCGGGAGCATGCCACACGCCATGTCGGAATGCCCGCTTCGAGTGTGCCACCCCGAGAGGAGTGTGCTCCGTGTCTATTTAGTGTGGTGTATGCATAGCTCATAGTTCGGCCTATATACCTCTCTGGGTAAACATGTAGCTGGTGAAAATTAGGGTAAATATTAGGAACGTTTTATTCGTCCATCTGGGGACGAAGCGGTCCTCAAGTTCTCGCTGAGGGTGATGCACGAAACCATACACTCTGGGATACTCGGGTGCAAAGGTTTCTTTACATCAGACCTGTGCACGGGCCAGGTCAAACCTCGCGGATCGGGCCGGGTTGAGTCAGGGGGTGACCTGGCCCGACCCGTGAGATTTTGATAATATATCCTGCCCCTGCCCGACCCGACCCGACCCGACCCGTCAAGTTTTAAAGACCTCGTGAACCCGATCCGTGGGTTGGGTCATGACCCGTTAAGAGGTCTGGTTTTTGCAATATCCGGTTAGGTGCCCGGTACCCCCAGAGTATAACATACCGGTATAGGCATAATCAGTACCTCGGAGAGATCATCGAGTCCCGCTTGCTCTTTCTCTCTTTTTTTATCCTATTTTATCCTCCATTCTTTTATGTTTCTCCTTCTTCTCTGGTTCTTTCCTTTATTTTCTCTCGTTCCTTCTTCGTCCTGGTTACTACGGGGGGCCATCGTAAATACGACCTACGATGAACACAAAAACCTATACATTTCCCTATTTTTACTAGCAATATTTGGTCCTATTTACTATGGTCCCCCGTAAATAGTTATTTCGATTCAGTTTCATTTCCTTCGTACAGGACGCGTGCGTAGCTCTTTTCTCCTTGCTTAGGATTTGATTCTGACCTCGTTTGCTTAGATTCTGATGTGTTTCGTTTCATTCCATTTCGCTGCACTTCATTTCACTTCATTTCAATTTCATTTTTTCTCGTTTCGATTTTTTTTTTTTCTCGTATGCGAGCCCGTCGGATTAATCAATTAGGTTGCAACTCGTGCAAGGATTTGCGCACGGTGTGTTTCAGCCATGATGAGTAACTGATTCGACTGTTTGAATACGTTTTTTCCCTGTGAGTTATTCTTCCGCTCCAGTGACCGCCACAGCAGCAGCAGCAACAGCAGCAGCAGCAACAACAACAACAACAACTTCATGATGTAGATATTTCAGGCCAGGTAGGTTCCTGCTCTACTGCTGTGTATGGTTTATCTAGCTTAGGGTTGCCGGGTGGGAGCGACATGACCCGCATGATCTAGGACATGTTCTTTTTTCGGCGGGGTTGGATCTTGTACTGCTGTACAAAATAAACCTAGGGTTCTACTCTATTTGACCTTGTTGTGGGCATGCCGTGCCATTGCCATGGTACCGCCCATGGCATACCATGGCATCACCACGGCATCCCATGGGGTGGCATAGGATTCCATGCTACGCCATGGCACCGCCCATGGCATGCCGTGGGTGGTACCGTGGCAACCCCCGCGGCTACCGCCACGGCACTCCATGGCAACCCCACGGCATGTCATGGCAACCCCCACGGCACCCCAATGTCCACGGCACCTAGCTTAGGGTTGATGTTAGGGTTAGGGTTAGGGTTAGGGTATAGTATGCCGTGAAAGATGCCGTGGAAGGTTTTGCCGCAGGTGGTGCCACGGCATGTCGCGAAAAACGACTATAATGTACATGCCTCGCACGCGCTCGGCCGACCAACATGTAGGGGCGCACGGGGCGTTATCTCTCGAGAGTCGATGAAATTGCCGCGGTCAGCATCGCGCCAGTCCTTTTGGGAACGTTTTATTTGTTCGGGCAGATCATCGTCAGTTCCCACTTCATGAGATCTAGACATTTCAGAACAGAACAGATAGCGTATTCATGATATGTGCGATCTACAGTATTAATTGTAGCTCGTTATTCCCCGTGGGAAGCGTAGTTCTGCACGATCTAGCGCATGTTTTCTTGGTTGGATCTGTACTGTACAGATAGATCCTGCACAGCATCTCATAACGATCTAGATGATCTGTAGATGATCTATCTAATCTGTAGACAAATAGAGAGATAGATCGTGATCTGCCCGGCGTGTGGAACGTTTACATCTCAAGCAAAAACATGAGACGTATGTGGGCTCATTTTTTTTCAAGAGCCTACAACAGATGCAGACCTCGGACAGACAGGCAGATGATGATCTATATGATCTGTGTACTGTAGATGATCTAGTTCTTCGCCTGCCGTTGTGACAGGTTGGGCAGGACCTGTCTGCACAGTACAGATCAACCCAGGAGATATGTGGTAGATCATGCGGGTTATACGGGTCCCACCCGGCAACATGGTCATTGGGCTAGATCATGTAATCATGTACACAATATCATGAATAGATCTGCCCCCGAAATAACTAGATCGTGAACTGTGGTAATCAATAATCTGCTCGACGATCTGTGCACTAATGTGAGCACGCGGCGAGCACGAGCAGTACTAGTATCATGCTGGCGCGTCATTACAACTTCTTGCGTTGTACGATTTTCAACAGTCGGAACTTAGGCAATGCAATAAATCGCCGTCGTTTGCAACAAAAAAAAAAAATCAGTGCATCATGCATATTTTGCAGTGGCAACAAAGTCACACTACTTCGCGTACTTCTGCAACCAGTAAGCAATTCCGTCCGGTGTACGTGACTTCGGACGAAGACAATAAACGTGGCAAACGAAAAACTTTCGCCGTCAGGGCTCAGAGTGCTTGTTTCGCGCGGCCCACCCTGCTAAAACAAAATCTTCATACGAGTATATTTTTTTGTGTCACGTTTCTCCTCATCAAATCCAACACGCCGAATCGGCGGGGACCGGCTGAAGAGACCGAAAGCAGCCTATCGCTATACAAGTACACCTGCTGCTGTAGGGCAAAGAAGATGCGGCGCGATAAGAAAACAGTACATAACGGTGAGTGCAAGTATTTTCGCGCCTGGTGGTGGCAGGCTACGTATGCTGCCGACGCGCACCTGCAGCTGTAGGCGTCGGAGGTTGCCGCACAGCTCTCCAGCGTCGAGTCGAAGCAGCGGGTCCGAAACAGTCGCGGTCGCTCTCGCCTCGGCGTCGTCTCCCAGCGCGCAGCGAAAAAACAAGTCCTGCTCCGACAAAACGTTGGGGGGGGGAACAGGACAAGCGCGGCCGCCCCTGAATAAAAAAAACACAAAAAATACCCCCTCCTCGAGTCAGAAAGGCAGTTCATTCGACGTTGCCATCCGTTTATAAGCAAGAAAGCACGCACAAGGTTCTCAAGTCCGCCTCATAAGCGGTAGTTCTTAAGATGGATGCAGCTCACCCTATATGCGACTCACCGAGCACCTCAAGGCGCTTGGTGCGCGTGGTGCCAAAGCAATGTTTATGCCTGGTCGGTGGAAACTCGACGTGCTCCGGCCCGGCTTTTGTAGGGATGCGAGCATCTATGGTCATTCCGATTACGCACGGCCCTGCATGACAAGAATACACCTCCGCCCTCCCCCACTACTCGTCCTGGCATTGTAGGGATGCATGCGAGGGTCTATGGTCATACGACTACGGCCGTACATGATATCGAGTGCACCACCCCCCCCCGCCCCCTCTCCTATATTATATACCTGGTATACATATATATATATATATATAGGTTGGGCTGGCATCGGTTGGCGACGACGATGTAAAACACGCCTCTCACTGCGTGAGCTAGACAGCCAGGGTACCGTTTTTTTTTTTTTTTTTGGCGGTTTCCACGGCTGGCAGTCAAGTTGGATCATTTTTATGCGGGGAGAACCTTTGCTCCGCACAAGGGGGATGATCGTATCACGTAGTGTGTGTATGGTGAGGCACCGACGAGGCAGTTACACAGTAAATTCATTGCTGTCTCTGGAAGTGGCCACACCAGAAATTAAATCAATTAATTGATGCTGCCATCCATATGCAAGAAAATCCGCCTCAAAAGCGGTTCGTAGTAGGATGCAGCTCACCCTCCATGCGACTCGCCCAACACGTCTGCCTGGTCGGTGAAAACCCGATGTGCCCCCGTCCCGGCATTGTAGGGATGCATGCGAGGGTCTATCTATGGTCATCCGACTACGGCCATGCATGATAATGAGTACATCACCCGACCCCCCCCCCCCCCCCCCCCCCCCCCCCCCCCCCCTACCCAGGGGCGAGAAAACACACTTGGACCGACCGCGTGGTGTCTTCGGCGCAGACCATCCGTGCACAACGGCTAGGTATATGCTACGCGAATGGAGCATTGCTCTGGTGGAAACAACAAGTTCGCATAAAACAAGAACGAGGAAAGTCGGCAACCGGCGGTAAAGTATATAGCACCCTTTGCAGAATACCAGGTACAAAAGTAGGCGTGTTTCCGGGGAGGGGGGAGGGAAGACACCTGTGGCTTACTCGTGCGTCTTGTCCACAATGCCGGTGAAGGTAAAAAGGTTATAGACTAACCTCATGAATACGAAGTAGTATATCACAAGTTGATTGAGCTGGAAGGTAAAAATGACGGCTCTACCAAAACCAAACAAGCAGTGTACACCGCCACAGCTGCAGGTGCGGTTCCTCTGATTTTGAGTTACGTATACGTATGTAAACAGCACACGTGTTTTTTTATACTGTGGAGGTTTGGTGAGCTAGCATTTTATTTCTTCATGTTTACCAGTATGCCCGAGGCTAACAAAAATGAGTAAAAACGTACGTAGCATCCAGACTTCCCCCCTCCCGTAGGCATGGCATGGCCGCGGCGATGTAGAACAGCGGAGCTTCACAATGCTGCTGTGGAGTTTCTTCTTGGGCGGCAAGAGCGGTAAACCAGCTCGCCAGGTCTGTCGAACGCAATCGCAGGGCTTCCGGTCGCCCCCTCCCCTGGACCCCTTCCACTCCGCGGTGAGGGCCACCAACCTCCGACCGCGGCTGCACCTCACACCTCGCACCGCGGCTACTACTCAGGCGGTGTTCAATGTATATATATGTGTGTGTGTACACAGCAGACGCTGGCGTCTGTATGTATGCTATTCTGATGTCGGCACTCCAGTGCACGCGGTTCTCCATCACACGAGTCCAACGTCCTCTCAGTTCTAGACATTGTTTACGAAAAAACGCCTCATAACCTAGAGACGAAACCCGAGCGTTAATCTCTCTCTCTCTTCCTCTCAACTACCCGATCCCGACCCCGTTCTGCGCTTCTCTACCGCTCAAAAAAAAAAGTATGTCACACATCTATCTCATGAAACGCCGCAACGCACGGGATGTACATACACATTGTCGCTACTCGGCCGCTATAAAATGCCATATCTCGTGCATCTCATAAAATTCTGGTAGGCACGGAATAGGCTCGGTTACAGGCGCCTGGCTACCAACCATACTTCTATCAAAAGCGCTCGTACACACCGGTTATTTTTCGGAGGTTCTGGCCACCATACCTACGAAGAGCGATTGTGCCCTGGCACCTTTCTGTTTTTTCACGCGTCTGTCACCTTAAATATTGGCTGTTTCCCTCGAGAATCACGACAAACTTGTTTCCGTGAACGTTCCTCAAACCCACCAAAAAACGCCTCAAAGCACCGGATAGAATTGCACAGTATTGTCGCTGCTAGGCGACTGAAAAACACAAGGCATCTCGCTCATCTTGAGAAAAACAACTCAAGTCGCGGGACATCTTTCATATTTTTTTTCAGAGGTATCGACCAAAACCGCTCGCTCGTACGTCCCCAGCGCATTCGTTTTTTTTCCCACATCTAGCACAATCTTGGGCTACAGTAAATGTAGGGTGCTTACCTCGAGAATTACGACATCTTGCTCCGTGAACGCTCCTCGAACCCGCATCTCCTGCCCGTTCAAGTCGTCCACCCAGTCGTATCCCACCATGGCCCTCAGCAACAGGTGCGTCACGTCCTCCCCAGGCAACCCCGCCTTCGGAGACCTCCGCCTCCGCCGCCGCCGACGCTGCTGCTGCTGCTGCTGCTGCTGCTGTGACCACCCGGAAGTAGTGCACCTACCGCCGCCACCGCTACCCCCGCCGCCACCACCTCCACTTCCGGTTGCAGAATGATTGCCGATGGATGAGCCTGTCGCGAGAGCGGGACAAGTCTGCGGGCGATGCTTCTCGAGACCTCCTCCCGCGGACGCTGGCTGTAACGACGACGGCTTCACCGATCCCACCGCCACCACCGCCGCGGAGCCTGACATTCCGGAGTCCCCCTCCCCCCCCTCCCCCCCCTCCCCCCCCGCTACCGCCGTCGGTACCCTGGCCGTCGGTAACCCGGCCGTCGTCGGTACCGCTGCTGCTGCTGCTGCTGCTGCTGCTGCCCCACCAGCAGCAGCAGAGGCAGGACCCGCTTTTGGAGCGACGGCGGTGGGTCCGCTGGGGCTAAGGCCGGGCACGGTCTCACCCCTCCCCTGCAGAAAGAACTGCAGGAGGTACTTCTTCGCCATAGCGTGCTCTTCGTCCGGTCGGTCCTTCACCCGAACAGCCTGGGTCGATGGCGAAGAAATCGTTTGCGAGCTAGACGAATCGTCCGGGCCGCTGCGGGGGGGAGGTTGAGGGCCGACTTTTCGCGCCAGAGACTGCTGCTGGATAGCGTCCTTGGCCTGCTGGGTACCACCGCCCTTGATAACCTCCACTCTTGGTGGGCACCGGTGGTCGGTGGGGGTTAGAGGGGGGGGGAGAAGGGGGGGGGGAGAGAAGAAGGAGGGGGGAGGGGCACCCATGTTGCGCATTGTCGTAGTCGTATGACCATAGGCGGGGGTGGAGCAGGAGGGAGGGTGTAGTCATGTCATGCATGGCCGTAGTCGTATGACCATAAACCCTCTCACCCCAAGAGGAGGGGGGGGATGGACGGAGCAGGAGGAGGGACAAGATGAGAGGAGAGGGCAGCGGGATGTGCTCATGTCACTCATAGCCGTAGTCGTATGGCCGTAGACCCTCGCATCCCTACAATGCCGGGATGGGGCACGACGGGTTTTTGCTGACCAGGCAGACATTGCTTGCACCAAGCGCGAAGCGCCGTGAGATGTTAAGCGAGTCGCATGAAGGGTGAGTAACATCCTACTAAAAACCGCTTGCGAGCCAGGCGGACTGCAATGGATGATAGCTTCGAATTAATTGATCTATCTTCTGGCGTGGCCACTTCCAGAGACAGCAATGAGTATACTATGTATCTGCCTCGTGGGTGCCTTACCATATACCTGGTACACATTGCGTGATACGGCCATTCCCCTTGTGCGGAGTTAAGGTTCTCCACCCAGCACAACTGATCTAACTCGACCGCCAGCCGTGATGACCTCGGAAAAACAAAGATACAAGCAGTACCCAGGTTGTCTAGCTCACGCAGTGAGAGGCGTGTGATACAGCGTCGTCGCCAACCGACGCCAACCCAACCTATATATATTTACAGGGGGCGGGGTGAGGTACTCATGTATTGCTTTTCATCTCACTGTTGACTATACACCCCTTTCGAGACAGAGCATCGCTCCTACTCCACAACGATGGGGGAGAGGGGGGGGGAAGAAGGGGGTAGTAGAGGAGGAGAGAGAGGCGTGTGCGGAGTTATTTATGGCCTTAAAAGCTGGATTCGGGTTGGGGAGGGGGTGCTTGCTTCGAGCTGATTGGCGATAGTTTCGTGCTTATGGCAGTAAAGTGACTGGCGGTGTCAGAAAAAAAGGGCCAAGGTTGTCCCTCTTGCGCACGGATGCAGTACTACTACGTCAACGTGCAACCTTTGCGGGGAGGAGGGCGAGGACAACGAAATAGTGCCCGACTAGCGTTATTCCTGTATCCTATGGGTGTGGAGGCCGCCGTCTTAGTCAACCACGTGGCCTCATTCTACTCACCAGGGATTGGCGAGACATCTAGCTATAAGACAAACCTTCGATGGGTCGCTATTTACCCGGTCTGCGCTCGTTATCTACTCAACTGTGCGCGCACGAAACGAAAGACAAGCGCTCTCTCGAACGAATCAGAGGTCCTTACGCTCCGGACCAATGGCATTGCTCTGCCTTCGATGTCTGGTGGCTAGTTCCGCATTCGCACGCCACTGGGCGTTCGCTTCCTCCATCGTTACACCCAACGCGATAAGGTTTTGTTTTCCCCCCACCCCAAGTATGACGACGACGCGGTCGTCCCACCCTTGGGTTGCAGATTCCCCGTGATGTTGTTTTGTGGGTGCTGTCAGGAAATTTAATTAAGTCCCCACATCCCCTGCTTTTCAGCAATGTCTTTTGAATGTCTAATTCCATCGACTTTCGGCAGTCCCCTCCCTAGAGCTCTGCGTAATCCAGGTTTACCCAATAAATGGATAGGTCGGCAATCAGCCATGAATTCTATAGTAGATCTGATGTGTAGATAGGTTTTGGCTCTGTTCCCTAAACCGGCTCTTGAATGAGCTGTCGCTAGTCACGCACAAGTTCAATATTTGGTCTGAGTCACTATGTCGGGCTCAGCTCTTGGTCGCGTCAATTCTTCTGTAAGTTGTCTAGTGCGGGACCTACTGTAGGGCCCACTAGTTTTCATATCGGTACGTGGTACGTACGAACAACAGCTGGGTACAAGAAGCTGAATCATGAGAAAATACCAGGCGTAGCTGCAACTGCGCAGGCGAGGTAGCGGGGAGTGGGCCCCGTCCAGCTGGCAAACCCCGTGTACGTGTCCGTGGACTATTGATTGGATGGAAATCGCCAGGAAGCGGAGTGGGTCACCCGGTCGTTCGTCTATCTTACGTGAGGCGCAATCAATCGTCGTGGTCCACATGGTCCATGGCCCAGGAGGCCGAGTCCGCCTCCATGACACATGATTCCACGTTGTTCATCCGAAAGGTAACGCCAAAAAATATCACACGATGATGCGATACAAGCTCTGCATTTTCTTCGACTGAGTGACAACACACTTACTTGCTGTGTGATACACGCAGACGACCAAGCAGCAGTTAGCAGTACGAATTTCTTCTTCCTCGAGTATTCAGTACGAATTGATAGACTCTACGGACACACCATATATACTGTAATACTACTGCTTACTGCTGTACACAACAACACACAGCAGCAGCAGGAGAGGCAGCAGCACAGGAGAGTCACTCTACGATTGATTGCGAACTAAATGCACTCTATACGAGTACTTCACATCACCACACTTCACAGGCACGGCAAGACGGGGCGGCGGTGCGCGGGTCGACAACCCCGTGTGCGAGTCAAGCATGGCCTCACACCGCTGTGTGGATTGTTGATAAAATCGAATCGCCACAGAACGCGGAGTGCGTCAGTTGAGAAGTATAACTGGGACCCGCGTACATATATAGAGCAACCCCTCTGTGCGCGCTATGCTAAAATAACTGCACACCCTAGACTATAGTATACCGGCATGGTGGTTGTAGCGTATTTTTCGTTTTAGCTCTACCTGTTCCGTTGAAACCCTCAGTTTTGTTCGATTAGGTCGGCGTGGAATCAGGGTGCCAGGCGGGGGGGGCTGTCGGCGGCTAACTATGCACCAAGGGTCAGTTTGGAGGATCAGAATGACAAGCGGGAGCGAGGTGGGGGTTGTGCAAAGTTATACCAGGTATTTGCCATACCTGGTGTGAGTTTTTGGTGTCGCCCTATGTCTCTGCCCCCCCTCCCCCCCTCCCCGACGCCCGTCCGCCCACCCTCTTACCTAGCGAGCTGAAGGCTTTTAACGCCCTCTGCCTGCACCCGCACCGCGGTCGCGAAGTGGTTAACCCCCAACTCCCACGTCGTGACCTTTCCGTGACTGCCAAACCGCTTGGACGCGATCGCTTTCCCCTGCGCCTCCTCCGGCGCAGCCTCGCCGATGGGTCCCGCGGAGGTCATAATCCAGAACGGAGCCACGTCTACAAACGGCGACGCTCCGGCTTTGGTGGCCTCCGTGCGACGATCCGGGTGGTGCACCCGGATGCACCTCACCGGGAACGCCCCCCCTAAGTCCACCTCCCACCACGGTTGACTCTCCCGCCGGGTACGGCTGCAAGCGCGAGCGGCGACCGCCACGGCCGCGACCGCCGCGATCTCGTCCATTCGCATCTTCCTAGGAGGAAGGGTAGTCTCCGGAACAGAAGCGGTCGCAAGGGCAGAAGAATATGCAGTTGGCGGACCAAACGCTGCTGCTGATGCGTTTTTCGACGAGGGCCGGCTCAGTTGTTCGCCGGCGCTGCTGCCGACTAATGTTGTTGACCTGGTGTCATTGGCATTGGAGCCAACGCATGAAACCGCGTTCTTGGCATCAGGTTTCCCCCTTTTGGATTTCCCTCCCGGCGGAGGTCCTCTGCCTTCTCTAGCAGCAGCAGCAGCAGTAGCAGCAGCGTGGTGCTGTGGACGCCAGATGGGTCTGTGACCGCGAGCGCGACGGTCTGTCGACGCCGGGAACGAGATGCACACGTGCGGGCCCATGCCGTCGGCGGTGCTGCTTTGCGTGGCCCTGGTCCCGACCTGTCGCGCAAGATCGGTCTCGTTCACGACTAAACGATCGTCGGCGATCAGCTCGTCAAGCAGGAAGTTAGGCGCTACGGGTACGCCATCGCCCCCGCCGGCGCCACCGCTGGCGCCCCCGACGGTCGTGCCTCTCGTACTCTGCTTGCTGATGATGCTGAGACACCTCGTATTGTTGTCTGCTGCTTCAGTAGTGCCCATATTTGAGACATTTGCCTTGGTGGCGGTTGTCACTCTGTCCGGGAGCGGTTTGTTGGACGCCATGCTTTCGAGCGACAGAGAGACGCGCTCGGCCGAGCGCCCGACGCCGCACGGCACTAGCTCGGCCTCTCCCCTCCCGCTCGCCACCACCTTCGAGCGGAAGAACTGACTGCACAGCACGCAGAGCCTAGCCGGCTCGTAGAGGCTACTTGCGGCCGCGTATTTCTTGCTCCTGGAGCCGGGCAGGCCCCACTCTCGCCGAGCCTCCATGATCCGCTTCATCGTGATCACCCCCGACACGCTCGAGCTCTCGAAGGACACGAGGCACATGTCGCACACCGCGTGTCCGACGAGGAGATAGGACGGGTCCGATTCGTCGATCGGATCGGACTTTCTCCGTCCACGACCAAGCTCGGCCGTGGCGACGGCTGTAAGCGCCGCTGTGGACGTGTCCGCCCGCTGCAGAGGGAACTCTCGACCTTTGACCTCGATCCGATCCCAATGTACGCACCGCTCTTTCCTACCGCTCCGTCTGTTTCTGGCCTCCTCTAGTAGGCCTACGGTCATCACCGACGACTCTTTGCCCAGTTTCCTCGTCGGTGAGCGCATTAGCTCAGCCGACAGGGCAAGCAGCTTGAGACGGTGGGGACGCGACGGTTTGTAGGACGACTCAAAGCTGTCCGTGGAGTCGTCGGGCTGGCAGACACTACCGCCGGCGCCGCCGGCGCCGAGGCCGATGCCGCCACCGCCATCGCCGCCGGCCGCTAACGAATCGCTGGCAATCGAATCCGGACAGCATGATTCACTCATTTTCTCCAGCGGTACGTAGAGGTCCGCGGTGCTGCTCTACTCGTAAGAATCTCTACTGGTACCGTACATGCCGACGAGGCAGGCATGCGTCGTGATAGAATACCTATTGCACATACTACTATACAGTTGTACATGTATTCAGCACGCAAGTGGCACGTACCGCTTTGAGAATAATAATCCAACGGTTTTCGTCGGACAGTCGAACAGTAACACGCAGCAGCACGGCACGGCCGCACGGCAGAACTCGCACAGCAGCATCAGTAAAAAAACACACACGGAACACCTTTCTTTTCAGAATTCAGAATTGAAACGGTTTTTGTCAGAATCATACAAAGGATACACCCAAGGCTGTTCGCTTGGCGTTTTTGTTTGTTCGCTTCCCCGAGGTGATACGACGGCGCCAAAGCTTGTGCATGGGGTGCTCGAAGGTGATCATCTCGATATCACCCACTGCACGGCTTGTACACAAGGTATCTTAGTGTCTGCCTCGTCAGCTCGAGTTGCGCGAGATACTGGTACTGTACAAAAGCAAAAAAAAATGATACCCCAGATAGATTTGGCCTCCATATCAAACGAGCTCCCTGGCTGCCCGCCGCCGCCTGCGGAAAGAGGTTCCCAGCTTCCTCCACTTTGTGCTTACATTGCGTTGGCGTCTCTGGAGTAGCAGGTACGGCGATCCACAGGGTCGTTCTGCGTCGGCAGCAGGCACGTTTCCAAGACCGCAGGACTATCTCGTGGTGAGATGTGAGGGAGAAGGGAGGTAGCTCATGGCGGGGCGGATATATGACTTTTACCCACGAGTACGGTAGTCCCTCTAAATCCTATTGATGAGGTCAGCGTATTAATTACCACTATTAATATTGTTACCACATGTTCACATGTCAAGTTGTGACACACGCATGGAGCCGTCGCATCGCGCTGCCACAATCACGAGGCAAGAGACAGACGGAGTAAAAACAACAGTGCAGGTCTCGATCCAATGCTGCATGCAGTGCACGCCCGTCGCGGTTGCCCAGCAGCGAAGACCAATCGGCACGTGATGGCGGCGCGCACGCTCGTTAGTTCGCGCTTTTTGGGGGGAAAGTTCACCGGATATGGAGGGTTTGTTCGTTACGTACTATTAAATACCAGGTACTCGTATCGTATTCATTACCATGGTATATACTACTGACTCCTTCCTGTCAGCCTGTACGGGTATACAGCTATTAAATAATAGCAGCGTGGTCGTACGTCTTAGGCAGTCGTAGCCGTGAAAACTCAAAGAGATTGTACTGGTCTTAGTACAGCTATTAATAGTATTACAGAGCGTATGCATATGATGTTCGTACGTGGTATTATACCCAGGCTGGTACGCATCTCTCGAGGGCGATGTACGCACGAGGTCGATTGCCATGCGCACGATATTAACAGCATCTGCGACACACCCCGGACGAATGCCACTTGCCACTTGAGACTACGTACGGGGAGAGTTGGAAGCACCGAGCGCGATGCATGGAATTTGTGTGTAAAGATCTTCGGCGAGATATTAGTCCAAAGCCACCGGCCGTTTTTGTTTTGTTTTGGTGCGTTGTCCCTCTTGAGGCAAAAATCGGGACGCGGGATTTCATTCCAACGAGTGCTTGGTGTTTTATGGAGTGCTCGGGTGTTCTGTCGATGCAACATCATGGCCGGAACTATACTGCACCGTTTCGTCTCCATGTTAATGTCCAAACCCTCCTTACATATATTTCCGCTTTACCCCTGGGCATGTAGTTATAGAGCGGAGTAATGGTATGATCCCTCTATAGTGCCGGTTGATTAGTGCCGGTTGCCCGCTGCAGCTGCTGTAGTGCCTGTGGAAGCGCTTCCTTTAGCACACAGATGAGACTATTTTCGGGGGACGATAGTAAACAGGACCAAATATTGTTCGTAAAAATAGGTAAATATATAGGTTTTAGTGTGTACCGTAAGTCCCGTTTACTGAGACTATTTTCGGGGGACAATAGTAAACAGGACCAAATATTGTTCGTAAAAATAGGTAAATATATAGGTTTTAGTGTGTACCGTAAGTCCCGTTTACTATGTTCCCCAGTGTGCCGAGTGGTGCCGGTTGTCGCCATTCCAGCAGCAGCAGCAGTAGTGCTGTTATTGTTACTAAAAGGCTGGCGAATATCGGCACTAAAGAGGGACCGGCACTCCTGACTTCACTGGTGGGTGTATTCTGCCATGTTATGGTTATGTGATGTGAAGAGTTGGGTCGAAAGGAGGCCTCCAGCCGTTGCCGGTGGTGCTTTATGGCTGTTGTTTTGGCTCTTGTCTAGTTCTGAGTGTTGGCACCACTTACGTAGCCCGTATGGTACCTCACGTGCCTCACGCAGGCCGCCCCCTCCCGTGTTCCTCTGGTCCTTCCTCTTGTGACTTGTGACCCATATATACTTTTGTGTTGGCTCTATTCTGAGTGTTTTCATCACGTACTTACGTAGCCCGTATCGTGCCTCTCGTCCCTCACGTAGGCCGCCCCCTCCCGTGTTGCTCTGGTCCTTCCTCTTGTGACTTGTGACTTGTGACCCATACTTCCGACGCACCTCGGGGTTCTCTTCGTGGGAAAGGTGCATGCCAGGTATTGTTTGGCGACCTTCTAGATTGCGAGCCGCTGGTTGTTTGCACCCGTGTGTGCGCGCTTGTTGGCGACTGACTGACTCTCTCTCCCGCTTCTCCTGCTTTCTTTCCTCCGCTTGGAGTAAGTGTCAAGTCCCGGTCGAGGCATGGGTCCAACTCACTCACGTTTTGATATGTATATATCTAAATAAATAAATAGAGTTCACCGCATGTGTGTATCGTATACCTGTACACGTATAAATACTGCTGTACTTGTACGAGTATGTATCTACGAAATTAGTACTCTGGTGCTCTGCATGTCTGGTGAGCGCTTCGTTGATGCGCCCAGCGAGCAGACAACGGACGGTGCATTATTACGAGTATGCACGAGTTTATGGTATACCAGGTATGACAATATGTATTCGTCCTCACACTCGAAAGCGATGGTATACCACCCCGTTGTCAGTCGCCAACCAAATAATACAAGAACACCAGAGGAACATTCCACGGCATCATATCATACGTGCGTCGTACCAGGTACGAATTATAACATTTGTGAGTACACCCGAATAAATGTAAAGATGAATGAAAAAAAGGAGCTCGAATTAGGCTCATTATTATCGGAGAGTTTTTTTTCTAGAATTTCCAAAGTTTGGAAACAATTGGAGATGTGTATCAAGATACGGAGACGTTGTACCCTATTCGTGAAATGCTCCAGAAGCAAAAAAATCAGGAATGTTAAATTTCATATGTTCGGAAAAAATAATAAGGAAAGTCTGGATGATTGAAAACTTGCGCGAAAAAAAATATGGAAAAATTGGGAAACAAAGCTCTCCGATGAGAATGACCCTTACACGGAGGAGGCAAAAACAAACGAAGAGAAAAAAAAAACAAGAAAAATGACAGAAAAGATAAGCATGCGCTCAGGGCGCAGACCGAGTCCCGAGAGGAAAAAGTTGCTGTTTGCTGGTATGATCAGTTCTTTTTTTTTTTCAAGTTCCCCGGAGAGCGAGAGGAAACCCCTGTCCATACTTATTTCTCAAGTTTTCATGTACCGGTTCGAACCCGGTTGGTTTCTTCCACCTTAGTCGGGCCTGTCTCTGACCGTGCCGTCATTAATGCGCGGTTTACTCCGAGGATGTAGGCACCTGAGGGAGTCTAGATTTTGTCTCTCCCGACACAGGTAGTGTAGGAGTTGAACCCACTCAAACCTCTCAATAGTCCCCCCAGCTTGACTCAGTACACGAGTCACCCTACCCTACCCATCGGGGCGTTGGTCCGCAGTATGATCAGTCCTATACAATATAAAGCTGGTATGCGCAGCTGGCTGGTGGATCAAAAGAGGGCGACACGAAAAAGGCAAGACGGAAGACAAACAAAAAGGCAAAAATGATCGCGTTATTGGCGACCCGTGATATGTTCTCATTTTTCTTCCCGAGAGTTTCGGCTTTCACTGAACATCAGAAAGAGGAGGTTCTTGACACATACAGGATGAGCTTTTGCTGTATACACGCACGTATCTGCAGCATTAATAGCTCGTTCAAATAATCGTCCACCCGACACAGAGCCCTCCGTCACTACAGCAGCCGCGCTCGCGGAAATCAGGCGCATGATGGTTCAACTGGAGTCGGCCTGGCTAGAAGGCAGGCATCTGGGTGGTGAATCTACGAGCACCTCTTCGCGAGTTGACCAGAGAGAAAGCCACGAGATTGAGCGCTATTGCCCTCAGCGCTGCTCAGCGGGTTGAGTCGCACGGGCACATCGGTACTTCGCCTATATTGACCGGACGCATAGTGACCAGAAACCCATTGCGCTTGCTGCGATCGGCCATGGCCTGTGAACGGTCTTAGGAAGGGAATGACCCTGTTCCCTGTTCAGTCTTGTTTGTGCATTCGCTCGCCATTGGTGGCACGGCTAAAGCGGTGCGCCTGCGATGCGGCTGCCCGATCGTCCGCCTTCTTCTCTGTTTTCCCCGAAAATTTGAAACAACCAAGTTTTCAGCGACTCACCAACGTTATTCGTGTTTGTCGTAAAGTATCGCCCTCGAAAACTGGAGGGGGGGGGGGGGGTTGGGGGGCAAACGGAATGTCGGTTTTTCTCGAATCTTCAGTGGGAAAAATTCACGGTAAGAAGTGACGATTGCAGCCAAAAACCGTTACTGCGTAGTTAAGAGGACATCTGAATTGGTGTCCGAGGTACAATGGTTGAATGCATGGAGTCTCGCATAACAAGGGCACAAGATGATCCAACCATCTGCGTTTACTGCTGGGCGCATGCTACTCGTACCTGTAGACGATTGATATTAACAGCAACAAAAGTTAAGAACGGCCCTACTCGCAAGACCTATGTCCATGAAAGCGCAAAGTTTCCATCAAAAAGTTGAATTACAAAGATACCCGTCAGATTTTTTCAGGTACAGCTTGCTATGAGCACGATTCTTGAAGCGGAAAGTTCCAAAAAATTGGAAAAACCCCCAAAAAAACAATTATGGGGCCTATGTTGGGCCAAGATCGGCTTCTAGAATAACTCAGGCGGATGTTTAGCTCGAAGCGGCGAGATTTGGAGTCCGCGACAGACATCGATCAACAAAACCAACGACTGCGTCATGAATTCTGAACGGAGTGCGCTCGTTAGGAGCTCCGACCCACCCTAGGGTCACCATGTTCACACAATGGCCGGTGACATGTGGCAGGAGCTGGCCAGGCGAATGATGAAAAACAATTGGCTGCTGGTGTGCGTAAAACAGATGATAAAGTTTCTTGATCCGTCTCGAATGGCAAAAAAAAGTTTGTTTTTTTTTTTCAGGTTTGGGAGGATACCGTATGACGCCGCCGGCAAGCTCTCGCCCCCTAGACCATGGATGCACGTGATATCTACGAGGCCGTGATCTATACTCGTTGGCCTTGCCCGACACCAAGCGGGTTGGCGGTGGGCGCAGTTTATGTCGAGATCGAGCGTCTATCGTCGCACGAGCTGATTTTCACCAGCGTGTTGACAAATTGAAACGAGAAAAAACAATTTGCGCCGCCTGCAGCCGTTAAAAAAAGGAAGAAAAAATCAGAGATGTAAATATATATTTTTTCTTCTTCTTCTCACGGCGGCGGTACGAGGATGTCTTCGGCTATTAGTAGCAATGTTTTTGAAAGAAAAGTTTTGACTTGGCGCTCCCATTGTCGTAGGTCTAAGAGGGCAAAAGCTACAACAAAACGAGCAGTCCTGAAGTGTGTCCAGCTAGCTAGTGTAGTGCAGTGCAGCTCGTGGGCCAAGGAAGGCAAGAAGAAAAAAATAAATAGTCCCTAGGGCAGAGTCAAAAGCGCCACGAGAACAAAATAATCAAACTTGAAAATAGCAGAAATAGGGTGACGCAGTCGATGCAGAATGGCAGAGTACGGGGGAGGGGGAGGGGGATAAAATGGACTTAGTAGGAGAAAAGGCAACACAACAGTCGTAGAGCAGGGATCGTACCACGGTAAGCTGCGAGCAGTAGCCGCCGAGCGTCTCGACTTGAAAGACGGCCAGCGCCACGTTTCGGCTGATGCCTTCACTTTCTTGAACGGCTCCACCTACTATTAATACAGCAGTATTGTTATTATTAGGCTGTTTCCTATGCGTTTCGATTTTTCGCTTCAGATTTTATAAATTTTGAAATACGTCAGCTGTGAGTTCGACTGATTAAATAGTTGATACTCAACTTTGCAAGCTGCGTAATACGCCTCGTCTATATTCCATTTTTACCTAATTTTACAATTATTGTGATAAACCGAACGCGAGTATTCTATATGTGATTCCTTGTCAAAGATATAGGCCAGCGGCTCCCCTGGATGCTGCCCGGGTCAACAGGACAATTTTAACTGATCATTCTGCGCACTGATACTATATAACCCGAACAAGGGATATTGATATGATGTTGCAACATGTTGAAACCTTTGCATTTCAGATTTGTATTTTTCGATTCCAAAAATGATTGACCCTGCTTGTGCAGTCCAAACATGCAAAATCCGACCGGAATTTTTTCGATTTGAGAATCCGATGACCCAAGTCGTCGGATTTTGGCCCAAAATCCGACGACTTGGGGTCATCAGATTTTCAAATCGAAAAATGGCATGCTCTCTAAATTCAAGATGTTATCCACAGCAGCAAACAACAGCAGAACGATCGATGAGTTGGATGGTGACACAGCTGTATAGCGACGTTGGTTCGCGCCCGACGCGCGGGCGGCGCGTCCCTCCGTGGCCGGACTACAGTCAGCTGGCGCGCGGGCTCGGGCCTAGAGACCAAGAGAAGCGCCCTCGGCACGCACCTCTCCGTGGATACGTACTCGTAGACTACACTCTGTACAGCAGCAGCAGCAGCAGTCATATACAAAATGGAAGACAAAATGCCAAGACAGGTTGACTCTAGCGCACTCGCCACGTCTCTTCGCCGCCAGACCAGAGGCAGTCAGCGTGGGCTCGGACGCTTGGGTTCTACGCGCATGGCAGCGCACCCAGCACGTCTGTTCGCGGGGCCAAACCACGATAACAGCAGTTGAGCAGTTGGTCCCGGCGTTTGCTCGAATCTCTACACGCAGAATATATCTGATTTTTCCGCACAGGAAGACTCTTTCGATTTGCCAAGTTCATACCTGAAAATGCTACCGGCTCAAAATCTGAAGCTCAAAAATCGAACCGCATACTCGTAGGAAGCGGCCTTAGTAGCTGCTGTTGCTATACTACACTTGATTCAACGCGGCTGCCGTGCGTGTAACGTGTGTGCTATAATATGATTAACAACGTTGAACACGTGTCATGAGAAAACAAGGTATAATATGTGTGATCAGATAATAACGTGGGACATGGTGGGATCAGGTAACAGCTTCTAATAATGTCTGTGATAAGATAACAACGTATCACATGACATGTATATGTATATATGTGTGCGATCAAATCACAACGTATACTAACATGTGCAATCAGATAACAACGTATCACATGTGTGATAGTACAAGCAGTACAACACACACCCCCCTCGAACGATTTGCGAAGCTGATTTTCTCCACAACGAAGAGAGTGCTAATGCCGAGCGATGCGCGATGCGTGTATGGGGAGAAAAAAGATCGACGAGATATTTCCAAAAAAAACCGCCATCTTCGTCGTGTGCCCCTCCCACGTTCTGGAGGAAATTGGCTCAGAAAATTACTGGAAATTTCTCCCGGGGGTTGTGTTATCTTGCGTGCTATATCGTACGACACTCTCACCATGGTATACCCACATATCATATGTAGTCTAGAGAGTCGTACCTGGTACTGCTCTACGTTTATACCGAGTATATGATAGTGTAGAGAAGCTGATTTTTCGAATATTCCGAGACTCCTCTTCTAAACTATTAATAGTTAATAGGTTCCAGATACCAGGTACGGCAGTACGCGACATGTGTTGAGAATTTGGTATTTGAGAATTTCGGGCTGAAAAAATTGTTTACGTAATTTTTTTACCGCTATTGTATACCTGGTAAGCATTTGTGCTCTGCGAGGACCGAACCCAATCTAAATCCTACCAGGTATACAATAAAGTTTAAGAGCCTGTGCTCAACGTTGACATCACAATAAGCCGCGAGCCTTAGCCAGAATGAGAGATTCTTGGCTGCTGTCGCCTACTGCTGTATATTACGATATCTGGCATTAAGTCGTAGCCTCTGGTATGCTCGGTATATTATCACATTACCGGTACTACCATACTGCTGTGAAGAGGATTTTAGTTTCCCCTTGGCAAACCGCGCTCGCGCGCCTCCGTATAGCATGTGGGATGCAGCGGCAGCAGCAGCAGCAGTGTTGAATGTTGTGCCGGTAGTGGTGTAGTGGTGTATCACATTCATCCCTTCGGGGAGGGGGGGGCTTTTGGCTTGATCTTCAGTCTTACCATAGCGTCACAAAAAGGAGACTACAGCGCGATGTTATTATACCGAGCGTCTACTGACTGTACGATTAGTATTAGTATTAATATTAGTAGTAGTAGTAGTAGTAGTAGTAGTACTAGTATCTACCACCAAGAAAACGCGCAGAGTTGTTTTTTAGTATGAGTACGTTTAATCGTATGACGGAAGAGCACATCAATCAATATTTACGGTGGTCCATAGTAAATTGGACCTGTGGTATACATAAAAAAAAACTGTATATTTACCTGTTTTTACTAACAAAATTTGGTCCTGTTTACGTACTATGGTCCCCCGTAATATTATAGTAACCTAGACCAAATATGCTTCCGAGTAAAAATAACTGGATTATACCGGGTACGAGTAGATCAGTTTTTTTTGTGTATTTGATGGGTCCTGATCGGGACGAAGTATGCCGAGAAAAAAATATTGGAATGCATAGGTTTTGTGTGTACAGAATAGATGCTGATCAGGACCAAATATGCTTATTAATAGTAAAAAACTCTGGAATGTACAGTTGTTTTAGTGTACGATGGGTCCTGATTACTACGGTCCCCTGTTGTAGACTACGGGATGGGTCCGTCCACAAAAAACGCCGAATCTGAGCGAAAACCTTGAAAACCTTAGCGTGGCACCATCCTTCAGCAACCCTAACCTTGTCAACGTTGACCATGGTCTATGCTTCCCGCTCGCCGAGTCGGGCATCGGCGCCCTTGTTTTTCCCCGGAGTCACCGAAGGCTGCCTGCTGTGTGGGGCCGGCGTGGCTCGGGCGTGCGGTGGCTGCGGGTCCGGTGGCGATTTTGAAAAAGCCGGTGCCGCTCGGGGCATACTAAAATCGAGCCAGTCTTGAAGATCTAGAACGACGTCATCATCATCACCACTACTGCTCTAGCAATGGTTGATAAGGATTGGTAGGATTTGTTCGTATCGCTCGCCGGTGAGCACAATGTCGCAACCCGATTTTTGTTCCACCCCACCTCTGCTGATCATCGATATACATACTCGTATATACATATACATTATATATGGGTTGGGTTGGCGTCGGTTGGCGTCGGTTTGCAACGACACTGTAAAACATGCCGCTCACGTGAGCTAGACATCCAGGGTACCCCCCCGGGTTTTTTTTTTTTTTTTTTTTTTTTTTTTTTGGCGGTCGCCCACAGCTGGTCGTCTAGTCAGATCATTTGTGCGAAGTAAAGAACCTTTACTCTGCACAAGGGAATTGATCGTATCACGTAGTGTTCAAGGAAAGGCACCCAAGAGGCAGTTACATAGTACTCCCATTGCTGTCTCTGGAAGTGGCCACACCGGAAATTAAACTAACTCATTGAAGCTGTCATCCATATGCAAGTCCGCCTCACATGCGGTTCTTAGTAGGATGCAGCTCACCCTTCATGCGACTCGCCGGACACCTCACGGCGCTTCGCGCTTGGTGCAAGCAATGTCTGCCTGGTGGGTGAAAAACCCGACATGCTCCGTCCCGGCGTTGTAGGGATGCGAGGGTCTATGGTCATACGACTACGACCATGCATGAGATTGAGTACATCTCTCCTATCGAGTACACACACCCCACCTCTATTGATCAGCCCCTAAAGGTGTTTGTAGACAGTCGCAATACCCCACGACCAGAATCCCTATCCAACATGGAACTCCTCTATCTATCTATCTATCTATATATGATACGGTGGATGATCTCCGTCGTGTTGTCGAGCACAGTCAACGCCCCCCCCCCCCCCCCCCGAGATCGTGAGGATGGCGTTTTTTTTTCCGGTAAATATGTCGTAGGCCTATATTTATTGTCGTTGTTGTTGTTGTTGTTGTTGTTGTTGTTGCTGTTGCTGTTTTCACATTAACTCATTTAAAAAATATGGAGTCCGCACAGGCTCCAAAAATTGTGGCAGAAGAAAACCTCACAGGGAAAGAAAGATATGCCAGGTATACGTAGCCATATTAAAAACAGACAAATAATGAAAAAAATGCTGTACAAGACCTATGCCAATGGTAACGCGAAGCCCAAAAGTTTTCTTTCAAAAATATTGCTCTCAAAAACAGCCGAAAATATCCTCGTACCGCCGCTTGTGGGAAAAAAGGGAAAAAATGTTTGATATTTCCTTCTTTTTTTTCGAACGGCTGCAGGCGGCGCAATTTGTATTTTCTCGTTTCAAATTGTCAACACGCTGATCAATATCAGCTCGTGCGACGAGAGATGCTCGATCTCGATATAGACTCAGCCCACGGCCAACACGCTTGGTGTCGGGCAAGGCAAAAGAGTATAGATGACGGCATCGAAGATAGAAAGTGGATAAATGCTCTCGGGGGCGAGAGCTTGCCGGCGGCGTCCTGCGGTATCCCCCTAAACCTCAAAAAAGCCTGTTTTTTGCCATTCGAGGCGGATCGAGAAATTTTGTCTTCCGTTTTGTACACACCAGCGGCTAATTGTTTTTTATCGTACGCCTGGCCAGCGCCCGCCGCACGTCACTGGCCATTGTGTGAAGACGGTGACCCAAGGGTGGGTCGGAGCCCCAAACGAGCGCACTCCGTTCAGAATTTATGACGCAATCGTTGGTTTTGTCGATCGATGTCTGTCGAGGACTCGGAATCTCGCCGCTTCGAACCAAAGATCGGCCTGAGTTTTTCTCAAGCTGATCTTGGCCCAACATCGGCCCCAGATTTGCTTTTTTCGGGCTTTTCCAAAAGTTAGGAACTTTTTTTTTCTTCTAAACGTGCCCATAGGAAGCCTGTTCTAGAATTTTTTTGGCGGGTATCTTTGGAATTCAAAGTTTTTATTGATACTTCGCGTTCCCATTGGCATAGAATAGGTCTAACAAGCGGTTTTCGATTTTCGATGGCCATGCTGGTCGAATGTCGTGCGGGGTGTGCAATGCAGTATTGCAATTCGGACACATACCCTACCCCAACGTTGAAAATCGCTTCTCGGCATATATGTTCGACACCTCGGAGAGATCGTCGATTCCCGCTTGACAGGGCCGACAGATTCCTGATCTGTATGATCCGTATGATATGTATGATCTGTATGATCTGTATGATCTGTATGATCTGTATGATATGTACTGTATTATATGTGATCTGTATGAACTGTATGAACTGTATGATATGTATGATATGTATGACATGTATGATATGTATGATCTGTATGATCTGTATGGTCTGTATGATCTGTATGATCTAGCTCGTGTTGCCGGGTGGGAGCCGTGTAGTCTGCGTGGTCTGCGCACAGTAGTAGCACATGCTTCCTCGGTTGGATCCGTATTACTGTACAGCAGTATTAGTAGTAGTAGTAGTAGTAATCAGATTTTTGCGCAACCTGTGACAACGGCAGGCATAGAACTAGATCATCTATCTGCAGATAGATCATGATCTGTCCGATCTATCTGTAGAGGATGTATCCGAGGCGTGTATGTGTTCGATTACCTTAGCCCGTCAGTCTGTCTTGTCAGCGTGTGTCTGTTCGTCAGCCTATCTTGTTACACCTTCACGTTGGCTGGATTTGGCGTTGGCGGCTACCGGTCGCCACTATCTGTAAGTTTGGGTGTCGAAGCGATAAGCCAACTGCTATTACGGGGGACCATAGTTAACGGGACCAAATATTGCTAGTAAAAATAGGTAAATATATCGTTTGTTATGTATACCATAGGTCCTATTAACTGTGGACCCCCGTAATAGTTGTAACTGACTACTACTTCACGGCTGCCAGGTATTTTAGTAGTTTCTAGTTGAGGGGCGAAGCAATAAGCCAACTGTTAATAGCTGACTTCAGTCTTGATCAGCAAAAGACACAAAGCGAGCCACAAACTCGCTACGTGGTGTTGAAGTACCGGCGGTCAGATGCGAAGACGCCGAACTCCGCTAGTTGCCTGTTGATAGTCGTCGACTTTTAGGACTGCAGCCCCGTGTTGGGGAGAAATCAGTCGAATGTTGACCAGTCCTAAAAGTCCCCTACCAGGTACACGAGAGTGCACTTCTAGCTATTAATAAAAGGCTTTTATAGTCGGCCAACCATCGGTAAAACTACCTGGTAGCCGGCGAAATTAGGGCCGTCAGTATCAGAGAGCTTGTTTTTTTGCAGATTGTGGAAATTTGGAAAGATTGGGATTTTGTGTTTGCCAAGAAACGAAGGCGTTCTGTCATGATTTGTGGCAAAGAACATGAGCGAAAAAATATCAGGAAAGGGAACTCTCACATATTTCATGAAGAAAAATTCTGGAAAATTCTGGAAGATGTAAGAAAAAAACGGGGGAAGAGAAAGCTGGGGGGGAAAGAAATCAGGAAAACCTGGAAGATGAAGAAAAATGCGCGAAAGCAAAACCTGAATCTTGTGGAATTTTTGCAAAAAGAAAAGCTCTCCGATAACAAACATCCTTACGGGCAGCCAACTTACACCCGCATTGTGTTGGCTGTATGTATGTATGTACGTACGTACGTATCGTACGCGTGTATTGTGGTTTGTCTGTCTATCTGCTGGTGTGTATGTACGTACGCATTGTTTGTATGTTGTTAGTGTCTGTCTGCCTCTTTGTTTTGTCTTATTGTTTAATAGTATTAAATAATACGTGTGCCTGTCCCTTTGTTTCGTGTTCCAGAAACGTTCGTCGGCATATTTAATGTATATGCGTAGGTATCGACGTCAGCGTGCTGAATGGTATGCCCTCCAAGACTGCGCCTTATGTAGTATGCCTGCGTGTCCGGAAGTGCTGCTGTTGCTTGACTCGACACTCTCTTGTTCCTGTCACGGAGGGTTTGTGTGTGTTGTGTGTATGTCTGTGTAAGTGTGTGTCTGTGTGTCCGCCACCCTGTCTGTCTGTGTGTTTGATCTTCCCGTCAAACCATCAAAATCATCTGCGTAGTTCCTAAAAGCTGCACTCCTACCTGCTCGTCCAATGCGTCGACGCTTGGGTGCACTCATGTCATGCATGGCCGTAGTCGGGGAGGGGGTATTCGCCGGCGGCGGCAAGGCCGAACGGAACGTGTCGCGCCCACAGTCAAATTGACATGGGTTTCCCAGGGGGGGGGGAGGGGGCGGGGAGCGGGGGGGGGAGGTGCCATACAACACCACACCACACTAATGAATACACCACACCACACTACTGCTGTACACTACACTCTCTACGAGTACAGCATATTAATAGTAGCGGTCCACCAGCAGTATCAACATGAACAGTTCACGCCTGTTAATATGCTCTTTCGGGACACATGATACACCGCCTCTGACACACGGCCCGTCCCCCGTCCCCCCCCCTCCTCCGTCTCGAAAGGGATGCGTGGTCAGTGGTCAAATGACTAAGTTAAGCAACAAATGAGTATACCCCCCTCCCCCAGCCGGTTCCTCCCCCCCCCCCCCTCCAGCCTACCATGTCCGGCGAACAACGAGCTGCGAGCACCGAACACACCGCCCTCAACAACCCCCCCCCACCACCACCTCCCCTCCCCCCCCCCCCCCCCCCCCCGGCCTCCTTCCCTCCGCAACCCCTCCGGCTGTCCTCCCCAATCTCCGATTTGTGTAGCGGGGAGCGAGGTTTGCAGCTAGCATAGCGAGCTAGGGTAGCCATGGCGGGAGATGCCAGCCGCGTCCGCAAGGAGCTGGCCGAGTGCGCTCGAGACACGAATTCGGGTGTGACGGCTGTCCCTAAGGGGAGTTCCATGTCTGAGCTGGAGGGGACCGTCCTGGGGCCGGAGGTGAGAAGCGAGGGAGGCGGTGACGGTGGTGGTGGTGGTGGTGGTATTGGTGGCGATGGTGGTTGTGGTGGCCGTGGTGGTACTTAGTGGCGGTCCGTAAAGGGAGTTCCATGTCTGAGGCCGGCGTTGAGAAGCGGAAGATTGGAGTTGGTTGTGGCTGTTGGGGGGGGGGGGGGGGGGGGGGGGGGGGGACACGAGTTCGGGTGTAACGGCGGTACTCCAGAGATTTCTTTTTCGGGGCTGGAGGGGATCGCGTTTGGGCTGGCGGTGAGAAGCGGCGGGAGTTCGAGATGGTTGTGGTAGCGTAGGGGGGGGGGGGGGGGGGGGGGGGGGGGGGGGGGTTGTGGTGATGGGGGGGGGGGGAGGCGCGGGGGGGGTGTTGTTGGTGTTGTTGTTCTCTCTTTCTCTCTTGACCCCCCTCTCACTCCCTCCGCCCATCCCTCCCATCCTGTCCCACAAATTCTCATCCCATCCTATCCCATCTCCCTTTCCTTTTTTTCACATGTACATTCTCTCTTTTTCATGTAGTTATTATCTCATGGCATGTCATCCCACTTTCTTTTTTTGGTGTATAATCATGTTCTCTCTTTTCATGTATGTGATATTGTCGCATTCCCTCCTATCCTATATCTTGTCCTTTCCCAAGTTGTTTTCTTGTTGCTGTTTCGCTGTGTTTTAGGGTTCGCTTGTCAAGGGGGGGAATTTTCTGATCAACATTCCCATCACCTCCCATCCCCCATCCCCCATCCCATCTCATCCCATGCCTCATCCCAACCCTTGTTCCATCCCTCAACCCATGCCATCCCATATTTTGTCTTTCCCATGAGAGCCCATCTTAACGGGGAACACTAATTTCGTTCAATCAGATGCAAATTAAATTAGAAAAAAAAAAAAATCAAGTCAAATTGAAAGAACCGAAAGTCCTCGATAAGATGGGCCCTGACGTTTTTTTTTCTTTACATGTTGTTGTTTCTTTGTTTTTTGTTCGTTTTTTGTTCGAAAGGGTTCACCGTTCGAGGGGGGCACTTTCCTGATCAACATACACATACCCTCAGGTTATCCTTTCGAGCCACCCAAGATGAAGTTCGTCACGAAGATTTGGCACCCCAACATATCGTCCCAGACCGGCGCTATCTGTTTGGTGAGCTTGCTTGCAACCTTTCCACCGCTGCTGCTGCTCCTGCTGCTGCTGCTGCTGCTGCTGCTGCTGCTGCTGGTGTTGAGGGGGGGTGGTCATTGGGAAGGGGGGGGGCGTACTCATGTGTTGCTTGCCTTAGCCATTTGACCATTGACCACGTATCCCTTTCGAGACGGAGCACCGTTCCTACCTCTAATAGAGATACCTCCAACAATTGGGCGCTCATTACGTTGTTTCCATAAATTACATAGAAACTCTTTGCTAATCTTATCCCCTTCCTGTTTGGCCTCCTGTGGCCACCATCTATCTCCTAGGATAGCGATCGTTTTCTCGCTGCTATTCATTGTATCAAACTCCTCCATGTCACATTCGTCTATTTTCCTCATCTCTTCTAACACATCCCGTTCCTCCTTGTATATTTCACATTCTCCTACTATGTGAGTTCTACTCTCTGTTGCTTTGCCACACGAGCACATCTGTGCGTCTACTTCCTCCTCTTCCCGGCTACTGGTGTACCTCTTTCTTCTTTCTGGCAGGTCCAGGTCCCCTACACGAAAGCGCAGTTTCAGCGTTTTCGCGAGGTCCATCGGGCCATGCAAATACGTTTTCATTCCTATTCCTTCCCTCAATCCCCCGTATATCTCCAAGTGTTTTTCCGATTCCACCTTGTTTCTTAGCGCTAGCCTTTCCCTTCTTTCTATCCTTTCTTCTGCTTCTGCCTTGTACCTCCCAAACTTCCCGGCAGACATCATCTCTACTTGGTTTCCCGCTAGATCCTTCCATACTTTCTCAACTACGCCATCCCACCTTATTCCAGCTCGTCCTTTTGATACTTTCTCCCATACAGCTCTATCAACTATGGCTGGCAACCTCTTTTTTGGCATGTTCCTTACTTTATATTGCCAGTTCAACTTTCTCATGTCTCTATTTGTCTTGAGTGGGCGCATTCCCAGTTCTGCTCTTAATAGGAGGGATGTACTCGATCTCATGTGTAGCCGTAGTCGTATGCCCATAGACCCTCGCATCCCTACAATGCCGGGACGGAGCATGTCGGGTTTTTACCGACCAGGCAGACACTGGTTGGTTGCACCAAGCGCGAAGCGCCGTGAGGTGTCCGGCGAGTCGCGTGAAGGGTGAGCTGCATCCTATTAATACTAAGAACCTCTTTAGACGCGGATTTTCTTGCATATGGATGACACCATCAATTGAGTTACTTTAATTTGCGGTGTAGCCACTTCCAGAGACAGCAGGTTGGGGGAGGGGGGCGAGGGGGGGGACGGCGTATCCATTTGTTGTTTGCCTTAGTGATGTGATTTGAGCACTGACAACGCACCCCTTTTACGACGGAGCGCCGCTTCTACTCCTAATAGAGACTACTCCAACCGTTGGGGTGCTCATTACGTAGTTTCCATATTACATAGAAACTTTGGGATAGGGCCAGGGTGGTGGTGGTGGGGGAGGTGTACTCGATAAGAGAGATGTACTCGATCTCATGCATGGCCGTAGTCGTATGACCATAGACCCTCGCATCCCTATATTGCCGGGACGGAGCATGTCGGGTTTTCACCCACCAGGCAGACATTGCTTGCGCCAAGCGCGAAGCACCGTGAGGCGTTGGGCGAGTCGCATGAAGGGTGAGCTGCATCCTACTAAGAACCGCTTGTGAGGCGGACTTGCATACGGACGACAGCTTCAATGAGTTAGTTTGATTTCCGGTGTAGCACTTCCAGAGACAGCAATGGGAGTACTATGTAACTGCCTCTTGGGTGCCTTACCTTGAACACTACGTGATACGATCAATTCCCGTGTGCAGAGTAAAGGTTCTTTACCTCGCACAAATGATCTAACTCGACGACCAACTGTCGGCGACCGCCAAAAAAAAATACAAAAAAAAAAAAAAAACGGTACCCTGGTTGTCTAGCTGACGTAGTGAGCGGCATGTTTTACAATGTCGTTGCCACCCAACCCAACCTATATATAATATATATATGGGGGGGGGGGGGGGGGGAGGCGAGGCGGGGTGGGGGGAGTGTAGTCGTATGACCATGGATAGACCCTTGCATCCCTACAATGCTGGAGTGGAGCACGTAGAGTTTTCACCGACCTGGCATACGGGGGGGGGGGGGGGGTAGTGAGGGTGGGGAGGTGCTGGGGGGGGGGGGGGGTGGGGGGGGGGGGGGGGGTAGGGGGGGGGGGGGGGGGGGGGGGGGGGTGGGTGGTTGTGTGAGTGCTGCTGCTGTCTATTGTTCTTGTTGCTGTTGGCGCGATGTGCTTGGTGAGCTACAGGCAGATAGATCCCGCTGCTGCTTCTGTTGCTGCTGCTTCTGCTGCTGTTGTTGATGTTGTGGCTGCTGCTGCTGCTGCTGCTGCGACTGTCACTCTGTTTTTTTTTTTCTGGCAAACGACGGAAACGATTTGTTTGTCACACCTTCCGATGTGTGTGCGTTGTCGGGCAAAAAGCACATCTTGTACCTTTTCCGTCGGCTTTTCCTCCTTTTCCGCGACGGAGATCCCTTGTTTCTCTAGGAACACCCGCTCGTGCCGCCCCGCTTCTTTGCCCTGGCACGCGGCCGCGCTCCGTCGTAGGCACTGCGCAAGCGGCGCGCGTCGCTCGTCGTGACGCTCTTTGTGCAATAACTTGAGGGTATCGCCCGACACCAAGCATACATATGCGCGCGCGATACCGCGTCCGGCCTCGAGCGCGCCCCCCGACTCTACCCCCCCTCCTCCACCCCGCCCCCTCACCCCCCCCTCCTCAACCCTAACCCTGCATGCCTATGCCTGCCTTCTGGGTGAAAACCAGACGTGCTCTCTCCGTCCCGGCATTGCTTATTGGGATACGAAGGTTTACGGTCATACGACTACGGCCATGCATGACTTAAATCCCCCCCCCCCCCCCGACTACGGCCATGCATAATATCGAGTACCCACCCCCCCCCCCCCCCCCCCCCCCCGCCCTGCCTCCCCAAATACCCTCCCCCCCCCCCCCCCCCCCCCCCCGCCATCCAGGCCCCCTTCTCCGTACGCCAACGCCAACGCCACCCCCACCACCCCCCGACCCCTCCTACCGTCCCCACCCTCACCCCCCCCCCCCCCCCCGCCCCCCCCCCCCCCCCCCCCCATTTATGCTGTGAACCGGTGCAGGATATCTTGAAAGACCAGTGGTCTCCTGCGCTGACGATCAAGACTGCGCTGCTTTCGCTGCAGGCGCTCATGTGCTCTCCCGAGCCGGACGACCCACAGGTAGTGAACCGTGTGTTTCATGCTTTGGGTGTGTTGTGGGTGGGTGTTGTATGTTTGTCCATGATTTGGGCGTGTTGTGTGAGTCCATGATTTGGGTGCTGGGGTCCATGGTGTGCTCTCCCCGAGCCGGACGACCCGCAGGTGCATACATGGACGTTATACCTGGTGTATTTATTTATAGAATACTTGGTACATATTTGATGTGTGTGTCCATGATTTGTGTGCGTTTTGTGGGTCCATGATTGGGATGTGTGGGTCCATCTTGTGTTCTCCCGAGTCAGACCACCCACAGCTATAGGTACAGATATACCTCAGTATATACTTCGGTATGTATTATGTACGTGGGTCCATGATCTGGGTATGCTTTGTGGGTCCATGATTTGAGTGTGTTGTGTGGGCCCATGCTTTTGGGTCTGTGGGTCTATGTTGTGGTCCGCTCAGCCGGACGACCCATAGGTACACACACACTCCATGTGTGCGTGGGTCCAAAGTTTGGAATTGTTTGTGCGTGTCCATGATTTGAGATTGTTTGTGTCCATGATTTGGTAGCGCTATGTACTGGCACAATCATGTAGGAAGCAAGACCAAAAACATACTGTTTTTTTTTGCTGGCAGGCTCTCACTCGGTAGATAAGTAATGCCAGTCAATGAAAAACTGCCAGTTTGTACTGGCCCCGTACGATAACCCTATGATACTTTTCATGCCCATCACTAGGTTTGTGTGGGTCCGTGTTCTGCGATAGTCTGTGTCCATGATTTTACTTTGTGTTGGTCCATGGTTGGAGATTGTGTCCTTGTCTGTAACTTAGATGCATCACTTGGGTTGGTTGTGTGGTAATTTTTTGGGATTGTTTGTGTCCCATGACTCAAATTTGCGTGGTTCCATGATTTGAGATAGTTGCACACCTCGGAACAGATCATGTACAGATCAGATCATCGATTCCCACTCATCAACCTCGATATTTCAAAGCAGAACAGATCAAATCTGTATGATCTGTATGAACTAGCTCATGCTGCCGGGAGGGAGCCGTATGCTCTTGATGGTCTACGTACAGTAGTGGCATATGTTTCCTGGGTTGGATCTGTACTACTGTGCAGATAGATCCTGCACAACCTGTCACGACGGCAGGTGAGGAACTAGATCATCTACAGTACACAGATCAGATAGATCATGATCTGTTTGTCACAGATCAGATAGATCATGATCTGTTTGTACCATGTGTGAGAACAATGAAATAGACCGTCAACTGAGATGCCCCCCCCCCCCCCCCCCCCCCCCCCCCCCCCCCCCCCGCCGCCGCGCCCCCCTCCTGAACATGCGTGTGATGGTCGGATGTTTGTCGTCAGGATGCCGAGGTGGCGAATATGTACAAGATGAATCGGGACTCGTACAACCGTACGGCCACTTTCTGGACCGAGACTTACGCTCAGGTACTACTGCTGCACTACTGCACTGCACTGCTGTACTGTTGGTACATTGTTGTTACTGCTGTACATCATTTTGTATCCGCCGTGGCGGTTCTGCTGCTGTTGCTGTTGCTGATGTGCTGTTGTTCTGTGTTGCTGCTGCTCCTGCTGCTACTATTCCTGCCAAGCCCATGTTTATTTATGTTTTTGTTATTTATACTACGATATTTGTTTGATTCAGAGTGTAGTAATAATAATTGTAAATTTATTAATAATATAATATAATGGTAATAGAAAAAATAAAATATTAATACTACAGTAGCAGTAATAATATTATTAGTAAGAATGATAATTATAGTAAATGTCGATTCAGAGTGTAATGAAAATAGTTGTAAACAGAATATGAGAAGAAGAATATAACACTATTACGGAGGTCCATAGTTAATAAGACCTACGGTATACATAAAAACCTATATGTTTACCTATTTTTACTAACAAAATTTGGTCCTATTTACTATGGCCCCCCGGATTCGTAATAGTAATAGTAACACTAACACTAACACTAACAACAAAAACAATGTCAATGACAATACCGGTACAATGATGTCAGGTGCGTGATCCAGAGGGCAACGAGGACGTCGTGAAGAGGGTGTGCGACATGGGTTTCCCCGAGCCTCAGGCTAGGAGAGCGTTAGCCTCGAACGACTGGGACGAGAACGCTGCCATCAACGCCCTGCTCAGTGGCAGCTAGCGCGGTCATATTCCGTGCCGCCCTGGAGGAGGGGGGGGGGGGGGGGGGGGGGGGGGCGGGCGGGGGGGTAGGATGGGAGGGGGGATGGGATTGTCAAAATTTCTAAACGTACGACGTTGCGCCTGCTGCGGTTATCGGATAGGTTAAAAAGAGTTTGCCCTTTCAGGAGTGCGGGCTAAAATATCCACAGGTAGAGCGGCGGAACTGGGAGGCGGCGGCGCCGAGGGGGGGGGGGGGGGGGGGGGGGGGGGGGGGGGGGTATATGCGAGGGCGAGGGGCGTATGTATGGATATACATATGGATGTTTTTTGCTCTCCTGTTTTTTCTCTCTGGTGTGGTTGGGACGGAGAGGGGCACGCCGATGATATGATGCAGTCCTGACCCCTCTCCTTGTATGTCGTGATCGACCCCCTAGTATCGCCGCAGGAGGAGCTCCAAAGTTGCCAAATATGAGGCCGGGGGATTGGAGGAGGGGGGGGGGGGGGGGGGGGGGGGGGGGCGGGTGTGGAGGAGGTTGGCGCGTTCCTCGCGATTATCTTTGTTTTTGCGTTTTTTTTTTTTGGAGCGACCGCCGCCGCCGTCTGGATGAACCCTGCTACCTTTCAACGTGTCCTGGGAAGCCAGGGGGGGGGGGGGGGGGGAGATAGCCCAAGCGAGAAAGGGAGGGAAGGAGAGAGAGTGAGTGAGATAGCGATAGGAAAAGCAAGAGAGAGAGCAAAAGCAACAAATATACGCTGAAGGGAGAGAGATGCATGGAGGAAGAGGGGGGGGGGGAGAGAGGGAGACGTGGGGGGAGCGAGAGGGTGTCGCGCGGGGGGATTATTTTTTTGTATTTTTGGGACGTTGTCTGAGTGTGCGCGGTGCGGGCGGGTGTGTGCGGGGAAGACGCACAAACGTATCATAAATGTACGCTCTTTCCTGCTATATAACAGAAAAAAGAGCAAGTATGCGCCCCGCCGGCTGTCTGCGTGCCGTGCATCGAATGGTCGATCTGCCTCTTGATTTTTGTGTTTGTTCGATTGTTGTATATTTCCACCGGCTCGTCGCTCGTTACGTGGTTTGTGGAGAGGCGGTGATCTTTCTCTTTCGGGAGAGCGTCGCGTCCCGTCACAGAGGCACGTGGCATCAACATCAACATTATAGTGTCGAGCGGCATGGTATCACGTCGCATGGCATCAATTCATGATCCTCGCCCATGGCATTGAATCGCATCGCATCTTGATAGTCACGGCACGGCATCACATACATGATGATCATCGCCTTGCATCAACATCATCATCATCGCATGGCGTGGGTTCGTATCACATGTAGCGTCGCGTGGTATCACGTCTCTTATCATCGCATTGCATCACGCCATCATGAAGATCGCGATGGCATCGGTGGACGGGCATGCATTGAAAACATACATACTACATACATACAATGCACGCTAGGATGGTTGTTGGGTGGATGCATGAATGCATGGATGGATGATCAGATGCATGGCGGGATGGATGGATGGATGGATGGATGGATGCATCGCCCCCGCCCCAAGACCAGCAGCGGCGGCAGCAGCAGCATGGCGACGACGTGATTATTATGCTCTCCGCCGAGTCTCTTGGGATAATGGCTTGTAAAGACAGCACAACAAAATTGTATCCTTTGACGCTTGCTCCCTTTGAGCCCCACTCGTTCACGTTCCCGTTTGGGACACACAACGAGTTACCCCCCCCCCCCCCCCCCTAGCCCACGCAATCATCCGCCCAATCATCCGCCCACCCAACCAACCGATCCGTAGGTTGCTGGCTGCCAGGCAAGGCGAGCACATTTTTTTTATATTGTTGAGGGGGGGGGGGGGGGGGGGGGTGATGATATCGAGCCCCCGTCCATGTGGACATGTACTGTAGTAACCATATATATTCTGCACTGGTTTTGCTATAGATAACTTCCTTGTCGCTTCATGTTATTGGTCGATTTTGTTTGTGTCGGGCTTGGAGAATGAGTGGGCTAGGGTTTGTAGTAGGGTTGGGCCGACTCGGGTCGAGTCAGGTTGTCATCTCTCCTACCGTTCTAGAATACTTCTGTATTTCGTCTGTTTGTCGCGGGACATCTCGGTTTTTCTTTAACTCTGGCTTTTGGTTGTGGTAAATATTGTTCGTGGTGATGACCCGGGCCCCTCCCCTCCTCCTACAGATTGGCGCCGCCGCAAGGCTTAGGAAAAGGCACGTGCACGAACGGAATGTGTGTGGCAGGACGGGGGACAAAAACGCCTCTCTAAAATGTACCAGCGGGTAAAGAAAACTACAGGTAGTACGTAGCACGAGGGGGGGCGCACCGAAAGAAATTAAGATAGTGACCGATTGTGAAGCTCAAAGGTTTGTGAAAGCTTGAGCTTGTCCGCCAAAAGGGGCGCTTCAGAAAAAAAAAAAACATAAAAAAAGAGAAGGCGAGCGAAAATAGCTCAACTGCTGGGTGGGAAATGACCAGGGCCGGGATACATCGTGATGTGTGTGGTCGTGTTTGGTACTTTTTTTTTTTGTGCCCCCTTGCCCCTCTTGGGGGCAGGCACACCATTACATCGGTCGACCGCACCATGATCACGCGCCATACTTGATATGAGGTACGATACCGCAGAGAGGTAGCCGAGGCAGTATTAGAAGCAGCGGCAGCAGCAGCAGCAGCAGCAGCAGCAGCAGCAGCAGCAGCAGCAGCAGCAGCGACACTTCGACGCTAGTTTGCTCATCATGCGTACTATTGCGCTTGGTTTGGTTCGCGTATTTCGCAGGCATATTTGCCCCCCCTTCCCACTCTCATCACGTGTCCAAGATGGATGCAAAGGAGGATACATGAGGCAATATGTAGTATTAAGTAATACCGGTACATCTTGTGAACGGGGTCCCGTTCGATTGAATATCATCAGGAGTATGCGTACACGTGCATCAGGCGGTGTCGCCTAGGGGGGGGGGGGGGGGGGGGGGGGGGGGGTACTCATTGTTATGCATGGATGCATGCTCGTAGTCGTATGGCCATAGACCCTCGCATCCCTAAAATGCGGGGGCGGAGCACGTTGGGTTTTCACCGACCAGGCAATTTATCGCTAGCACCAAGCGCGAAGCGCCGTGAGGTGTGGGGTGAGTCGCATGAAGGGCATGGAGGGTGAGCTACGTCCTACTATGAGAACCGCTTATGAAGCGCACTTTCTTGCGTATGGATGATAGCGTCGAAGCCGGGGGGGGAGTGGAGGGCTCAAGGGTTGCCAGGGGGTTTATCATGTGTAAAGTGGCATGTATGCGTTAACGCTGTGTGGGATGGCCGTCCCTCTGAGACGCGCGCTTATCTTCAATGAATGATGGATTGCCGAACACTGCTGCTACAGTATGAACACCAACTTTCGACAGGTCGTCATCGCCAGATGAATCGATACCGTTTTTTTCGCTCTCATCACGTGCAACACGCAACACACCTCGTCCATATTTTTTGTCGCTGTAAAAGTATAAGCACTCTTTATGCACGTGCAAGCCATTTTTTTTTATCGCCACCTTGGCCTGAAAATTATTTCAGTTTTTTTTTTTGTTTTTCCGATCACACCATGTTCATGCAGGCCTCTACGAAAGGTCGAACACTGAATCATTTCACGCAAGAGTTGTTGTGCTTCCGACCACCTTTCGTGATCTTCGAACCGAGACCTTCAACATTGCGCTGATCGAACAAAGCACCGATATACCCGATTCCCGGTCAATCAAGATATTTCGAAGCAAGTATATTCCCGATCTTGTATGATCTGTTTGATCTAGCTCATGTTTGGCGGCCGGGTGGGACTCGTGTAATCCGCATGGTTCGAGTAGCACGTGTTTCCTGGGTTGAATCTTCCCTATAAGGCAGACAGACAGATCCTGCACAACCTGTCACAATGGCAGGCGGGGAACTAGATCATCTACAGTAGACATATCAGATAGATCATCATCTGCCTGTCTGTCCGAGGTCGGCAATGTTCCGAAAGCCTCACCTGTTTCGTCCGCCCATGTACGTACTTACAACGCTCAGCTCCCATCACAAGCCGATAGCTGAACCATGTACTACTATTAGTATGTACCAAGCCTTTTTTCCCGTGCCCTTTCACATTCGATGAACTCCTTGAAGGCGGTTACACTTTCGACCCTCTCTATATCTATCTTGTTGGTCCGCCTTCTTTAGAGGTTCTCTCGAAGCAAAGCTTTTCATCAAAGTTACTACCAGGCACAGCAGCAGTAATACGTCTTGTACTGACAACCCGTTTGTTTTGTTAGTCCATCTGAGCTGGGCACCTCAAAAAAAGCGAATATCTCATCAAACTCCTTTGGTGAACCCGTCCATCCTTTCTTGCTTCGTGATCCATCCATGTTGTGCTTGAGCTCCAGTTGAAGGCGTACAACTTCAACCCTCTCTCTACTGGTCCGCCTTCTTCGCTAAGCTTCTCGAAAAAAGGAAGCAATATATCGAAACCCATTTGTTTTTTAGTACACATCTTCGCTGAACTTCTCCAAAAACAAGCGAATTATCCCGTCGAAACCCATCCTTCTCCTCGAACGTTCCATATTTGTTGAACTTCTCTAAAAAAAGAAGCGGAACATCTCATTAAAGCCCCTCTCTTTTGGAAGTCCATCCCTGCTGAAAGGCAGGCAGAAACCGAACAACAAGTCCAAAGGAAAACCATACTTGCGTATAAAAAAAAAAAATCCACCAACATCAAAACCCTACACCAGTACCGTACGCAGGAGGAACCAGGTATGTATCATGATGTACGTATGAAACATTGTCTCTAACTCCGTACGTAGTGCCAAGGGAGGCGAACAGAACCGGCCGGGCTACTCGCACGAGCAGCCGGCCAATCCCATCGCTCAGGTGTTTTCTACCCGCCTGCTCTCCTCCTCTCGTGTCAACTTTGTGTTTGGGGCTGGGTTTACCCAATCAGGGCCGAAAGGAACCGGTCGGGCTACTCGTGCGAGTAGCCGCCCAATCCCATCGCCCAAAATATTTTTGCTACCCACTGCTCTTCGTTCGCCTCTGCTTGTGATACATCTGTAGTTCAGGGTCGGGTTTCCAACAAAAATATGGCGTTAACTGAACCGGCCAGGCTATGAAGAGTCGGCCAATCCAATCGCTCAATGTTTTCTCCCACCCTCTACTCTCCTTTCGCGACTCCTTTGTGATAAGTTTGTGTTAAGGATTGGGCTCCATTTAAGAACGAAGGCATAACCGAACGAATCGGACGGGCTAGCCGTGCGAGTAGCCCATCGAATCCAACCGCTTCACTTTCTTCCACCCACTGCTCTGCTCCTCGACTCTTGTGATAAGTTTGTGTTCACAGGGATGGGGTTTCAACAAACCCAACCGCGCGCGCAAGACGCAGGCAAAAAAAAAAACAAAACAAAAACAAGCAAAACCGTTACGTACTCGTACCCTGCTTGTGCCCGCCTGTCTACACGGATACACGGATAAAGTCGCAGGTGTGTGGCTGCATCACTGACGGAGGGCTCGCGTTTACAAGGGCCCGTCCTGTGAGCAAAAACTTCCTACCGACATCGTTCGACACCGGCCGTTTCACCTGGAGGCGGCGCAATTTCTTCACCCATGGTGAATTGTGCTCTGTGATTCTAAAGCAGCCGCGGGACTGTCGTGTTTTCACACAAACGCCCTAGCCGCACGTGCGGCGCGCAAGCCGCAAAACGGGGCGGGAATAAAAACAACAATTTTGGGTCATTTGTTTCCCGCCCTCTCTATACTTTACGGCCGCGGCATGGAAGATTCCACAAAATCAAACGAATTCGCTTGTGGTCTCTTCCTCCGCCTTCTGTGTTATACCCCCCCCCCCCCCCCCCCCCCCCCCCCCCACCCCCCCCCCCCCCCCCCCCCCCCCCCCGACCCAAATCACCCCTCCCCCCGAATACAAAAACGCAAAACAAGTCCACATAGACGCACTTCTAGAGGTCGTGCTCCGTAAAGCAACGGAGATAAATGGAGACAGACAGAGGAGCGAAGGCACAAGCGACAAGCGGCCAGAAAGCGGTCAATCAACGGCGATGCTGAGTGCGTTGGTTGGCCGGTCGGCCGGTCGCAATCAACCATAGTCACCCAACCGGTGGCACCTTCATCTTGGCCCGATAAACGCGTGACATGCATACAGCGTGGCAAAAAATCGATACCACCGCCGTGAAGCTGCCGCTGGAACTGCAAAAGGCCACTACTACTACTAATAGCTGATAGTGGTCTCATGCCCCCTGTCTCTCTCCCCCCCCCCCCCCCCCCCCCCCCTCCGCCTCGTCCTCCCCCGTTTGCCTGAAGCCGTCCGTGTGCTACTTTCCTGCAAATTACGGAGTGAACTGCGGAAAAGAAAAGAAAACATGGAAAACAGGAAGTAATCGCAAGCGCGCGGGGGGGGGGGGGGGGGGGGGGGGGGGGGTAAATATAAGTCTAGCCGTCTGTCTGGGGTTGAGTTATGTGAGACGTTCAGTCGCTATATCGAGGAGGTCAGGGGGGCGGCGAGGACACAGCAGGAAACACACTCGCTTCAGGGACAAAATGTGGATGCGTCGCCTTGAGCCGCGAGGTATCCGTAAGCGCTATGACGGCCTGTCTGCCGGCCTCTCTCTGCTCGATAACCACAAAACAACAGCAACAGAAGGCACGTCGTGCTTGTTGTAATGTCACGCAGTTCACATTTGCACACGACCACGAACAGAGAGGTCCCTCGATCGGTCTATTCTAGGGGTATAGCCCCCGCCGCCACCGCCACCGCCAAACCATTGCAACCACCACGATCACAACTACCACCAGCACAGCCGTCGCAACCGCCATCACCGCCGCTACAACCATGGTTACCGCTCCGACCTCTGCTTCAACCGTGGTTACCGTTACCACCTCTGATTCAACCATGGTTACCGGTGCCACCGCCGCCGCGGTCACAACCATTGTAACCGATACCACCGACACAACCATTGCTACTGTAACCGCAGCTCTTGTAATCGATACTAATATTACGGCCACAACGGTTGCCACCACCACCGCCCCAACCACCTGAAACCGCTGATGCCACCGCCACATCCATGGTAACTGTCACCACCACCGCCTCAACCATAGCCACCACCCGCGATGCCACCGCCAATACCATTGTAACCGTCACCGTCGCCGCCACAACTATTGTAACCGCCACCGCCGCCGTGTGCGTGAAAAAAAAAAACAGACGCCTACCCATGGCTAATATCGGTCCGTCCAACAAATGACAGAAACCGACCCGTCAGAGCATCGAAGAAAAGTCATGTGTATTCAATCTGAGGAGAAATCTGTGGAACGGTCCGAGGAACAACCTGCGGAAGCACACTCACCGTAAAGGGTCCCGCGCCCGCAGGCAGCTTGCCGATACACAGCCGGATCTTCTTCCCGTTCACCTGAAAAAATAAATAAATAAATAAAACCAGCGTCGGAAAACAATACAAAAACATCAAAACTCGTACAACAACGGCAATATCAGCAACATCAGCAGCAACATAAAAACATTGAAAAACAAAAAAAGACGCTCCGCCAGCGTCTGCAAGCTCGAAAGAGGAAAGAGGTCGACGGTACATACCGACGGCAACTACCACCACCATAAACGGGAGAACATACTATTACTAATCATAACCAAGCATGATGCGATAACAGTATAGAAAATACGAGTTTCGGATCCATAGTGGCCTATACACCGTAATCATTTATTTCTAGAGGGCGGAAAAACAAGGGCCGTTGTGATAATACACATGAAGACCAAACGGTCCTTCAACTTCGGCCGGGAGGGTGCTTCTATTCGAGGTATGCAGTCACGCACGGATAGGCGCGTGCACAATCTCACCAAGCTCGTCGACAAAAGAACAAGAAGGACAAGCTTACTCTACTGCTACCACTGCTGAAAGCATCTGGTACGGTTTTTCGAGGATGAAGAGGAGGGAGCGGAGGAGTGGGCTGTTCCATAACTTGAGCAAGTCTAAATATCGACGGGCGACGGGAGGGTCAGGAGGTGGGGGTAGGAAAGCACAACGGCCCATATAAAAACTAGGGGCGAATACTGACGGGGGACGATGATCGTGCGGAGGCGGGAGGGTGGTGGGAGGTGAGGCGGGGGGGGGGGGGGGGGGGGGGGGGGGCGGGAGGGGGGGGGGGGGCTGAGCGAGAGGAGGCGGAGGGGGCTAGAGGGAACGGGAGGGGGACGAGAGGGAACCAGAGGGGTGGGGAGCGGAGGGGTAAATGAGGGCGTCTGACCTTGTGCTCGCAGGTGCCGCACTTGCCCTCCTCGCACCCGTATGCCGCCTTGTAGCCGGCCTTCTTGGCCACTCCCTTGAGGGCCTCACCGCTGTTGGCCTTCGTTTTCTTGCCCCCAGGGAAAGTGACGTCAGCCTGAAACCATCAAAGGGTGCGGGACGGGGAAATCGGGAAGGGAGATGGGGGGGGGGGGGGGAGGAAGGGGGGGGGGGGTTGTGAGGCCGGTTGATTCTCGTATCAGCGTGCACCTGCCGTCCACAATCAAAGTTGGACGCCGATGAAGGACGAGTTCCTTGACATCGAAATAAGGCCGGTTGTGTAATTCCATTCAAGCTCGAGTATATAATTGTACCAGGTAGACTACAAACACCTGGTTACCTGTGTCGCACTGCCCACGAAACACCAAAAGAACTCCCGACACGAAAACACTGGAACCACGTCTGCCCCCGTTATTCTTCCTGTGGGGCACTTCGGTTTTCTGCCCTAGCTCCGAACGTTCCCATGAAACCAAAATTTGGCAAGGGCAGATATGAGCTCCTTGGTACAGTCACGTCAGTATGCCGAAGCGAGAGCGCTTTCCGTGTCCTCCTTTGAGGCGGACCTCGTCGCTGAAATTTGAAAATGTGGTTCCAGGCGCTTGAATTTTCGGTTTCTTGTACATACTGCTTCAACCCTTTGTAGGACTGCAGTCCCGTTTAGGGGACAAAGTACTTAGAACTTGACTATTAATAGTTTGTCCTCAAAAACGGGCCTGCGCTTCTAAAACGGTCGAGTCAACTATTTTTTTTTTCTGCTTTCAACAGGAACGAGCTTGCAGAAGGGCAGGACGAGCTGCTACTGCTGTTGTTGTATATACGTACTCTTACTCGTACAGGCGGTTGTAGAAGATGTAAAAACAGGCTCCGTTGTTCTCTCCCTGCTCTTTCCAAGAACAAGCCCAGTCTGCAATATCAAGGCCAGCGCACTACTACTGCTGTACGTGTTGTCTGTGTGGGCATCAGGAGAGAAACTTACTCTTACTCGTACAGGCGGTTGTAGAAGATGTAAAAACAGGCTCCGTTGTTCTCTCCCTGCTCTTTCCAAGAACAAGCCCAGTCTGCAATATCAAGGCCAGCGCACTACTACTGCTGTACGTGTTGTCTGTGTGGGCATCAGGAGAGAAGCCGGAGTTCTTTGGCATGTTTCTCTGCTGGCGCAAGCGAGAACACGCGAGCCGAATGGTCTACAGCATTTCGTGACTACGTCGTAGCTTCTGCGTTCCGCCTTCTCGTTCGACAGCAGCAAAAAATATACTTGGCCACAGCAGTACGCGAGACTGAAAATTCAAGCGCCTGGAACCATATTTTCAAACCACAGCGACGAGGTCCGCCCCGAAGGAGGACACGGAAAGTGTTTTCGCTTTGGTACACTCATGCACGGGAGTGCACCAAGGAGCTCATATCTGCCCTGGAAAAATTTGGCTCATATATGGGAGCGTTCGGAGCTATGATAAGGCAGAAAAACGAAATATCCTGCAGGAAAAAGAACCCGGGTAGACGTGGTTCCAGTGTGTCGGGAAATTTGGCAATTATCTTGAATCATCAGTTTTTTTTTGCGGGCAGTGCAACACAACAGGTGTTACGCACGGCGGACCTTGGTTACGCTTATTACTTATTACACGCAACGCCGTAACGTATGTCCCTGCGGAATAGTGTAATTCATCCCGTTCCAAACACGTCCCGCGGTGGCCACATCCCAAACAAATACTAATAGTACGGTTTAGTCCCGGGGTAACCGAGTCCCGCGGGATATCGTCCCGGAGTCGAAAAGGCGTCCGTCCCGAGGAATGCCCTGGAACTAAAAGTCACGAGAACAACCTGAAAACTGTAAACAGAAAATACCCGGGTACTGCCGGATAAGGTATATGTCCCTGCGGAAAGTGTAATTCATCCCGTTCCAAGCACGTCCCGCGGTGGCCACATCCCACACAAATATAATAGTACCTGGTACCGTTTAGTCCCGGGGGTAACTGAGTCCCGCGGGATATCGTCCCGGAGTCGAAAAGGCGTCCCCGAGGAATACCCCTGGTAATTAAAAGTCACGAGGACAACCTGAAAACTGAAAATAGAAAACACCTGGGTACTGCTGGACATGAAAATAAGAAAATAAGGCAGGCAAGCAGCGCGAACGTGGGGTGCTCCGTTGCTGGGTGGCACGCCCGTGCGCCAGTGCGTCACCGGATCACAGCATGACAACAAGGGCTGGGCCCGGGAGAGTAGAGCAGGGCAGGGCTTTCGCGATTTTTATCATCCACATCCTACTTTTCAGGGCTTTTCGCGAGTCATAACCCGACCCGCGGGTCGGGTCAAGGGGTGTTCAAAATGTCACGGGTCGGGTCGGGTCAGGAAGTGTTCAAAATCTCACGGGTCGGGTCGGGTCGGGTCAAGAGGTTTTCAATCTCACGGGTCGGGTCCGGTCGGGTCAAGAGTTTTTCAAATCTCATGGGTCGGGTCAAGAGGTGATGAAAGCTCACGGCCGGGTCAGGTCATGTCGTCATGACCCGCGAGAAAACGGGTCACTCGCGGGTCGGGCCAGCGTGACCCGCGAGTTATTTTCTGCATCCCGCGAGTCGGACCCGCGCCTCCGGCCCGCGGATCCGACACTCAAAACACTTCCCGCTCTCTTACCCAAAGGCTTTTCTCGTACAAATACTCAATAATACTCCTTTGGTATCTTATTCAAACACTAAAACACTGGCTAATCCATATACACATGCCCGCATCCATTTGTACCCACTACAGCCAGGTCCACATACATATCGCTTGTGGGCACAAAAATGAATATTAAATTGTTTTTGAAGTGTCGATCCACGTGCTGGATCCACAGGTCGGACTTGTGGGTTAAGATAAATAGTCTCGCGGGTCAAGGTGACCCGACCCGCATGAAACCCGTGTCTCACGGGTCAATCCGAAGGTGGCGGGTCGGGTCAGGTCGGGTCAGGAGGTTTTGAAATCTCGCGGGTCGGGTCGGGTCGGTCAGGATATTTTCAAATCTCACGGGTCGGGTCGGGTCAACAACTTTCTAAATCTCGCGGGTCGGGTCGGGTCGGGTCAAGAGGCTTTCAAAATCTCGCGGGTCGGGTCGGGTCGGGTCAGCTGACCCCACCCGACCCGACCCGACCCGTGAGATTTGACCTGACCCGCGAAAAGCGCTGTGATTTTTAGTACGAGGCCGATTGGATGCTACAGCAGTATCAATACCTGCATGCCAAAGACTCACTCGTACAGCAGTTGTACGTACGTGTTCCCGTTTCGGTGCTCATGGCAGGGGCATGTTGTCATGTTTGCTCATCATGTCGTCGTTTTCATCTTCGCAAGGCAGGGCCTCAGGGGAGGGGATAACTACACGAAACACCAATGACCCAACGCAAAGTGGAACAACGACAGCAAAGAGTGACTATCGTGCGTACTGCTGCTGCTGTAATCCTGCTTTTACTCGAGGTAGTACGGCAGGACCAGGCAAACCGTTTCGAAACACACGAGCACACAGCGCGCAGAACACGGGTACGACCAAGCGAAACCTACAGGGTGCGCCGCACTTCCCTCTCCTCCCTCTTGCCCCCTTTCCGCCTCCTCCTCCCATCCTTGAACTAGAGAGGTATCGGGTCTGGCCGTGCAGAACTACACACAGCAGAATCATGATCGCTCCGTATGTACTGCTTTCTCAGACCGACGCATGCGTTCTGTCTGCTGAGTACGTTGCACTTTGAACCACCGCCAGACAGAGGCAGGAGGGAGAGAGAGGAAGAGAAGAAGATCTACGCAACCTCCCCCCAGCACCACAAGCGCAGGAGTGTCGAGACCACACCCAAAGTCTGCTAGATCTGTACCCACTGCTGCCTGCGGCCGCAAGGAGGCGGGGCTGGGGGACCCAGGCGCAGGGCAGCAGGCCTCAGGCAATCGAGGCAACCAAAAGAATGCGATCGTGTGTACTGGGGAGGGTATGAAATGTTCGTGAGGGAGCAAAGCAACTCACCATCTGCAAGCTGGATGTAGGTCGGCAGACTGATCGCACCACCGGCGACGGGGCCATGAATGCATTGGAGCCCACCAGCAGGCAGGCCAGTGCGACGATAGTGGAGAGCGCCTTGGAGAACATGATCAGGTGGAGGAGGTGGGATTCGTGGGTTCTTGGTGAGTAATTTACTACTGCTGCTGTAGAGAGGTTTTGTTTGCCTGTTGCCTGTGTGTGTTGTGAGCCAAACATGACACATCACATGACAGCATGACACAGCAGCAGAGCACAGCTATCTCATTTTAGATAAAATAATTTGACATAATAATGCCCTTTTGAGCGAAATAGGGAAATCATACGAAATATTATGCATGCCTTTGGCGTACTTGGGGGGGGGGGTGCTACAATTATTCTCCCTGATTTTAGGCACTTTGGAGTTCAGGAGAAAGACGAAAGCGTAAAAAGCGGGGACGGTATTGCAGAAGATTACCACAGAGGCACCCATCATCGCTGATCGACTCGCACAGAGCAAGCTGCAACAGAGGAAAAGGAGCCGAAAAGACAGCGTCTGTATTGCTTAGAGGCAGACAGAAAGAGATAGAGAGTCTTGCTCCGAAGCCTGCTGCTGTTGCACTTTTCTTTGGCGAGACAATTTGCTTGGGACGTGACAGAAAATTGAGACGGCTGCTGTGCGGATTTTTGCTCTGTTTTATAGTGAGCCAGACTTTTTCTTCCAAGACTGCGACTGCTGTGATCCGGTGGTGGCACCATGCCTTCGGATTCAAACTACGACCACCAGATCACGGTCTTCTCCCCCCAGGGACGACTGTACCAAATAGGTGAGAGCGTAGCAAGAACCCAATTTCTGCACGAGGCCCGAGTGGGCCTGTCTCCAGCCAGATTCACAGCGAAAGATGCGTTGCCTGTGTTCGTCTTTGTTGTCGTATCGGATACTAGTTTTAGCAGGGTCTCTAATCTCCAGTCTAATCGCAATGTGGTCAAGTTCGTACACCCATGTAACCCAGACGGTAAGAGACTGGGGGGGGCGGGGCGTGATTGCATGTATATAGCAGGTAAGCAACGGCAGCACGTGTGGTTGGGCTCAAAGTGCTGTCAGCTACACTGCTGACTGTCGTCTGGCTTGGGGAACTATTTTTAGACGTTGATCGGACGTTGCGGTGCGTTGTGGCGTTATGTGTGTTGAGTGCCCCTCACCAAGGGTGTCACATCAGGTACATACCAGGTATCAGGTAGTTGGCACCAGGAACCGAGGTAGCACGGGGGGAGGGGGAGCTGGTGCGCCGCCCCTTCATACCGATATGCATAGAAGTACCATTATAGCACAAGTTCGAACTAGAGTACGGAGTAAACGTCGTACAGCAGTAGCGACAATGCCTGCATATAAGGACCACTATGAACCTGCAGCCTGGTATAATATTTAACAATATGATACTAGGTTACCTGGTGCTGCCGTTCTCGCGTTATGGTTCCGTAATGCTGCTTTAGTTACAGCAGTAGACCAGTATGTAGCTGCAATACGCGACACGCTGTTCGCGTAGATATATCCGTTCAGGCGAACTTCCTTACGTGTTAGATGCGCCTGAACAGAAAAAAAAAGCCTTTTCGAGCACAACGACCAGCTGGCACACCAACCAAGTAGGCCTCTTGTTAGGGTTATAGATTGAAAAATGTCAGGAGACTGACAGCACTTTCACCCCTTGACAGACAGCAACTTTGCTTTGACGCTTTGACATACCTTGACCGACACCGAACTACTACCAGTCGGTTTTAGTGTGGAACACTTGGTCGGCTTCACACCCTCGACAGCGCACGATTTGCCTTGCTTGACATGTCTCCGGGATAGAGATATCCGGGTCAGGGTGATGGCCGCCGTTAGTCGAAGCCTGAAATAATCTCACCACCGGGGAAAATGCCTCACAGTTTCGTGGCAAAACCCTCCCTCGCTACTATAGAACAGCATCATTTTGTTCGGGCACTTCTGGAAAACTTCGCTTAAACGGGCAGATTTGCGCCAGCTGCGCTGTTGCCGTCATTTATGATCTCTTTTGGCTGCTACTGCTGTTGATACGAGGATTGGCGTTGGCGGCGAAGTGATGATATTTCTTCCGCCTTATCGCGTTGGTTAGGTATTTCTTCCGCCTAACCCTAACCCTAACCTTATCGCGTTGCCGTTTCAGTACGATGCACAAAGCTTCCACGTTCTTTCTTTCCTCGTCCTTTTCTGAATGCTGCTTCCGTTGCATTGGCCTCCTATTGGTAAGACCTTGGACCATACTATACCAGCAGCATATCACGTTCCACAGGTACTAGTCGTAGTAGAGCACGTACCACTGGTTCAGAGAGTTCCACACCTCGGACATATAGATCACGATCTATCTATTTATCTATATACCTACCTACAGATCAGATAGATCATCTGGATCCTAGGCTGCCGTTGTGAGACGTGGTGCAAGATCTGTAGAGTAGTATATATCCAACGCAGGAAAACATGTCCTATTCTTATGAGATCATGCAGATTGTATGACTCCCACCCGGCAACATGAGCTATTAATACGTTGATTTTACAGATCGAGGCTATATCTACCTTGAAAGATCTAGATCGTCAGGTGGGAACAGATGATCTGTCCGATAGGTGGAAACTTGTCGAAAAAAAGGACGCTGGCAGCGTCGACCACACGGAGCAGCTGTCGTAACGGCTCCTTCATCTTGGATCGTATTTCATGGATAAATAGATATTGGATCGTATATCATATGGATATGACCGTTGTGGCGGGGTCACGTTGCAAAGATATGCCCTTGAGGGCGCGCGAAAACACCGACATTCAAAATAATAATAAAAAAAAAACGACACCCCCTCCGTCGGAGGCCATCCGTCGCGCGGTAGATAGCTCCATCGGAGATGGCCTGCCCCCCTGCCCGAAACAGAAGGGTGGCGCCCAATGCATGAAGGGTAGGGGGAGGGGGGTGGGGGCGGGGCTCTCGCCCTAGTGGCAGGAGCGTCCGGCAACAAACCTCCTACAGATCGTTCGTGGTCGATTGCAATCTTGCGCGTCGGCCAAGCGAACGCTACCCCGACCCCCGACTTAGTCCCGAACCCGAACCCGAAACCTTTGTAGGGCTGGAGGTCGGCAAGGGCGGTCGCCCGGCTCCGCAGTGTTTAGTTAGGTTAGGGTGGCGTTTCTTCGAGAACGAAGCGGCGTTTCTTCCGAGAACGAAGCGGCGTTTCTTCCGAGAACGAAGCGGCGTTTCTTCCGAGAACGAAGCGGCGTTTCTTCGAGAACGAAGCGGCCAGCCGGCAAAAGGCCAGTCTCGACCCAATCAGACCAACAATGTATCTGCAGGAAAATAGGAAAGTAATCACCCGTCGCTTCTGCTGCATACAGTCGGAGGGGGGTTGCGCCTCTTGTTGCGGCGGCCACGGCGGTGTGTTTATTTGATGCTGTCAGACGAGGGGAAGACTCATGGACGCATCGCTCGGCGTTTTGCGTTATCCCTCCCTCCCCTCCCTCCCCTCCCCTCCCTTCCTTCCTTCCTTCTTTCCTTCCTTCCTTCTCTTTTCTCCTCCACCCTCCATCGCTCTTTTGCCCGCTAATCGCTTCCAACCATCGCTCATGCAACCTTTTGTTTGGCTATGCTTTGCTTTGCCTTGCTTCGCCTCGCCTCGCTTTGTTTTTGCTTTGTTTTTGTTTTCTTTTTTGTCATCAGAGTATGCCTTTAAGGCGGCCATGGGACCGGGTCTGACATCCGTTTCGGTCCGAGGGAAGGACACGAGCGTAATGGTCACTCAGAAGAAAGTCCCGGTGAGTCGTTCACCCACTCGGTCAGCGCCCGCCCCCCACCCTTGTCGGTGACAACCCGACGTGCTCCGTCCCGACATTGTAGGGATGCGAGGGTCCATGGTCATACGACTACGGCCATGCATGATAATGAGTACACCCGCCCCCGCGCTCCCCTCTCGCCTTTCGTATTTGTTATGAAAGAAGTCGTAGCGTCAGCCGTCGACGTAAAGTCAACTAACAGAGATTTTATTTCCGGATCCCCTGCAAAAAAAAAACGCCGCCAGTCCTGGGTGTAGAAAGCAACTCTCCGGGATGTAATCCAGGGTCAACAGCAGTGTGATATTACAAGGGGACTATCCAATTAACCTGTGTGCTTATGAAGCTATGTATCCATTTCATGGTGGGGGTTTTGTTTTTGAGAGGCATGTTGAGGGCGGGGGGGGCAGGCGCGAAAGGACAGGAGGAATGGACAGTAGTGGGCCGCCGCTTATCCCTACTTCCCTCCTAGGTCGGAGGCTGAACGTCAGGCGAAGAAAAAAAAGTTTTCCTGCAGCCCGAGAAAGCGACTGCTCGAGCAGCGTATGCATCCTGGTATCCTGGTGCGGTTAGCATATTCCCCTTGTGTGCAAGCCCGCCCGGCCCGGCCCGGCCCGGCCCGACTCTTCTGTAGGATTTGGAATCGCATGCTTGATCAGTGGCGGTGGGAGTATGGTCATATGACTACGGCCGTGCACGATAATGAGTACCCCCCCCCGCCCGCCCGCCCGCCGGGGCAAGTATGACGAAATAACCTTATCGTAACCACCGATGTAACGGTCAATGGTCGTAACGGACGGTTTTCCCGCCGCTTGCCGAAATGTGACTGCTACACGTGCAGTGAGTCAGTCAGTATGGGTCCTCTCGTAATAAAAACAGAAGTTTGAACAAATCTGGCCTAGGGGATAAAAATAAAATTAAAAAATAAATGAGAAACGTACTTGTAGTCTAGGCGCTCGCCGTCTATACAGGTAAGTATAAGATATTTTCTCTCTATCTTCACCCTTTTAGTATATATACACTGCTGTCCCGTTTTGGGGACAAAGTGCTCAAAATTTGACTGCTTTGTCCCCGAAACGAAACTGCAGTTTTCTAAAATGATCAACCTAACATCTGGCTTCAGGTTTCCTTGCGAAAGGGCCGATGCCATTTGTACCACCAGATATTTTGTCGTCGAGCGATTTTATTGTGTTTTCGGAAACGACATTGCGATTTGTAAACCCCACCCGCTACGTACACACTATTTTCTTGTTGTTATGCCGCTCGATTTTGGCTCTCAATATGACCCGCGTTTTGTTTGTTTGTTGTTCTTTTGTTTGCTCGTCTGTTTGTTTGTTTGTTTGTGTGTTCGTTCGTTCGTTCGTTCGTTTGCTTGCTTGTGCCGGCGTGTTGGTCGTTGTATTTTGCTTCCTTCCCCGGGGGCGCGCTGTCGCTTCTTCTGCCTGTTGGGTATCGGCGGGGTGACACAGGACCGGTTGATCGACCCCACTTCGGTGACTAACCTGTTTAAGATCACAGAAAAGATAGGCTGCCTCATGACCGGCATGATAGGTAAGAAGAGAGGCAGGGAGGGAGGGAGGGAGGGAGGGAGGGAGGGGGTTGTAAAGGGCGAGATGGGTGTTACCCCTAGATGTATTCCTGTTTTTGTTTGGCATCTCATTTAGTGTATTCGCCTCTTTCTTTTTTTATCTCGCTCCTCGTAGTCGCAACTGAGATCAGGGGTCACTTGCAGTAGCAGAGTCTTCTCCCTCCCCCTCACTAACGGTTGTTGGTGCCTCACCTTTTTGTCGCGAGTTATCGAGAGTTGGGCTCCTTTTTTTCCTCGTGCACTCGCATCCACTGAGAAACTATACCCAACATGGTCTGTTTTTGCAAAATAAAATGAAATGCAACAACCTAGAATAGAGGTCATGGGATACATTTTTAATCTTGAAGCATTTTACCCTTCTAGGGCTGCAGTCCCGTTTGGGATGCAAAGTACTCAGAGTTCGAGCGGTTTGTCCCGGAAGCGGGACTTAAGTTTGCCCTCCAAGGATCAATAGGCCATGGAAATTGCTCATCGGGTTTAGCGTACGTATTTTTTTCGACTTGAAACCGTTTTGGGGTGACGTACTAATGACTCACTAATGACTCCCTAGTAATATTAAGATTAATGTAGAGCTACTCAAGTGAGGAGCCTCAGAAGGCAAAAATTGCATGTACACCTCTCCTACCGTAGCGGAGGGAGTTGTAGAGGTGGAGGGGGTGGAGTTGTTCAGAGGGGGGAGGGGGGTGTACTCATTATCATGCGTGGCCGTAGTCGTATGAGGGGGTGGCAGAGTTGTTTAGGATGGAGTTGTACAGAGCGGGGTAGGGCGGAGTTGTACAGGGAGCGATGAGAGTTGTAAAGGGAGCAACGGGGCTATAGAGGGAAGCATGGAGAGAGTAACGAGAGAGAGAAACGGAATTGCGAAGGGGGGGGGGAGGGGGGTAGCACGACGAGGGTGGGGACGGTATGCGCGCGTTCTGTCCTTTTTTTTTGGTATAAGGTTTCCCTTTATCTTTGCCTACGTGGCTTGTTGGGATTGGCCCACGAGTGGAGTGGTTGACGCGTTTGTTGATAGGGCGCTTGCTCGACCAGTGCTTATCATCCATGAACTCATCACTGACCAATGGACCACTTTGGTTGGATTCTTGTTTTTTTTTGTTGTTCACGTTTTGTCAATTACGATTTTGTGATCAGTTACCCCCTCCCTTTCCCGACAGTGTTTTCGGGGAATGCTGTCTTTTGTGGCGCATTATCGCTCGCTGATCGTTTCATTTTTATTTTTCTCGTCTCCCGCGCATTTTTTGTTTGTCCACTCTTCTGATAACCCCCCCCCTGTTTGTTTTGGCGCACGTTTTACCTTCCACTGCGCGTGACACTGCACGCACCTCGAACATTTCATGGTCTATCTGATCTGTCTACACATAGATGATCTAGTTCTTCACCAGCTGCCTTTGTGAGGGGATGCGCAGGATCTGCGTAGTAGTACATATGTATAGCACAGGAAACATGTGCCAGACCGTGTGGATGATGTGGGTCCCACCCGGCAACCGGAGCTAGATCATGCAAGATCAGGAATATATCTGCCTTGAAGATCTATTTGCAGCAGGAGATCATGAAGAGGGAATCAAATACGTGCCCCAGGTGTGAGTGTTACTCCACTACACCTCGCTCCTTTCACCCACCCACCCACTCACTGACTCCACCCACTCGCTTTTTCGTTTCGCGACTGCAGCTGACTCGCGGGTTCTGGTCCAGCGGCTACGATACGAGGCGCACGAATTCCGCTTCAAGTACGGGTACGACTGTCCCGCCCACGTGCTGGCCCGGCGCATCGCCGACATCGCCCAGGTCTACACGCAGCAAGCGTCCATGCGCGCGCTGGCCTGCGTGGCCATGCTGGTCGCGGTGGACGACGAGAAGGGCCCGCAGCTCTTCAAGGTCGGTCCCTGGTCGTGTGTAAATGGTGTTCCATGATTTGTAGGCATGTGGTATAGTGTTCACGATTTGTGTGTATTATACGTATTACGGAGGACCATAGTAAATAGCACCTGCGGTACACACAACAACCTATATATTTCCCTATTTTTACTAACAAAATTTGGTCCCATTTACTATGGTGCCCCGTAATAGTGTCCATGATTTGTGTGTTTCATAGTGTCCATGCTGTGTGTATCATAGTGGCCTTGATTTGTGTGTTATCGTGTCCATGATTTGTGTGTAGGTCAAAGTTCGACATGGATACATGTTACGATGTGGATGTACCGCTCTGAACTGAAATATAAGCTCGATTTGATGACCGAATCAGAGACCAAATGTTCACTATATTCCCGGTCAGCGTGGTACCCACAACAGCAAGTCAAACGCTACCCTGGTTAAACATGAGAACGAAAAAACCCGATAAAAATAATGCCGCATCGAAAACTAGCGTTCAACACAAACGTCACATACATCCCAGCGATTCATCAGTTAAGTTAGCCCCTTGAGGACTGTTAGGACTGCAGTAGTAGTCCCGTTTTGGGGACAAACTGCTTAGACAACTGTAGCAGTCCCGTTTTGGGGACAAACAGCTCAAACTCTAAGTAGTTTGTCCCCTAAACGAGACTGCAGTGCTAGAGGAGTTCAAGGGTTAAGGTTAAGGACCCCCGCCCGACAGTCAGATCGCTTCTGGCCAAATAGTGCCATACCCCTGTAATGCATCGCCTCTGTCACGTGTGCTGAGCGCAGCGTGAACTTTTGTGTGAGGGAGTCTTACCATGTGCGTCTGGTATAAGTCCCTTTTTTGTGTGTGCGTCCCATGGTTTTTGGTGCGTGGGTGGCTCCGTGGTTTGTGTTTGTGTTTGTGTGTTGTCATGGGTTGGGGGTGCTAGCCTTGGTGTCCTTGCTCGTGTATAGCCGTGGACGACGAGAAGGGCCCGCAGCTTTTCAGGATCGTTTGCTGTTTCGTGCCTAGTGGCTACAATTTGTAGTTTTTACTGTAGGGTAGAGTAAGTAGTCCATGCCTCGTGTGTGTGCATATTCCGCGATTTTTGTGTGTAGGAGTCGCGTGATCTGTGTGTGGAAGTCAAAACGATCTGTTCACAGCAGTATATAGAAGTTCGTACACGTTACTTTGTGTGTGGAAGCAAGCCCATGAGTTGTCAACATGCATGCTATTACCCTGGGGGTCGCGGTTTAAAAGAGGGGTGGGTGCGTCGGGCCTGTTTTGGCCTCTCGCTCAAACCCGATCTTCTCTTGAAGCGGGATGGGCACCTTCTATACTGGTAGCTTTTACAGTAGTCCGCCCGCCCGTGCTTGCTTAACCCTCTTACTGTCCTTAACCTTAACCCTGTTACTGTTACTGTGCTTAACCCTGTTGCTGTGCTTAACCCTCTTACTGTGCTTAACCCTGTTACTGTGCTTAACCCTGTTACTGTGCTTAACCCTGTTACTGTTACTGTGCTTAACCCTGTTACTGTGCTTAAACCTCTTACTGTGATTAACCCTCTTACTGTGCTTGACCCTGTTACTGTGCTTAACCCTGTTGCTGTGCTTAACCCTCTTCCTGTGATTAACCCTCTTACTGTCCTTAACCCTCTTACTGTGCTTAACCCTGTTACTGTTACTGTAGCACTGCAGTCCCGTTTTTGGGACAAACTAGTTGGAATTTGACTGGTTTGTCCCCGAAACGGGACTGTAGCCCTAATAATAAAAGGGTTAAGCCGTTTTTACCTATCCCAAAAACAGTGCTTCTCTTGAGCCGATACCAGGCATCACACCTGTTTGGCCTCTCGTTTTTAACCCCATCTTGTCTCAAAGTATTCTAAACTTGGACCTATGCCAATGGGAACGCGAAGTATCAATAAAACGTTTGAATTCCAAAGATACCCGCCAAAAAAAAATTAGAATAGGCTTCTTATGGGCACGTTTAGGGAAAAAAAAGTTTCCAACTTTTGGAAAAAGCCCGAAAAAAGCAAATCTGGGGCCGATGTTGGGCCAAGATCGGCCTGAGAAAAACTCAGGCCGATCTTTGGTTCGAAGCGGCGAGATTCCGAGTCCTCGACAGACATCGGTCGACAAAACCAACGATTGCGTCATGAATTCTGAACGGAGTGCGCTCGTTAGGGGCTCCGACCCACCCTTGGGTCACCGTCTTCACACAATGGCCAGTGACGTGTGGCGGGCGCTGGCCAGGCGTACAATAAAAAAAACAAATAGCCGCTGGTGTGTACCAAACAGAAGACAAAATTTCTCGATCCGCCTCGAATGGCAAAAAACAGGCTTTTTTTCAGGTTTGGGAGGATACCGCAGGACGCCGCCGGCAAGCTCTCGCCCCCTAGAGCATTTATCCACTTTCTATCTTCGATGCCGTCATCTATACTCGTTGGCCTTGCCTGACACCAAGCGGGTTGGCCGTAGTCTCTATCGAGATCGAGCATCTATCGTGGCACGAGCTGATTTTTATCAGCGTGTTGACAATTTGCAACGAGAGAATACAAATTGCGCCGCCTGCAGCCGTTCGAAAAAAAAGAAGGAAAAATTAAACAGTTTTTCCCTTTTTTCCCACAGCGGCGGTACGAGGATATTTTCGGCTGTTTTTCTAAAGCAATATTTTTGAAAGAAAACTTTTGGACTTCGCGTTTCCATTGGCATAGGTCTTAATAGTCTAGTATTCTTCTACGTAGCCCCTTGGGACCAAGAGACAGCAACCGAAACAATGGTCGATAGCTTCGGGTGTTCTCTCTACCTGCCCGTGTACGGTCGGTGTCAGCGCCCTCGGGTAGCACGGGTACATGAGATCATGCTGCGCACGTGCCTGCCGAACGACTCCTATTATAGCGTCCATATCAAGAGTCAGTCTGTATTATCATCCCCCCATCACGCCATGGCCGTTGCTGTGATGGTCGTGCTTTCGCGCCAATTTCCACCTCTGAAGTCCCAAAAGAGGGTTGTAAACAGGAATATGGGTACGTACTAACTGTAGTGTACCGGTGTGTATACCGGTAGCTTTTAGTATGCCCGTGCCAAGCCGTTTGACCCGTCTCAACCCTTCTAAACTGCGGTTCCGTTCTGGGGGGCAAACCACTCTAATTTTTACCAGGTAGTAGTTTGTCCCCCAAACCGGGGCTGCAGTCGTGAAAGGGTTGATTGAACCAGTACTTCTCTTGAGAGCGGATACCAGGCATCACACCTTTTGGCCTCGTTCAACCCTTTTCGGACTGCAGTCCCGTTTTGCGTACAAGCCGGTCAAATTCCAAGTAATTTGTCCCCAAAACGGGACTGCAGTACTACTGTATAATAGAAAGGTTAAACCCGATCTTGTCTTGAACCGGAAGGGGTGTTGTGTGCTGGTACTAGTTTTTAGTGCGCCCGTGCCGAGGCTATTTGACCTTTTTCTTAAACCCGTACTTATCGTAACCTTTCCAGGATCGCAGTCCCTTTTGGGGAAAAACTACTTAGAATTAGAGTGGTTTGTCCCCGAAACGGGACTGCAATCCCTAACGGGTTGAACTGATTCTCTTAATCCGTGACCACCACTGAAATGTATCAACATTTCGTGTCTGCTGCCTCTTTTTTTGTGTGTTTTTTTCCCCGCTCTCGGCATGCAGGTGGATCCCGCTGGTCATTACTTCCCTTACAAGGCAACCTCGTCAGGGAGCAAGGAGCAGGAGGCCATGAACTGGTTGGAAAAGAAGGTGACTTTTGATTTACTTGCTCCCTTGTTTTGCTTGCTTGCTACCCACCGTGTATGCCAGGAGACAGCACTTTCACCGCTTTTGACACCAAACTACTAAGTTTTAGTGTGCAACACTGTTACGGGGGACCATAGTAAATATATCCCACGGCACACACAAAAAACTATATATTTCCCTATTATAACTAACGATATTTGGTCCTTTTTACTATGGTCCCCCGTAATAGACCCTGTATACACCCTTGCTTGACAGTGCACGTTTTTCCTTGCTAGACGCGTCTGCCGGCATTTTTTTTTCTCACCACTATATAGCAGACAAGAACGTAACATTACGTTTCTCGGCAGTTGTAAGACGGTTTCTTTTTTTTTTGTTTCGTGTTTTTTTTTCTTCTTCTTTTTCGGTTTTTCTCTCTTTCAACACATGGTACACAGCAGCAGCAGCAGCATGTATGTCGTGTGCCTGTCGTATCCAGTATGATGACATGGCATTGCACTGCTGTCCCCTCTGCTCACTGCCTTGCAACGTAGTATCTCTGTCGTAGGTTTGTGACAACAGAGCTTGTATCTCTCTAGGACGAAGAATCGGCACGGACACTGCTGACTGGTTGTGCTGGATGTCGACGGGTAGAAAAAACGGTGTTGATATTTGATGTGAAGAACAGACATACTACCAAAATTACCCAACCGTTACGGTAGGTTGGCGTTTCCAACGTCTTAAAAGCGAAAGTTGGTTACACAGCGACTCTGCACTACTGCTGAACGTTGCACTGTACTGCACTGCACCACACCACACCCCAAGCCCCACGATTTGTTTAATACCACTCTATCCCTAGGGACCGTTTTGATTGGATATTAGTGTAAAAAAGGTACTTATATTTAAGGACAAAGTGGTATTTTTAGTACTGATGGGAATACGCTATCCGACATGAATTCCAAGCAATTTGTGCCCTGTTGTCACTCGGGTGCAGTTATCACGGGGATAACGCTTTCTTTTTTTCTTTTTGCGTCCTGTGAACTTGTCGAAGGTTGACGGGTTGAAGGAGATGGACGAGAACGCGACGATACGCTGCGCCATCCAGTGCCTGCAGGCTGTAACGGACTTTCGAGGAAATGAGGTGATTTTTTTTTACTTTGTATCAGCTGTGACGGGTGTAACGGGCTGTACTGACCTTGTCGGCTATTACTAGTGTGGGGTTGTGGTGGACAACGGGCTATTACGGGGGACCATATTAAATAGGACCTCCGGTGCACACAAAAACCTATATATTTACCCTTTTTTACTACTGTAACAATATTCGGTCCTATTTACTATTACTATGGTCCGGTCCCCCGTAATAATTTTGGGTAGTGATGAACATCGTGTGGGGAGATGCGATTTATCGTTAAAAAAAATCGAACGTCTGAGAAATATCGAATTTTTGATATATTGTATCGTATCCCTCCGTCCTCCACCCCCTCCCCCTGGCTTCCCCGTGTTTTCGACGTGTCGACGATCGAAATGGTGTTGATTCTCTTTCTTTCCTTCGTCAGTGTTCTATCGAACTACTAGTAATAAAAACGGGGGTCCACAGTTAATAGGACCTATGGGGTACATAAAAACCTATATATTTACCTATTTTTACTAACAAAATTTGGTCCCGTTAACTATGGACCCGCGTAATATTAAGAAATATTAATAGTAGCTCGTTCGATATCCACGACTGATCGGCTGTACTGACTGTAAAAGGCCATCTGTCTGCTGTGAATGCTATGCTATGTATGTCGGATCGAAGAACGCCACAACATAACACGCAACATGCATAGAGCAGCTGTGATGTGATACAAGTGATACAAGATACCTGGTATGACGGAAGGATGTAGGGCTCGGACGGATGCGCTAGAGAGCAGAGGTGGTGAATATTGGATCGCCAGAGAGCGAGGCCTAAGCTGGGAGAGAGCGAGTGTATACGTGTGCGACAATACGGCGGTACTGTAAAAAAAAAAAAAAAAAACACGATGTTGCGGCAACCGCGGTGTGATCGCGCTTACTACTATTTTCGGGCCTTTTGTTTACCTCTTTCGGCGTCAACCGCTTCCGGCTTCGCGTCACCCTCTCTCGAGTGATGTCGCTCTTTCTATGGTGCTGCGTTGCTTCCGTCCTTCCTGCCCATTCTTCGGTCTGTTGCTTGGTCCTCCTATCCCCGGAGAACTGCTTGATCGTCTCCTAGGTGCTGCTTGATTGGCATACCCCCTACCCCTAAGCTGCTACTTGCTCGTCATCGGTCCGCTATCCCCCCGTTGCCGCTTGATCCCTTTCATCTTCTGTCCACTGGGCGCTTCTTCCTGCTCTACCCCCTGTCCCCTCGTGGTCGTGTTATCCCTCTATCCCCTATCCCCTCGTTGCTGCTTTCTCCGCTCTTCCCGGTTTTTCCCCCCTGTATGATATTCTCTTGGTGCTACTTGCTCCCCTCGGTGCCGCTTAGTCCCTCTATCCCCTATCCCCCGAGTGCTGCGTTTTCCCTCTATTCCCGTTTCCCTACTGTAGTTGCCGCTTGGTCCATGTATCCCCTATCCCATGGTTGTCGCTTGCCCCCCGGGTCCTCTTGTTTTATCATATATCCCCTATCCCCTGGTTGCCGCTTGATTCCTCTATGTCCCCCTTGCCCTGGGTGCTGCTTGTTCCCCCGTGTGCTGCTTCCTGCTCGATTGCTCCACAGGTAGAAGTGGGTGTGGTGTCTGGCGATGGGGGGAAGGGGCGGTTCCACACCCTGGACGAAGACGCCATCGAGGCACACCTTGTCGCCATCAACGAAATGGAATCGTAGACTTGAATTAACCTGGTAGCGGGGGGGGGGGGGGGTGCAACAAACAATGGTAGCAAAGAAAAGCCTGATTTGGGGAAACCTTGGCAGAAAAACCCTCGCTGGGAAACCCTGTGGGTGAAGCCCGGCCAAGAAACGCCTGGTAGAGGAAAATGTTGGCAACGCAAACCCTGGTAGGAAAGGGGAAAACCTGGTAGCAAAAATCTGGCGGAGAACCCGTGGTACGGTACATATCCTGGCTGGGGAACTCTGGTGGTGGGAATCCTGGCAAGAAGAGTCTCGCGAAAGCCTGGCAGGAAAAAGGAAACCCTGTTAGGGAAAGCCTTTAGGGGGAAAAGGCACACTGTCCCCTCTGTTAATCTTGGTTTGGTTGGAGAGCCTCTTCTGCGTGCTCAACGAAAGAGTCGAGCGAGCGGTCAGTGGTGCGCCACGGCCTTCTGCACTCGAGACGAGAGACGAGTGCGGCTCTAGTCCTGTCCACCAAGAATTAGGTGTTTTTGGTTTGGACTTGCTCGGGGGCAGGGTGGTTCTGCTTGTGGACGGGTGGGGTTGGTGGTGTGTGTGTGCCCTCACGTGCGTGATGTGCACGCTGACTTATCTTATTCTTCTGCGCCTGCTGTGCGTACACTTTATGATAGTGATGATGACAACGATCATGCGTGTCACAAATCGTGTACACCTGGTAATTCTTACATCAATCTGTGGGTTTTTTTTTGTGCCAGTCATATTGGGCAGATTGGGTGCAAGCACTTACTTTGTGATGATGATGGTGATGATGATCATGTGTGTGTGTCACAAGTCGTCCGCCAGGTAATTTTTACATCTATCTCAGAGTTTTTTTTCTTTGTGCCTTTCATAGTCGGCAGGTGGGTGGGTGGGTGGGTGGGTGGTGATTGGGCGGGTTGCTGTTTTGGTTGCGCCCGCCGTCGTCGTCAATTCCCATGGTTGGCGCCGTCATGAATGTGTAAACGCAGCACCAGTCAGTGGCATCACGCCCTCTCTTGGATGCTTGTGCTTTTTCACCAGGCGTTTCGACAGCTATCCATCGATGAGCCAGCTTCGACAAGCTTTATTTTATTCGCTTTTTTTGTTGCAAGAAAAACCCTGCTACGGCGTACTACGAATGCGTACGCACACCTCTTTACGTGCGTAAGGTAGTATGTTGATTTATTTATCTTCTCATGCACGTACATCGCACATACGAATGCACGTACTTCTCTCCAATCACGCGCAAAATGATTAGCATCGCGGACTGATTCGGCAAGCAGTTTGCTCTCACACTGACTGGTCGTTTTCAGTGTTAATGATATATATATATATATATGCTTCGTGCCGGTCAGCGTCCCTGAGTTCAGCTCGCCGTAGGGATGCCTTCTCTTATCTGTATGGTTTTGTTTTTCGTTTTTAAAAAACCTCCTGGACACGACCTATCGCCATGTATGTGCAGGAGCGGTCTGCAGATTGCAGGAGGCGGGCCTCGCTGGTCAAGGTGGGTCTTTCGGCATCCCGGAGTTTTTAGTTTTTAGGCAAAAACACCACCAGAACAGGCGGCGGAGCCGCTGGTCGCGTGACTGCACCTGCCGACCTCGAACCCCCAAAGGGTTGGGTTTCGGGTTAGGGTTCGAGGGTGAGGCTTGGAGTCGGGCCACTCCTAACGAACAAAAAAAATCACGATTCGTGAGATTTTTGTCGTGAATCGTGATCTTTTTTGTCGTGATTTTTCCCTAAAAAAAAAAAACAAAATCACTATTCGTGACATTTGTCGTGTCTCAGAATACGCCTGATCAAGGCACTGCGCAACCCACGCACACCAACGGTATCCGAGAGGGGTGGACAGACCTTGATAGTAGATCTTTGTGGGGGTTTTGTGTTGGACGCCTGAAGCCGACCCTCCGACCCGAACCCTAACCCGAACCCTATGCCATTACTATGTTCTTCCGTGCTACCGGCTTCCACTCCCTTTTGGGGAGAATCGGGCGGCCAGCCTCCTCCGCCGCCACGACCGCGCTTCCACTGGCCTCCTCCCTAAATCCACGTTGTCGTACTGTTTCCTGCCCCCCCGCCTTGGCGGCCCTGCGTGTGTTCCTTTCAGTGTCCGCCATCGCGGAATTTTTGTCCGCCTGACGAGCCAGCCGGGCCCTGGCGGATGCGTCATTCTCGCGGTGTTCCTCCAACCGCTGGTGTTGGGCCCGCCTCTCGGCGGCCTCCTGGACCTTTAAGGGTCCGTAACGCCTCTAAGTCCTGAGCCTCCGCCCGGTGACGGGCGGTGCCTAGTTCCCGCAACTCTCGGCCCAACTGCGCCTCCACGGCGCGGCCCTTTTCTAAATCCGAGATCGCAACGAGGTGCGCGGCATCGACGGTGTCCTGCTCGGCCTTTGCCTGCAGGAAGGAGGTCGTGACCGCCTCCTTCCGCGCACGGGCGTGCGCGGCTTCCGCCAAACGGACAGGCGTACCAACCTGCCTCGGGCGAGGTGAGGCCAGCACAGAGTATGGGTTGGTCGATGCAGCAAGGTATACAGGGGAGCCTGAGGGGCTCGGCGGGGAACTGTTCCGAACAGGGGGTAGCGGATCTACGCTGGACAGGGCGAGGGAGTCTGACGCGGATAACGATCGTGCAAATATCTCGTCTTTAGCCAACGATTGTGCAACTCTGTCCGCGACCGCCTGCTCTTCCGCCTGAAGGGTTCGCGCTAAAATTTCGTCCGAAGAGAGTATCTCGGCCGGCGAGGTGACTGACTTAGGCTTTTTCGTGCTACTCGCGATGCCGGGGGGGACCGTCCGGCCGGCAGGTACATCTACGGCCACTATCGCGCCGTCCGCACCTGCCGCCGTGCCTACCGTATACCCTGCAGTACGCGGCTCAACTCCTACCACGAGACACTTGTCCTAGGACCTCAGAGGACAGCCCCTCGAGAATGAAACGGACATTATCGATCATGTCATCCCTGACTGAACGCACTCTACCTCTCACCCCATCACTCGGCACGGCAGCTGAGGATGCCGTCGGGACGGCACCCGCCAAGCTCGACGCCGGGCCCTTTCCCGTCGACCCGGGAGCTGCCTCCGGTGTCGGAGGGGTACGGCCCTTCCCCGTACCCTTTCGAGGGCGGGGGAAACAGGCGAAGTGGCGGTCGAACCAGCTTTCACGATATCTACATATGACATGCAGATAGAGTCGGAAACAGGGGGCGGTGATAGAGCCGGGGTGGGCACAGGAATGTCATCGGGTGACGAAACAACTATGGGTGGGGCATGGCGTGCAGGGACAGTGGTACGAGGCACACGACGAGCTGGGCTTATTTTACTCATGCGCAAAGCGCGCCTACTGCCATAAGGCGTTGACAGGCCTCTGGCGAGCGAGAGGAGCAACGGAGGGGGCACAGGGACGGGTCGCGCAGTGGAAATGGGGGCACGCTCCTCCGTCTGCAGACGGTGACGAGGGTCAGCAACAGGATCTATACCAACTTCATCGCGCGTCCCTCTAGCAGGGCTACCACTCGCCCCGGTCCCGTTGGTCGGGCTACCCTCTCTAAATTCACGGCGCGCGCGCAACGTTTCGGACCTAAACGCCGCCGCTTTCACCTGTGAGCGAGTTCTCGTTGCAGGAGGGGCGGGCGATGAAGTTGGTATAGATCCTGTTCCTGACCCTCGTCGCCGTTTGCAGACGGAGGAGCGTGCCCCCATTTCCACTGCGCGAGGGCTGCCGAGGCGGCTGCTGTTCGGCGTCCGCCGCGAAGGCCTCGGCTGCAGCGGCCGCGACAGTAACGGCGGCATCCGCTTCTGCGGCACCCACTTCCGCAGCGCCTGCTCCTGTTGCTCCTGGTTTTGCTGCGCCTGCTCCTGTTGCTCTTGTTTTTGCTGCGTCAGCTCCTGTTGCTCCTGCTGTTGCTGCACCTGCCCTTGCTGCGCCTGTTGCTGCTGCTCCCCCAGCTGCAGCGCCCATTTCTGCGGTTCCGGTTTTGGCTGCTGTTGATGTTCCGGCCCCGGCTGCTGTTGATGTTTCGGCCCCGGCTGCTGCTGCTGTTTTTGCTCCGGCTGCGGGAATTGCGGTTGCCGCTGTTGAGGTTTCGGCTGGCAGCGGGAGAGAGGCCGAGATGATCGAGGACCTACGGCTGTATTCGGTGATTACGCAGACGCTCCCACACCTCTCCATGACCAGGCTTGGGCCATAGCTAGATCTACCAAGCGGGCAGCGCCTTCTACGGAGACTCCGCCCCTTGCTCCTCCTAGGGACCTCTCGCCCGTGTTCGCGTCTCCTCCTGTTCAGTTCAACCTATGCGTGCCCCCGCCGGACCACGGAGGGCCACAGGGCAACCGTTTCGAGGGGAGGCCACACGGCCACCGCCGCGGCCCGCCGATGGATGGTCAAGGGCCTCAGCGAGGTCGACAGGGTCACCAGGGCTACCGAAGGTGTGACGAGGGTGACGTAGTGGTTTTGCCCGAGATATAACGACCGGCACTGACTTCTGTTGAAAATACCTCTCTTGCCCCTGCCCTTGGTTTAAGTACACCGGCTGTCCCGGCACCCACGGTAGCTACAGCAGATGTACCGCCTTCCGTCCCGACCGTGGCTTCTATCAGAGACCTCGACATTCCGAGCCCCAAGCGGCAGGCTGCGATCCGTCGCGCATACGCCCGCATGGATACTAGCGTACTCATGCCCATACCGTTTTTGCCTTTCGCTTCCGAGCCTAATGTTCCTGAGTTGGTACAATTCACCTCTGCCTTGCGAGATGCCGCGTCGAGTTTGCGTTTAGCTTGTGATGACCCGCACCCTGTTCTGTGGACACGAGGTTGGGAGAAAAGCCTTGAGCGCCACACTATGCGTGCCGTGCGTGCTGCGTCCCCACAGGCGCCATCGTTGAAAGCCAAGATATCGGCGGCTTTCAAGCAGGGGGGCAGATTCCAGGACGAGGGCCACTCAGGACCGGACGTCCTGCAGTATGTTATCCGGACTCTGTGACGAGGCCTAAGCAAGGCAACTCCTGCGGCAGCAATGCAGGCATTGCAAAATGTAGTCGTCCCCGCAGGCACCCCGTTCTGCACGTATCTGTCGGAACTACACCTGTCTGTAGAAAATGTAAGGTGTATAGGACATGTCGCGCCTGAGGATGGCACCATGCAGATAGCCATAAAGACAGGGGTAGACGGTCAGTACGCCGGATTGAGCCCACAGATTTTTGCCGGGAGACATTTGCGTTCTTTACCGTTTGATAACGTGGATGAGCTCATGTTGTCCTTGGACGATTTAGCGCTCAATCAAACAAGAGCGACCGCGTCCGTCCGTCTGGGTGGTGGTGGTATGGCCACTCGGTCGAAAGTTTATAATCAGGCTTTTCGCAGTAGACAGTTTGGGGGAGTCATGGCAGTCACGGTCGATCCGTATGAGGATGAGGAGGAGGAGTTCTGTAAGGTATATGCGATTATGAGAGAAAAGGGAGGATTTGGAAAAAATAGTAAAGACCCACCGTTTTACGTTTCTTTTAATTCTCGTGAGGAGAGGGATGCTGCCCGCAGGTCATATGGGAACCTCTGCCTCAACTGCCGAGAAGAAAACCATTTTGCGCCAGATTGTCCCGCGAAATTTCTCAACCTTTCTGGAATGATTCATCCTGCTGTTGGCGAAAGTGCGCCAGAAGAGGCGGAACGACGTTGGCACAGATGTCAGGATAGACTTTGCCAGTGGGCACGAGCACCGAAACAATCGCAACCCATGAAATTTCGACGGTAGGTTGGCCCCGTTCCCGGCAGTATTGCGGCCGCCTCTCCCTTTGCCCCGCACTGCAGGCAGGAATCGGTGTGAGTACAGTAACTGGTGAGAGCCTACCCGAGGTGATACGCCAAGAGAGTTCGGTCGAATCTACATTGCATGCTGTGGATCAGGACCAAGAGACAGGAGGTCACCTGTCTAAGAACGGTAAGAGCAGTGAGCAAAATTGTCGCCTTCCAGGACGTGACGGAAGTAATTACCCCGGATCACCGTTGAGCGTCACTGACGTATCACCGCTTTGCACACGTCCCGTCACTAGTAGTAGAACGACGAGATCTGACCGTCCGAGCTGCATCCATAGTCGGAATAGACCCCCGGTTAAAATGCATGTTTGTAGCGGCATAGAAGAGCCGAGTGTAGCAGATAGTAGTCAAACTGAACCCAAGTCAATGTCTACTCCTGTAGGGGAGTTGAGCGCGCCCCCTCCGGCTGATCACCCGAAGTTGTTGCCGACCCCCGCCCAAGTAAAGAGCGCACGGGGAGTTGGCGGAAAAAGAGCGAGAAAGTACAATCGAGTGTGGTGTTACCCAGGCAAAGGTACACCCAGTGCTCCCCGCACCGGACGAACCCCGCCAGTACGAGTTGGAGGTACGTCCGTTAAAATAGATGAAGTCTTGAATCTGAAAACGCCGAGTAGCAGTGGACGGTTTCCGAGATCACCGGGCTTGAGAAAAATAGCAGAAAAACGGAGTGAGCCCGAGGAAACATCTTTTGTCATGGGAAGCAACCGTGAATCGGGTACTAGCAAAAGTTTGAAAGTGATTTCGGGTGAAGATAGTATATATGCCCTAGATGCATCCGAGAAGAAAGTCTCTGATGGACCCTCTGCTGTATGTCCCCCTGCTCGTATGCGTTTAAAGACTGGGGAACGAGCTGATTATTTATCGGAGTTTACGCGAGCTGTCGGTGGTGAAGTTTTGCTGGATAGGAGGCACCATACAACGCAAGTTCAGCTGTTCGCGGGTAGCAAGGCTCTGAGGACCCACGCTTGTACGGCATTGTTGGGCACGGGAAGCCCAGCATCCTTCATTCAAGAGAAGGTATGGCTGCGTATGCTTGCCTGCGGTGCCGCCTCAGAGGACGGGTTGACAACTGTGGATCAGAAAACTTGGGGAGGTTTCCACGGAGTACCGTTGCACACCTGTAGCCATGTGAGGTTGAACATACAAATGGCGACAAATAAGAACAGTCGGTCAGGTTTATCTCCCATGATATGCATGGTAGTACATGCACACATCGTACCGACTACCGCCATGACAACCGCTGTTTTATTAGGACGGGATAGTTGGTCCCATTTTCCTACTAGAGAGTATAAATATATCAGTGTATCCGAGACACGTGTAACTTTCGTCGAAAACAGAAACGATTCCAAGTCACACGATCAGCACTATACAACGTGGGTTAACAGCACTATAGGAATGGTCGAAGGACAAGGAAAGGGCAAAGTCGTACTCCGTGTAGCCAGTCATAGACATCGTTTGCCGAATGCTATGTCTTGGTTGAAGGTTTGTCTGACAAACAGCGATGGCACTGATGCCGAGGAAGGTTCTTATTTTATAACCAGGTATACGTTTTGGTCCGGAGTGGTTCCCACAGGAAGCCATCGTGGAGTCAGGTTTTTCCGAAATACTTATACAACGATTGAAGGAGGGTAGTTTCTTGGTACAAAAAGACATGAGGTTGGGAGTAGGTGGAGAACGCCTGGAACCATGTGAATTGGACAATGCAGCCATAATTCCGAATGAATTACCAGTTGTAGGGAAAGTAGACGGAATCACGGAAACATCTGATACTGAACCACCAGCTGAGGATTGTCTAGCTTGCATCTGGATCAGCGAGCAGCATTTTTGCGGCTGTGGAACAAAATTCCTGTTCATTTGCGTGCGATGCATTTTGATTTTGAAGGGTGTCTTTGGGCGGCTACATATATTGATTCTCTGGGAAATCTGTTAAATAAATACGCACACCGTTTTTCAAAGCATAGCACTGACTTGGGACATTCACTCTAGACCCCTTTCGCATTATTTCTGAAGAAAGATGCGCAACCGGTCAAACAGCGACCATACCGGCATTCCCCAGTGTTGGCAGCGAAAGTCCAAACGGAAATTGACAAATTATTTCTGGCAGGAATTTTACGGCGGTCATACTCCAATTGGTCTGGTCCGTTGGTAGTTATAGCTAAGGCAGATGGCCGTATCCGTTTAACTTGTAACTGTAAGAGGCTGAACGCCCAGTCCATCATACCGGTCATGCCGTTGCCGACGGTGGGTGATTTATTATCTGACCTCGGAGGAGCGAATGTTTTCAGTACTATGGGTCTGGTTAGTGGATTTTTCCAGTGTTCTATACATGACTCTATTCCACTGACAGCAGTTTGTACGCAAGCTGGAAACTATGAGTGGACAGTAATGCCAATGGGTTTAGCGTCCAGTCCAGGCTGGGATCAGTCGATTATGTTGAGAGTATGTGACGGTTTACAACGTGTACGCCTTTTCATCGATGACATTGTGTGTTTTTCGAAGAACGGGACTGAGCATGTGCTGGATCTGGAGAGTTTCTTTGAACGACTTACGTTGTTTGATTTGAAACTGGCACCTAAGAAAGCATATTTAGGCGTACGCACCATCAAATTTTTGGGTCACCGAGTGACGGCTACAGGAGTGGAGCCAGACCCAGATAAAGTCGAAGCTATGACGAAGATGCCGATGCCTACAAATATCAGCCAACTACGTTCAGTATTGGGAGCGCTGTCATATTACCGGAAATATTTGCCCCAGATGGCAACTATTACGCGACCTCTGAATAACCTTTTAAAGAAGGAAGTTAAATTAGTGTTCACCACGGAACATGTTGAGATCGTACAGCTTCTGCTGAAACGACTTGCGAGCCCAGATGTTTTAGCATTTCCGGATTTTAAAGCAGCAATGACGGGAGAAAGACCATTCCGTTTAATTACTGATGCATCTGTTGACGGGTTAGGTGCAGTAATTGAACAGGTACAGCCTGACCAGTCTACCCGACCTTTGTGTTTTCTAAGTAGAACTACATTGCCTAATGAACGTAATTGGAGTGCCACAGAATTGGAATGTGCGGCCATTGTGTGGGCAGTCAAGAAAAATAGGCAATTGTTTTACGGGATTCCCTTCGTAGTAGTAAGTGACCACCAACCTCTGAAAAATTTGGAGAGTTTATCGACTAAGGTCAACCGAGTTCAGCGTTGGCATGATTTTTTGAGTGCATGCACGTATACTTTGGAATATAGGCCAGGCAAATTGAACGGGAACGCTGATTTGATGTCACGAATACCCCTGCCGGCCACTGAAGCTGATAACCACCCCGATGTCCGTTTATCTGACCCAGCAGATATTGACGTTTGTTTTGTCGGTGCGAGTGGAGTAAGGACAGCACATCTGATGGAACCTGCTACTTCAAGCTTACGAAAGCCGAACGAGTTAGACCCCGAGTTTATTTTTACGGTGGGGGGGGGGAGAACTGAGGACTGCTCCACCTACCACAAACGAAGAGTCAGCTTTCAAGTGGCAGGTGATACAAAGCGAGCGTACGAAGCTAGAACCGAGAAAAGTAGGAAAAACAAAACGAAAATTTGCTATACCGGACAATACCTCTCTGGTACAACCGACGAGTGCAGTAAGTGGTCAATGGGAGTCTGGAGTGATATTGCATGCTTGTTCAATGACGGAGGAAGGACAGAAATTTTAGGTTTGAAAGAGAACCAATAAGTATTAGTAATAAACAGCCAAAGTAAGAATGATAGCGATGAAGAACTTCCGGAAGAAAGGATTGATAGTAAGGAGGCGAGGGAGTTCGGAGAAAAGTTGTGCGAGCGAAAAGCTGGTGATTGGTCCATTGCACAGCAAAAAGATGAAACGGCTAAGACTGCCATAAATTTTATGATAGCAAATATTTCAGTTGGAGACATTTCTGATGAGGCGATACCTGAGACAGTAGAAAAGACGGAAGTAAAAAGGTTAATGGCACAGGGCGAACTACTAGAGCTCACTGACTCCAGGAAATTGTTGGTGAAACGCCTCGCTGTTGAACCTGCTCATCGTGACGACAGGAATCCTGGACGGCTTGAACGTCTGCTGGGAGAGGAGCCTGTGAGGACATATGTTCCTCTGTTGTTGAGGCCTTGGGTAATGGACTGTGCCCACAAGGAAGCTGTTCATCTGGGTGAGAAGGTTACTCTTACCCTACTCCAAAGTTATTATTGGTGGATCGGAATGGCTGATAGCGTAAAATGATGGATTAGAAGATGTTATACGTGCCAAGCGAGAAAGAGCGCAAGAGGTACTGTCAGACGGCCTTTAGTTTCTTTACCACTACCTAGTCGTCCCGGACAGATGGTATCGTTTGATTTATTGGGACCTTTGCCAGAAACCAAAAACGGCAATGTGTATGTCTTCCCTACTGTAGATTTATTTAGTAGGCACGCAGAGGGATATGCGATGACCAAAGAAGAGAAGACCGCCAGGGGATGTGCCTCTCGGATAGTAGATGATTATATTCCAAGATGGGGATGCCCCCACACGTTCTTATCAGACCGAGGCACCGAATTTATATCCCAGGCTAGCAGAGCAGTATACGAAACGTTGGGAGCAGTCAAGAAATTTACAAGCTCCTATCATCCACAGACGAATGGAATGGTTGAAAGACTAAACCACACTCTTTGTCAGATGTTGTCATATTTGGTAGCGGATGACCAGAAAAACTGGAACGAAATGTTCATGCATGCGGTAGCAGCCCACAACAATAACGTCAGTAGAGGGACTGGATTGGCTCCGAACGAAGTACACATTGGCCGATACCCCAGGCTACCTATGACGATATTCGAAGGGAGAGGAGTATAAGGACATCAGGGTCTGAAACAGGACCAGTTGGACTATTTAGAACTAATGAGGGACAGGCAAGTGAAAGCATATGAGCTGGTTAAGGAGGAAGATAGACTGATAAAAGCCAGACATGAAGCAGCCAACGAATTTTTTTATTGAGATGATAAATCGACGCCCCAAGTATGAAGTTGGAAGTTGGGTGTGGATTTACGATGATAAGAAGAGTACTATTTCCGGAGGCGGACAACATGTTCTAGAAACAAGTGAGGCTGAGTATCGAAGTAAGAAATTTGCTCTGACTGCGAAGTTAGCTCAGTGTTGGACAGGACCTTATAAAATATTGTTTGTTGGTCCAGGTACCACAAGTGATGGAAAAAAGGTTGGCCCTAGTTTGTTATTGGTGGAAGTTCGGAAGGATGAACCAGGCAGGGAAATCAATGCAAGAGCATCTAAGTATAGGTGTAAAAAGTGTTGTAATCCGCATGAGGGAGAGGAAGGACCAAAATTCCTGCCATGGGCAATGAGCAGCTATGTCTTGAATAAGTATTCGGAACGCTCACCCCCTTTTCATCTCACCGCTGAGGATGTTAGTATGGAATTGGACCACTATCGTATCACACCCACCCATATAACTAAACACCGCATTTCTAGGGGTTTGGGAGGGAAAAACGCAGTCCAATATTATACTAGTGGGGATGAAGTTACCATAAAAACTTGGGAACATGAGACGGATTTGAGGGGTGGACAGACCTTGACAGTAGTGGACAAACCTTGATAGTAGATCTTTATGGGGGTTTTGTGCTGGACGCCTGAAGCCGACCCTCCGACCCTAACCCTAACCCTAACCCTAACCCGAACCCTATGCCGCCAGTGGTCAGTGCTGGGATGCTGTGCTTGTTAAGACTCTAGGTTGGCTCGGCCGGCGTGGATGCTAAGCTTGGGAAGACTCTAGGTTGACTCGGGATGACTCGGGATGCTGTGGCTGGGAAAGACTCGAAAGTTGATCAAGCCGCGTAAAACATACCCCTAGCCAATCAGAGTGCCTAATTAGCTACCCCCAGGAGGCTACTATCAAGGCTTGTCCACTACTGGACGGATTTAGAACAGTACGGAAGTTTGGTATCTAGGTATTGGGCCGGAGAACCAGTACCAGTAGGAGGAGAAAATGCTAGATATAGGAGGTACAGGGTACAACTAGCCAAACGTACACTTGCGTGTGCAAAGGGTGGAATATATGTTGCCACGGGGTGGAAAGTCTGCTGTGATACCAGAGGTAGACCGGGAATATATGAACGTGACATTATTGGATCGCACATTTATTTCAAAACATCCCGTCCGTGCAGGTTGGCAACTGGCCTGAGTGGTGATGGTGGCTGAGGATGCGGAAAGCAAGGAACTACCGCATACCATCAAGCTGCTGGACCTTGGGAAGAGATACAATGTACATATTTCTGAAGGGAAGCTCACTACTGTTAGCGAGGAAGTAGGAACTTGGTGTTGGCATGCACATGTTACGGCTAAGAGTTCTAAGAAGTTGTTAAGGTTTAGAAGGGATGGTTAGTGTATTAGTGCTTGACAGTGTCAAAGCGCTAAAACCAGACTGAAGGGAAGGATATCAATACGGAAATTTATGATCGCAGTGAAGGGAGATAGGCTCTAGTAAGTCTTGACCCTGTGAAACAAGCAATTGTGATACACACTGATTGATCGCATATCCCGTGGAAGGGTGGATATGGAGAGAGGAAATAGTTGAACCAGGAAGAGAGAATAGGCACAGAAATAGGCCAATCAACGGAGGTGAGATCTACGTAGTCTGTACTGAGAAGTGCTGATAGGATAAGTGCTGGGTCATAGGAGGGATAGAGAAGGTATGTGGGTCGAAGACAGGTACAAGTACTGCTCCTGTTCTGTTTCTCGGCACAGGAGGGACGTTGGTCAATAGATAGCAGAAGGTAGATCAGCTCTTCACATGCATGAGCACGGATAAAATAGGAACGATATAATAATACGTAATTCGTAACTGTTTCAAAATTTATAAAATCACGTGTCGATCTGCTGTTTCAGTGCGCGAAATGGTACTGGCCGAAATCAATTGGAAATCGAACCAGCTGTAAGTATTATCGTCTCGTCGACCCTGGTGGCATCCAGGGGAGTCTCTGGCCAGTAGTCAATCGCGAGGGAAACAATGGAAAACGCGCGCGGTTCACGCAGCTTGCAAAGTTGAGTATCGACCGATCTGCCGATCGGTTGAACTCACAGCTGACGTGCTTTCTTAGTTTCTGATAAAAAAAAATAAATACAAAAATAATCGGAGCAGTTGGGAAGTGACGAGCAAGGAAGGAGAGGTCGCCCCCGCCCCCTCTCGTTAGTTCATCGTTTTCCCTCAACACCTGCCCACTTTCCGGAAGATAACAATACGACTTTTCAGCTATGCTCTTGATCTCCGCCTACTGCATTTACTCCACGAACATCAGCACAGTTTATCAGAGAGCATCGCACTGTACAACGCACATCATCCGCGTACAACCCAGGGCAATCCTAGTACAATCCTACTGGGGTGTTCCACACAAAAGAGGCGAAGGGAGGGCGGAGGATTTCTCGTTTTTAGATCGGGTAAAAGCGAGCGAACAGGACACATACTCGCTTCTTGGTCTCGAAGCTAACTCCATCAGTAGGCGCAGCTGAACCTCGAGCTGCCAGTACCTCCGTCTCTCCGTGCCGAGAAGATGGAAGCTTCTGCAGGGAACGAAACTGCGGTCGATCTGCTCGTGCAGGCCGGATTTGAGGCAAGTAAAAAAAACAAAGAGATAAAGGGGCCTACAGGCATTGAAGTGGGAAGCTCAACTTGGAACACTGCTGCTGCTGCTGCTGCTGCGGCTGGCACTGCTTGTCTGACGCCGCCGCAATGTGCTCGCAAACCTAACGCGATCCCTTGATTCGTACACGTCCCGCCCGTGCACTGCGCGTGGCAGCTCCACGCTCGGTACATACGATACCTTGTGTTTTTTTTTGTGTTTTTTCCGCCACGCGTGCCGGAGGAACAGAAGCTGTCGCGTCTTTCTGTTGGGTGCAGCCAGGTGCTGCTTCGGCTGGGATCTGCTTCGGCTGGGATTGCCTCGGTGCAAGTGGTAGTGATGGTCTCTTGGGCAAAACTATGAATTAGGGGGACCGCCGAAAGAGACGGAGGGAAAGGGCGATAGGAGGACTAATAAGGACTAAGACTGCTTGTAATTATGAAACAAGCATAGTCGACCCGTCAGGCTGATGTCGCTCTTACGTACGTACTTAAAATACCACCTCTACCCTACTGCTGTGTATTAATTGTGTAGAAGATTGAACGGAGGAAATCTGGGGTTTGTGAAGAGGTATTGAATCGGTGGTATGCTTGGACAGATGGGATGGACAAGAGGTGCATAGAGTAGCAAGCAACAGCAGTGTTGGGGCGTGAAACATTTGTGACGTAGGCCAATCACACACACTAAAACCAACCAAATTGTGACAAAATTCGTACGCTGATTGAACGATGACTTGAAGACATAGACGGCCGTTAATTCCGCCGCCGATCGCAGCACGGCACACCTGCCACAGCAGCAGCAGTGTTTGCAGGAGAAGCGCCTCACGATAGATAGAAAGCTCTGCTCGATGAAGGAAGCATCTGACGACCGCGCAGCAAGCAGCTAGATAGAAAGCTCTGCTCGATGAAGGAAGCATCTGACGACCGCGCAGCAAGCTCCTCTTCTAGCAGCTGCGACACGCAGAAAGCACGCCGCACACAATCGTGTGATGCCACCGGACAACCCCCAGACTGGAGACTCAGATCACAGCAGCAGCAGTAGAGGAAGAAGAGTGCGATGGCAAAGCTTGACAAGCGCTTGCAATCGAGAACAAAAAAATCCAAACGTATAAACGAGAGGTAGAGCCACCTCGACACCCCGACAGCAAGCATATACTCGTACATCCGTTGGAACTCGTACGATCACAGGGACTAGCTATGTCGTTGCTGCTGTTATTGCAGCAGCTGTTTTGTTATTGTCGTAGAGAGAGAGAGCGCCTACTCCCCCAAATCCGAACGTCGATTGGCGAGAAGAGACGAGGGAGGGGCTTTGGGAAGAGCGTGGCGGAATTGTAAGGACCGTTGGGGCATAAATATGAAGACCAAACGGTCGTTACATTATTGCCCAGAATGGCACTTACGTATCATTCGGCGTCAGCCATTTAGAAATATCCCGCATGCTCCGACGAATTGAGGTGATTAAAATTACTATGATGTAGCCCTACACAAGATCTTTCGAATGTGGCTATTTTCACGGCGAGGTTCCAACTACAGCGCTCTCGTGGTGGCGTCGCAGCAGAGAGCACATACATCATGGCATGGCAACAACACAAAACTCGAAAACTTGAGCGACCCGTATAGAGAATGCCTGCGCAAGCCTTGGAAATGCTTCCCTCCTCTTTTTTCGCCTCCCCCAGGCCCCACTACTAGAAAATTGCCTAGTTCATGACGAGTGCAGTTGGTTGAACTAGGGAGACAGGCTGGGAAGGGTTGACACAATGAGGAAGAAGACCATCTACCGTAGTACTCTATTTGCGAAAGTGATCTTTGTAAATTTGTAAATTTGTAAATTTGTTCCTTCCTTTTCCCAAAATAAAAACCGAAGGTAGGGTTTTATAAATTTTGCAAAAACGAAAAGGGCAAAAAAGTACGAAGTTTCGCAGGAGCTTGACGAAAGGGCATTAGCCAAAAATAGGTATACCTGCGCCTTTTGGGCCAGTAATAGGTACACTGCGCATTGGGCCCCGGAAAAAAGCTCCCTGGCGCCGCCTGATATTTGGCCTGTAGGCCCCTTTATCCGAGCTATGTCATGGTGTGCCTAGTCGAGTTGAGGAGTGCCTTGACGAAATGTACGGTACATTCTGGAACACTACAGGCGGTCGTTGCAAGGCCTCCGAGCGATGTCATGGTGTGACTATTCGCATTGTGTCTATATACCGCTGTATGGGCAGGGCGTAGTCAACCTCACCACTTGTAACAAGACAGCATGCCACAAGTCAAGCATAATGACGCCAACGGGTATGATCTGTAATGAGCTCGTCTACCGTAGCGGCGGTGCCGACGCTACCACTACCCCAGATATGATGATATGGAAGGATGAGTGCACGTATTGATGGGTCAGGGTTAGCGTGAGCTGCTGCATGATGAGGCTTGGTGGCGCAAGTAAAAGGCGTCAATCAATAATAGGGCAATTCACACACCAACTGGACTCTTCTACTAGTAGTATTGTACTACACAAGCGTGCCGCCACTAGCTCTGTCAAAAACTAGACCACCATAAAAGAGAACACGAGACAAGCTGAGCTTCTCTAATATATATAACGAGTTCCGATAGGTGGATCGGTATGAAGTTCAGGGGAATGAAAGGGTGACCTGTGTTGTCTCCGACCTCACCTGCGTTCGTGCTGTTTCCGCAGTCTTTTCGGGCGTTTGTGTTGACAGTTGACAGGCACCGTCAGCTGGTTGACAGTCCCGGCATCTGGTGTGGCCGACTGTCTATATTTCAGTAGCGAAAAAGTTATTGTTGGAGCCATTTATACTATAAGTACAGTTGAAGCCAAAAGTAGGTGACACGGAAGTTGAATAGCTTATAATAGGTGCACCTTGACCTTTTGAGCCATTCGGAGGTGCGATGGAGCGCAGGCCAAATATCAGGCGGCGCCAGGAAGCTTTTTCCGGGGCACAATGCGCAGTGTACCTATTAATGGCCCAAAAGGCGTAGGTATACCTATTTTTGGCTGACGACCTCGACGAAATGTACGGTACATTTTTGCTCTCCATATAGTTGGCTCATAAACCCATAAACACCGAGCATCTTCCATGCCTCCAGGCGCCATGCTGCTTGCTGTACACAACACCACAACCCCTGGGGGCACAGATGCTCGAGACGTGTAGCGAGTATAACGCGGACGAGCGGCGTTGGGTTGTGCCAGCGGCCTGCCCGCTGCTACGGTACGCTCTCACCCGCTTGGTGTCGTGGAGGATGCGTCGTCCCGAAAGGACCCGTACTCATATATACTCTTACTCGTGCTCGTACTGCCTTGCTTGTAGAGCGCGACAGCATGACAGCTCGTGTATGATTTCAATCCCACCTTATATTTGGCATTGCGGTAGCAGCAGCAGCAGCAATCGAAAAACTGAAGCTGGTGCTGGTGCTGGTGCTGGTGCTGATCGTGTTTATTTTTGTTGCTCAAGCTGATGCTGCCCCTAGCTACGGACCGCTTGCTGTGCTGCTGCTTGCGGTCGTGGGATGGCAGTGGCGGCGCTGCGGTCAACTCTGCCGGCCGACACCGTTGCTGGGCTGCCGTTGCTACTCGCACGCAGATTTTTTGTTTTCCGGGGGTTTTTTTTTGGTTTGCCGCGTTGCCGCACATCCCCGCTTCGCTTCTCAATTTCGGAGGCGTCGCCTGCAGGATTTTTTGTTTGCCCTCGTCCGCAATCACATCAAAATCATGATGGGGAGGGAGTTCACTTTATTTGGAAAAGGAAAGGAGGTAAATTTCTGAAGAGAATTTTTCGCCAACACTCTAACGGTTGAAGTTTTTTCTTCACATTTTCTTTTGGATACTTTTTTGCGTGTTCAATGTCCAGAAGGCGGATGTCGAGTATACTGACACTCCAGTATACTCGTATATTGGCACTTCCAGTAGCAGCAGTACCTTACACCTCACCAGTATCATGCCATGCTGGCATGCATGTACCTCAGCCGTTGTACCCAGACTAATACTTGAGACGCCCCCGTACCTCGCTGCAATACCCCAAGTCCAGGTTGTGTGTTTTCGAGCGTGGTTTCCCCGCGCGGATTTGTTTGTACTCCTGCGTATGGGAACGTACTTACAGTAGAGTCTGGTATCCCATCGAAAGCCAGGGGTGAATATGATATGGATACATTCACCCCCTAAAAAATGGAAAATATCGGGGGGTTTTTGTGCCAGGTACCAGGTATATCATATCATACCCGTATCAAGTAATCAAAATCGAAAAAAATTGTATATACCATGTTGTGCATGGATGGTATACCAGGTATGGATGTATCATGTGGTGCATCTCGAAATATATCTGGATATATCATGTATCTATCGGATATGTCCCATGATTTCAGTGACATGTCATCTGATTCCGAGGTGCGTTCATGCCAAGGTACTACAGGCTATCTACCACTTTTGACACGACGTACCGATACATGGTACTGATGTCAAAACTTCGTGTACCTAGTCTGACACACATGTATATTTGTACATACCAGCGCATCGATATCATGCAACGACACCAGCAGGAGTGCTTGTAGTAGGTAGCCGATAATTCACTCGTTTTGAATTGATTGAAGCTTTTGGCACGTTTACATTGTCGCGATCCCTCCTCCAGTGGTGCAAGCTCGTGCCAATTCCCCCCAGACAATGAATAACAAACCCGTTGCAAAGTCGACGAGTAGAACAGCAACACGAAGAAACGGGAAGAAAAACAAAGGTTCTCACAACAGTCCTGTCCCTCCCACAATCTGGAGCACCGCCAAACCGCGAGAAAGCGGACTTGAAGTTGCGACTAAACACGAGAAACAACTAACCGCCCTTTTATGAATGAACAAGCCGCTTCCTTCCTTCCTTCCTTCCTTCCTTCCTTCCTTCCTTCCTTCCTTCCCAATGACCTTAACTAGTTCATGAATTACCAGAGAGTAATATTAGTAGTGTCGTATCCAAATCACCACATCGACTGATTCGAGTGCAGAAAAATTATGCTCTCGGCGTTCTTGTCTGTCAGATTTGAGCGCTTCTCCTTTCTCCGGGATGGTATTCCCCGCCACTGAAAACAGTTCCCCGCCACTGAAAACAGGCGGTCCGAGGCTGCCGAGGCGGCCGGGATAGTGAGGTACTTCCTGGCCACCTGCGACGAAGCAAGTTATAGCTGTGTCTGTTCTACCCGGTCGTTCGCTGCCGACCAGCTGTATCACCCATTTCTTCGTATTACTGTGAAACTTCCAAATGAACACCTACTACCTACTACTACTACTACTACTACGGAGGATCATAGTAAATAGGACCAAATATTGTTAGTAAAAAAAGGTAAATATATAGGTTTTTATGTATACCATAGGTCCTATTAGCTATGGTCCCCCGTAATACTAGACGCATGCAAGTCGTTTTGACCAATGAAGCAGCTGTGCTCGAGGCCCACTGTACCCATTACGTACTCATACCTCGTCGCCCAATAATGGTAGCTCGACCTCGGGTCCAAGACCGCTGTCTGCTGAGTGCTCAGCTGCGGAGCTATCCCCCCAGGCGTGTTTCTATCGATATTTTTTAATGAAATTATGAAATTATGAAATACGTCAGCTGTGAGTTCGACTGATTAAGTACTGTACATAGTTGATACTCAACTTTGCAAGCTGCGTAATACGTAATGCGTCTCGTCCATATCCCGTTTTTACTGAATTTTACAAGTGTTGTAATAAGCCGAACGCGCGTGTTCCATATGTAGTTCCTTGTTAAGGATATAGGCCAGTGGCTCGCTCCCCTGGATGCTGCTCGGGTCAACAGGACAAGGTAAAATAATCATTCTGCGCACTGATACTATATAACCCGAACAAGGGAGAATGATATGACGTTGCAACTATCGATATTTATATATGCGGCACATCCAGTGACCCTTCGTCAAACTTTACGTAGTGTTACGCTAAAAGATTGGTTAATTTTCGTGCGATTCATCTATTCTCTGTTCGTCGTCATGTGTCATGTGGTCATTAATATCACTATCACTACGGTCCAGCCATCAGATTTCACGACGTGGGAGTGTATAATATTCCGATACCTTACGATATATCCAGGTATTGTATCACACGATATGTCCAGATATATCGAGAACTATCCGTCTATATATTGCACGATATATTCATATCGACCCGTATCCAAAATACGTTGGGGTTTGAATACAAGAACGAAATTGTTGGCGCTTCGCCGTGGGCAAGCCTCCGCATTCCTTAGACGCAATCTTGAGCCGTTTTCGCGATACCTCGCGATGAGGTGCACCCCTCGGCCCGAAACTCCCTCATCGTGCTCGCCGACCCCTATATATTATATGTGTATATACTCTGCCCACTCTGCCCACTCTTGCGAAGGGTGGCCTCGGCAGTGCCCAGTGCACAAGCCGTGTCTCGCGGGCGTGTGTTTCGTTGAGAATTTCGTGCATTTTATCACAGGCACGTACTTTAGTGCACTCCTGTTGTCAGTACGGTCGGGTCGCTTTTGTGCAGCTTCGGTTCACCTATGACTACACCTCTGTTTGGCACTACCGGGTAGTGCATGCGCGAAGCTCCCAGGTGGGCGTCAGCCCGCCGCGGCGAAGCCCCACTATTACGGGGGGGGCATAGTAAATAGGACCAAATATTGTCACTAAAAATAGTTGAATATATCGTTTTTTTTGTGTGTAGCGTAGGTCCTGTTTTCTATGGTCCCCCGTAATCGTATGGTACTTGATGTAGATGGGCATTTTATATCAAGTTTGGGAGAAAGTAGATATTGTAGGAATGTGGCCTTTCATGTCCTTATCCGGCGGATCCATCAACTTTCTTCATATTGATACCCAGCTCTAGAACGCGCTCTACTATAGATCGTTCGATATTCAACGCTTTCCATAGTCAATGCACCAGGTATACTGTTGCAGCAAGTACCCGAATCCGAATCAGTAGAGAAAGTTGATCGGTCACTGATGGTTCGTATGTTCGGTCTATACAGGGCATCTGATAAGAAAATGAGCATTAAGAAAGGGAGGCTGGGATTTATGGGAACGTAAGAAATCCGGGAGTCGTTGTACCGAATTTGTTGTAGCAGAACGCACCGATTCTCGTAAAAGACGTTCGGCCGGGATCGGCTTTCCTGTTTCCTGTGTTTTCCCGCGCTCTGCCACGGCTGTGACTCCACGGATGCAGCACTGCGCTGCGCTCTGCCTGCTACCAACCTCTGCGTTGCGTACCGAGTGTTTTATGTCGCCTGCGGTACTTGCCCGACAGAAGCGGTTCGGTTTCTGCGCTGAGAGGAGAGCAGAACATGTGATTGCTGCACGTGCCTATAGGCGCTTGCACTGATGGTGGGATGATATGAACAGGTTAATTTGTATCGCCTATGGTAGCCTTTTCATGCCATAGAGAGATCGTAATCGAATGAAATAGTCGAGTATCATCGCTCTACTCCACGAAGAATGTAAGAAAAAATTGCCTGTTCTGCCGGCATCTACCTACCTCTCGTAACCCCCCCCCCCCCCCCCCCCCCCCCCCCCCCCCCCCCCCCCCCCCCCCCGGGGACGCCACCACAATCTCCCTCCTCAGAAACACGCCGCGGAAGTCGCCCTTGCCTCCTCGAATGGGAACGTAGACCGGGCGGCGGCCATGATCCTCAGCTGGGACGGAGCAGACCCGCCCCCTCTCCCCGCCCAGATACCGCCTCTTTCTGCCCACACGGGCCTCGGCGACGCCAACGCCACCGGTGCCGCTCTCAGGCTCAACATAGCGCCTCCCGCAACTGGTGGTGATAGTGGTGATGGAAGTGGTGGTGGCAGGGTTTCGGAGAGAGCTGGAGCTAGTTCGGCCTCTGTGTCAGGGGGGAGGCTTGGCGGCGGCGGGGGTGGGGGTGGGAGTGGGAGTGGGAGTGGGGGCGGTGGCTTATCGGAATCAGTGCCACCGTTGCCTCCCGCAGGCCCGAGCGTGCCGTCGCTGTGAGTATTGGTATCTTGGCTCCTAGTTTCGTTATCTTGGCTTCTAGTTTCGTCTCCCTGCTTACCTTGCTTGTCTGGTCTACCGTATTATATGGACTTACTGGTATATGTCTGCTTAATGCCTGGTGCGCTCTATTTCTCTAGTTCGTGTCGTGGGACGCGTGAATCGGGTGTGTGCTTCTTGTTCCGCTTCGTGTGAAACGGTCTTGCTTTACGTTGCGTTTCGTTTCATGTGAAACGGGCGTGTGCTGCTTGTTCCGCTTCGTGTGAAACGGCTTTTGTTTCACGTTACGTGTGATGTGAAACGGGCGTGTGCTGCTTGTTCCGCTTCGTGTGAAACGGTCTTTGTTTTGTACGTTACGCTTCATGTGAAACGGGCGTGTGCGGTTGCCCTACAAAAAATAATAGGGGTGTTGGGGGTGGCGGCGGCTGTGGGTGACGGGATTTTTTGTTTCGTTTTTACGTTTGAAGGAGTGACGCGCATTTTTGGTCCGACACAGCGTATGTATGATACGATCACGCTAGGGTGATAAAATGTCGCACACCATGGGACGGATTTCAGAGCCGGTTTTCTCCAAAAATATGGGAGGCGCACTCGAAGAAAATGGGTGACGTTGAACAGTTCTCGCCGAGATCTTTCCGTAGACGTTGTATGTACCTGGTAGGCGTTTACGCTCTCCCCGTTGTCGACAAAATCTGCTTTGAAATTCGTCCGAGGGGGTGTGTTACCGTGCGTGTTACCGTGCGTGTTACCTTGCGTGTTACCTGATACCATCTATATACGAGCTACCAGGTATAGTACTATTGCGGTACTATGCGCCAGAAACTACACTACTCCTGCCATATGAACACTGCTACTGCCTGTACCGTTGGTACAAAGGTAGGTTATGCTCATGTTGCACTACACCACCCCTTACTCTACTGCTGGTCAACAGCCTACTACTGTTGTACCACAGTATTGAAGCTGCTTTACCACAATATCCTGCTGTTGTACTACAATACCGTGCTGATTTACCACGATATCCTACTGTTTACTACGATATCCTGCTGCTGTACTACATTGTCCTAGTGTTTTCCCAACGGCATGCTAATACTGCTGTTGTGCTACAATACTACGGACTGTACTCATTCGCAGGCGAGCGACCGAAGCGGAAGAAAGACAGCGCGTCTTCGCAAAGCAACGGGAGCAGGAAGCCAAGGAGAAGAAGCAGCTGAGGGGGGATGCCAAGCGCAGGCGTCAACAGGTCTGTCGAGCGCACGGGCAGGGGATAGGGAACAAGGGAAATGGAACAGGAGGAGGGGTGATGGAGGGAGGGATAGTACACAGCACAACACACCACACACGACATAGCATAGCATAGCATAGCATAGCATAGCATAGCGAGCTCTTTCACTCGTGTTGCGGTCAATCTCCACGCTTCCGATAATCTGCCCCTCGCGGTACCGTTGCCGTTTTCGTTACCATTACCGCTACCGTTACCATCACCGTCACCATTACCGCTTCCATTACCATGACCGTTGCCATTACCGCTACCGTTACCGGTGCCATTACCGCTTCCATTACCATGACCGTTGCCATTACCGCTATTATTACCACAGTGTCTGTTACCGTTGCCATTACCGCAACCATTACCGCTGCCGTTACCGCAACCATTACCGCTAGCGTTACCGGTGCCATTACCGCTACAATTACCGCTACCGTTACCGGTGCCATTACCGCCATTATTACCACTACCGGTGCCATTACCGCTGCCGTTCCCGCCCCCATTACCGTTACTGTTACCGTCCCATTACCGCAACCGTTACCATTAACGCTACCATTACCAGTGTCCGTTACCGTTGCCATTACCGCAACCATTGCCGCTGCCGTTACCGCAACCATTACCGCTAGCGTTACCGGTGCCATTACCGCTACTATTACCGCTACCGTTACCGGTGCCATTACCGCTATTATTACCACTACCGGTGTCATTACCGCTACCGTTCCCGCCCCCATTACCGTTACTATTACCGTCCCATTACGACAACCGTTACCATTAACGTACCATTACCAGTGTCCGTTACCGTTGCCATTACCGAACCATTGCCGCTACCGTTACCGCAACCATTACCGCTAGCGTTACCATTACCGGTGCCATTACCGCTACTATTACCGCTACCGTTACCGGTGCCATTACCGCTAAGGTTACCGCCCCCACTACCGTTACCGTTGCCATTACCGCTACTTTTACCGCTACCGTTACTGCAACCGTTACCATTACCGCTACCGTAACCAATACCGTTTCCATCACCGTTACGATGTACTCTCACCGTCATTACCATTATACACCGTGGCAGCTGTTACGGTCATTGCCATTATCATTTCCGTTACTACTGTTATACGAAGTATCATTACCGTTCCAATTCCATTGCCATTCCCGTTACCATTCCCTGTTACCATTACCGCTTCGATTTCCGCTACCATTACCGCTACCATTTCGGTTCACGCCACCGTCCTTTACCGCCCTCGCTACCGCTATACTTGGTGTGCGATTATGATATTATATGATACGATATGATATGGCATGATATGATATGATATGATACGATGTGATATGATACCGATTTTATTACTACCTCAGGAGCTGGCAATATGGAAGGAGCAGCGCGACGACGCGAAGCAACGAAAAAGCAACGCTAGACCTTTGGGCGACGCGAGTGGCGACGGCGGCAGTGGCAGCGGCGGTAGTGGAAGCGTGGCGGGGCCTGCTGCCAGCTCTAGCCCCGCAGGAGCAGAGACAGCAGAACGTCAAGCGGAGGTGGGAAAGGAGACAGGGCGGGCGGGGGGTCATTAGTAGCCCCGGCTCGACGTACCGTTTACCAGTCGGGCGGCTACCTTGGACTATTTTATTTTGGATTTTGACGGTTTCTTGTGTTGTCGAAAAAAAAAAAAAACATAAATGTGTCCGTAAATTTCAGGACCGTTAGAATGTGGATGTTCATTCCCCAACTGTCCTTACAGTAGTTCCAGACAGAATGGTACCTGCTATCTGCTACCTGCTACCAGGTACCAGGTAAGTGTTTTCGTGCCGTCGCCGGCGTGCGTTTTTGTGGCGGCGTTGTGTCAGCTGTCAAAAGGGGAGGGGAATGAGAATTACAGACCTCGGACAGACAGAGGATGATCTATCTGATCTGTCTACTGTAGATGATCTAGTTCATCACCTGCCGTTGTGACAGGTTGTGCAGGATCTATCTGCCTTATAGGACAGGTCGAACCCAAGAAACATGCGCTACTCGAACCATGCGGATTACACGAGTCCCCCACCCGGCCGCCAAACATGAGGTACACCGTACAAAAGCGGAAACATGCCTCCCTTGAAGTGCGAATCGATGACCTACCTGCCCAGAGAGGTGTGGAGAATTGTCTTCGAGAATCTCGTCCGTGGAAGATTGCCCTATCTGCGGAGGAGAAAAATAAAACCGAAAGTATTAACACGTGATTTCTGAAACACACCGTATACCTTGTCATTTAAGGCTCTAACTACTCTGTTCCCCCCGTAATATCGATCTGTATATACTGCGGTGTAATGTATGATGGCCTATATACAGTAGAAAAACTACCAACCTGGTATGCTCGTAACGAAACGCTCGGGGCCTTACATGTGCGTGGTTAACGGTGTCCCGTGCCCTCGTCTGGTCGCCCAGGCTGTCGTGGCGATGCGTCTTCCTGACGGCACTTCGGTCACTAGCTCCTTCCCGGGCGCGGCTACGCTACTGGAGGTAGTGACATGGCTGCAGTCCAACGAACCCAGCGCGGGTAAGAGAGTCCAGTCAACTTTTTTACTTTTATTTTTTCCGGGGGAGCATAGAGGATAGAAATCAAAACCCATGGTAAACCCCAAAACCCGTGTATCTCCTTATGTCTAAACGCCATATTTTGGTTCTGAGTAATGTGTTTCCCCGCAATGGTGGGGCTGGCGAAGTAAGGCATGCCGCCTTGTCTCACTTAACGGCTAAGTGACGATCACTCCAAGGCTAGCTATCACCGGTACTTGGGGTGGCGAAGTAGGAGCGAGGTGCGGTATACCATCCCTTATATCACTTGCAACCAAATAGCACCAGGAACATACTCACGGCATTACAAGTACACCCGAAAAAAAAAAAAAAAAACAGAAGGGAAGGGAAGAGGAAAAAGAAAAAAACACCAAGAGGGAACAGAAAGAAGAAAGAAAAGGAAAAAGAAAATACTCGTAGGCCGCCAACTGTGGGTGGAAATGCAAGGAGTGTTGACACCTTAAAATGAATAGCAGTCGGTCCTTACAATGCCGCTCAGAGTTGCACGATGTTTGGGAGTTGGCGTTTTCGGTAGCAATGCCGTACAGGGGTGATGCCTTATTTCCTGAGGTCCTCACATGCGAAACTCAATATATCGCCCCGAGACATGACTGCGAACTGCGAAGAAAGGTTGTTGGTCCTGTAGCGCTGGCGTCCCAAAACAAATGCACCAGCAAAAATATCACACTCACCAGTATATCTGCTCCACCTGAGGAGTTCAACGCGTCAGAAAAGCCTGGGCCCAAATGTGCAACTCCTACCTTGAGATTAGTCACCGGTGTGGTACCAGGGATTTGGTGTGGTATGTCCCCTATGGTATCAGAAATAGGGCATGTCCGCGCAGTGGTATACCAGCAGTATTCCACATGGTACGGAACACGGTTTTCCGTACAGAATGAGGCCATGAGATAAATGGCACCTGGTACATGGAACGTGGTTCATGGCTTGGTACCCATGGTATACCAGGCATGGAATACCTGGTGCCTGGTATGGTTTATGGGCTTATGTAGGGGTGTATTAATATTGTGATACGTGGTATAGGAGCTATGGGTTAAATTGACGCCCACACGAAATTTGAACGTGGAAGTGCGGTGAGCTTAAGCTTTATTTTTACCAATCTGCCGGAGGATGAAAAAAGGCAAAAAAAACAAGAAGATAGGATGCATGTTTTATTATTTTGTGCGGTGTGTTTGGTGCATGGTTTATTCCATGCTGGCGTACGGTGCGTGGCGTATGTCTCAGTTGGCAGCTGGTTGGCCACGCATCGTCGCACTTTTGATATAAGCTTGACCAAAACTAATCGCGGGCGTGAGGCAAAAAACAACGATAACGCCAAACACACTACCAACACCAACACCAACACCAACACCAACACCACCCCCCCCCCGCACCGCAACAACAAAAATAACCACGACACCCACCAACACCAACACCATCACCACCACCACCGCAACGACAACGTCAGGAAAAGTGCAAGGCAAGGAGTTGGAGTTGCGGTGCCCCTTCCCGCCCCCGGGGTGTGTCTTTGCCGCTGAGGAGCTCGGAGAGGTCACTGTGGAGGGCGTCGGGCTTTGTCCGAGGGGAAGGCTCATGGTGCAGTTCAGGTAGGGAATGGCTTATTGACATTCCACTCCGCTCGGGGATAGTGGTTTTGATGGTGGGAAAGAGGGGGAGGGGGGGGGGGAGTTGTACCGCAGGGTGAGGAGGGGCGGGGGGGGGGTTGTACATCGGACGAGAGAGACCGGAGGGAGTTCTATCGCTAGGAAGGGGTACGAGGGGGTTGTAACGTTGTAACGGAAAGGAGAGAGGGGAGGGGAGGGGAGGGGAGGCGGGAGGACATGAAGGTGCTGTTTTGTTCTTGTTTTTCTTGAGCCGGTATCCCTGGGAGACGATGTTTTTTTTTTTTTTCGTTTTTTGGGAAGGTTTAGGGGCTCCGGCTTCTACGTCCGGTCCGCTCGAAAGAGGTCAAACCAAACCTCTCCGGGGAGCGGAGGTATCCGTTTTTTTTTTAATTATCACGAGCCGGGAAACGCGGAGGTTGGACTCTCGGCAACTCTGAGGAGGGCAGAGCTGGGGTGCCGCGTCCGCGGTGGCGGTCATTGGTGCAGGACAGCAGTCGCATGCCGCGTTTTCCAGGTCGTTAGGCCGGGCAGCGCCAGGCAGCCGACACGCCCTCTGATTTTTCAATGTTTTTTGTAGTCCTCCGGCGGTTTACGTAGTAACAATACAACACTTGAGCCTCTACCACAGTTCTACATGCCAGGGTAGTGTTAAATGTTGTGGTCGTGTGTCAATTAATACTACCGTTTCTGGGGATAAGCTACATAGAATTCTACGTACTCTAGTTGGTGCCCAAAACGAAACAGCAATTTTCCCTATAAATGGGTTGCCCCGTTGCTCTCGCTGCAAGAGCAGGCCAGGCTGCTGCTAGCTGTATATACCTCGGGCGCGTGATGTGCGAGCCCCCCCGTCCCCCCCCCACCTCACCCCCGTCCCCTCCCTCCCCATTCATGGAGTGGATTAAGGCACCAGGGGTTTGCCCAGTGATCCGTGAGGCGTTGATGGCCAACGCCCCCCCCCACCCCACCTCACCTCTCCCCACCCCTCGACCCTACCCTCACCCCCTCCTGTCGTACCCGCACTCCCCGCCACCTTCACCGGTTGACCCCTCTCCCCCCCCATTATTTTTTCACTTTTCTCTCTCCCCCCGCATCGCCTCCCACGATACCACAGCGGTTCCGCCGGCATCAAGCAAGGCAAGGGCGGCATGCCCTCCGCTGAAAGCTGGAGGACCGGGGGCGCAGGCAGCAGAGGGAGAAGAGGCGGAAACCCCGGAGGCGTTCGTGGTCGGGGTTTAGGTGGTCGTTTCGGTGGAGGCGGCGGCGGCGGGGGAGGGGGTCGGAATGGGGGTCTGGGTCGCGGTGGAAGTGAGGGTAGGGGTGGGACTGGCGGTAGAACCGGCAGAGGTCTGGGAGGCGTTCCGCTAGCGGGAGGGCGCGGACTTCCTCACGGAGGAAGAGGGCAAGGAGGAGGGATGGGGGCGGGGTTCGGGGCGGGCGGTGGGGGTGGGGGTGGATGGGGTGGGGGGGATGAATCGGACGGGGAGGCGAGGAGAGCGAGGAGGACGAGGGGGACGCCGGGAACCACGGGCTGGAAAACCCTTACCAGATGTGGGACGCCATGGATGGGGGGGAAGAGGAAGCGGAAGATGAGGCGGATGAGGCGGGAGGGCTCGAGCATGGCGGGTTCCAGTTCCCGGGTGCGCTCGCGGGGGCAGGAGGAGGAGGAGGGGGAGGCGGAGGTGGCGGTGGCGGGGGAGGGGAAGGGGGAGAACCGCTGGAGGGTGTGGGCGAATGGGATGACGGTCATGGGGCGCCGCAAGACATGGGGGGTGACCCCTACCTTCCCGGGGCGGCGGCGGCGGACCCACTCGGCCTTAACCCTGCAGCAGCGTTGGCCGCCGCACAAGCTTTGCCCCCCGCTCTTGCCCACGGTGGTATCGCCAACCCGATGTGGCTTCCGAACATGGGGGGTCCTCCTATTGTCCCCGCTACAGGCGCCGGGCATGTGCTCGGTGGGAGCGGTGCCCTAGGGGCAGCCGGAGGAAGCGGAGATGGTGGAGGGGGGGGAGGGGGGGGCGCAGGGAGCGCGAGCGAAGACCGTGCGACAGCTGTAAGGCTGCAGCGGCTTGCGAGGCTGTCGGGGGGGGGAGGGGATGGGGGGGGGGATGGCGCCGCCGCTCCGCCTTCGAAGGCTGTGGTGTCTACCCTGCAGGTTTGCATGACTGCTGGCGTTTCTGATGCAGAGTGCCTACAGTACAGTATTGCTTTGTAGTAGTATATGCAAGGTGCGCTCGGTTGGTATCGCCATTGGTTTGTTACCAGTACAAGTATTTGTTTTTGTTTAATTCGCTTTTTTGGAAAAAAAAAAAAAAAAAAAAACCGTCTGAGCTGTGAGATCGATGCAGCACGTGTTCGAAGCTCGTTCGGGGTATACCACTCGGTCTCCCATCTATGAGAAGCGTTTGTATTCAATCTTCATGTAAAAACGACCCTTCCATTTCGAGAGAGAGAGAGAGTGGTATAGAGAAGGCGAAGTTCTCGGGCGGACAGCTCGCGATCTGCTGTAGATCATCTAGATCATGAGCTGCCGTTATGAAATGCTGTGATGGACCTGTATCGTGCATATCCATTCAACATTCAACCCAGGAAACATGTCCTAGAGGTGATGCAGCCTTATGCAGGTCCCATCCGGCAACGTGCGCTAGACCATACAGATCATACAGATCATCTTCTCTGAAAGATCTGGATCATCAATGATCTATAGATGATCTGTGGATGATCTATCTTTTCAAAGTGTGAGTGAAGTCTTGTTACCGCTCCCACGAGCTACATATCCTGCAGACCAGGAACAGATTCGCCTTAAAAGGTTTGCGTAGATGATTAATGAAGTAGGAGTGGTCTGTATATGATCTGCGCGATTCGTGAATGGAGTCTTGTTGCCGCTCCTTCTGGAAACAAGGTAATGAGCGCCTAATTTGTTGGAGGTGTCTCTATCGGGAGTAAGAAGCCGTGCTCCGTCTCGAATGGGAGGCGTGGTCAATGGTCAAATGACTAAGGCAAGCAACAAATGAGTACGCCTCCCCCCCCCCCCCCCCCCCCCCTCCGCTGTCATCCCTATGCAAGAAAACATGCCTCACAACCGGTTCTTAGTAGGGTGCTGCTCACCCTTCATGCGACTCGCCCAACACCTCACGGTTCTTCGCGCTTGGTGCTAGCAATGCCTGCCTGGTCGGTGAAACCCCGACGTGCTCCGTCCAGACAGACACTGTAGGAATGCGAGGATCTATGGTCCTACGACTACGGCCATGCATGATAATGAGTACCCCCCCCCACCCCCCCCCCCCCCTCCCGCTATCCGAGCAGGATATTCTTATAGAGGACATCTGCCGGAGAATGAAGGAAGGCGGCTACCACCCCTCTTATGGTAGCCTCGACGGCGCCACGGCGGGTCGCATCCTGCAGCGCCTCGCCGACCTTGGGGTGCTCACCCCCAACATGCTTGCGGCGTTCCGCGGCTGCCCCGTGGCATCTCTGTCTCTAGACAGGAACCCCAGGATGACCAACGCCTTGCTCAACGAGCTTGGGCGTAAGGTGAGGTGGGCGGGTGGACGGGGGGGGGGGGGGGGGGGGGGGCAGAGGGAGGGGGGGGTAGGGAGGGCTGGGGTTGGAGGGAGGGCGGGGTGGGAGGATGGGGGGTGGGAGGGGGGGTGTAGGGGAGGGGGTGGAGGGAGGTAGAGTGGGGGGGTGGGGGGGGGGAGACTCAAGTGTGGGTGGAAGGGTGGGGGGGGCGCGGGTGGAAGGACGATGCGGGGGCCTACGGACGGGCGCGGAGCGGGTCCCCCCCCCCCGCTCCCCGTGTTTCCCCATGTGTTTCACTACTAGTATTGCTATTGAAGTCAGGACCTTCAGCCGGCGCTGTTGTCAAAGAAAAGCTATGCACGTACGTACAGTAGCTTGAGGTTTTTCAGCCGCTCACCCGCAATAAAAGCCAATACAAGCACCGCGGGATCGCACCGAGTAGGAGCATACATGTATTACTATTACTATTACTATTACTATTACTAGCAATTCCTTGGGGTATGTTGATGCAATTCGGAGTATCACTCGTTATTTTAATCATCCAGGGTCAACGTGATGATTATCGGGAAAGGTTGTCGGAGTCGTTTGGCAGGAGAAGTTATATGTCACCGACCGAGTTTCCGAAACAAGGGTTGTATGTTCGGTCAGGCTACGTACGAGCTCGTCGTCCTCGTGATGGGGTTGGGATGGTAATGATGCGTCTGTCTGTGTTTGTGTTGTGTTCTTGTTTGGACGCAGGTTTCGCTCACTTCTCTGTCCCTCGTGCACGACGACATGATCACTCTGGAGGGGATCGAGGCTCTCGTGGGCCTCAGAGCCCTGGTCAGCCTTGACATCACTGGGTGCAAGGTACAATAGTTTCACACGTTCTCGTGTTGTGGTAGCAGTGGCGCAAGGTGGATGGTTCCATGAATTTTGTTGGTTGAACTGACACAAGGCTATATGCGGTAGTATGTATGGTATTTTGTAGGGTTTTGGACAGATACAGACTTTGTTACATTTACCTGGTACGAATTATTTTCTTTGTATTCAGTGTATCCACAGCTTACCACTTGTTCGAGATTTGTCCGATTGGCTTAGGGATAGGGCTAGGGTTGCTCTGATTGGCTCAGGCTCAGGGTTAGGGTTGCTCTGATTGGCTCAGGGATAGGGCTAGGGTTGCTCTGATTGGCTTAGGGATAGGGCTGGGGTTGCTCTGATTGGCTCAGGGGATAGGGCTAGGGTTGCTCTGATTGGCTTAGGGATAGGGCTAGGGTTGCTCTGATTGGCTCAGGGGATAGGGTTAGGTTATGTTCGTCTCGTGCACAGTGTTTGACAACCGTTTTCCCAAATAAGTATTAAACAACCCTTTTTTTTTCCCGAGATATTCTGACAACGTATCAACCATCATCACAGCCTTTGTCAGTGTTTATTGTATGGGTTTCTGGACATATGTCCGCATGCCATATGTTAGTTGTTTTGCTGCGGTATGCATCTATTTATATCTGTGTACAGTAGGACGTGTACGCTGAAGCTTGCGAAGAGGAGTTTTGAGATGTTGTTCGATCCCATAGCGTTCGGTTTTGTTTCATTTCTTCGTACGTCTAAGTCACTGCGGAGAGATCGACAGCAGGTAATTAAATGTCTTTTTTTTTTTTGCTAGTGACGCCTGCGGAAACGTTTCTTCATGAAATGACTTGTGTTGGCATCGCGAGCGGAATTGCTGGGTACGAGTAGGCGAGCCGGAAATAACAAAGAGCAACACCACCCACACCTCAGACAGATCAGACTAATCATGTACGGAAAATGTACAGGTAGATCATCTACAGATCATTCCCACTTGATGACTTACATATTTCAGGGCAGATGTATTCCTGATCTGTATGAACTGTACGATCTAGCTCACGATGCCGGGTGAGAGGCTTATTTCATCGGCACGATCTAGGACATGCTTCCTGGGTTGTGTCTGCGCTACACAGGTCCGGCACAGCACCTACTGTAAGAGCGGCAGGTTATTATCTAAGTGATCTGTATGATCTATCTGCAGATGACCTGATCTATCCGATCTATCTGCAGATGATCTGATCTATCTGATATGCCCGAGGTTGTAAAACCATCCTCCCAAACCCTCCCCACCCCACCCCTAATTATCGCGGCCTCTGCTTTTCCTAACAATCCCAAACCGTCTCAATTGTTTGGGTGCACCCCCGCCTTTTCCGACCTCTCTGTGGCCGGAAATATTAGCTCGGTTTGCTACTCTTATCAGAGTCCAAACGCAGATTTTGTTCCCGGTCAGAGTGGTAGGGTCCATGCGTGACTGCTCTGTGCTCCGCCGCTTGCACGTGCATGTCTCCGTTCTTGGCCGTTGTCGCCGGTCTTTATATATATATCTATATGTTAATTGCCGTCGCATCTTGTCGCACACCCTCGTCCTCACCCCTCACCTATCGATACATCCATCCCCTCTCGCCCGTTATCGAAACATGGTTGCGTCCGGGCGCGCGGGAGGGAGGGGGTGGGGGGGGGAGTGTACTCATTTGTTGCTTGCCTTAGTCATTTGGCCATTGACCACGCGTCCCTTTCGAGACGCCGCGCGGGGGGGGGGCGCGGGGGGGGGGGATCCGTGTGATGCATGGCCGTAGTCGTATGGCCATAGACCCTCGCATCCTTACAATGCAGAGACGGAGGGAGCACGTCGGGTTTTCACCGGCCAGGAAGGCATTCCTTGCACCAAACGCAAAGCGCCGTGAAGTGTGCCGGGGAGGGGGGGGCGGGGAGCTGCGCCCCTCGTTTCCTTTTGCGCGTGATGTGCAACTCCATCAAAGCCGACTTTTGACTTTTGTTTGTTATGACTATTGTTTTCCCCTCTCAAATCCCCCAAGGTTGCATTCGTAACGAGTCTTGTTTCTTCAACCGTTTTTTCACCCCCAAAATAAACGCTTTCGCAGGCAACCAACGGCTGGCTCAAGGTCCTCGCCAAGCTTCCAGCATTGGAAACCCTCATCTTGCGAGGTTGTACCAAGGTAACAGGCGGGGCAGTTATTGGTTACCCGTCCCCAGTCTGCTGTGTTGGAATTTTCCAGGAAATTTCTATGTCATCCATCTCTCGCTTTGGCCTTTCGATGTAGCACCTGCAACCGCCGCTCTTCTCTTGGACAGATTAAGGTTGTTCGCGTACATGTCCGATTTCGTTTTGAGCCACAGCGACTCCTGGGTTAGAATCTTCCTGGAGTTGTCGGTGTGATCCATCGCCTGCTTGTCTTTCGGTTCATGCCGGCGTTTTGTTTTTTCCCCGGAAAATTCAGTTAGTGGTGCCGATGCCTCTATATGCGCCAGCCAACAACACCGGCACCATAGCGTCAACCAGCACTAATCCTTCCGCACACTATTTATAGTTAATCCCATCTTTATGGTGCCAAGCGATTTTTGACGAGCACTATAGCGGTCCACCGGCACTATAGAGGGGCCACTAGTGCACGGTCACCAGTATTTTTCTTGAGCACAGACTTTCCCTCCCTTTTCAGTCTTTTGGTGTGATGTGCTGTGATGCAGTAGTTGTTTTATTTTTCTCGTTCTGTTTCTCTTGATCGATTTTTCGTTGTGATGTTGCTGCCGATGTCGTACCCCGTTTACGCCTGGCATTTCAGTTGTTGCTCTCATTGTATGTGCGGTCCCCTCCTCACCCCTCCCTTCCCCTCCCCTCCCCTCCTCACCCCCCTCCCCCCCTGGATGATCCCTGACAAATCCGCATGAACGCCATCCTGGTGTACTGTCACCACCAGGTGGCAGACCTAGGCATCCTTAGCCTTTCGAGGGGGGCGCCGTCCCTCGTTCACCTAGATCTGGCGGACTGCAGCGGCGTTACCGATGCGGGGGTAGCCCACTTGTCCTCCCTGGTGATTGGGGGGGCGGGCGGGGGGGGCAGGGGTCGTCTGGAGTCTCTCCGTCTCGATGGACTACCGGAGCTGTCTGATGATGGTCTCGACGCGCTGTGCTCCAGCCCGTTGGTGGTGCCAGCTGCATCGCCGTCCGCTGTACCATCGGCATCAGAAGCGGCAGCAGCGGCGGCGGTGGCCCGAGCGCGGGCACGTGCGGGGACCGGGGGAAGGGTGGCCGTAGGGGCGGCATCATCAGTAGGAGCTGCTTCGAGTGGGTTTCCTGGCCCAACGCCATCACCATCACCATCACCATCACCGCCACCGTCGTCGTTCTCGTGCCTTCGCTTGCTTTCGGTGGCTGGGTGCGCTAGGGTGACCGACGAAGGTCTCGCGCGGGTGGTGGAGTCTCCCTTGGCGGCCTCCCTGACAGAGCTTGACATCTCCGGAACATCGGCTACGGAGAGGATTCTGGTGCAGATCGCCGCTGCTGTCGGTGGAAGCTCCGGGGGAGGGGGGAGGGCGGGGGGAGGTGGGGATGAGGCTGAGGGTGATTTCTCTGCCGGAAAAGGGGAGGCGGATTTCGGGGCTGGGGTTGACCGCCCTGTCAACGATGACCGCTCTTACCCGGCTTGACCTGGAAGGGTGCAAGGGGGATGGGGTTTCGTCGACTGTTCTATCAGGTGGGTGTTTCGCTCAATAGGAAGCGTTTTTTTTTTTGGTCGGAAAATAGCCTTTGTCGAGGATAATTTTTGGGGGGTGATGACGACTGTCTTCTTTTGTCAGGTGGGTTTTCCGCTCGGTTCTGAGGCCTTTTTTTTAACGGAAATTCTGGCGTTTGCAAATGCGGGCTTTTTGAGGTGATGCGGACTGTCTTTTTTTTCAGGTGAGTTTTCGCTTGAAATGAGGCGTTTTTTTTTTTTTTTAGCGGAAAGTTCGGCGTTTGCAAGGAGGTTTCCGGTTGATTGCGGACTTTTTATTTGTCAGGTTAGTTTTCGCTCGAAAGGAGCCTTTTTTTGTAGCGGAAATTTTGCCATTTGCTTCGGGGTTGGGTCGACTTGGACTGTCTGTCTTATTGCCAGGTGATTTAAATTCTGAAGGAGGCGTTTTTTGTATCAGGGCTGACAGGGTTGACTGCCTTGGTGACGATGACAAGCGGTGAAGGGTGCAAGGTGGCTGCGGTTACATCGACCTTGTTGTGTGATTTTTTTTTTTTTCAGTTTTTTCGTCATTTTCTTTCTGAAGCTCCCAAAACGCTTAGTATCAGACTTTTTTTTCCCCCCCATCCCATTTATCATCTCCACCCTTCTTTTCTCTCTATCCTATTACGGGGGGCCATAGTAAATAGGACCAAATATTGTCGGCAAAAATAGGAAAATGTATAGGTTTTCGTGTGTGCCGTAGGTCCTATTTACTATGGCCACCCGTAATAGTAGTAACTCAGATCCGGGGTCACATACTTGTGGTGGACTCTTGTTCCCCCCCCTCCGCACTACGGTTCGTCGTGCCTTGTTTTTTTATCGCGAGAAAGGAGACTGCAGCCCTCTCTTCCCTCGTCTACTCTTAATAGGGTTAGGGTTATAGAACAGATATCCGACAACGAAAAACAAATCACAAACTGATTATGACGATGATGATGATGATGATGATGATGATGATGATGTTCTCGCATTATTAACAGCTGATTTCCCTCAAGTCTACCTCGCGGTAACACAAAAAAAACTACAGTAAATTACGTTTTTGTTGGTCTTCCGTCATCGGATGAGACAAGCAGTACCATTCCCGGGGAATGTACTTGTCGGTACGGTAATGGTTCCCCTTTAGTGCCGGTATGCATGTATGTATGTATGTATGTATGTATGTATGTATGTATGTATGTATGTATGCATGTATGTATGTATGTACAAGGCGCTTCGCTCCGCGGGCGGCCTACGCCGCCCGCTACGCTCGCTCAGGAAGGAAAAGTACATCAAATTATGCGAAGCGGACAGAAATCCATGATTGAATATAGTTTTTTTTCTCGTGATTGATCGTAGTTGCAAACTGGCGACTTGATAATGCCAAGAGTCCCGCCGCCATGCTTCAGGAGCAAACAGCTCGGACGCCACATACATACGCTTTTCGTCGCGGGCGGTTTTCGCTACGCTCGCTCACATGTAGTACGTACGTATATACCTCAGGTAGGGTACTTATTTTGTTGTTTCGATATATATTATACTCTATGTCTGTACTCGTATGTACGAAAGATAAAGCACACAGCACGCCACAGTAGCAGCACCCCGAAAACAATGAAAATGAAACCGAAAAAATTCGGAAAGAAGAAAATCCCCGTCCCCTCTCGTGTAATAATTTCCTGCCTGATTGGAACACCTTACACCGGTCAAGAAGAAAAAAAGAAAAAATCAAACCGCAGAGCTTCTCTCTCAGCCTCGTACGTCGCCCGCCCCTCTCGCGACCATCTCACCACCGATTCAGTTCGCGTAAAGCTTTCCTCTCTCTTCCACCGTGAGCCCCGTCGCCCGCTTCGCGTGAAGCCCGGTGCTCCCCGTGGACCTCGTTCGCCAATTCGCAATGTTGGTGCTCTGACTGCCCCACTCTCACTGTTATTTTGAGTTTCATCGCAAAAATAAGCACCACTTGAATTTTATTTTGCTCATCAAAACGACCCTTATATACTCGTACACAGAATAACCGGAACCACACCAGGAGACCAGACAGAGCCCATTCATGCTTCCCTCGTGTCTCGAGGCACACGCGACGCCTAGCCACGAAAACGGCGACCGCGCTCCTTGCAACCCCCCCTCTACCCACCAGCATCCGCTGACACCCGCGACGGTGCCGCGCTCGCCCGCGGAACCGTGCTCGGAGTACACGCACGCATACGAAACGAAAGAAGAAAAAAGGAAAGAAGGACTGAAAGTGCAAAGAAAAATGGAGAAACCAAAGACCCGCTGGAAAGGCCTGGCAAGTAATAGAAGGAGGCGATCCCCAAGTGGCAGCTCTGAGAGGCCAGGGATGTACCAACCGAGCACGCTTACTTTAGCGCCAACCGGCACTATTCCCTCCGCACATTGCCTCGCTGGTTAGTCTCATCTATGCCAAGCGATCTCACAGGCACTAACTACTGCAGGAAGCCGCCACTACTCAACGGGCAGTATAGAGGGACCGCTATTTTAATCAGACCTAAAAAACACCTTGGTACTGCTGTACAGCAGTATGGTGTGCAAACGTACGGAATATGTATGGCTTTGCGGTGTATCGTGCGTACTGGTCTGGTCACTATGGCTCTTCGTAATAGTGTAGTACTGTAGTGTTCGTGGTTTGCATCATTGATGTCGGTGATGTTTTTAACCCCTCGCGCACATCGCCTTCATGGTCGGTGAAAACCCGACGTGCTCCGTCCCGCCATCGTAGGGGTGCGAGGGTATTATGGCCATATGGCCACGGCCATTGATGATATCGAGTACACCCCCCCCCCCCCCCCCCCCCCCCCCCCCCCCCCCCCCCCCCCCCCCCCCCCCCCCCCCCCCCCCCCCCCCCCCCCCCCCCCCCCCCCCCCCCCCCCCCCCCCCCCCCCCTCCGTCGTCCGTGCGCGTGTAATGGCTTTAGCGCACCTTCCCGTGTTTTTTTGGTGCTGCCAATGGTTGAACTGTTGCCTGATCATTACTAGTTGGTAATTAAAAATTGTTCGTCGCGGTTTTTGTTGATTGCGAAGTGGGAACTGGAAGTTGGTAATTGTTGATCGGTAATTGATACTTGGTGGTTAACTGCAGATCGTAAATCGTTGCAGAGTATTATTGTTTTTTTACAAATTGTTTCTTTTTTGTCGTTAAGTTGCAAGTTGTGAACCGCCAAAATGTGCAAGAGCAAATTGTCACGACTACCGTATGTACTTTTTGTTCCTTTTTTCCAGAGTGGATTTCGATCAGGGCGAAAGTTAGTCGTCGTTAACGGGAGAATAGATGAGCAACTTTCGTGCGTTTTTTTTTTTTTTTCCCAGACACTCTAATATTGATATGTTACTTTTTTAAAATTGTCAACTGCAAAATATTTTGTTGTTGAACTGCGATCTGTTTGTTTTTCCGACCAATGGCAGGCATCTCCCGCCTGGTGAACCTGCAGTTCCTGACCCTCGCCGGCGTACCAGCCTTCGACGATGCTGCTCTCTTGGCCGTGTGCTCCTCCTGCCACTCCCTGCGAAGCCTCAACCTCAACGGCACAAGCGTGTCAAGGGCGTCGGGTCTGGCTCAGCTCGGCTCGGGTCTGGCAGACCTCAGTCTCGCCCATACCAAGTGCGTGCCTGGTTGGTGGCTATCGTTGGCTATCAAAATGCTCTGCTGGTATAGACGTACCCAGGATAATAAAATATCACTAGTAGTACTGTTAATAGCGCGCGTGGTGTAGCTTGCGGTCATGGGTACGTAGGAACTTTTGTTTTCTTGAGCTACTGGCTTGAGGAGCTCCGTACTAGTGAGTCATTGGTTACTGTTTTACTCGCAATTTACTACTATTACGGGGGACCATAGTAAATAGGACCTATGATACACACAAAAACCTATGCATTTACCTATTTTTCCTGACAAATATTTGGCCCTATTCACTATGGTCCCCCGCATTAGTAGAAGTCAATCAAGACTGTTGTTTTGATAAAGCATGTTCCTCGTAGGCGTTATTAACCCGATGAGCCGCTAATCCCGTGACCTACGCACACAAATGGTATAAGAGGCATGCCTTATAAGGCGTGAAGGCATGTGTCTTATCAGGCGTGCCTCATTGGGTAGTTCCTCAGTTGAGCAGTGTCTTAGTCAGTCACATATATAGCCTCAGCCTCAAAAGGCAAAAAATGTGCTATCGACACGTACGTACCTGGTATGCTCTATCGCAGCACGCGCCATGCCTTCCTAGCCATGCCTTCCTAACCCTATTGGGTATTACGGGGGACCATATTAAATACCAGGTAGGGCCTACGGTACCCACAAAAACCTACTGGTATATATTTCGCTATTTTTGCCAACAATATTTTTTGTCACATTTACTATGGCCCCCCGCAATAGTTTCTCAGTTGAGTACTGTGTTAAGTCAGTCTCAAATTTTGCCTTGTAAGGCGAAAAAGTGCCCCGTACCCCTGTCGTAGCACAAGACATGTACCTTACAAGACATGCCTTATTGGACAGTTCCTCAGTTCCCGTATCGTACGAAGCACTTTTTGTTATGCCGTATAAGGCATGTGCCTTATAAGACATGTTATTTCGGGTAGTTCCTCAGTGCCCCTGTCGTATATCACACGCGTCATTTTTTTACGAGTGGCTTGACTGACCGCGATTTGACCCCCTTGACTGACCGCCCCCGTATACGCATTAAAAGTAGTGTGATAATGTCGAAATACGCCTCGACGCGTCTGAAGATGCTGGGAGACGCTGGTTTTTTCACCCCCTTGACTGACCGCCCCCCTGTACTACACAATAACTATAGCACGCCAAATATGCTAGGAGACCGCGGTTTGACCCCTTGACTGACGCCCCCACACTAAGACTAGTACGTTACGACAAGAAGTCACCTTGACGCGTCCAACGATGTTAGGAGACCGCGGTTTGACCCCTTGACTGACCGTGGATATGGCTGTAGGTCGGAGGTATGCCTCTACAGTGCGGTAGAGGCTGCTACAGTGCGGTAGGGGGCGTACTTTCGGGTCCATTTATTCTTGTAACCGCAAGGCTCCTTAGCTGAGGAGCTACCACACGATCTAGATATCTATCCGATCATCTAACAGATCATCTCACAGATCATCCGACAGATCATTTCACAGGTCACTGTCTACAGTAGGTCCTGACCTGCCGCTGTGAGGTGTTGTGCAGGCTCTGTTCAGTACAGATCCAACCCCGAAAACTGTGCTACTGCTGTAGATCATGCTGATTGCACGGGTCCCACCCGGAGCCATGAGCCGGAAAACCTCCCTACAGATCATATCAGAGATCTATCTGTCTGCCCTGCAATAGCTAGATTATGCAGTGGAAATGATCTGTAGATGATCTGTTGATATGTAGATGAACTGTAATTGATCTGTTGGTGATCTGTAGATGATCTGTCGAATGCGTGGGCATTATCCAGTTTTTTTTGCTTCCCCAACTGTGTTTCACCACCCGCTCCGGCTCGCAAGGGAGACATGGCCAATGGTCAAATGCCTAAGGCAAGCAACAAATGGATACCAGCCCCCCCTCCCCCGTACACCCCGTACACCTCCCCCCCCCCCCCCCCCTCACCCCCCATACCCCCAATTCCGTTTTACCGAAGTGATCCCTCTATAGTGCCGGTCGAGTAGTGCCGTTGGCCCTCTTTAAAATGCCGGTGGAATCGCTTGTCACATGCTGTATGGGATTAACTATAAATAGTGTGGCAGTGCGCGGAGTAGTGGTGCCAGTTATCGCTACATAGTGCCGGTATTGCTGGCTGGCGCATACCGGCAATATATGCATAGTACCAACCGGCACTACTGCATATCGAACCAAAGCCCACTTTTCTCTGATCAAATCCCCTGTGTATTCCCCCCCCCCCCACCTCCCCCTAAATGTATACAGAGTTTGTAAAAAAATCGTACTTTTTCGAACGTATCTCTTCGTCACGAGCACTTTTTGGCAAAACGATAAGTAGTCGACACGGGAAACCCGTCCGGACGCATTGGCCGAGGTCCGGGCGCTATCGGTGCTCAAACTTTTTTTTTCGGTGCGAGTGGACAAGGCGACTTCCTTGGTTAGACAACGTTACAACCCCGCCCAACAGCACAATCAGCGGCCAGAAACACCACGCGCGTGCGGTGTACTTCTGTGGCTGGTTGCTTTGTCGGAGGCTGCGATCCGTCATCCGTCATGACCACCTCTCTCTCTTCCGCTGTGCTGTGCATGTGCGTCCGGTGTGTGGCGCGCGCCGCAAAAAAAGTAATGTGGATCTTTCGTAATGTGGTCAAATGGTCACGACGCCCGATTTTGGACTTGAAGGCGCGAGTTCGATCCTCGCAAAGACAAAATATATATTTTTCAACTTTTTTTTTTGTAGTATGTACGTAACCCACAGACACCGCAGACAACAAGCAGCCCACGAGGAGCAGTGCAGGGTGCGTACTACAACCGGCTGGTTATAGCGCTGTACATGCCTGCCGCCCGCCAGCAGAGCAGGAAGCAACATCACGCGACGCGTGTGCGACACTTCGTCCGCGCTGTTTTGCTGTGCCTTCCTACTAATATTAATAGTTGCTTTTTTATTGGACCCTGCGATCTGTAGAGCTGGGAGTCTTTGCTGTTGTGTGATACATGCATGCTGCCTGCCACGGGTACAACAACGCTGTTGCTGCTGCTGCTGCTGCTGCTGCTGCTGCAGTGCGATTTTCATGGGCAGCCGAGTGTGGTCGAAAGTTCCAGCCCCTTCTTCTCGGTGCATCCTGCTCCATTCCTGCAAATATTGTCCCACTACTGTGCTGCAGTGTTCCGTGTGTCACGCGTGTGTGTGCCGTGTGTGCCGTGTCACGCGTAGAGTGCGCTCGTTTTTTTTCCTTTTCGACAGTCCTTGGTTTAGTGCGGGAGATGCTTTCTTCGCCGTGAGCGCCACAGCAAAGGCAATGCATTCACATGCTGACAAATACGATATGGTACAATGCTGTGCGGAATCTTCAAGAAACTCTATGAAAACGATTCAGTCAATATTAATAGTAACGGTTCCACACTATTTCCACGTATGTTTTGTCCCCAAAAATGCAGGTGTAGTTCTCGAAGGGTCTACATGCCTATACGTGCGGTAGTATGCGAATATGTTGCACCATCATGATATTGTATCGTACGCGCGCTGTATGGTGTTCAATTCGTTCTTGCGCCGCTCCTACTTTTGGCTTCCAGCGTACCGTTTTTTTTGTTTTGTTTTGTTTTTTGTGGTCGGTCACAGCTGGCGATCATGTATGCAGGGTGGAGAACCTTTACTCCGCCCGAGGGGAATGATCGCATCACGTAGTATATATGGTATGGTACCCACGAGGTCGCTACGTGGTACCCTCATTCCTGTCTCTGGAAGTGGCCACACGGGAAAATAAATTAACTCGATTGAAGCTGTCATCCATGCGCAAGTCCGCCTCACAAGCGGTTCTTATTAGGATGCAGCTCGCCCTTCATGCGACTCGCCGAACACCTCACGGTGCTTGCTTCGCGCTTGGTGCGAGCAATGTTTGCCTGGTCGGTGAAAACCCGACGTGCTCCGTCCGGCATTGTAGGGATGCGAGGGTCTATGATCATACGACTACGGCCATGCATGATGATGAGTTCACCCGCTCCCCCCCCACATCCCCAATCCATCCCGTACCATCCCCAACTCTGCTGCAAACCCCGCTCAGCGTGGACGACGACACGATGGACGCGTTGGTTTCTCTCCCAGGGCTCACCACGCTCACGCTGAGAGGCACGAGGGTGACCGGAAACGGCGTCGCGCGACTCTCCCGCCTCGCCAAGCTGCGCTCCTTGGTCCTCACAGGCACAAGCGCCGCTCTAAGCATTAGGGATGGGACTAGTGCTGGGTCGGCTGTTGAAAGCCTTAGGAGAAGCACCGCCGCCCTGAACATTAGGATGTAGGTAGAGAAATGTTTCATGTGGGGGGGGGGGGGGGTGTACTCATGATCATGCATGGCCGTAGTCGTATGACCATAGACCCTCGCATCCCTACAATGCCGGGACGGAGCGCGTCGGGTTTTCACCGGCCAGACAGACATTGCTTGCACCAAGCGCGAAGCGCCGTGAGGTGTTGGGCGAGTCGCATGAAGGGTGAGCTGCATCCTACTAAAAACCGCTTTAGACGCGGATTTTCTTGCATATGGATGACAGCATCAATGAATTGAATAAATTTCAGGTGTGGCCACTTCCAGAGACAGCAGTGGGTTTGCTTACTATGTAACTGCCTCGTGAGTGCCTCACCATATACACACTACGTGATACGATCATCCCCCTTGTGCGGAGCAAAGGTTCTCCCCGCACAAAAATGATCTAACTTGACCGCAAGCCGTGGTAACCGCAAAAAAAAAACAAAAAACGGAAACCTGGCTGTCTAGCTCACGCAGTGAGAGGCGTGTTTTACAGCGTCGTCGCCAACCGACACCAACCCAACCTATATATATATACCAGGTATATAATATAGGGGGGGGGGGTCAGTTGTGGAGGACCTTAGACGTAGCACCCGCCGCCTTAGCACCCGCCGCCTTATAAAAAAATGCAGCTTTTGGGTAGATGGGGGGGGGGGGCGTATATACTATTTTCTCATTTGTTGCTTGCCTTAGCCATTTGGACGTTGACCACGCATCCCTTTCGAGACGGAGGAGGGGGGGGGGGAGTAGGGGGGGGGGGGGGGGGCTGGGGAGGGGAAAGGGGGAGCTACGGTCGGCTCCAAATGGGAGGAAAGGCGTTGATCAGGTAGGGTTGGCCATGTATGGTATGGTTGTTGTGGCGCCTGTTGATAGCTCATGTTGGCTATGGCTATGTATGGGGAGGGGTTGACTGTTGTGATGGTCAGCTGTGGATTGTTTGGTAGGCATGGCCTGTCGGACAGCTGGGTTTCTTCGAGCCGTGTACCGTTGCTTTGTGGCGTCATGCCGGGCTGCGGTTGAGACAATCAATCAAACCTGCTGTACCTTCGTGGTTTAGTGGTGATGGTTCCTGTTCGTAGCTGAGTTTATTTACTACACACGTCGACGGCCTATCCCCTCTTCCTGTCTACTCAAGTATTTATATATATATATATAATATACCTGGTTGTTGGCTGCGTACCTTATCGAAGATGCCACCACTGCGGCCGGGAACATAGTCGCCGTTTAGTATTCACATCATGTTCACAATGGTGTTTATATTATCGGCCAGATTGGCGTATAGGCGACCGTGGTTTGACCCCTCGCTGACTGACCCCCCCTCCACACTAAAAATAGTACGTTAAGGCCACAAGCCGTCTTGGACGCATTACAAAGGTGACAGTAGACCGCAGTTTGACCCCTCAAAGGTGGAAGTCTACTGTAGTAAGGCGTACACAGCCCTTATGGTGCGACAACGGAGCGATGTCCTATCTAGACCATCTAGACCATCTTTGTCGCGCATGGTGCTTTTCAAGCCGGGACGTTCTGCGACCAATTACACTGCTTGTCTATCGCCGTTTCAGAACAGGGAGGGGGCAGGAGGGGGGAGTGTACTCATGTCATGCATGGCCGTAGTCGTGTGACCGTAGACGCTCGCGTTCCTAGGGGGGGGTGTACTCGATAGGAGAGATGTACTCGATCTCATGCATGGCCGTAGTCGTATGACCATGGACCCTCGCATCCCTACAATGCCGGGACGGAGCATGTCGGGTTTTCATCGACCAGGCAAACATTGCTTGCACCAAGCGCGAAGCGCCGTGAGGTGTCCGGCGAGTCGCATGAAGGGTGAGCTGCATCCTACTAAGAACTGCTTGTGAGGCGAACTTGCATATGGATGACAGCTTCAATGAGTGTGTTAATTTCCGGTGTAGCCGCTTCCAGAGACAGCAATGGGAGTACTGTGTAACTGCCTCTTGGGTGCCTTACCTTGAACACTACGTGATACGATCAATTCCGTGGCGGGGGGGGGGGTGATGCAATTGTGGCGCTGGTACGTACTCTCAGGATCCGATCTTTGTTTTTGCGACGGGAAAGCATTTGCTTACGTTTTCTTTTTAGAGTTGGGGTTAAGGTTGTACTTGTTCTGTGTCGACGTGTGATTTTTTTTTTTCGTCGGGAGAAGTCGACGCAGGGGAAGAGAATGGTGTTCCACAGCGATCCATTGAACACAGAGGTATTTTGTTTTTTGTGATTTTGGCGATTTTATTTGTGATTTGTCTGGGCGTTTTGTCGGGAGGAGAGTTGTGTTCGCAACGACCATCCTTACACCAAGTACTACTGCTGTAATGCAGTATACGTTCAATTTACAGGAACCCATTTGTTTGTAATTTTTGTGTGTTTTTCCTAAATTGAAGGAAAAAAAAAATCTACTTGCCTCGGGTGTGAGACCGAGGACTTCTTCGAAACTCATCTTCGCAAGCGGCGTGCGTGGTACATCTCAGGTAACGTTTTGTATCCCGTAGAGAAAAAAAAAGACCCCGCGTGGAGAAACCCCCCGCGGAGGGTTTCTACCGAAAACTAGTGTTCTAGACAAATTCGCCAAGCACTATATTCTCGCGTGTAGCTCGCTTATTCCCCGCCGCCGCGTACGTACCTGGTTTTACCCGCAGTGGTTGAGTCCTCCTGTGCCTTATGCAATTTGCGATTGCCCTCGATGTTTCGTCTGCAGAGTTTTGTTTACGGGGTGCATGTACGTAACGATAATCGGCCAAAGTTCTCCTTGTATGCCATTTTTTTGTCATGTTGGACTTTTACTGCGGCGTCTTATATGGTATGTGTGTGTTCACGACACGTCGAAGCCATCGCAATCTGCGCGATTCGACTGTAATCTTTTGTTTTTTGGTTGCATGTTTCGAATCTAAGTACCCATGAGACTCGCGAGAACTCAAGTCATTTCAGCCCCTCGTACCCTTGAGACTCACGAGGACTCTGTCGTTTCAGTACTTTGGCGTACTGTTGGACTCAGTATTTCAAAATGACTGGTATTCGCGAGGCAACGACTGAGTCCCGATGACTGGGCAATGGTACTCTGCCGTCCTTTTTGTTTGCAGTCTGTAGTTATCGTGTCGCTGCTGCAAATTTTCACTTCTACTGTACCCAAAATGCTGCTGACCTCTGCAGTATAGTGTTTTGTATCGCTGCTGCTTTTGTCCGCTCCTGCCCCAAATTCACATGTCGTTATTGTTTCTGGCCGACGTCTTTGCGAACATATCGTTCCTGCTTTTTGGCCGCTTTTCTAAGCCCGACCAATCCCTGAAAATTCCATACCTCCGTCCCACCTTGTATTAAATGGTAACACCTAGGGAACAGCAGGGCAACGCTTGCCCTGCTCTACATATTGTTGTTGCCCTCGATGAAATGCATTCGAGCGCTGTTCTCAGTGTGTTTCTCTTTTTTGGTGAGGTCGCAGTTGGAGTTGGTGAGAGTGACGAGAGAGATAGAGACCAGTCGGGATCAGACCAGTCGGGATCGACACAGACGGCACCCCAGCAGGCGGGTTTTGGCTCAGACTGAACGTCTGCGTGTTGACTATCTGTACTGCTCGTGGTCGTACTAGGCGGGGATGTGGGATATTCGTCGTGGTTCGCAAAGGACAGCGACATGCTAGACACATTTCTGCTTGATGTTGTTGGTATTAATACGTAGTGATGCACCAGACTCTTTCACAGCCTACTGTTACCAAAAGAGTGGGAATAACGAACGCGACAGATATTCGGCGGCGGCAGTGGTCAAGCTCCCAATGCATGAAGCTACGACTGCGTTGGCAGATGTTGTACTGTCATGGCTGTGTTGTTGTCGTTTTCAGTCTCGTCATTAAAGAGTAGTGCTAACGACAGATGTCCCGCCAGCTGGACCGGAACAGGCGACAGGTGCTGCCAGCCTGCAGAGACCCCGGGCACACAACAAACCAGGGACGACCGCGGAGACACAGGAACAACACTTCGGTTCGAATGTAGTGCCACCAGCCGCAGCGCACCACAGCAACACGAGCCACGCACCATTACAACAGCATTGGGATCGATTTCATTGAGATAATCGGTTTCGCAGTGGTAAAAAACAATCAACCATACTTTATCGATGCCCGTCACAGCGCAGAAACCTATTACGAGGGGCCATCATAGTAAATAGGACCAAATAATGTTAGTAAAAATAGGGAAATATATAGGTTTTTTTGTGTACCGTAGGTCCTATTTACTATGGTCCCCCGTAATAATGCAACTACTCCAACTTCCACAGCGGCGCGAGCACCTGCATGAGTACTATAGCTTTGGGATCGATTTCTGCCTGCCGTCGGTTGTTTGCCGGTTGCCCAATGAAAAAAATGTCGGTTGTGCCCACATATGGCCCTCATGACAAAGTAAACGACAGATTGACAAGAGATCTCTGGCGGAATTTTCATCAAATTCTCAGTTTGTAGAACTGAGTCTCTGTTTTGGTAAATGCAAATCTGTCTGTCTGTCCGCAAGGCTTATATTTTCGAACACTTTCCATTGGCCGACATATAAGCTCGTTACAGATGATATTCGTACTACGTTTTCGACCCTTACGGACCTTATATACTGAAACATACCATACCACCAGGCAAATTTAGCCATATAATACATCCACGACATCGTACCATGGTACCATACCGCAAACGTACCATACCATATACTGAGTTTTTCCCGTACCATCCCGTCAACACATACCATACCACATACGGTGGTTTTCCCATATTCCCATATACCATACCACCAACATATCCCATATTCCCGTATACCATACCATCAACACATATCCCATATCCCATATTCCCATATACCATACAACCAACATATCCCATATCCCACACCGAGTTGGGGAGACGTCTATACAGCAGACCAGGTGCCTGCTACTGCTGGAGTGCCGTCTTGTTGTGCAAGGGTGGCGATGAATACAAGAGGTGGCTCAGACGCCCATACCCGAGTTGGGGAGACGTCTATACAGCAGACCAGGTGCCTGCTACTGCTGGAGTGCCGTCTTGTTGTGCAAGGGTGGCGATGAATACAAGAGTGGCTCAGACGCCCATACTGAGTTGAGGAGACGTCTATACACCAGACCAGGTGCCTGCTACTGTTGTAGTGCTGTCTTGTTGTGCAAGGGTGGCGATGAATACAAGAGTAAGAGTTGGCTCAGACGCTTGGGTCCCACGCTCAGTGCAGCGCATTGGCCGCTGGTGTGCACGAAATAGATGAAAAACAATAGCTACGAGTACTATTAATACTACTGCTGCATCCGTCTCGAATGGCAAAAAATGGGCTTTTTTTCAGGTTTGGGAGGATACCGCTCTGCCATCGCTCGTCGCGAGCTCGCATGCCCTTGTGTATCTATTTGCCGTGTTGTTGGTACAGCAGTATGACATCTATATTAATTCATTCGCTCCTCCTGCTCTGTCGCCCCGCAGGCATTTTCTTGTGCAATTGACTTGACGCTCTGCCATCGCTAGTCGCGCGCTCGCATGCTCTTGTGTACTTGTGGCGTTGGTGCAGCAGTGTGGTATCTATACTCGCTCTGCTCTCTTGTCGCGCGCTCGCATGCTCTTGCGTACTTGTAGTGTTGGTACATCAGTATGATATCTATGCTCGATCCTGCTCTCTCGTCGCGCGCTCGCATGCTCTTGTGTACTTGTAGTGTTGGTACGTCAATATGGTGTCTATACTCGCTCCTGCTCGCATGCTCTCGTTTACTTGTGGGGTTGGTAGTATATCTATACTCGCTCCTGCTCTGTCGCCCTGAAGGCATGCTCTTGTGCACTTGTGGTGTGTGTTGGTACAGGAGCATGATGTTATCTATACTCGATCGGTCCTCGTATGGTTGAGCCCCTCGGGTGTTGGTACAGTATGGGTATGGTATGGATGGTACGGTACGGTGCGGCATGGTGTGCGGTGTGGCACGGTGTGTGATGTCGAATGTTGGTATGGTATGATGGTACGGTTTGATATGCTATACGAAAATCACGGTATGTGATATGGTATGATGGTACGGTGTGGTGGATGTATTGTATGGCTAAACATTGCCTGGGGATACGGTTCGGTATATAAGGTCTGTAAGAGTCGAATACGCCGCATGAATATCATCCGTAACGAGCTATTTTGATCATATCTCGATGATTGGAACGTACTAATATGAATTCGAAAATAAAGGCATGCGGACAGACAGACAGGCAGATTTGCAACTACCAAAACAGAGACTCAGTTTTACAAACTGAGAAATAAACCTTGTGCACCGGGAGGAAAACGGTGTATATATTAAACGACGCAGGTGGGAGCTTTCAAGTTCATGGAGCGGCTATGCAATTGAGACAACGCAACAAGACAACAACAAACAACGGATGCGCACCGCTCATTTATTACACATCGCAGCGGGGCGGAAATGGAATACTACCACCGCGGATATACCTACCACGTTCTCCCCCAGGGCCTACGTTGACATCGTGTTTTCGTGCTTTCCGCCCGGGGAGGGCGATTTATTTTGATCAAGTAAAACCCAGGAAACATCGAAGAGATACCCGTAGAGGAGACTTCGTCAAAAGAAATAGAAAACAAAGCTCATTCCTCGGGGATGACACAATGTTTTCACCACTTTTTCCTTCGGGGGGGGGGGGGGGCAACACAAGGACGGAGGCGTTGACAAGAGGATATTACGGTATTGATAGGCTGCTGCTACGCACCTCGGGCGCGTGAGTGCCTTTATTTTGTTCGCGTATGCGCATGTATGATAAGGCTCAGCATTCCTTCTGATTTTCGTCGATTTTCATCAGATTTTGCCGACTCGCGCATTTTTAGCACGTTCGGCGTTCGGCGACCGATCGAGGCTCAAAGAAAGAAACGCCCCCTTGTGGCATAGAAACCTCGGTCGAGATTGGAACCCGAGCTCAACCGTCAGCAGGCGTCATACAGCTTTAGCAGTCTGCTGTCGCCGTTAGAACTTCGGTCAACCATAGCTCTGCTCTTCACGAAAATGCATATGACGCAAAAAAAAAACACGAGAAAAAAGAAGCAGAACGACATAGTCGACAAAAATTAACGAAAAAAACTAGAGGCTACAGAGCAACTAGAGAAGAAAAAAAGAAGCAGAGAAAAAGCACACACACCAGACGCCATAATGCTAGTTCAGCGGGAGAAAACCATCAAGCATTGCCGTTCAATGATTTTTTGAGCCTCGGGAGTTCGCCAGAGTCGGGAGGCATTTCAGCTCCATTTGCAAACACGGATGGTTCAACCAACCGTACAATGGAAGCATCGTCTACGAAGTACCGGGAATGCCGCAAACAAAGCAAAATGCTCTTCGACCTTATCGATCTCGGAGCTCCGATACAACCGAACCGTACACCAGGTACGTATAGCTGCAGAATAGCTGCAGCCTACAAATGAACACCCTCCATTTTGTAGTGGTACCAGGTATTTCAGAGAGTTGGCAGACAACCAAAACCGTACCACATGTTGTCGTATCGTATCATGTGTACGACAAAAAAGTAACCACAGACCAAAAAACCACTCCACCATCCTATACACCTGCCTCAGGAGTTCCGAACAAGTACATAAACTGCTCATACCCGTACGACACAGGGTTGCCGCAGACAAAATAAAAACGCTCGCCGGCGCCAATTCGCAACATCAGTTTTCTCCTTCTACCGCTTTCGGTCCCAGGTGTCATCATCATCATCATCATCATCGTCACGATGCGGCATTACCAAGTACCATCACCATCTTACGATGCGCACGTGAGCCTTACGTAGCTCCTTATGCTTGCTGTTCCTCGCAGAAAAAAAATAAACGCTCGCCAGCGCAAAATTCGCAACAATCTCAGTTTTTTTAATTTATGTCTTGATACACGCTCGCCGAAGCCAATTCGCTATCTCCTATGTTTCTTGGGGTCCAGGCATCATCACCATCATCATGCGCGCGTGTCTAAAAGCATCGGACACGCACCCCATCTAACCCCGGCAGCCGACGCTGCAGTGTAAGAATCGGCATTCAATCGTTTTTTCCCCTCACAGCCTCAAAGGCTCCACAGTTGATAGCTCGCAATCCCATCTTCTCCCCAATCAATAGCTCAAAGCTCGGAGCGCGCCGGTTTCTTCTTCTTCCTCTTGACGACCTTCGTTTTTTTCTTGGGGGCCACCTCGTCCGCCACGTCAGCCTCCTTGAGCTCTTCCAACCCTCTGGCCACCTCTTCCTCCAATGCTTGCTTGGCCTTTGCCTACAGGGAGGGGGGGGGGGGGGGGGGGGGGGGGGGGGGGGAGTACTCATGTCATGCATGGCCGTAGTCGTATGACCGCAAACCTTCGCATCCCTACGATGGCGGGACGGAGCACGTCGGGTTTTCACCGACCAGGCAGACATCGCCGGCACCAAAGCGCGAAGCAAGCGCCGTCAGGTGTCGGCGGCGAGTAGCATGAAGGGTGAGCCGCATCCTAATAAAAACCGCTTGTGAGGCGGACTTTCTTGCACATCGGTGACAGCTTCAATGAGTTTACTGAGTTTCCGTTGCGTGTCAGTTCTAGTGGAGGTCCATTTTAAGGAGGCGGGGAGGAGACTCCGATTGTCGCTTGACTTTCGTCTATAGGGTAGTCGGGGGCGTGGTATGGGGGTGGGGGGCGGTAGGAAGGGTAGAGATCATCGAAAGGGGGCGCGGAAAGCCCGGTTCTCGCTTGGCTTTCGCCTACAGGGCATTGGGGGGCGTCGCGTGGGACGTGCTCATTCGTTGCTTGCGTCAGCCATTTGACCATCGACCATGCATCACTTTCGAGACGGAGCACCGTTCCTACTACTAATTGAGACACGTTCAACATTTGGACGCTCCCGAGGGCTTTTTCCATATATTACGCGAAAACTTTTTGCTGATATTTTCCCCTTCCTGTTGCGCCGCCCTATGGTTACCATCCGCCTCCTAGGATAGGCGGCGGGCGGGGCTAGGAGATATATGTGTACTCATGTCATGCATGGCCGTAGTCGTTTGACTGTAGACCCTCGTATCCCTACAATGACGGGACGGAGCACGTGGGGCTATCGCAGACGAGGCAGACATTGCTTGCACCAAGCGCGAAGCGCCATGAGGTGTCGGGCGAGTCGTATGGAGGGTGTGCTGCATCCTACCGAGAACCGCTTGTGAGGCGCGGGCTAGCAAACGGATGACAGCTTCGAATGAATTGATGATAATATCACACTAGCTCATCTCCCAGAAACCTCGCCTGCGGTAACAAAGCAGGCTTAACCAAAAAGCTGCTCTCGATGGTGCAAAACACGTACAAAATAACAGATGCAGTGCCAGTACGCAAGGGTAACCGTACTACTTTAGCGGGCCGTAGTAATCTATCCTTATCACTTGCAACCAAACACTACCGGGAGCATATAAGATAGATAGATATATATATATATCCATGGTATGTACACCCTAAAAAGAAAAATACAAAAAATAGCACAAACAAAATAGAGAGAAAAGACAGGACAAAAAGAACACGAAGAAAACTGAAACGAAACGAAACGAAACAAAACACGCGCTCCAAGGCGGAGGCCGAGTCCCGAGGGGACACGGTTGCTGTTTGCTGGTACGACCAGTCCTATGGCATGTACAGCTCATGGACCCAGATAAGACTACACAAAAAAAGGCACGACCGAAGGCAAGACTAAAAGAGGGCAGAGACGAAGAGCTACGCGTCAAAATAAACTAAGAACAAATACGAGCGGTCGCATGTCCGCTTGGTTGACCAAGGATGACACAAGAAACATAAAAAGAGAGGACGGAGATCGACAAATACAAGGGGGGGGGGGGTCTAAAACAGTAACTAAACGCAAAGATCACAACAACAAAACACAAAGATCACAAGAAACAAAGTAAGCCGACGAAGAGTGGTCAATTACCGGGGGGGGGGGGGGGGGGGGGGGGGGGGGGGGGGGGGGGGGGGGGGGGGGGGGGGGGGGGGGGGGGGGGGGGGGGGTACCATCAACTTGGCAGGTGAGTAGGGTTGAAGAAAAAAAAGCAGTAACAGGGATTGTATTGTACCACAGGAAGCAGTGTTCGCTGGGCGTAGTCTCAACTAGAAAGACGGTCAGTGCCACGTTTCGGAGGGCGCCTTCACTTTTTCAACCTGCCTAGCTGCTGTTGCTACGCCCCCTTTCAACGTGATACCTCTTCCTCCCTCCCCTGGGCCTTGGGCTCAACGACGTCTTATTTTTGGTGCGCAGTTCGAAGTTGAAGTGCTCGTCGTTACTGCTACTTGCTCCTTCTCCGTAACGAACCAGCCAGCGCTTCATGTGCTGCTATTTTGCCGCTTCCTCAACACGTCTGAACCACTTTCTTCGCTGCCAGCGCCCGTTGTTTCGCTTCGGTGGACAGCAGTGCAACACCGATACGTCGAGCTAGAGACACACCCCATCCAGCCCTGTTCTTGCCCTCCCAAGTAGCCCTTTCCCCCCTAAAGTTCCTCGAGTATCACCAGTTCAGGTAGCCTCTCGTTACCCGTACGAGCCACGAACCCCGCGAAAATTATCCTCCTCTCTCGCACCGCCGTCTCGACGTTCTGGCAATCAGTCGTGGCTTGGCGAGCGCGTCTGCGTAGGAAAAAAATGTGGTAATCGTCGCGAGGTTTCCTCTCCCATTCGATGCAGCGGAGGAGCAATCGGTGATGAGCGGTGCGGAGCATGGCGAGATGGGCCACGGTGGGGCTCCACGTGACACCCGTATAGCTTGGCCTCCGTGACCACCTCGGCTTTGAGGATCCGCACTTAGCGGAAGTGGTGGGATGCGGCGGGCTGGCGGTAGAGTGGCAGGCCTTCCCGGCTGAGAAATAGGTTAGCCAATAGCTAGCACGCGCCGGTAAACCCCGACAGCAAGGTCAGCATTCTCGCACGCAGCACTTGCCCCAAGGTATACAAACCTGGACCTGTTTGCTAGTACACCCGGCCGGCTGCCTCAATGTTGAAAGTGACCTTGTCCACACGCATCCTGATCAGGCACAGGGTCTCCTTCTTGGCTTCAAGGCACTGTCAATCCGAACCAAACGCACATTGTAATGAAATCTGCCATCATCCTCGCAAGGCTGTTTCTCGATGTGGAAACGATGCCCGCGTCCTCTGCATACAGAGCATATACCCCAGATCGGTTGCGGCTCCGCTACAGTCTCATGGGTTGTTTCGCCTTTTCTCCACCCTCGCTCGCTTACCCCCCCCCCCCCCCCCCCCCCCCCATTGAAGCTGTTATCCATATGCCTATACTATATGTAGGTTGTGTTGGCGTTGGTGGGCAATGACACTGTAAAACATGCCGCTCACTACTCCGACGTGAGCTAGACAACCAGGGTACCGTTTGTTTTTTTTTGGCGGTCGGTCACAGCTGGCGATCGAGTTAGATCATGTGTGCTGGTTGGAGAACATCTACTCCGCACAACGAGAATGATCGCATCACGTAGTGTATGGTAAAGCACCCACGAGGCGGTTACACGGTAACCCCATTGCTGTCTCTGGAAGTGGCCACACCGAACAATAATGTGACTAATTGAAGCTGTCATCCATGGGCAAGTCCGCCTCACAGGCGGTTGTTAGTAGGATGCAGCTCACCCTTCATGCGACTCGCTTAACACCTCACGGCGCTTCGCGCTCGATGCAAGCAATGTCTGCCTGGTCGGTGAAAACGCGACGCGTTCCTTCCCGGCCTTGTAGAGATGCGAGGGTCTCCATGGCCATACGACTACGGCCATGCATGGAAATGGGTGCACCCCCCCCCCCCCCCCTCCTCTCATCCTTCAACCTTAGTGCACACCATATGTTCCACCACATCTACGTTGGCACTGAACCGCTCCACCGCCACACGCAGTACGGTAGCAAAGAAAAGTTGAACGGCAGTTGGCGTGGGCACACATTCTTTTTTGCCGTAGAGGCCCTGTTTCACGCCGAAGCAGTCCGAACATTCCCCGTCACCCGTCCGTTCGGATGCGCACTCGCATTCCATCGTGGAAGCTGGTGAATACGCCGCGAACATATTTGCTGGTACGCCCTCAATTGAGCCAGCACCGTCCACAAGAAGAGAGGGCTGTCGAATGAATCGCATGCTTTGGTCAACTTTCAAAGTCGACGAAGCACACGTAAAGAGGGCGAGCTGTGTTGTCGCCCCGGTTGGTGTGACGTGGTCGGACTAGGTTTCAAGAGCCTATCGATCATCCATACCGTTGCGGCCTGAAAGCCGCACTGCTCCTCTGGTCGAAGGATAATCCTCCCGTTCCCAGTAATTTTCTCTGGCGATTTGCGATTTTAACCTGCAGGAGAACCTTTCCACCGCGTTGCCTACGAGCGAGATAGCCTCTCGGTGTAGCTACCGCGCCTCCGTCCGGTCCTTGTTCTCGTTGTAGCAACCATGATGGTGGCAACTTTTCGCTCCTCCTGCGGTACGACCCCGCCCCCGCCCTCGCCACAGAGCGATCACAATGGCGTGGAACTGTTCCAGTATATCGGGGTTATCACCGCGATCATCATCTAAGGCGAGTTTGAGCAGTTTTCAGCCGGCGGGGGTAGATCATAGTGAGGAGGCGAACATCTGTCCTCAAAACCGCGGGTAAAAACCGTGATCCAAAAAAGACTGATCCGAGACTTGGGAGGATTAAAAAACGTCGGATAGTGCCAACATGTTGTGACTCCTGTGACTCCAAAGTCTGGCCTAAAATGTATCGAAGTCGCAAAACCAATCACTGCTGCTATACAAGTACGGCATCCTACGCAGCAGCAGCAGGAGCTAAATTCGGAGAACAACAATGCCATAATGAGTATCCCCCCCCCCCTGTATCGACGCAAGTCTCCTCCTACCAGTCATGCCCCTGCCTATCTTATGCGCCGCTTCTCACGCCTACGCCTCTCTGCCCCTGCCTCCATATAAGATGACGTTTTTTTTTTCTCGCGGGTACTACTACAGGTGTTTACAATAATCAGAACAGGCGGTGAACCCCATCAGCCTTACATTCTCTAAATGTTTACTACACATATTTGGTTCTGATTAGTACCATCGTGTTCCCCTGTAACAGGCTTCCACCGCTAGCCAATCCGCCGCTGTGCAATATGTGCGCGGTGTTGGGAGAGTCAGCTGGTGCGCCTCATCACCTTGAGATAAAAAAATGTCCCCCGTGTATCTACGCATCAAGGCTCACCCATCCCAGGTCTCGCTCGCCCCGGCAGTTCGCCTCTCGCACCCCCCCCTCTCTCTGCCTCTCTCTTGTCTCTACCATGGCGCGCGCCGCGGACAGATCATCTACAGATCACTTGATGATCTGCGTCATTCAAGGGAGGCTTGTTCCCGACCTTGTATGATCTAGCTCATGCTGCCAGGTAGGACCCGTATAATCTTCATGATCTACTGCAGCACATGCTTCCGGGGTTGGACCTGCCCTATGAGGCAGATCCTGCACAACATCTCACAGCCGGCAGGTGAGGAACTAAATGATCTGTCTGTAGATAGATCAGATAGATCATCATCTGTCTGAGGTGTGAACTTTATACTGCTGACGAACGAATGCCACGCATTGTGCACGCCATAATGGGGGAGGTAACGCAGGTCTCAAACAGACCAACTGTCTCCCAGGGACCGCACCCAAATAAAAACACGGGCGTGTATCTGCCATTTACCAGAGGCGCAGGCACACGCAGGCAGAGACAGAGAGAGAGAGAGAGAGAGGCGCGGGAGGAAGCGCGGCACTCGCGATAGGGTTTCGGTAAACCTTCGGAGGCATCGTCTGGGGCATGCGGCCCATCCACCACGAGGTAGGTGGCCATATGCGTGTACAGTAGACCGCGGCAGGCTCATCTGAAGCGCTGCTGTCACCGACATCGCGCACATAAAACACGGCGTACCTGTTACGCACTGTACCAACCACACAATAGCGCCATGCTGCGGTTGGTATCCGGCAGGCATATTCACACGCTAGATTTCAGGGAAATGGGGCTAAGGTGAGAATATAATCATCATGTTGATGCGATCTGGGGCGCGCTTGGTCCGGGTCGATCGCGTCGATACACGGGGGGCATTGTCCTCTCCGAAGCGACCGAGTGCTGCGCAAAAAAAATATGCCTGCTGTCGCCAGTTGGACGGGAGTTTAAAAGGAGCGATTGATTGCGACTTCGATATAGTATCCCTGATAATTCTTATATACATGAGTATGCGCGTGTGTGTTTTAACAACAACAAGTCCCATTCACCCATCTCAACATCCAGCAAGCCCGCGTCCGTATTGATCCTCCACGCCAGAGCGAGACCGGTACCGGCTCTCTCTGTGGCCACAAGCTATGCATGTCCCAGCTGAGGAGAGGAGTACCAAGGATACCGGATACGGATACGCAAAGCCCAAATACACAAAATACCAGTGCAGTTTTTTTACACCCTCAATTCACCTGGTATCATCGAGCGGCTGTACAAAAAACAGGCCCAAGGAGCAAAGAAAGGACCCAACAAAGAAGAAAACAAGTCTCACTTTTTTCAAAAGAGACACGCTCAAGAAACAAAAATCGGATTCACAAAAAAACGCCATCAGCGGCGACCGCTACACCAAAAACCACTACCAGGTATGCTCACGTTTTCTCAAAGATGGGTGTCGCAAAAAGGTTCTACAAAAAGTTTTCACAGCCTGGACACACTCGACGATCTGAAACTGTCAGGATAGATACATTCATCTGATCTGCAATGATCTGTATGATCTAGCTCATTTTTCCGGTCGGGAGCCGAATAGTCTGCGTGATCTATAGCATATCCGTGTACCATGCACACCATGCGCACCCTCTCGGTGGGCAGGTGAGGAACTACATCATCTACAATAAGCAGATCGAACTACAGTTTGTCCGACTTGTGAAAGGCTTGCTCGTACTACCCTACCCTCAAGGGTTTTCGAATTTGGACGCGAGTCGACGAGGAAAGGAAATGGCTGAACTCTTCCCAAGGAAAAAATGAAACCATGTCAGACCCTAGTGGGGAGAGGGGGAAGGAGCGCCCGCTATAAAATGTGACCCGGCACTTGACTTACTACTGGGAGGGAGCGGGAGAGTAGGACGAGGATAACAAATAGGATGGGGAGAAGAGGAGGGGGGGGGGTGGGGAATGCACAGGGGTGTTCAAGCATGGGTGTCAAGTCACAATGAGATTCTATTACGGGGGACCATAATAAATAGGACCTATGGTACACACAACAACCAATATATATATATATATATTTCCCTGTTATTACTAACAATATTTGGTCCTATTTACTATGGTCCCCCGTAATAGAGGCTTGCTCATACTATTAATAGTCCAGTGATGGTGGCGGGCCCATCGTACTACTGCTGCTGCTGCTGCTGCTGCTGCTGTGTCATGCTACGCGGCACACCCTACTTTACCTCTTCCGCCAGAATTTCCGCCATGAAGTCTCCCATGTCGTCGTCCTCCATCCCCCCTGCCTCCTCCCCGTCGTCGCCGGCCGGCCACGTGGGAGCAGCCCTCTGCGAGCAGTCGATCGAGTCAAGACTAGGGGGGGGGGGGGGGGGGGGGGCACGCGGGACAGAGCTAAGTGAGGCGGCAGGCGGGGGAAAGAGCGGTCTTGCTGCTGCTGCTGCTGCTGCTGCTAGTGCTGCTGCTGCTCAATGTGGCTGTACATTGGTACTGGTATTCATGCTACTGCTGCTGTGTGACACAATTTGGTGTATGTGCATGGCGTCAAGGGCAGTAGCAAGGGCAAGCAACTACTAACGCTACTGCCAGAGCTGAGCGCGCAGCAGTGTTACAAAAAACGAAATAATCGGAGAACGGAAGCGAACAAACACAACGAAAACGAACTATCCTTTTGATTAAAAAAAAATATATATATACCAGGTATAGAAGAAACAAAGCTGTGAGATCGCGATTTCTTTCCCCTCAAAACTCATGTTTTTAGTTCGATCGAGCGTGGTAAAATACGTACGGGCTGTGTAGGTCTGAACCATTTTAGTACTGCACTCCGGTTTTGGGGACAAAGCACTCTAATCCCAAGTGATTTATCCCCAAAACGGGACTGCAGTGTACACTAAAAGGGTAAATTAAGAGTGGTGTACAAATTCAGACAGTTGTTCGAACGCAACGAATTCGCTACCTAAAAATGAGAGCAACATGGCTGCTGCTCTAGTTACACAAAGCATACCACTCCGTCCCAAAAATGTAATCAACAAGCACATCCGGGACTAAATATTAACAACAGAAAATATTTTATGTTCTGGGACAGAGTGCAATATATATATATACATATATACACATCCTCCCCCCGGATACGCGCACAACACACGAGCACACAAACAAAGCCCATCAAGGTCACCTTGGTGCGTCATCGCCGACGGGGAACATTGGCGCCCGCCCCACCAGCGCCTTTCCTAAGAACGACGCCAGGTTGTCCTTTTCCCAGGCGCCCACAAATCGCGCCGACTTTTGGTGCTTGGGAGAAAAAACCACCAGCACAGGCACCTCCTGCAGGCGTGTTTAGAAACGGAGGGGGGGGGGGGGGGTATACTCGATAAGAGAGATGTACTCGATCTCATGCACGGCCGTAGTCGTATGACCATAGACCCTCGCATCCCTACAATGCCGGGACGGAGCATGTCGGGTTTTCACCGACCAGGCAGACATTGCTTGCACCAAGCGCGAAGCGCCGTGAGGTGTCCGGCGAGTCGCATGAAGGGTGAGCGGCATCCTATTACGGGGGGTCCATAGTTAACAGGACCTGTGGTGTACATAAAAACCTATATATTTGCCCATTTTTACTAACAAAATTTGGTCCCGTTAACTATGGACCCCCGTAATACTAAGAACCGCTTGTGAGGCGGACTGACTTGCATATGGATGACAGCTTCAATGACTTAGTTTAATTTCCGGTGTGGCCACTTCCAGAGACAGCAATGGGAGTACTATGTAACTGTCTCTTGGGTGCCTTACCTTGAACACTACGTGATACGATCAATTCCCTTGTGCAGAGTAAAGGTTCTTTACCTTGCACAAATGATCTAACTAGACGACCAGCTGTGGGCGACCGCCCAAAAAAAAAAAAAAAAAAAACGGTACCCTGGATGTCTAGCTCACGTAGTGAGCGGCATGTTTTATAGTGTCGTTGCCAACCGACGCCAACCCAACCCATATAAAAAAATATACCTGGTATATAATAGGAGGGAGGGGGGGGAGGACATTCGAAGTCAGCCCTCTGTGAAACGGGCCTGCTAAAAATGGGGAAGCCGTCTAGACACGGTTGGAAATAATTAAAAAAATCAGTGAAAAAAATATTTCAAAGCTATAAAACTATTGATAAATTTATTTGCAACACTACAAAACTACAAAACTTGAAACTGCAAACCAACAGGTACGGAACTTCAAAAAGTGTACATGGTAAAACACTACAAGCAACGCTTCTTGAGCTCAACACCTGCGGTATTTACTACAGCTGAGATATCACAAAACACTATCAAAAGCTAAAAAAACGTAACGGTGAACGAAGAGTTAGAAGAAGAAAATTACCTCGAACGCTTGAAAAAAACGCGGCTGTCAATCACAACAACAAAACATACAAAACACTCGAAGCCAAAAAAAATATCGATGGCTGCGTGAACACAAAAACGCAACAAAAATCACAAAACGAAGCGAGAAGAAAAAAGAACGAAACGAGACGAGACGGAAAAAAAAAAAAAAGAACGAAATGCAGTACAACTCACAGAAGCGTCCGAAACGCCTAGCGTTCTCGCGAACTTCTCCTGGCACGGAGCGTCCACCCACACGAACCCCCCGACCGCTTCCGCCCCCCCCAAACGATCAACCGCCTGCTCCGCCGCCTTGAAGGCCGCCTTATATGTCGGACCGTAACTTTCGGAGAAACGGTCGAGCAAAAACACGCCTACTGTGCGGGGAGCACCGCCGCCACCGGCGCCCTCTCCCTCTCCAACCAAAGACGCCCAGGTTTCCGAGGTAGCCTCGGGGAGTCCTTGAAACGGGGTTGCCGCGGAATCATCCCCTCCCCCTCCCTGGGAAGACGGTCCTTGATCGCCATTCTCCATCTAGAAAACATTGGCGGGGCGAGTGGGTGGGACGGGGTGGGATGAGGTGGGGTGGGAGACCGGAGGGGGGGGGGGCGGGGAGGGAAGTACTCGATATCATGTATGGCCGTAGTCGTATGACCGTAGACCCTGGCGCGGGGTTGAGGTGTACTCAATCAATACCATGCATGGTCGTAGGGGGCGATTAAAAAACGAAAATAAGAATACTGGATACCACTACAATTCAGAGAAACACGAAAAAAATCTTACTGGTACATCATCGTGACCGGGGGACTGATTGAAAACCAACATATCATCAACAGTTGAATATATATCACAGGAGAAAAGGAAACAACCTACGAATCTTACTGCTACGTATTTAGAACCAAGTATCTTTAGAAACATATCCCATCGATACCACTAACGTATACCAGGTATATGATCCGTCTTGAGATAACCCAATCAGAACCAACGTATGGCCGATTTACTGTATATATCCAAAGTATGGACGACCAGTACTTGATCCAGTTCAGAGATGTCACCGATTTTGAACCCATTGTGCCTTCGATGTGAAGAAAAATGTCACAACAAACACCTGGTGTAAATCAGAGGCAACCGAACCTAGGACCAAAAAAATGACCAATTGAAAACAGAAATGCGATCAACACTTGACAGAATTCACAGAGAAGACAACCGATACACGAGTATAAAGGTACACTCACGATCAGTACAAATTCAGGGAGAATCGAACCGGACCGGAAGCAAGATCATGCTGGTACGGCACAAAGCAGAGATAACCATATTTCGAAGCGAGATATTCAACACAACACAGGAAAAATCGGATTGTAAAGCGAGATATTCAACACAACACAGGAAAAATCGGATTGTATAAAATCGCAATGTCAGGAATGTGACTGAGAAAATTTCCTCAGGACCAACCGACCCGAAACCTACCCAAACCAAAAACCAAAACGAACCAGAACCAAAAAAACGAAATGGAAAACAACACGAGACCCGAAGAGGCGACAATACAACAAAAATGCGCAAGAAATAACGCGAAACGAAACTAAAAAAAAAAAACGGAGAGAAAAAACGCGAATCACAGAAAAAAAAAAAAAATGAAAGCCCGGAAAAAAATTGAAAAAAAAAATGCAAAACATGAAAAAAAAAAAAGAAGGCGAAAATGAAAACTAAAACGACAAAAAAACAAAACAAAACAATATCACCTCATGCAAGATCCTCTCGAGCTGCGGCGTCAATTTCTCTTTGTTGAGCTCCGCGGTTTCCTTCATCCTCTTCATCTGGTCGGAGAATTCTTTTTCGCCAGCATTGCTGTAGAAAACGACAAAATACACACGCCACAAAAGGGAATAGAAACAAACAAACAAACAAACAAACAAAAACAGAAAAAAAATAGGAAAGGACCGGGGACCAAATCAAGTTAAGAACGGCCGCTGAAACGTAAAACGATGACCACTCTAGCCGTCAATACCAGAATCGGTGAATACAGTACCGGTCAGAGAGCGAGTTTGTTGGATATCGAACCAGAATCGAGTTCGATACGATATCGATATCGAGAAGCAAAACATATATATCATCGTACTCGATACGATAGTGTGATATAACATACGTGGTATAGACATCGGCGGTTTCGTTCAGCATGTGCAAGTGTCACTCGACGGGGGTATGGCAGGGGATGGAGGGAGGGGCCAAACACGTTTTTTGATATATCGATATATCGATACAAGATTTATCTCCGGAGTGGTACATAACGACTAGGCGCAATACGACAATAGCAGGTGTCGTAAGGTATTACTTCGAAGTGCAGCAGGTATGGAAATGTCCAAACCCAGCTACACAAAGAAAAATTACGGTGGATTAGGTTCTCAGCGGGCGACGCAAGATAAACATGCCACTAATTAATGCTGTATTTGTATGCGATTCGAATTCGAGGTAGGTATGTATGTGCACGGCATATACTGTAAGTAGCGAGGAGGCTGCTGTACTTGCGTTCCGCGACGCGGTTTTAAAAATGAGGTACCAGTTGTGATGCCATTAATCAAGCGGTCGAAATTGGGGCCACGCAAGACAAATACGCCTCAGGACAGAGCAGTAATACAGCAGCAGCAGCAGCAGCAGCAGCAGCAGCAGCAGCAGGAGAGAGAAGCATGTATAGCCTGCCGGTACGAGTATGCTGGAGGAGTCGGCGAATAATAACGTACCGGGTAATTTGTCGGGTACCAAAGACAGCAAAGACACTTACTCGTACAGTACTCGTTGTGGTGGTGTGAGGGGGACATATAAATACATATATATATATATCATGGTTGACTGTGGTTGCACGGCTTGTTTATTGTTGCAGGAGACCTGAACTACAAGTAGTACATCAATAATTGGTGCAGCAGATATTACCGTAAATACATGCCTGGTAGAGGACCAAGCAGTACGTACTACGATCGTATACGATCGTAACATTTTTTTCTTCAGCAACCCAAATTCACGTGGAAGCTACCTAGTTGTTGTAGCAAAAAGTATGACTCGTCGCCAGCTACTCGTATGTGCAGCAGCAATAACTACACGCTAAAACAGTCAGTGATTCGACAGTTCCAGCCAGCTTCGGCAACAGAAGAAAGAGGGGTGTGGCCGGTCAGTCCTCAGCGGCCCACGAGCAGACGTCAATAGCAGCAGCAGGGCAGATATTTACGTACCGCATGAGGGCATTGGCGAGCTACGATGTGCTGTTCTGCGCTGTGTGGGCGGTAATTGCATCGCCAGAATAACTATTACGGGGGGCCATAGTAATAGTAAATGGGACCAAATTTTGTTAGTAAAAATAGGGAAATATATAGGTTGTTGTGTGTACCGTACGTCCTATCAACTATGGCCCTCCGTAATACAGCAGTACCATACGATATGGCCAGGCTCTTGGACCGTTGGAAACATTCAGCAATGTTCTCTCAAATTCCAAGTTACTATTCAGTCAAAATTACTTGCAGCTATTAATACTGCAAATACGATCAAAATAACCCGCAAGCGCAGCTATATTAATAGCAGTCCAGCTACGAATTTGTCCGCCCTGTATTTGAACAACAGGGCAGGTAGCTACCTGGTACTGCGCAGAGGCGAAGGTTTAGGTGTCAATGCTGAGCCCTTCCCGCGGGGAAAGCAGCGAGCAAAAGCTACAGCCATGCAGCAGTATTCCACAGCAACGTGTATGTACCGTTGCCGTTCACAATAAGCCGAAAGAAAAAAATAATGGTGTGCACCGAATAGCTGCTCAATGAACCTGACAGTCCCGTCAAAGCTCTTCCCGCAAACTGAAGAGTGAAAAAGTTATTCCCGCGAAGCTTTCCAGCACTCACGAATCATGGTTGATGGCTAGTGAAAACTTAGCGAATGTCTACCGAAGGGTCTAGCTAGCGACCGACCGCGCAAGACGAGTTTATAGTTATTTCTATACGACATCCGGCACGAGAAAAAAAAAAAAAAAAAACGAACCATATACGATCGTGTCAAAGAATCCCGAAAATGTCAACAAGCATTAATTATACTCCTGTCCCGATTTTTTTTGTCCCCTTCCCGAACACAGCAGTGTTGTCGTGTCAACATACAGGTCGGAGTAGGAGCAGGAGCAGGAGCAGGAGCAGGAGCAGGAGCAGGAGCAGGAGCAAGTGTTGGTAGGCATAATTAGACGCCAGTCGACGAGGGAAGGAATGTGCTGCACCCCTCGCGCGATAAAATTGCAAGGGGCGTATGGTATCGTACTGGAGGAAGCTTCGATGTAATACAATATCGAAATCGTATCGAATACGATTGCTTTTTGTGTCGGTATCAAATTTAGAACTCGATTGTCCAACATCCAGCACTAGCCCACACCGACATGCATGCATGCGAAGCCAGCGCAGCAAGTGGCCATTTGTCTATCCTCAACACGGTACGTGTTACGCTGACTGCTGCGCGAGTATAAAAAAATAGGAGACGCACACGAGCGGGCGGACGGCACGATTCTAACGATTCTACCAGCTGTTGGTTTGTTTAGGCCCATTTATCGTGGTTTTGAATTATCAACCAAACCGCCCGGTTTTGTTGTCTATGCTATAATCAAGTCAGTTTGATACCTATTTATCTTTAGTATCCTCAAGTCGGCTGTATTCTACCCGGTATACACTATAATCACGTTAGTTTTGTTCTCTACACTATTAATACAGCTAAGTCACAAAAGGGGCCAAGCTAACCCTATTACACGTGCTGCAAGCACTATCCCCACACTACTTACAAGTGGTTTTCCCAAAAACGCGCGGGAATTATAATCGTACAGTTTCTTAAGCGGCAAATTGAGTATCGACCAATTCGGCGTAAGTCATAGCCGACTCAATACTTGGGGGTATGGACACCATAATTGGAACCCCCTGAAGGCGTTCCACATCGATTCTAAATAGATTGCTCCAATCAAATGGGTACGGTTCCTTGAAGGTATTGACCTATTCGGTACAAGTCGCAAGTCACACGGACTATACGAATTTGTGCGTGTATATAGAAATATATACTTGTTACAAAATATATATATGTCTCATCGGAAACCCCTCGAAGGCGTTATCGTACCTGAGTCAGGACAGCACAGACTGACGCATTTGGAATACAAAAATGACAATGGGGATAATTTTATGGCCTCACGGGAAACCCCTGAAGGCATTATCGTACCTGAGCCATGACAGCACAGACTGACGCACTTGTACTACAAATGTAATCATTGGGAAAATGTTATGGCCTCATGGGAAACCCCCCGAAGGCGTTATCGTACCTGAGGTGGGACAGCACGAAGTCCGACACGTGTCTGTGGGTCAAGGCACCGAACTGCAATGGAGAGTACACGGCGGTCATCAGAGACTGATTGATAAAATCAATACACGTTTACCAAGACGATACACAAAAGCGGCAGCGGCAGCAGCAGCAGCGGTAGCAGGAGGGGGGGGGGGGCGGGCAGGCGGGAGCATCCACCGAGCATAGCGAAGGCGAACAGCACAAAAAGTGGTGCAACGTGAGCGAGAGAGCGAGAGAGCGAGAGAGCGAGATATAAAGATCACGGGAGGGAGGGTGGTGAAGGGTGGGGGAGGGGGGGGGGGAAGAGAGAAGAGAGAGAGAAAATGGAGAGGAGCAGGGGGGCAGAAGGAAGACGAGGGGAAGGAAAGAGAATAAATACATTGGTAGACGGAGATAAAAAAGGAAGGAGAAGAGGAGAGGGGGGGGGGGACGGGGAGGGGGATCAAAAGGTAGGGAAGGCGTAGCGTCAGTGCGGGATGCGAGATTCGGTGTGCGGGGGGCGGGGGGGGGGGGGGGGGGAGGGTACAAGTTGGACTACGCAAGAGGTGGAAATTTGGGGGCGGTGCAGTACAAACAGGACAATAGGTATGAAGTACACAGCCAAGCACACAGAGCAAAGCAAAGCACAGCACAGCACAACACAGAAGAGCAGAGCAAACCACAGTAGAGCTTAGCAGTGCACAGCAGAGCAAACAGAGCAAATCAAAAACAAAGCGAAGCAGAGCAGAGCAAAGCAAAGCAAAGCAGAAACAGAGGAAAGCAGAGTAAAGCAATGCTAAATAAAAAAACGTGACGTTATCCAAAAGCTGCAGCAACCGAAAAAAGTGCCACAAAATTGTCGAAACATGTGCAAGTGCGTCTACATGGTGTCCACACATAAATACGGATGTCAAACTCAAGCTCACCATTTCCCGATTTTTTTCTTCGAGAGTGTCGGGCGGAGGGAACATGAGCAGCATGGCCGGAAGCTTCTTCACTCCGAGGCTCGTCATCGTATCCTGTTGGAGAGAGAGAGAGAGAGAGAGAGAGAGAGAGAGAGAGAGAGAGAGAGAGAGAGAGAGCGAGAGAGAGAGCGAGAGAGAGAGCGAGAGAGAGAAAGACAAGCAGAGAGAGGGGGGGGGGAGAGGGTGAACGCATTGGAATGATCAATGATCGGGTCAGAAAATAAGTTTTTAGCGCAGAGTTGAGGCGTTTTCCAAGGTAGGAACGTACAGAAGCGAGAGTTAGACTTTTGCGCATACAGAAGTAGGGGTCTCCAAGCAAGGCGCAGGCAGGTGTGCAAGCGCAACATGACCGCCTTTTCGAGGGAAGCCGCCTTGTTCATTCCTCATTCCAGGTTATGACTGCAGTCCCCCAGTCGCGCCAAGCGATGTATACTGCCATATGCCGAGATACAGCCTTACTCAGTCCTCTTAATGGGGGGAACTCTACTGTACTGTAGCCCAATAGTCTACTGCTGTGGTTCAATACTTTTCCTTTTGTTTCGATTTCCCTTGATGTTATTCTTCATATCTTGGGCAATGTTTTGTGACTGATCGACGTCCAAGCTACTGTAGTGCAATAGGCTACTGCGGTCCAATAGGTTGCGTTTCTCAATTCATTTTTGATTTTCTTCTCCCGGGGTACACTATGTTTTGACACTGTCGGGTGGCAAACACACCAAGGAAATCAGTAAAAAATGCGTATCAAGATTTTTTGGTAAAAAATATGAAAATTGTAATACTTTTTGATAAAATCATTACACTACCTACCAAGTATTACTAACATGAAAAATAATAATGAAAGAAAATAAAGAGGGGACGGTTGTACTCGTGATCCATCAACTTTTGCGAAAGAGGGACACGATATGACTGTGTCAAATACCTGATCCGGCTGCGATATGAACATGGCGCGAACTCCAGCCTCCTGGAACTCCACCGCAACAGTCTTGACTAGAAGGTTAGGGTCCTCTCTCTTGCTCAGGACGAACAGGGCCAGCGGCGCTCCCTCCTGTTGTCGGAAAAAAAAAAAAAAAAAAAAAAAAAGCCACAAAAAAAAATACCGTGAGAAAAAAAAACGCGTCAGACAGAACGGGCACGCGGCAGTGTAGAGGACGGGAAACAGGGGGACAGGGGAAACGAACAAGGGGACAGGGGACAGGCATGAAACAAGGGGACAGGGGAAACAAACAAGGCACAGCGGACGAGGAGCGAGGCCGCAGCAGTACATAATTACTACCAATAAACAGAGCAGTGCGTCCTTCACGTTCAAGCGTTATTTCACGGGTCATGACCGACCCGCACCCGACCCGCGGTTCGGGTTGGGAATACTTTGAAATCTCACGGGCCGGGTCGGGCCGGGTCGGGTTGGGTCGGGTTGGGTCAGAGAATTTTTGAAACCTCAAGGGTCGGCGGGTCAGGTCGGTTCAGGCGGTTTTCAAACTCTTACAGGTCGGGTCGGGTCACCCTTACCCGACTCGACGAAATCATCCGACCCGACCCGTGAGGTTTGACCTGACCCGTGAACAGACCCGGAAACTTCTTTCCACCCACCTGGAATCAACATCCAGTACAAACCAGTGTCCGTACCGACTCGTATACAAGCATATTTTGGTATCGTGCCAGATATCGGAAAATCGTATCGAATACGATCGTACTTGTATTAATAGTTTATTTTGTTCCTTACATCGGTATTGTATCGAAGCCGATCCCCGATATCCGATATGCAAGACAACTCTTTGAGACGAAACACAGGGGTCGTTTAGACATAGTAATATTACTGCTGCAGTGGTCATGCTAAGCGGTGCTTCTATATTATACGCTCAGAGCGGTGCCCTCTTCCCCCACTCACTCCCACGAGAGCGGTGTTGATAAATCCCTGTATGCTCTGCTGCATCCCCTGCGGGCTCGTGCCGGCCGGAAGAACGACCACGATCTCGGGAAGAGACGCCTCCGCCTCTGCCACCGCCTCCTCGATCTGGAAAACCACCGCACGGGGGACAAGATATGAAGTTTTAGTATCGTCAATAGTATTCAGCCCTTTATTTTGCCTATTAATAGTATGGTTAATAGTCAACAGTATCCAGCCCTTTTACTGTGATTAACCTCTCTGGCCGGAAATATAAGATCCGTTTGTTATTCATAATAGACAGCAAAACGTGAATTATATTCCTCGCCAGAGTGGTATGTATATATACCGTGGGACAGGGTTTCAGGCCTACTTGTTCCCCTACTTTTTTCTCTTGCTTGGTAGGGTCTTCTTTTGAGGACCCGTTCACGCACGCCTCACCCAGTCCCTGCTTTAAAAAGCCTTCTAGGGGTGCCGTGTCGGGGACAAACTACTTAGAAATAGAGTGCTTCGCGCGTGCAACGGGACTGCAGTTGGCACTATTACGGGGGTCCATAGTTAATAGGACCTATGGTACACGTAAAAACCTATGTACTGGTATTTACCTATTTTTACTATGGTCCCCCGTATTATTAAGGGATGATGGTCCAATTGCCCATCCCGTAACCTACTCCTGCTGTAGGTGTATCACGAATATCATTGTACACCTCGGACAGATCATGATCTATCTGTACTTCACCATCAACAGTAGTTACAGATGATCTGTCTGATCTGTGTGTCAGCACTATTGCGAAACACCAACGGAGGTATAGATAAGCCTGTCTCTGTCGAGGAGCACCCCGGTCTCGGGTGACTGAAACAAATGTCTCCGTCCGGCCCGACGTAGCGTTGATCAAAGCGAGCTCACCCAGGAGCGTGCATACACCCGCGTCAACTCAGATGCCCGATCTTTTCCAGACCGGACACCCATCAATTCTACAACTAGCCATGCACAAATATCCGATGAAAACGAGGATATCCACGGTCCAACGTACATATACAGCAGCAGATACGATCGAAAAATGACACAAAGATCGTATCCGAATCTCTGCTGTAGATGGGGTTGTTCGAAAGCTCATACAACTAGACACACCACAACAGCTACATACCCTTATCATTCACATACCCCCTCCCCCCCCCCGCTCCCGCCTCTCCCGCCTCTTTACCTGAGACGACGCCAACACAGAAGGCAAGCTGCGGCTGTCCTTCTCGTTGCCGGCTCCGTGCGGGTACACTCGGAGGTGGGGCGCCTTGTGCTTCGATGATCCCTCGCAGGCCGAAGGGTGGGCTTCGCAGTCCACCACGCCGGATCGAATCTACCACACCATAGTCAGGTTTGGTAGGATATGTAATAGCGTTATTGCACAGGGAAACGGGTGGGGGCCGGGGGGGGGTGGGGGGGGGGGGGGGGGGGGGGGGGGGGGGTTACTCATGTCATGCATGGCCGTATTCATCGTATGAACGTAGACCTTCGCAGGGGGGGGGGGGGGGGGGGGGGGGGGGGGGAGGGGGGGGGGTATGGGAGGACTCGAATCTACAGAACCGAACACAGTCGGTTTTAGTATCGGTGCTATGGCGGAGGGAAAGGGGTGGGGGAGGGGTTGCTTGTTTGTTGCTCGCCTTAAGTCAATTAACCATTGACCACGCATCCCTTTCGAGGCGGGGGAGGGGGGTGGGGGGGGAGATCAAGGGCGGGCTTCGCAGCTCAACGCGCCGAATCATACCGAACCAACAGCAGCGGCAACAGGTTTGGTATGATGTGTGCTGGCCTTATGTCAGAGGGGAAGAGGCTGGGGGGAGGGGGGGCTGCTAAGGGTGGGCTTCGCATTCCGCCACGCCATATATCGAACCTGCAGCAGCACTAGTTTTTGGGGTAATGTGTGATGGGGTTACGGAAGAGAGGAAGGAGGGGATACCATTGTGTATGTGTGTGAAGTGTGAAGGCTGGGCTTCGTAGTTCATCACGCCAGATCGAATCTCAAGCAGCAGCAGCAGCAGCAGCAGCATCAGCCAACACGTTTTGGTATATTGTGTGATGGCCTTCTGTTAGAGGGGAAGGGGGGTGATGGATGGGCCTTGCAGATGCTTGGGGTCTACAGCCACATGCTTTGGTAGGTTGGCGATGGTGTTGTATCATATCAAAAGGGAAGGAATAGGGGGGGGGGGGGGGGGGGGGGACGTGCGGGGGGAGGGGGGCGGGGTATACTCATTATCATTATCATGCATGGCCGCAGTCGTATGACCATAGACCCTCGCATCCCTACAATGCCGGGACGGAGCGCGTCGGGTTTTCACCGACCAGGCACTGACACTGCTTGCACCAAGCGCGAAGCGCCGAGAGGTGTCCAGCGAGTCTCATCAAGAGTGAGCTGCATCCTACTAAGAACCGCTTTATAGACGGCGGCGCGGGGGGGGGGGGGGAGGGGATAGCAGTTCAGTATGCCCCACCTGGATTAATAGCGCCACCCATCTTGAACGATAGCTTTAAGGCATTTTTCACAAGGAGAGGGAGAAGGGGGGGTGTGTGTGTGCTTGACAGGGTACACTAGTACTTTCATACGTAGGGCAAAGGACTATCGGCATGAAGGCAGGGAAGCAAAAGTACCCCGCAAAATCTCCTCCCCCCCTGCCCCCCTGCCTCTTGTCCCGTTCCGCTTAGAATTATATTGTTTACTGTTCAAAATGGCCAACTATCCAAATGGCAGCGTCTGCAGTGTGCCTCTGGATGCCCACCGTACACACCGAACATTCTGTACAAGCTACCCCAGGGGGTGTAAAAAACTATATCAAGAACCCCTTCCCAATTCCTCCCTTCCTTCTCTCCCCCTCCGTCCCTCCCTCCTTGCTTCTTTTTCCCTCCCCCTCTCCCTCTTGTCCCCACTATCCCCCCCCCCCCCCCCCCCCCCACCCCCCCCCCCCCCCCCCCACCCCCCCCCCCCCCCCCCCCCCCCCCCCCCCCCCCCCCCTCCCCCCCCCCCCCCCCCCCCCCCCCCCCCCCCCTCTCCTCCTCCCGTATCCCCCCGCCCATCCCCCCCCCATACCCCCCCCCCCCCCCCCCCCCCCCCACCTCTCGGCGCTTCGCGGTTGGTGCATGCAATGTCAGTCTGGTCGGTGGAACCCGACATCTTCCGTCCGGCCTTGTGGGGACGCGAGGGTTTACGGTCATACGACTACGGCCATGCATGACATGAGTACCCCCCCCCCCCCCCCCCCCCCCCGTCCCTCCCTTATACCTCCCCGCCGCCCCCTCCCATTCCCCCCCCCCCAATCCCCGGAAGCCTCCTCGGGGGACCCCGCTTCGCACCTGGCCCTGGAGACCCTTGGTGGCCTCACTCCACCCAGGGATGACAGAAGTATCTCCCCCGTTTACGAACGCCAATACAAGAGCCTCTGTGCCCTTCCCCTCTAGTTCCGCGAGGGAGTCGGGGTCGAGCCTCAAAACGCCTCCGAATTCATTTTTTTCGTTGGACGCGCCTGTTCCTCCCGAACTTGAAGTTGAACCAGGAGATGATCCGGAGACATCGGCACCATCGCGAATGAAGTCCAGCATCGCCTTGAATTTTCCGGCCGTTTTTTTTCGTTTTCGTTTTTCGATCAAGTTGTTCGGTACAAAAAATATATGTTACCAGTGTAAAACAAACGCGCGAGGTAAAGGTGAAGGTGACAGCGGTGGCGGCAGCGGGGGCGGCAGCGGCGGGGGGGGGGGGGGGGGGGGGGGGGGGGGGGGGGGGGGGGGGGGGGGGGGGGGGGGGGGGGGGGGGGGGGGGGGGGGGGGGGGGGGGGGGGGGGGGGGGGGGGGGGGGGGGGGGGGGGGGGGGGGGGTATGTCAAAGGATGTCAATCAAGCCTTAGCCTGTCCGTTCATTGGTTGGAAGATGATGCGAGTGACGGTTTCAGCCGTTTCGGTTTTGATACCGTCCAGCCAGTAAGAATCGTCGTGCCGTGCCACGGACGGAAAGCGGGGCTAAACACATGCTTGCAAGAAGCAGCAGCAGCAGTATCACCGCCACCACCTGGAACATGAACAACAGCAGCAGCAGCAATGTGGGGCCCATACCCGAGTAGGTTCTCTCTTTTGCGGTTTTCCTGCCGTCGACGTCAATGCGGGGCGGAGTCCCCGGTCGGGCCGTTGGTGCCTCGAGTCTACACGGAACGGAGTGACAGACCTTGGGTGTGATGAAGCGTGGTCAACGGTAAAATGACTAAGGCAAGCAACAAACGAGTACCCCCCCCCTCCCCGTCTTTCCTCTCACGACTATATCATCCATGACAATAAGTAAAAGGACGAAACGCACGCATTTATCCTCGCCATCGCCACCCGAAAAAAAGAGGGTCAGTCAACGAAAATACCCCCGCCCCGCGCATCGCCCACCCGTAACCAAACCGCCTCCAAAATGCGAACGCCCGCCTACCCGCCCCGCCTCTCCTCGCCACTACCGCAAACACACAAAAAGGAGGGGAGAGGCTCGACGAAAAAAATACCCGGCCACCCCGCGAAAAAAAACCACCCCCAAAAAATGCACACTTGCCCGCCCGCCCCTCCTTGCCACTACCACCACAAAAAAATGAGGGGACAGCCAACGAAAACATTCCCGTCCCCCCGGAAAAAAACGCCTCAATAATACCTCCATGGCAAGAAACAAAATTACCGTTGATGCACCACCCTGGCAAGAAATATATATATATATATATGTCTACAATAGATACATATATATACTATTGACGTACCACCCTGACAAGAAATATGTTGCATACCCCCCGTTTGGCTGGCGAATCCGGTCAACATGTAACCTACAAATCGTACGATACTATAAATGCACCCTTATGCAGTAGACCTCTCAGCTCAATCTCTCTCTCTCTCTCTCTCTCTCTCTCAAACACACCTCCTCTGAGCGTGGGTCTGTTGAGCAAGCGGGTGGACTTGATCAAGGGGGGAGAAATTCGCACCTTCCACTACGAGACCTAACACAAATCGACAGTCACCACGGCCGCAACCAACTATACCTACCACCTAGCCAATACATGGTTGGCGACTTTTAGTCTATACTAGGGTTACTTACCACTACCTGGTACTCGAGAAAATGGTTGGCACACACTTCATTCGAGACGACTAGAACCTAACCCTACCCCTAAGCCAATCAGAGCAAACCTACCCCTATCCCCAAGCCAATCAGAGCAACAACCCTGACCCTAAGCCAATCAGGGCAACCCTAACGCTGGCCCTAAGCCAATCAGATCAACTCTTACCCTTTCTCTACGCCAATCAGACAAATCTCGACAAAGTGGTAAGCTCTGCTGCTTCAGTCATCCAGCACAGCTCTACCGTTCGGGCTCTCATGTCAAATCACCGGCCAGAGCGGTTGGTATGCCTTGACGTTTTTTTTCTTCATTCACCTGAGCATCGTCGATGGCTCCCACGTACAGTTTTCCGTTGGCAGATTGTTTGTCGACGAGAACAAGGGCGGGGACGGAGGGGATTCCACCCGGCAGGCTGAACACGCCTTCCACAAGACTATGAACACGAACCATAGCGGGTGTGGGGAGGGAGAGAGGAGGGGGGGGGGGGGGGAGGGGAGAGAAACACGGAGAGAGAGAGAGACAGAGAGAGAGACAAGAGAGACAGAGGGCGGTGCAGACAGACAGCCAGACAAGACAGCGGTGCGAGTCGATTAGTGTGTGTTGGCGGGGGGATAGTTCCGTTCTAATCGCCCTCTGCAAACAAGTACGGCCTATCGATAGCAAGCGACAAGCGATGGGGCGCTTGGTGGTCAGCGGTAAGCACAACTATCAGCACAACTATCGACCCCCCTCCTTCCCGCCTCGCACCCGCCTCGCACGCCCACACGCACTCCCCGCTCCCTCACCCTGACAGCTCATCTTTCGCCCCCCCCCCCCTCCTCGTCCTCCTCCTCCGAAGATTTGGTCTTGGGCAGGCGTGCTTGCACCGCGGACACCCTCCCGCTTAGCCCGCTAGCCAGGACGCGCAAGGCAGGGGAAGCCTTCCTGTTTTCGGTTCAGGGGTTTCCATACATTGGCGAATGTTCGCATCAGAGCGGGGGCAAGAACGAGAGGGTAGCCGAAACGTTCAGAAGTTAAGTACCTGTTGAAGCTCTGGGGGTTTCCATCCAGCAGTGATGCTCGCGCCGGAGGCGGATAAATATAATGACGAGGGGCGTTGGAAGGACAAAAAATCAAAATTTCCCGCTTAGGGGTAGGGGTTTCGATTGAAGGTTGCAACACCGAACAGAAAAAATAGTCAAAACGGAGAGCGGGGATTTTTTTTTTCTTGGGGGGGGGGGCGTACTCGATACCATGCATGGCTGTTGTCCTATGATCATAGACCCTCGCATCTCTACAATGTCGGGACGGGGCACGTCCGGTTTTCACCGACCAGGCTTTTTTAGGGGGGGAAGTACTCGATATCATGCATGGCTGTAGTCGTGTTACCATAGACCCTCGCATCCCCTTAATGCCCGGACGGAGCACGTCGGGTTTTCACCGACCAGGCAGACATTGCTTGCACAAAGCGTGAAGCGCCGTGAGGTGTCCGGCGAGTCGCATGAAGGGTAAACTGCATCCTACTAACAACCGCTTTTGAGGCGGACTTTCTTGCACATGGATGGCAGCGTCAATGCACTGATTATTTTCTGGTGTGGCCACGTCCAGAGACAGCAATGGGTTTACTATGTAACTGCCTCGTAGGTGCCGTACTATTTGCACAGATGGGGAGGGCGGCGAGTAGCGACCCATACATCTTGAGGCGTTTTTGTGGTCGGGGGGGAGGGAGAAGTGGGGGGCGATTACCCCCGGAGATAGTGAAGGATGTTTGGGGTCGGGGAGGGGAAGGGGGGGAAGGTATCGATCCCGTCTATCGTGAGGGAGGCGGGGTTGGAGATTGGGAGGGGGGGGGGGGGGTGACTGACCTGCCTATCGCCCGATTCGATGAAAATTATACGTACCGCAGTAGCTGAACTACTTTTTTGGAATACGATACAGCACTAATTCACTAATTTATTAATAAAAGTACAAACGGAAATGCCAAAAAAGCAAAGAACAAAAACGCTGTACGGGTTTTCACATTATAAAAAGAAACGCCAAAAAAAAACTCAAGAGCAAAAAACGCCGAATAAAAATGAAAAAAAATAAAAAAATGAAAGTAGCTAAAAACGCTGCACAGAAGAAAAAAAAAAAAACGCTCGGCACTGTTTCACGTCACCCACCCGGCGTCCGTAAAGAGCACAGCGGCGAATCCCTCCTCCCTTGCCGACAACGCCTCCTTTAGCGGCGAAACCCCAGTACCCAAGTCCACCGTCACCACCAAGTCCGGCACTGCTGACAACATCCGTTTTTGAAGGGTGCGAGCATCCTTCAACGGGAGTAGGGGATAGGGGATGGGAGGGGACAGGGGATGAGATGGAAGGGGACAGATGCGAGGGGGGAGGGAATGGGGGATTGGGGATAGGAGAATATCCGGGGTAGGGGGTAAAACGCGTTAAAAACGGAAAAGGGTTATACGGCAGTCGGAGAGAAAATACATCTACAACAATAGCTCGTGGGGTTCGCCCTTCCGTCGTCATTGGCAAGAATGAGGGGCAAAGCCCACTCGATGCTCGCCTTACCCCAGCTTCCGTGGACGCCTACAAAGCAGCATGGAAACCCGTTTGGGGTCTAGCTGTATCGTCTCTCACCTGGAAGGCATTCAAGTAGCTTTCCGATCGGACTGGTAGGCCTCCGTAAGGGTTGGGCGTGCTCGCCGAGTGGTACACCTGTCACGCACGGCGGCGGGTGGCGGCAGCGGCGGCAGGCAGCACAGCGAGCGGCGAGGCGGCGTTGGGAGGTAAGATAAAAATATTGGTTGGATCGGGCCATTAAAAGGAGCCCATCAGTTGGTCCGCCCATCAACCAATGCCATCAACCAATGAGTCAATGAAGTAATCAATCAACCAACTAGCCAATCGGCCAGCCGATGGGTCAATCAGCCAATCAACCAGTTACCCAATCAAGCAAGCAGCCAATCAGCCAATCACCAACCAAATCGACAACCAGCTAACCAGCCAAGCGGCCCGAAGGGAAGGATGAAGGAAGGAGGGAGGGGAAGAGGTGGGGGGGGGGGGGGGGGGGGAAGGGGTTTATCCGTACTGATACCGGTCTATCGGCCGGTCAGCTTGGAAAACATCCCTCTTTACCTCGAAAACCTAGGGGCAGGTATGAGAAACACCCTTCACTAGCTGCAACACAATGGAGGCAGGTGATCAATTTGAAAAATGGGCTTAAAAAACTTTGATTACCTTGAGCCATGGAGGGCAGACCAGTAGGAAAAACATCCCAATTGCATTGAAAACCATGGGGTCAGACTTATACCAGTAGGTAAAACATCCCTCATGAATACAACACCACGGGGGCAGACAAAAAAAAACATCCTTGAAAAGCTTGCGATGGAGGCAGAGTATCAACTCTAGCATGAGGTAAAACATCCTTCACTACCTTGAAAACCGTGCGCGGCAGACGCGTATAAATAGGGAAAGTACCCATCATTACCTTGAACACCATGGGGACAGATTTACAGGTAAAGTGTATCTCAATTGTCTAGCATACCCGTTCTCGCAGGATTTGTACCTCGCTACGTATGATCATGATTAGGACGATATTATTCACAGGTGTACAGCAGTACCGGACGCCTATTCATACTAAGAAACAGGAAAGCTGTTCCAGGCTGGATTTGTTATAGCCCTTTTTCAATTATTATTAGACACATATAAAACTCGAGAATATCGCAATATTTGACCTTTAGAGCCAAATTATGTGCCTGACGAGTTTTATACGGACGTCGGGTGTAGGCGATATTTTCGCTATACGTGGTCCGCAACACACAAATATATGATTGGGGTATTTTTACCCCAAGCATATATTTGTGTTCTCTTTTTTGTTGGTAGAGCCGAATTTTGTAGACAAGATTGGACACACCTCAGACATAGCCTGTCTCCTGTACTCGGTCATCCGATCATCACGACGCCGCCATGAGCAACAACAGCGGCGGTGGACGCGACGACTTGGTTGAATGCATAGGGCAGACAGGTTCTCCCGTGGTCGGGGACGGGCGGATGCCCGGGATGCCCGGGTTTAGCGACACCAGTCCAGAAACCAGTGTTCCGGCTAGGCGTCTCGACGATGGAGTCGCCCCAAATCCATGCCCCCAACAAGCCGTGCCACCCACCCTATCCGGCAACAAGCGGGTAGCGGTCGGCGCGCCGGATGCCCGGACAGGAGGAGCCGCTTGGCGGCCACTTCATGTCGGCGCCATCGCCGTAACATGGGTTCTGGTGTGAACTCTACCTACCACAGCAGCAGCAGCAGCAGCCACGTCCTCTAGCCCATGTGATGTACATACGTGCTTGACTTGCTGGAGGATGACGTGGACTGTCACCTAATTAATCAGACTCTTCATAATACACCCCAGTTTATATCTCAGGTGCTTCTGGCAAAAAAGGCGATATTGAGTTTTATATCGAGGGATTTGCCAATACGGAAATCGCGATATTGAATTTGACGTAAAGATTCGAAATATCGCCCTCTCTTGAGTTTTATATATGTCTATTAACAGGTGTCCCGTAGCAACTGTTGTGCTGATGTCGTTGGGTTGAAAGAACGGTTCAAGGTGGAGACAAAACCACAGCACCATGGGAGCAGACATGTACTACTATAATAATAGCAAAAAAACATCCCCCCCATCAACTTGAAACCCAGAACTTGCATGAATAAAATCAATAAAACTCTCCCTTTCTGCCTTGAAAACCCATGGGAGTGGGGCAAGAAAGACTTCCGCACCATACGGGGGCAGACAGGTAATACTAATACTACTAATAGCAACAACAAGGAAAAAATATTTTTGGTGCTCGAACCAAAATGTTGCACTCATGAAAAAAAAAAAAAAAAAAGCCTTCTCGTTTTTTTTACCTTGAGAATCATGGGAGACGGAGAAGACTTCCGCATGCCGAGCTCCTTGGCCAGCTTCGACTCGACAGACAAGTCCACCGCACCAACCGACACGCCCCAGGAGGCAAGCTTCTCCGCCGCCGACTCGACCATGTCCGACATCTCCTCGCATTCGGGGCGGCAGTCGGAGCCGTGGTAGAGGATTACCATCGCGGGACTGTCAGATTCTAGAACCGAGCTGCGCTTGCCATGAAGGGGGGGGAGCGACGTTGTTGTTTGGAGGGAGGGGGGGGAGGGGGTGGAGGTGGGCGTGAGGGTTGGGGGCGGAGGGACGTTTAGATAAGTTTTTCGGGGGGGGGGGTACACGTGTGATGCATGGCCGTAGTCGTATGGTCATAGACCCTCGCATCCCTGCAATTCCGGGACGGAGCACGTCGGGTTTTCACCGACAAGGCAGGGGGGGAGGGGGTGGAGGGGCGTGCTCATTTGTTGCTTGCCTTAGTCATTTGACCATTGACCACGCATCCCTTTCGAGACGTGAGGGGGGGGGGGTGTACTCGATAGGAGAGATGTACTCGATCTCATGCATGGCCGTAGTCGTATGACCATAGACCCTCGCATCCCTACATTGCCGGGACGGAGCATGTCGGTTTTCACCGACCAGGCAGACATTGCTTGCACCAAGCGCGAAGCGCCGTGAGGTGTCCGGCGAGTGGCATGAAGGGTGAGCTGCATCCTACTAAGAACCGCTTGTGAGGCGGACTTGCATATGGATGACAGCTTCAATGAGTTAGTTTAATTTCCGGTGTGGCCACTTCCAGAGACAGCAATGGGAGTACTATGTAACTGCCTCTTGAGTGCCATGCCTTGAACACTACGTGATACGATCAATTCCCTCGTGCAGAGTAAAGGTTCTTTACTTCGCACAAATGATCTAACTAGACGACCAGCTGTAGGCGACCGCCAAAAAAAAAAAAAACAAAAAAAAACAAAAACAAAAAACAAAAAACGGTACCCTGGATGTCTAGCTCACGCAGTGAGCGGCATGTTTTACAGTGTCGCTGCCAACCGACGCCAACCCAACCCATATATAATATATGGGGGGGGGGACAGACGTGAGGGGGGGGGTATATACTCATGTCATGCATGGCGGTAGTCGTATGACCATAGTGCGGTTTGACGAGGCAGTCAGCCTGGCCTAACGGGTTCGACGTAGAGCCTACGGTGGGTACGTATGTGTTCTACAGCAGTAGGTGTACTCAGGTACTCAGAGAGCGGTACCAGGTACCTTGTGGGGTGTAGGTTTTTGCCAAAATCAGGTATACCTGGCCACTTTCGTGCCAAAAACAGTTACATACTGAAATCAAGTACAAAACACACACCAGGAGCCCTGCTATTGGCCAAGCTTTCATCGTATCTGATTTTGGCACGAAAAGGCCAAGGTACACCTGATTTTTTCTACTGTCTAGCTTTCAACTGATTTTGGCCAACTTTGGACCAATCAGAGAGGCCATACGTACACTGCTGTGTTTTCTCTCCGTATGCGTCTGCCCTCCCTCGTTTGAAATTCTTCTGTATTGACGTATAAACTCTGTACTCGTACGTCGTACGTAAAAATACGTATAGACATGCATACTTGGTTTCACTTTTGTCCTTTGGGGTGTGCGATGTGCTTCAGTTACTTGTTGTGTGTACTCTGTTGTTTTCTATGTTCACAGCAGTCTTTACAGCACCATGCACCATGGACACTCGGCGTTTCGTCTGCACCACCCCGCGTCGAGGTGGTCTCAGGTTTGGTACGGCAAGATAATTTCGTGCCGAGCAGGCGGAGTACTCTGTTGTTTTCTATGTTCACAGCAGTCTTTACAGCACCATGGACACTCGGCGTTTCGTCTGCACTACCCCGCGTCGAGGTGGTCTCAGGTTTGGTACGGCAAGATAATTTCGTGCCGAGCCGGCGGTTCCGCGAGGACTGTCTGGAAGCTTTAAAGCTGTCAAGGGTCAACGGGGGGGGCGCGCCACAGTATATATATACTCTTGGCGCTCCCGCCGTGGCGAAACAAACGAAGCATATTAATAGTGACTCTCTGCAGGTCCAAGTGGAGCCCGTGGTACCTATGATACACCCTGAACAAAACAAAACGATTCAGATTTTGGAGGCCATGTGGCACGCCTAATGCTTTAGGCGCATTCTTTTTTTACCGGATTGTCATGGACATCACACCGCTCGTGGCGCGCGTTTTTTACTTGGTTTTAGCATGTACCTGATTTTGGCTCAAACGGACCAGGTATACCTGATTTTGGCATTTGCCCTTATTTTTACCCTTCGAATCGAGCACACCCAGCTGGTGTCCGTCAGTACGTGTGGTGTCTCATGTCGTTGTCTCAATGCAGTAGCCAACCTTCTGGTGAACGCAGCGACAGAGGTCCTACTTCGAACACTTCTAGAGATGCAGCTGAGTTTTAGGGACAAACTACTTAGAATTTGACTGGTTTATCCCCAAACTGCAAAACGGGACTGCAGTCCAACAGCGGGTACACACAGCTTGTAGCTTATGCTGATTAAGGACCATCACTCGTATCTGGTGCCTGGTACCTACCAGTACTCGTAACAGAGAAAGCGCAATAAGTTTTCAATGACGGGACACTCTGCATGCATGCTAGCTAATGCATGCACTCTGCAACACGGCCTGTGGCTGCGCATGACACGCGGATTGCTCTGATTGGGCCAACAAAGCCTATCTCGCCGCATTTTCCTCGAGACTCAGGAGCCGAAATCGGCCGCACACTATTAATACTTGGCTACTTGGCCTTGCCAGAGCTGGAGCAGATCAATTGTACGTGGCAGAGCAAGCGCACCAACAACGGCTGCAATATCCAGGCCTCGCGAAAGAGACTACTGCTGAACCTCGTACTGCTTGCTGTATCACCTACCAGCTACAGCATGCATGTATCAAGACACCTTCAGAAAGATTCGCCTGATTTCATCCCGCGATCTCGAGGTGGCGAGTCCGATATCTCTCTTTTCCACTGCTGTGGTACTGGTGTATAAGGTATGTTCTTTTACAGGGGCAGGACCAGCATCGCACCGCTACATCCGAGAGCGAACTCGGAAAGCAAGCGAGCAACTCACTACCTGCTACTGCAAGCGGAAGACGCCATCGACTATCGTATGCCTCTTCATCGTGCTCACCTGATGAACGTAGAACGCGTCCATGTCTCAACGTGCGAGTCATCGCTGGTGAACAAAGCCGTCGAACCAGAGGTATCCGATTCCGCCCTAACGCCGTAGGTTGTTGTTCCAAGTGGCAGCCCGGCGAGCAAGGCGAGGCTGCCGGTCAGCACGGCTCCGAGACGCGTCATGTGTTCCCGGCGATCTTCACGACCGTGGCGTGTACAACGGCGCGCCCTGGTTGAATGTTCGCCTACTATCTGGTAGCAGCGCTGTTGTGGCGTTTTTTGTTTTTTGCCCGAAAGAACAGGGGGTTTCCATTATGTCTGCAGGCTGGTTTAGAATATTTTTTATGGAGGAAGATCCCCGCGTAACATGGAGCCGTGCGGACAGCAGGAGTGCAGCAGAGCAGAGTAAAGTGTGCCTGAATACGTGCGACCGGAGCGAGTGCATCATGGCGCGATCTCTCCAAGTGAAGACGCTCAAGGGAGAGTCCTTCAAGATAGAAGTGGCACCGGAGGCCGTGGTGAGCAAAAGCTTGATCCATGCAGCAATTTAAGCAGCAGTAGTCGTTGAAAATCAGCTCAGTGTTTTCCGAAGGACGATTGCTGCTGTTTGCCCATCACACTGCTATTAATTAATACGATGATTTCAATCGATGTTGCTTTTGATGTCCGCTATGTATCTGCATCACCCCATATAGCTGACACAGCTCTGTTCTGAACTTTCTGTCCAAGTTGGCGGTATGAAGGTGTTCATCAAGTTTTGCTTGCGGATATTGCAAGGCCGCCTGACATCGCCGCAATCTATTATACGATCACTCCCACACAGGCAGAGGCCGCACGCAACATGCATGGGTCGCCACTATAGCATGTTGATGCCCCGGTGCAACCGGTAAACCCTCCCAGCCGACAGCATGCCTGCTGTCTGCCGCCTTGCTGGGGTCGGAAACAAAATGGGGGGAAAAACCGTGAGGCTCCGGAGGTTTTGGTTGAGTTGGTCGGGAGTTGAAGCTACTTATTGTCGAAACCATTGTCGCACATAGACTGCGTACTCGTCTGTACAGAGTTGTAGTGCTGTAGGGGGGGGGGGGGCGGTTAATGATACTGGATCATATGGACGAAGGGTGGGTTTTCTGGGTTATACTCATGAAATGCCTATTTACCTACTGTAACTACTACACATCTCTGATCAGTTATTATAGCAATAATGCCCGCCAGTGCGAGTATACGTACCTGGTACGAAAATACACAAGGTACCAGCTTTGTCAACCTTCCACCCTGCGGAGAGAACAGTCAGAGAGCAGACAGCAGTAGCAGCAGCAGCAGCAGCAGCAGCAGCAACAGCAGCAGCAGCAGCAGCAGCCGCGGCAACAACAGTACAGATGCGTGCGTGCCATACCTGGGATGTCCTTACAGCAGTATTTACTTACATGTCTTCCGTTGCAACCCCGACACCCCCCCCCTCCCGACCAGCCCGGGCTGCCTCCTCCGCATTTCGAGGTCGTTCAGTACAGAATGTTAAAGTTTTGTTCTGCAGTCTGTGGGACCTGCCACGGGGACTGCGACCCAAAAAGCGACAAGTGCGGTATTACCCCTTTACGGTGTAAAACCTTCCACGGGTCGAACAGATCATCTACTCATCTACAGATAGAACATATAGAGCATCCTATTAATAGCAAGGGTGCTGTGCAGGATCTGTGTGCGCACAGATTCCACCCAGGAAGGTAGTGTATGTCCTATATCATGCAGACTACTGTGTGGCTCCCACCCAGCAAAATGAGCTATGATACCACGTACAGTAGATGATACGGATCAGGAATGTGTATGGCCTGAAAGATCTAGATCATATGCTGTGGGCTGTGAGACTCGATGATTTGTAGAGGATCTGTTCGATGTGCGCAAAAAGAGCCAGCAGCTCAGCAGGAGAGATGCGCGCGTGTCGGGTATAGCTGTTGACGAGTTAAATATAAATGACGGCATGGCCCGACTGGCGGGTCGAGTCGGAAAAAATTATGATCTCACGAGTCGGATCGGGTCGGGTCACCCGTGCCCGACCCGACCAGACCCAACCGGCGAGGTTTGAGCCGACCCGTGAACAGCCCTGGAAAATTATTTCCGTCTTGCGTCGCAACTCGGACATCCCCTAACCCCTACCCGAGCAGCCCGGGCTGCCTCGTGTGGCCGAATGGTCGATGATGCTGCTGTATCTATGAGAATCGTCCTTTTGTTCTGATGATTTTTTTTCACACGTCGGACAGATCTTGTACAGATCATCTACAGGTCATCATCTAGATTTCCAGGGCAGATCGATCCCTGATCTATGATTACAGGAGTACCTCATTTTGCCGGGTGGGATCCGTATAGTCTGCAATGATCCACCGGGTAGGACATGTTTTCTGGGTTGCATTTGCACTACTGCTGTACGACTCATTCTGCACAGCACCTCATAACAGGAGGTTAGGATATAGATGATCTATCTGATCTGTGAATAAATAAATAGATAAATAGATCGTGATTTTTCTGTCCGAGGTGTGGATTGTTCCCTTTCAAGTCCCAAGCGGAGACTTCACCTTCAGACATGCCCTGAGCAGTCTACTGTTGTAGGTCTATGGTATATGTACACGATAGACACCATTACACCAGGTATCAGGTGCATCAATAGATCTGCTGCTGCCTTCTGTAGGCCTCCGGCATGCTAATTGATAGCCTGGGGAATGCCGGTATATATTTATTTGGATAATGCTATTTGCGACACCGGTGTCGTAATTTCTTATTCGCGACACGGTGTCGCAAATAAGCGGCTTATTTGCTACACCGTGTCACGTTCGCGGCACATACCTCATATTGGCTCCGCACCGCCAGGGATGTGTTGGCATGGTGCAGGGCCATCATTGAAGCTATCGCATGGCCGAAACGGGCCAGTACTCGAGGAGATATCTGGCCTTATGGTGCACCCGCAAAACGTTCAGATCGGTGTCGCAAATAAGCGTGTCGCAAATACGGTATTTGCGACACCGCGACGTGGTAGCCGCACACGCTCCGGATCGGCCAAGCGCTATCAGTAGAGTCTCAGCATGGCATAGGCTACCATTGAGGCCATCGTGTAGCCAAAACGGGCCAGTACTCGAGGAGATATGGGGTATCCAGGTACCACACCCGCAGAACCTTCTGGCTGTCGCAAATACGGTATTTGCGACAACGCGACGTGGTTGCCGCACACGCTCCGGATCAGCGACGTACTACCAGTAGAGTCTCAGCATGGTGTAGGGCTACCATCGAAGCTATCGTGTAGCCTAAACGGGCCAGTACTCGAGGAGATATAGGGTATCCTAGTACACCCAGGCTGATGTCGCAAATAAGCCTTATTTCGCGTGTATCCAGAACGGGCCGTTACAGCAGTAGTAGATACTGCTGTGTGTGGTATCTTGGTCATGATCCTGGTGCACTGCTGTCAGAATAGTCAGACTGGACCAGGTGTCGTAAAGCCGCATTTGACGACATCGCATGACGTTCGTCGCGCGCGCCCCGTTTAGACCAGGACAACCACGGTGGCTTATTTGTAGCACGAGCTCGGACTATACCACTGACAGCATGTTTCCAAAAAAAGTACGTCGATCGTTGGCCACGTCATCGTGAATCAATGGATTTGAAATTAATTTGGTTATATTGCCGCGCCGTGTTCTAATAAGTTGCACGTACTATAATTGAGAGCGCTAGTATTGTTCCAAGCGCCGGGTGCTCTGTTTACGCGTCTATTAACATGGGCACAAATGAAGGGCACAGAAGTTTGTGCACGCTGCGCTCTGTATGTGGCTTTTGTACTTGTCTGTGGATGCTATCGAAATAGGTGGGTGTATGTCATCTACAGCAATATCATAGTACCGCAGTAAAATCGGCGTTCGTTCCGTGCAACCATCGTCACCCACCAATCAATGTGGTTGTTTAATTGCCCTTGAACCGCCGTGTAGAAGCGCCTATCCCTCAGGCGTTTACCAACGCCTATCGTTCTGCCGCACAAAACTGAACAAACTTTCGAAACGCTGTGCACAGTTTTTGTCGGATTAGTTGAGGCAACGAACACACCCCATAGATGCACAGAGGGCGGCCATACTGCAGCTTGCCTAGCTATGCGTCATGTTCGTTGTACGCGTTCTTTCCGACACATCATCCTACTTGTTGCACCAACAGCAGTCCACAGTATCGGCACTGCTGCTGTAGTGTTGACAAGTACTACTATCAATATTAATATTCTAACTTAGGGCACATGCGTAGCACGTAGTTTGTAAACGGATTCCCGATGTTTATCTCTAACGGTTGTGAAACATACAACAGAAACCCACAGCGGACTGCATGAGTTCAATGTAAGCGGCAGAGGGGTTAGCCGCCTTGTTCATGGTGACGAAGAAATCGGAATGTGTAACGCGTGTAGAAGGTCGTGGAGTTCGTAGGCTGCTTGGAAGGTGTCCTTCGATGCCCTGCAGTATTGTGTAAAGTTCCCACCGTGCTGTTGTATGCTGTACACACTGGTGCGCGGGTTGGAGGTTTTTCCATAAGTTTAGGCAGAATGTTTGCGGAGAGAACCCCAACCATTATGGAAGACTCCCCAACATCCCGCAACTCCTGCAGATTCAGATTGTGCGCACTGACTTGCCCCACTCAAATCATGCGTAGTCTCCTCGTCCAGCTACGCAGTCAATTCCCGATTATTTTGGATGCCCTGGTCGAGGAGGCAGTCTGATGGGTTATGTATAGTTTTCGCTCTCCTAGCCTATCGTGTTTATGTGTTTACTCTGTCGTATGTAGCACAGCAGAAGTAGTAGAAGAGCCACGTTGAATATTCTGACCGTGTACTAGGATACCCCATATCTCCTCGAGTACTGGCCTGTTTTGGATACACGATGGCTTCAATGGTAGCCCTACCCTACACCATGCTCTACTGGTAGCGCTTTGCCGATCCAGAGCGTGTGCAGCAACCACGGCGCGGTGTTGCAAATACGGTATTTGCGACACGCGTGTCGCGAATAAGGCTTATTTTTATTTGCGACAGGAGCCAGAAGATTCTGCGGGATGCACCTGGATACTCCATATCTCCTCGAGTACTGGCCCGTTTTGGCTACACCATGGGTTCAATGGTAGCCTATGCCATGCTGAGACTCTACTGATAGCGCTTGGCCGATCCGGAGCGTGTGCAGCAACCACGTCGCGGTGTCGCAAATACCGTATTTGCGACACCGATGTGAACGTTTTGCGGGTGCACCAGGATGCCAGATATCTCCTCGAGTCCTGGCCCGTTTCGGCCATGCGATAGCTTCGAATGATGGCCCTGCACCATGCCAACACTTCTCTGGCGGTGCGGAGCCAATCTGAGGTATGTGCCGCGAACGTGACGCGGCTTATTTGCGACACCGTGTCGCAAATAAGAAATTACGACACCGGTGTCGCAAATGGCATTACCCTATTTATTTATAATACTTCGAAAAACTAGTATAATTTACAAAGGGTTTTAGCCAAAATCAGGTATACCTGGCCACTTTTAGGCCAAAATCGGTGAATACTAAAAACAAGTACAAAACACACGCCAGGAGCCCTGCTATCGGCCAGGCTGACATCGTGCCTGATTTTGGCTCGAAAAGGCCAAGGTATACCTGAATTTGTAATTTGTAAGCTCTGTCTAGCTTCCAACTGATTTTGGCCAACTTTGAACCAATCAGAGAGACCATACGTACACTTTTTTTTCTCTGCGCATTCGTCTGCGGTCTGCGGTCCCTCGGTTGAAATTATCGTATATAAACTATAAACTCTGTACTCGTACGTACGTACGTACTGGTACGTGTTTCTACATGTATACCTTTATACATGACGCTGATTCCGCTTTTTTTCTTCTCTGGGTTGCACAATGTGCTTCAGGTAGTGTTGTGGTGGTGTACTCTGTTGTTTTCTATAGTCATATTACAGCACCATGGACACACGGCATTTCGTCTGCACCACCCCGCGCACGGTAAGATAGTTTCGTGCCGAGCAAGCGGTTCGGCGAGGATGTTCGAGAAGCTTTAAAGCCGTCAACGGGGGGGGGGGGGGGGGGGGTGTACTCGATAGAAGAGATGTACTCGATCTCATGCATGGCCGTAGTCGTATGACCATAGACCCTCGTATCCCTACAATGCCGGGACGGAGCATGTCGGGTTTTCACCAACCAGGCAGACATTGCTTGCACCAAGCGCGAAGCGCCGTGAGGTGTCCGGCAAGTCGCTTGAAGGGTGAGCTGCATCCTACTAAGAACCGCTTGTGAGGCGGACTTGCATACGGATGACAGCTTCAATGAGTTAGTTTAATTTCCGGTGTGGCCACTTCCAGGGACAGCAATGGGAGTACTATGTAACTGCCTCTTGGGTGCCTCGCCTTGAAACTAGTACTTTAGTTCTTTACTTCGCAAAAATGATCTAACTCGACGACCAGCTGTAGGCGACCGCCAAAATAGAAATAAAAAAAAGAAAACGGTACCCTGGATGTCCAGCTCACGTAGTGAGCGGCATGTTTTACAGTGTCGTTGCCAACCGACGCCAACCCAACCCTTGTGTAATATATATAATACGGGGGGGGAGGGTACTCATGTGTTGCTTGCCTTAGTCATTTGACCGTTGACCACGCGTCCCTTTCGAGACGGAGCCGGGAGGGGGGAAGAATAAATAGTCCTGGCGCTCCCGCCGCGGCAACACAAACGAAGCCTAATAGTAATAATAGTTGTTGTTGCTGTTGTTGCTGTTGTTGCTGTTGTTGTTGTTGTTGTTGTTGTTGTTGTTGTTGTTGTTGTTGTTGTTGCTGTTTTCTTCACATTAAACCGTTCTTTCTACCCGTCGACATGCAGCACAACCAGTGTCCGTGCCGATTCTTCAATCCTATTAATAGAGAGATACAGGTTCTGTGGTCACAAAGCAAAGTTATGCCACTATGTTCATTTTATTTCTTTCTATTCCTTTCTCCGACTGATGAGCCTTATTGAAGGAGTCGTGTGGCGTGGGTGGATGACGAGCCTGCTTTGCTTGTTTCGTACTGTCTGACGCCGAGGGGCCGGGCATAGTTCACGAGCGCTGGACGGAGGCGGCAGACAGGGTAGCAAGGTACCAGGCGGACCAGCCGGGAGACCCTGGCTGTGCTACGTACAAGTACCATAAACTGCTGCCGCTACCTGGAGGATGCTTTGTGCTTTGTTTGGTTTGCCTGTTATTTTCCCTTGATTCTTAGTATTTTCTGTTGTGACGACGACTATTAAAATAGTGGTGTCTTTCTTCTTTTTCCTTTTTTTTTCCAGGTCTGGTTCGTTCGTTCTTTTCAAGTGTCTGCCAGATCCCCTGCGGGGGGGGCACGATGGTTTGTTTTTTATATACTGAAGTATATGTGTATATTCTTTCTTGTTTCTTTTTCTATTTCGAATTGTCTTCCTTGTTTTTTTGTTTTTTTTGTCTCTTTGTTTCGTTTCGTTTCTCTCGGTCATGGAATGTGTATGTCGTGCCTGTCGTATGCAGTATGATGACATGGCATTGCATTGCATACGTGGCAACATAGTATCTTTGTGCCGTAGCTTTGTGACCGCAGAACTTGTATCTCTCTAGGATTGAAGAATCGGCACGGACACTGGTTGTGCTGGATGTCGACGGGTAGAAGAGAAGAAAACAACAACAACAACAACAACAACAACAACAACAGAGATCCTACGTTGCCACGTATGCAATGCAATGCCATGTCATCATACTGCGTACGACAGGCACGACATACACATTCCATGACCCACAGAAACGAAACGAAACAAAGAGAGAAAAACCCTCTGTAGATCCAAGTGGAGCCCGTGGTCCCTATACGATGGTTTGTTGCTATATATACATATACCAGGTATATATTTGTTTCTTTTTCTCTTTGGAATTATCTTTTTTTGTTTGGTTTCTGTTGGTTTCGTTTAGTTTCTCTAGGTCATGGAATGTGTATGTCGTGCCTGTCGTACGCAGTATGATGGACATGGCATTGCATTGCATACGTGGCAACGTATTATCTCTGTGGCGTAGCTTTGTGACCACAGAGAGAGCTTGTATCTCTCTAGGATTGAAGAATCGGCACGGACACTGGTTGTGCTGGATGTCGACGGGTAGAAAGAACGGTTTAATGTGAAGAAAACAACAACAATACCCACAGTGCGGCTTCCGCCCCGCACGATCAACGATTGATATGTTGTTCGTCGTGCGCCGGTTGCAAGAGCTTGGAAGACAGAGGAAGATCCCCCTGTACTTGTGCTTCATCGATCTGCAGAAAGCGTACGACTCTGTCGACCGAGAGCTGTTATGGGAAGTACTCACACGTTTTGGCGTACCAAGATGCTGAGAATTATCCGTAATTTCCACGATGGCATGCGGGCTCGCGTGCGTACGGATGACGGCGAGCACTCGGAATGGTTTGTTGTCACGCAGGGGCTGCGGCAAGGCTGTGTGCTGTCACCGTTACTGTTCAACGTATTCTTCGCTGCTGCATTGCACGTCGTACTAGTACGCTTTAGCCATGACGAAGCCATCGTAAGGGATTTTGGTGCAACTCAGTGATGCTGGAGTAGTCGGAACGGAGGAGCAGGAGCCGTTGGCGTGCGTGCGAAGGGCTGTATGGGGCATGTTGTACGCCGATGACGCAGGGATTGTCTCGAAGTCGGCTGAAGGGCTCGCGAAAATGATGACAGTCATCGTGACTGTCTTCGAAGCAGCAGGCCTTACGGTGTCGGAAAAGAAGACAGAGACTATGCTTCTACAAACACCAGACCAGAAAACCCTTGTACCACCGCTCGTTATCGAAGCAACAAGCAACAGGCCAGAGGCATAAGCAGACGGCCCAGTTCTTATACCTAGGCGGCATTATACACGAAAACGCTGACCTCTCGCTCGAAATCGACCGACGGATCCGTCTCAACGCTGACCTCTCGCTCGAAATCGACCGACGGATCCGTCTCATGCGAGCATGCCTCAAACGGTTCGGCGCGGAGCTGTATGATAGGACGACCGCCCCCCTTAGCCTGAAAGTCCGAATGCTGAAGGCCGAGGTGATTGAGACCCTGCTGTACGGGTGTGTGACGTGGACCCTCAGAGCGGAACACTTTGCCAAGCTTCGAACGGCTCACCACCAAGTCTTGTTGCGAGTCATTGGCTGCCAGCCTCGACTTCGTACTGACCATGCCACCCTCTCGTACGTGAAGGCTCTCAAGATGACACGTTGCGAGAGCATCGAAACGACCATCCGCAAACGGCGTCTCTTCTTCGCGGTGGGGTTGGCACGGCAAAGCAAGCATCGATTACCCAGCCGGGTGATGTTCGGGACGATTGCTGGTGGGGAGAACCCGAGACCTGGCGGACAGGTTAGATGCATAGTCGAAGACCTTAGGGAGTTCCGAGCCACCGAAGGGTCAACGGAACTTGCCCCCTTGGTGTTTGGAGTTGAGACCGCGCTGTGGTCCACTGGTGCAAAAAAGGCGGGGAAGTCGTACCGGGGGATCCTCGAAGCAGCCGAACGGTTGATGGTGAGGTGGCACGAGGCTGAGGCTGAGCTGAGTAGGCAGCGCCGCGCATCCGCCGTGGGTGGTGTCCAAGGGAATGGGGGGAGGAGGGGCAACAAGAGGAGTAGCAGAAAACCCGACCAAGGGAATGCGGAGAGGGGGGGCAAGAGGAGTAGAAGGGAAACTGCAGTGGACGAAAGTAGGAAGGAGATGGCAGATAGTGTAGCCAGGTATCGGGCAGACTAAGAAGTAGAACATGCCTATACTACTCGTACCACCAACTGGTGCAGCTGGTTCGAACGTGGTCTTCCTTTGTCTTCCTGTTGTTTTTATTTATTTTTTATTTCATTTTATTTTATTCTTTTGCGCTGACCCTATGTGATTTTCATTTCATTTTCTTTCTCTTTCTTTCTCCGATTGATAAGCCTTATTGAAGGAGTCGTATGGCGTGAGTGGATGACCAGCGTGCTTTGCTTGTTTCGTATTGTCCGACGCCGAGGGGCCGGGCATAGTTGACGAACGCTGGACGAAGGTGTCAGACAGGGTAGCAAGGTACCAGGCGGGCCAGCAGGGAGACCCTGGCTGTGCTACTCGTACCATAAACTGCTGCCGCTACCTGGAGGATGTTTTGTGCTTTGTTTAGTTTGCCTGTTATTTTCCCTTGGTTCTGTAGTCTTACTCTGTTGACGACTATTGGTGTTTTCTTCTTTTTCCTTTTTTTTATTTTTTTTTTATTTCTAGCTACTTCTTTTCAAGTGTCTGCCAGATCCCCTGCGGGGGGGGCACGATGGTTTGTTGTTATATATATACCAGGAATATATTTGTTTCTTTTCTCTTGTTTCTTTTTCTCTTTCGAATTGTGTGTGTGTGTGTGTTTTTTTTTTTTTGTTCTCTTTGTTTCGTTTCGTTTCTCTAGGTCATGGAATGTGTATGTCCTGCCTGTCGTACGCAGTATGATGACATGGCATTGCATTGCATACGTGGCAACGTAGTATCTCTGTGGCGTAGCTTTGTGACCAGAGAGCTTGTATCTCTCTAGGATTGAAGAATCGGCACGGACACTGGTTGTGCTGGAGAAAGAACGGTTTAATGTGAAGAAAACAACAATACCCTGCAGGAAACGAAACAAATCAGATTTTGGAAGCGACACATTTACTACAGCAGTAGGCGCATTTTTTTTTCAAACGGATTTTCATGGACAACACACAGCTCGTGGCGCGTGTTTTTTACTTGGTTGTAGTATGTACCAGCATTTTGACCCCAATGGATCGGGTTTAGGTTTACCTGATTTTGGCCACAGCCCATAGTATATATATATATATACCTGGTACCTGGTATACTAACTGTATTCTATCAGGAACACAATGCACCACCATAGCAACCACCACCACCACCACCACCACCACACCAGCGTCGGTTTTTTCCTTGGTTCGAGGTCGCAAGTTCCATCTGCTGGTGGCCGTCGACGCAACGTTGACGTGCGTAGAGCAGCCAGGGTCGTGCGTGCGCAGGACGCCCCTCTCGTGCCTTCCCTCTGCATGACACCCACAGCAGCCCAGAAGGCGTATGCAGTCTGTCCCACGGCAGCAGCGAGCAGCGCCCACAGCAGCAGCAGGCACAGCCACAGCAGCAGCAGTAATAAACAACAGCACCAGTAGCAATAAAAGCAGCGGCAGCAACAACAACAACAGCAGCAGCAACAGCAGCAGCAATGCAACAATGCGGATCAAAACAGAGATCAGAGCATTGAGTCCTTTTTCAAACTAACACAATAAAAAATAAGGTTTGTGTCAATCAACTCCCTCCAACATATCAGACATTGAAACACGAACTTGAAGTTTATGACCCGTTGACAACCGCTGCACCCGCGTGTACGAATGCCTGCTTTTTTTTTCGAAAGCATTTACCTGGTACCAATCTGGACAAGAATGTAACCCCCGGTTGACGCATGAAGCCAATATCGAACGGTGACTATATTTCCGTCCATAGTTATATTTATGATGATGGAGATGTTCTCACATTACGTTAGCTCACTTCCCTGAAACCCTGCTTGTAGTCACAAAACAGTCTGTAGCCCAATGCATGTCGATGGGAGAAAACAAACAAGTAAGAAATAGAGCGCACGGCAGCAGTATCATACCAGTCCTTAAGGGAAGCGGTACTATTTATAACGAGCTGTGGTATACCATCCCGTATCACTCGCAACCAAATAGCACCAGGAACATATTCACGGTATAATAAGTACACCCGAAAAGAAGGGAAAAAAAAAAAACCACAAAGAGGGAACAGAAAGAAGGAAGAGCAAAATAGAAGGCAAGAAAAGCGAAGCACACATGCGGTCATGAGAGGGCGCAGGCCGAGTCCCGAGGACAAGGTTGCTGGTTACTATTAATAGTACGATCAGTCCTATGGTCTGTCCAGCTGATGGACCAACACATCGACGTCACAAGAAGACCAGACGGAAGGCAAGAAGACAAGAATAGAGTAGAGACGAAGAGCTGACAACAAACAAGAAAACGAGCAGTCATTTGTCCAGTTGGTGAGTCAAGGACGACACAAAGAGGACAGAAACAAACGGACGCAGGGGGGGCTAAAAACAACACAAACAAACAAACGTTAACAAAGATCGGAATTGTATGGAGACGGCTAGTGCCAAGTTTCGGTGGGTGCCTTTACCTTCTTAGCCGGCCTAGCTGCTGTTACTGCGCCTCCTTCAAGTCAGCTCCTTTTGCTTCCCCTCCCCAGGCCTTGGGCCCGACGGCGTCTTGATTAAGTCGCTGCGCGTTTTGTACCTCAAGCGCTCGTCGTTTTTCTATGTTCGCCATGTCCTTAACGAACCAGCGCTTCATGTACTGCCCTCCCGCTTCCTCAACACGCCTGAACCACTTGCCACTTGCCCGATTTTTGCGCTGCCAGCGTTCATTGTTTATCTTCGATGGGCAAGTTAGACAACGACAGGTGGCGTTCGAGACTGCCCATCCAGTCCTGCTCTTGCCCTCGAAAAAGCAACCCCCCCCCCCCAAACATCAATCCTTGGGGTAGTCTCTCGTTACCCACACGAGCCACGAACCCCGCGAAAAGTATGCTCGGCTTTCGCACCGTCGTCTCGATGTTCTCACAGCCACTCTTGGCCAGTGTGTCCGCGTATGAAAGCGTATGGTAACCGTCGCGAGGTTTTTTTCTCTTCCATCCGATGCAGCGGACGAGCAATCGGCGGTGAGCTGTCCGCAGTATGGCGAGATGGGCCTCGCCACGGTGGGGCTGTACGTGACACACCCGTATAGCATGGTCTTTGTCGCCTCGGCTTTTGAGCATCCGTACTTCACAGCAGTGGTGACCCCGCCCCCCTCCGTGCTGTCATCCATATGCAAGAAACCCGCCTCCATAGCGGTTCTTAGTAGGATGCAGCTCACCCTTCATGCGACTCGCCCAACACCTCACGGCGCTTCGCGCTTGATGCAAGCAATGTGTGCCTGGTCGGGGAAAACCCGACGTGCTCCGTCCCGGCATTGTAGGGATGCGAGGGCCTTTGGTCTGTGGTCTTATGAGTACGGCCATGCACGATCGTGAGTACACCCCCCCCCCCTCTCCCCCACACCGTGCCTGGCCGGTGAAAGCCTCACGCGCTCCGCCCGCGGCATTGTAGGGATGCGAGGGTCTATGTGCTCAAGACTACAGCCATGCCATGCCATGCCATGCATGACATGAGTACCCCCCCCCCCCCCCGCCCATCCATGGCAGAACGTGGACCTCCCTTTCCCACGCACTTCCATCATTAACGAAAAAAAATGTCGTTGACCTCAATTCCCCGACCCCTGTCCTACTACATACGTGGTAGCGAGAAAACGATCGCTCTCCGAGGAGATGGATGGTGGCCGCAGACGGCGAAACAGGAATAGGATAAAGTTATCAATTTTTTCCTACCGTACTGTAATACCACTAGAATATGCTACAGTATGTCCCTCAAGGTATCTGACCGTTTTTACATTAATAATTCAATCAAAACGGTCCTCGTATGTCAGGGGCGTAGTGGTACGGAATACAACGTAACCGGGGCACCCAAACGGTAGGAGGTGTCGTCTGTTATTGACATGTATATATATTGTCCTCCGGCGGATTGGTAAAAATATAGCTTAAGGTCACAACACTTCCACGTTCCAATGTCGCGTCGTGTGTCGATTTAGCCCATAGCTCCCGTTGCAGCATCAGAGCAGGCTGCTGTTATTACCACTGGCGTTCAAGAGTCGTGGGAACGGAACGGTGCTCCGTCTCGAAAGGGATGCGTGGTCAATGGTCAAATCACTAAGGCAAGCAACAAATGAAAGTATACGCCCCCCCCCCCCCCCCCCTCGCCCCCCCCCCCTCCTTCCCCCGTGTTGTAGAAATGCGAGGGTTCATGGATATGCAACTACGGCCACATGCGTGACATACGTACCCCTCCTCCCCCCTCCCCTCCCTCCCTTCCCTCCCCCCCTGTCACGAGCGCAGATGGGCGACGTGAAGGCCAAAATTTCGGAGCAGCGGGGGGTCGATCCGGCGTCACAGGTCCTGATCTGCAGCGGAAAGACCCTCAAGGACGGTGATGCCCTCTCCTCCAGCGTCGCGCCCGGCGGCTTTCTTGTTCTCATGGTCAAGGTTGGTCGCTCGGTTGCTCGGTCTCTCGCTCGGCCTCTGTTGTACAAACCGCCAGATTTCCCCAGTATATTTTCTGGACCCTTTTTCTTGTTACGAAATTACGGAGGTAAATTATGTACGCTCATACTCCAGACAACGAAGACTATACTAGACTCCAACATAGTGTGTTCAGTCTTCAAGGTAGATACTCTGGATGTGCCCGGGAAATTTACCCGGGTATTTACCCGGGTACAACCAGTATAGCCAGGTTTTGTACCCGGGACCCCAGAGTTTGCACCCTTCTATGCGCACAACCGCGTGATGATCTAGATCTTTTTTGGGGAGGGTAGCTTCTTGATCTGTATGATCTGTATGATCTATTACGGGGGGTCATAGTATATATAGTACGTAGGATCTGCGGTACGCACAAAATCCTATATATTTCCCTATTTTTACGAACAGTATTTAATCCTATTTACTATGCCCCCCCGTGATAGCTCATGCTGCCGCGTGGGAGTGGTATTGTCTGCACGATCTACTGCCGTAGGACAAGTTTCCTGAGTCGGCTGCATGATATAGGACATATTTTCCTGAGTTGGATGTTTTACTTACACAGATCCTTGTCAATACTTCGTAACGACAGACTACTGCCGTACGATCTATAAACAGCATGTTGACTATTAATAGATGGTGATCTGTCAGACCTGTGTGAAGGGACTGAAATCCCTCGAGGCATCATTTGAGGTCCAGGCGTAACGGCCAGATGAGCCCCAGGTTGTCCTTTGGTAAGTTATGCATCGTAACTACTGAGGTAACTCTCAGCGCTGACTGTTTAGCTCGAGGGTTGCGGCGTAAATCTGACTTTGTCCTCCTGAACTGCCCTCTGTACCGGAGTTTCTTGTGCAGATACTTTTGCTGTTTTTGCCTCGTTGTGGCCTCGTGTTGTTCAGCGTGGTCTAGTGCCGTTTAGCGTCGCCTAGTGTAGCGTTGCCTTGCCTTGCCTTGCCTTGCCTAGCCTAGCCTAGCCTTGCGTTTCAATAAGCTTCCTGCACTGATCAATATTGGGTTTTGTTTATTAGTTTTGCTATCGGAGGAGAAACAAAAAAAACACGACATTGACTTGGACAAAGTATGGGTATTCTCATCTGTGGATATGTTTACAAGCATAGCTCAATGGTAAACCTCCACATGGTTCTCGCTTTGGGAAGCACGGAGCAGACTGCTGACGGCAGCGTAGTTCACCACAGAGCTATCGCGCAAGGCACGCAAACAAGCTGTCACCCACACCCCCACACTTACACCCCTAGCTCAGCAGGGGCCCAGGGCCAGCATCGCTGCACACACAGCTAGATGGGTGGACTTGCAGAAGCTCGCACAGATAGCAATAGACAAGTGATATGATTTGGCGGCATCCCAGCAGGTTTCCATGCCACATGCATGCCTACATATCAGGAGGAAACCCGCTAGGATACCCTAGGATGGCCCAGATGCCACAGAGCTTGACGAAGACCTGCGGTGGCCTCTGCTGTATCAAAAACACTCCCCTGCAAGACCTCTGGAAGCTCCGAGACATGCTTGTTTTTGGGGGGTGTACTCGGCTGCGGCTGCTGCTGTGCCTCCATGCTACTGCTGTAGTGTTGTAGCGTGCTGAGTTCATAAAGCCATAAATGAAGCCGTACGCGAACGAAATCCATCGACATTCAAGATTGCGAGTCCGCCCGTGCTGTCCTCGCATCGCCCCGCCACACAGCAAGAGGCCAGACAGCAGTGCTCCAATCGGGGAGGCACAATGTGACAGCACGGCCTACATACCCCCAAGGTCTGACGGCTGTGACTGCGCATTCGCCAAGGGGTGATTGATAGCACGCCACCACTCTGGACGTGAATATAGGGACCGCTTGATATTCTTATTAGTATATAAATGATCCTTATATTTCCGCACATAGTGATAGGTACGAACACGCTAGCGCTAGCGCACTCCCTCGGACGAATGTCACTGAGACTGTAACTGATTTTCTCGTTCTCGACAGCGGGGAGAGCGCAAAACGCCGCCGAGCGCGGCGTCCACGGAAAGGCACTCTACTTGTGGACGAGGTCTTCCCCAAAGCCCTGCCATTTTCGTTGTGTGCTCACAGCGCGCACACCCCCTGTGTTTTCGGAGAAAACCGAAAATCGTCTCATAAAATAATTAACCGACAGGGGAGGTCTTATTTTATCACACGTGTGATCCGGCACATATTGCGGGGGACCATAGTAAATACCAGGTAGGACCTACGGTACACACAAAAAACGATATATGTTTACTATTTTTACTAACAATATTGGGTCCTATTTGCTATGGTCTCCCGTAAAATAGTTATAGATAACCCAAATGCGAAACGTCTTGGAACGCCTTTTGGTCCAACATGCCAAAATATGCGCTATGCTCGAGACCTTTCAAGTTCCCGAACCTAGAAGGTGGTAAGCATTTCTGCAAGAGACAAAAAAAAAACTCAACCTGTTCTTCCAGGAGTGTATATATGTACACGATGCCGTCGGCGTCAGCTGAGATGGGCGGGGGGTTTTTTCGGGGGGGGGGGGGGGGGGTCCGAACGGTTGTTGGCTCGTCGAGGCCTCTGCTCTGCCTCGTTATGCACGCACCGTGGGCAAATACTTGTGGGCGGCTGGCGTGTTTGTTTCATGCACCGTTTCACGCCGGAAGACAGCATTACTACTACTACTACTGCTACTACTACTACTACTACTGCTACTACTACTACTACTACTACTATTACTACTAGTACCCACTACTACTACTACTACTACTACTACTACTACTACTACTACTACCACTACTACCACTACTACCACTACCACTACCACTACCACTACCACTACCACTACCACTACTACTACTACTACTACTACTACTACTACTACTACTACTACTACTACTACTACTACTACTACTACTACTACTACTACTACTACTACTACTACTACTACTGCTGCTGCTACTACTACTACTACTACTACTACTACTACTACTACTACCACTACTACTACTACTACTACTACTACTACTACTGCTACTACCACTACTACCACTACTACCACTACTACACTACTACCACTACCACTACCACTACCACTACCACTACCACTACTACTACTACTACTACTACTACTACTACTACTACTACTACTACTACTACTACTACTACTACTACTACTACTACTACTACTACTACTACTACTACTACTACTACTACTACTACTACTACTACTACTACTACTACTACTACTACTACTACTACTACTACTACTACTACTACTACTACTACTACTACTACTACTACTACTACTACTACTACTACTACTACTACTACTACTACTACTACTACTACTACTACTACTACTACTACTACTACTACTACTACTACCACTACTACTACTGCTACTACTACGTACTTTTACCGCCAGAAAAATGGTGTCATCAACCTCTTTTACACATACATGTGCCTTCAGTCAACCATGCTCCAGCTGCAGAGGTACGTCCCGCAACCTATTGATTTACGTCGGTCGTGGGTCTCACCTTTTGGTGTTGGATGCTGGCTGCGTACAGACTCATCATGTGAACTGTTTGGAGGTGATGGCACTTTTTCCTGGCGATGGCGTGTTCTGGCGGGGCACGGTGCGCGCAGAGCACGCCAGCCGCGCACAAGTCTTTGCTCACGGTGCATGCACGACGAGAGAGAGCAGAGGCCTCGACGAGGCCAGAACAACCGTTGGGGGCCGCGAAAAAAAAAAAGGGATCGGGTTTCCAGCCGTCGCCAACGGCATTGTTCCTGGAAGAACAGGTTGTGGACCGTTTTTTTTTTTTCCGAACCTCTTGCAGCAATGCTGACCACCTTCTGGAGTCGGGACCTTTGAAGGTCTTGGTCGTGTCGCGTGTATGTGTGTGCATGTTGGGCCGAGCTGCTCTACAGCTGCAGTATGTTTTCCCCTCAGGGTATGTAGGCCGTACTGTCACCTTGTGCCTCCCGACTGGAGCACTGCTGTTTGGCCTTTCGCTTTGTGGCGGACGGTTGTAAGGATGTAGGACGGGGGCTCGCAAGTTTTAATGTCCATGAGTTTCGTTTGGGTATGGCTTTGTTTGTGGCTTTCTGAGCTCAACCCGTTACGAACTGCAGCAGCACAGCAGCAGAATGGAGGTACAGCAGCAGCCGCAGCCGAATACACCCCGAAAACAAGGTGTTTCGAAGCTCTCAGAAGTTCTTGCAGGGTAGTGATTCGATGCAGTAGAGACCACCGAAAGTCTGCGTCAAGCTCTGTGGCGTCTGGGGCATCGTAGGGTGTCCTAGGGTGCTTCCTACGGATATGCAGGCATCCATGTGACATGGATACCTGCTGGGGATGTCACCACATGCCATAGTATCACTCTTGCGTCTATTTGCTATGTGTCTGTGCTATCACAACATATCATAGTATCACTCTTGCGTCTATTTTCGCTATGTGTCTGTGCTTCTGCGAGTCCACCTATCTAGCCAGGTGTGCTCCGATGCTGGCCTCGGGCCCCTGCTGAGTTCAGGAGTATAGATGTCGGCGTGCGGGTGACAGCTTATTTTGCGTGCCTCTTACGCCTACTCTATGGTAAACCATGCTGCCGTTATTGTACAAACAAGTTATATTGATTGGGCCGCTTTTTTTTTCTCGAATACATCACCTGTAAGTTCGACCGATTGAGGGGTTGATTCTCAACTCTGCAAGCTAAGTGATACATCGGGCCCATATAGGGCAAAGCTCTGCTAAGCGATCTCTCCGCCGGCGCCGTCGACGTTTATCTCCCACGCATCGCCGTTTCGCAGGGACCCAGAGGTCGTTGTCTGTCCATACGTAGAGGGATTGGATGTGTGGCAGAGGGCTTCCAGTGTGTGTCCGTGTGAAGCCCTGCTGGCAGATGGCGCTGTGTCACTGAGCACCTCTGACACTCTGATGAAACAATGACTGAGTGCTGCTGCTACTCGTCATTTCTTCACTGTTCTATATACGTAAACGAAGTATGCGAGCAACTAATCTTGATATATTTTTTTTCATCGCTTCCCCTTCCCCCCCCCCCCCCCCCCCCCCCCCCCCCCCCCCCCCCATTTTGGTGCCTGAGCTTACGGTCAGGGTGCACAGCTCTCGCAATGATTAGTCGTCGCCGATGGCGTACAGCAGCGCCGTGTAGAGGCGCGGAGGCGTCGTATGAAGAGGTGCTTTGAGTGTAACAGAGGCCATCGGGCGTGCTCGCGAGCCCATTGCGATCGACGCTGTACATACTTATTTTTACCCCAAAGGCCCTTCTCACCGTTGTTTTCTCCCCCCACAGCAAAATTCCCAGAAATAGTAATGGTCCTTACTACAGGAAAGCTAGCTTATACCAGGTACAAAACATGGGAGGGTCCGTCAAAACTCCATGCCCTTAGACATGCGTTGTACATTTTCTCGTGGCAAACGGTGGGCAAATGGTGGTGGGGGAAATGCGTGCGTTTCAATGGTGTTCCAGTTCTATTTTGGGCCTTTTTTTGTGTCGCAAACGCACCGCTTCACCTGAGACTCTTCCTTGCTCACCCCTCCCTCCCCCCCCCCCCGCGCTCCCCTCGTCTCCCCATGCTGTATTTTTCGTTTGTTTTGTGTTTCTTACAATGCCGGCCGCCCGGCCACTAACACAACGAAAAACGTTGTTTTTTTTTTTTACGTGGCGAAACCCGTTTTTTTTCGTGACGCAAAACTTTTTTTTTTACGTGGCGAAACGCGTTTTTTTTTTTCGTGACGAAACGTTTTTTTGTTTTTTTTTGTTTCATGCACGAAAAACGAAACAAATAAAACCGCCCCCCAGGGGAAAAAACGCGCAAACTCCGGTCGCGACGAAACCCTCCTCGTCCTCATCATCATCTTCGTCATCGGCTGCCGCTGCTACCGCGGCACCGGCGGCACCGGCGGCACCGGCGGCGACGGCGGTGGCGGCGCCACCACCACCAGCGACAATAACATCCCCAGCTCCAGCACCAGCACCAGCGTCGGCGGCAGCAAGCACACCAGCAGTAGCAGCAGCAGCAGCAGCAGCAGCAACAGCAGCAGCAGCAGCATCCACGACAACACCCACACCAAGAGCAACGGAGGCGGTAGGGGAGGAGGGGGCGGGGGCGGCAGCAGCAGCTAACGCCGCCGGGGAGGAACTGGCGATAGACCCCGCTAGCGTGGAGATGCTGACCGCGATGGGGTTTCCTGAAGATCAGGTGAGAAGGGGGTAGGGAAGGGGAGGAGGGGAGTGGAGGGGGGGGAGTAAATGGGGGGAGGGTGAAGGAGGGGGGGGGGGAGAGATGAGGGGCAGGGAGGGGGAGGGAGGGTGAAAGAGGGTGGAGGGGGGAGTGTACTCATGTCATACAAGGCCGTAGTCGTATGACCGTAGACCCTCGCATCCCCGCAATTCAGGAATGTTCCACTGGTATTGGTGTAAAACGCACAAAAACTGCGCCCTTTTCCTGAATAAGAAATGGACCAATCCAGCCTAACTAACCACTCTCGACGAAAATGTAAGGACAGTTTGGGTATGCATATTGCTTCCGAGCGGTCCTTACATTTCGCGCCCATATGTTAGTTGGGCGGCGAAGAAGCTATCTAACTAACTTTTATTCACGACGACAATAAAAAAGTTGGTGGTTGGATGGCGAAGTAAGCCAACTATCTGGCTATTACTTCACGGCTACGTAGTTCTTATTTGGTTGTCGAAGCAACAAGCCAGCTGTAGCTGACTTAGTATTGACTCACACAAACAAACGTAGAGCCACACACGCACGCGCCAGTTAGTTTAGTCTGATACGAAACACACCACTCCCCTCGCCAATTTCCGCAAGGAACCAGCAGCTGCAATACCCAGCCAACTAAAAACTGCAGTAGTCGGTCAGCGGCTTATGATATAGTCAGCCTATCCACAGCCCTACTTATTTTCAAGGCGGTTCACGGATCAAAACTCCCGGGTCGGGTCGGGTCGGGTCGGGTCGGGTCAGGTCGGGTCAGGTCGGGTCACCTAATCCGACCCCGGCCGACGCATCAGAAATTAAAACCTCCTGACCCAGCACGACCCGGCCCTTACCGACCATTGAGATGTTGAAGTCCCCTGTCCCGACCCGAGCGGGTAGGGTCATGACCCGTGAACAACCCTGTTTATGTTATGTTTTGTCTTATTTCGGACCACCGCGCGTTGTTGTTTGAAGGCGAGGGCGGCATTGCGCGCGGCGTTCAACGACGTGAGCAGGGCGGCGAGCTATCTGATGGAAGGCATACCTGAAGGAGTGGCCGGGGCGGCGGGGGCGGCGGCGGCGGGCACTTCGTCCGATGCGCGCGGTGAGGGGAGGGAGAGGGAGAGGGGGGGGGGGTTGCGTACTCGTTTGTTGCTTGCCTTGGTCATTTGAGCATTAACCAAGCATGCACACCGTTCCTAGCATCGTTCCTACTCCTGACAGAGACACCTCCAACAGTTGGGCTCTACGGAGTTTCCATACACCTATGGTTATGCACCTCGCATATGTTACATATATTTTCCTCGCTAATTTTGTCCCCTTCCTGTTTCGCCGCCTGTTCCCACCATCTATCCACTAGGAAATGGCCGAAGTGGGGTGGCTGACTGTAAGAATAAAGAAGGTTATACTAGGTATTAGTGTACAAACGTTCCTAACATTTTGATTTTAGGCGGGAAAAAGTCATTGATTTAAAATCAACATCCGATGTGCTGTCCAGGGATTTTTGTTTCTGTTTTTAACATGTACCTATCTATATGTCACACCAAGTGTGATTGATGTGGTATCATAATCAAATTCGGCGTTAAACACAGGGGGTGATCTGTGTTTCTTGTGTTTACGTGGCACTTTTTTGCCTTGGACTGTTTCCTATGCGGTTGGATTTCGAGCTTCAGATTTGTATTTTTTCGATCTCATAACAATGAATGCCCCTGCTTATTCAGTCCGAATATGCAAAACCCGACCGCAAGTTTTCCAATTTGAGAATCTGATGACCCAGGTCGTCGGAGTTTGGCCCAAAATCCGACGACTTGGGTCATCAGATTTTCTAATCGAAAAATGGCATGCTCTCTAAATTCAAGATGTTGTCCACGACAGCGAACAGCGGCAGAACGATCGATGAGTTGGGTGGTGACACAGCTGCATAGCGACGTTGCTTCGCGCCCGACGCACGATCGGCGGGCGGCGCATCTCTCCGTGGCCAGACTACAGTCGGCTGGCGCGGGCTCGGGCCTAGAGACCAAGAGAAGCGCACTCGGCGCGCACCTCTCCGTGGATAGGAACTCGCAGAGTACACTGCTCTACAGCAGCAGCAGCAGTCAGACACATTTTGAAACTCAAAATACCAAGACAGGTTGACTCTAGCGCACTCGCCACGTCTCTTCGCCACCAGACCAGAGGCAGTCAGCGTGGGCTCGGACACTTGGGTCCTACGCAAAGGGCAGCGCACCCAGCGCGTCTCTTCGCGGCACCTAACCACAACAACAGCAGTTGGTTTCGGCGTTTGCTCGAATCTCTGCTCGCACAATAAATCTGACTTTTCCGCATAGGAAGGAAGACTCTTTCGATTTGCCAAGTTCACATATGAAAATGCGATCGGGTCAAAATCTGAAGCCCAAAATCGAACCACATAGGAAACAGCCTTACAGTAGTGTACAATCTTTTTTGTGTGAGTTCCACGTATGAAACCCTTCTTTAGGCTCTCATCATCGTCGTGCATGAAGCACCCGTGTCCCATGTTGACAATCTTTTTTTTTTTTTTTTTTCATGGTCGTTTTTTTCTTTCGAGCTCTCAACTCGAGCTGAAGAATGATACGTTAAAAACATTATCCTTACTGCTTGCTGTGTACGGCGCACGGGTCGCGTTTGATGGCGGCGGCGGCGGTGCACGTGGGGGGGGGGGGCGGGGGATGACATCATCGGGCAGAGGGCAGTGATGAGGAAGGCGAGGACGGCGTTTCCTTACGGTTGGGTGGAGAAAGTGGGGGTAACCCACTGAACTTCATGAGGTTTCACCCTCAGTTCGACCAGGTGAGGGATAAAAATATGCCATAATATCGTAGGAAACCTCTTCTTTTCGTGGTCACGCCAAGGCCTTATTTTGCCATTCTATACTACCTGGTACTTTTTTGTGTAGAAATGCCATGGTATCATAGGAGACCTGTCTTTTTTTTGTTTCGTCAAGACCTCGTTTTGCCTTTATTATAAACTAGTTTTTAGCGTAGGACGTGGTGGGAGTCAGGTTGAAACAAGTCTCTTATGTAGCATGCCTGGTGTGTGAATGGAATGGGCGGAGTGACACGACACTCTTGCCTTCTAAGAATCATGGCGGAGTCAAAGATCACCTGGTGAATATGTCTATTAATACTACATGTTATCTGTATATACCTGGTATCGGTACAAAATACCATTTTGGCGGTGATCTAATCAGCGTTCATAGGTCTACGAGTAGAGAGTCTGGACGGGCATCACACGGCCTGAGTGCCATAGGAGATATACTGTGCCTCCGGTACGTACAGGACGCCTACTAAGAAATGCCGGTACAAAATCCGTGTGCTACATGCAGCAGCACAGGGCCGTTATTGTCGAAGATTTTTTTTTTTTTTTTTTTCCGATCTCCCTCTTTTTTTTGTTAGAAAAACGGGAAAATTACGGAACACTTCCTTGAAGCAGAAATTTAACAAAGGGCAGATTATCGGGGTCGTTATCTTTGCTTGCTGGTAGTTAGCGTTTCTTGCTGGTCGTTCGCGTTACGTGATATTCGTTACAGTTGCTTATTGGTCGTTAGCTTTACTTGCTGATCGTTAGCGCCACTTGCTGGTCGTTATCGTTTCTTGTTGGTTGGTCGTTAGCGTTGCTTGATGTGAGTTGGAAGTACTATACGCCTCTTTCCCCGAGTCTGTACCCCACCGACAGCTTCATCTAATTCTCTATGGTCACTTTTCTTTAGTTTTAAAGGAGAGGAAGTAGTCTTATGCTTCCCTTAAGCCTGGGTCTAGCTGGGAGTTAGACTCTAACCCACCGTTCCACCACCGCCTCCTTCACCGCCCCGCCTGCTACAATGCTACTTGACCTGTCTTTTGGGTATATCCGTCGGATGGATATGCCCGACGGATGGATATACCCGTCGGATGGATATCCCGGCCGTATGGATATATCTGGTACACCCGACGTATGGACATACCCGTCGGATGGATATGCCCGACGTATGGATATACCCGTCGGATGGATATCCTGGCCGTATGGATATGTCTGGTGTACCCGACGTATGGGTATTACCGACCTATCGTGGTATGGATATACCCGTTGGGTGGATATTCCAGCTTCGAGGCCTGGTGAGGGACAACCCGGCGATGCTGCCGCAAGTTCTGCAGCAGCTGGGAGCCCAGAGCCCGGTGAGACGAAGCAATGTATTTTGGGTAGAATGGGCGAGAAGGGACTGGCTACCATTCTCCCTTATCCTTGCGTTTTTCGTTTTCTTTATTTTCTGTTTTTTCTTCCCTTTTGGTCCCATTTAGTTTGTTTGCACTACTTTTCTCCAGGTCACATAGCAGGCACTCCCCCCCCCTCCCCTCCACGTGCGGTCCATGCCTCCTCTTTTGTCGCGAGACAGGGGTCAGCTACGGAGTCCCCCGTGTGTGGGCGTTCTTCACACTAAACCGTTCTTGTTTTTACCAATATTTAGCCTTATCCTCGCAGTAGTAAAAGTGATGGAAAAAAAAACGGACGCTTGTTGCGATTGGAGTGGCCTGTTTTGTTTTGTGTTTTGCCAAAACATTTACCTGGTATGATTGCCGTGGCTCGTTCACTGAGGGGTGTATGTCATGGTATCCCCGTTTCCCCTCTATTGTTGTAGAGGCGTTTCTGTTCATGATTCCTCTTAGAAGAGGAACGCTTGCCTTTCTCTCGCTCAGAAGCTCTGGAGAGGCAAGAAACCGCTAGTATGAATGAACCCGAACACGCGTGAGCGATGGAGAGTAGCCAGAGTGAGCCTGAACAGCGGTAGTCGTGCTTCCTTGCCCGGTACTGCCGTAGTCCAACGCTGACACCGTAGCCGTGTGCCTTGTACTGAACTATACCTTAAGGCCAAGTCGGGTTGCATTTTCATGTTCTCTCACGAAGTCCGCGTATTGTAGCGCTTGTTCCGGTTGTGTTTATCGTCTCTTGTTGTCCTTGCTATCGTTTTTATTCGTTTTTGGGGTCTTGTTCTTTGTTGTACCATGTTCTTGTTGATTTTCCTTGATCTCGCGCTTGTCCTTGTCCTATTAGTAGCGCTTATTCTTACTCTTGTTGCGTGTTTTCTCTCGATTTTCTCTGGCGTTCTTCTTGTTATGTGGTTGTGCTCCTAAAAACGTCGTTCCTGTTCCTGCTCCCCGCTCTCCTGTTCTTAGGGCCGTTCTTGCCGGAGAGCTTTATTTTCCATGTTCGTGAAAAAAATTCTTCTTTTTTTTTTATTCAACTTTCCTGATACTTTGCCGTCCCTCAATTTTCACATATTCGCAAGTTATTTAACCAAATATGGAATATTGTGGGGAAAAAGGTAACAACGAACGGCCCTTAGTCTTGTTCTTGTCATCGCCCTTCTAACTTAGTCTTCCCAAGGGTAGACGAAAAATCGAAAACCGACACCCCAGTTTTTGTTTTGTTTGAAGTCCCATGCGGGGGGGGGGGGGGGGAAGCATGCTAAATATATACAATCAAGTAAAACAAGACTTGAAAAAAAAACATGTTGCACTTCATTTCTGATGATTTTTTTGTTTTTAACGCCGAGTGTGGCTCCGTTTTTTTTTTTCTTTTTGTTTTTCTTTTTGTTTTTTGTAATTTCGTTTGCCGCTGCCCCTTCTGTTTATTTTTTTTTTTTTTGCTCCTGTTGTCGCTCTGCTGCTTGCTCTAATCGTTGTTGGCAGGAGCTGATGGAGAGGATCAATGAGCACCCGGGGGATTTCTTGAGGTTGATGAACGAGCCGCCTGATATGGAAGGGCAGGCTATGATGGAGATGGGGTGAGAAATATGGGAGCGGGAGGGGTGGGGAGTTCCATGTTGTGTTGGAGGCGTTTTTGGTTTCTTAGCTACCTGAGGTGGAGGAGCAAGCTTTGATGGAGATGTAGTGAGAGGTAAGGAGGGGAAGCGGGGGGGGGAGTTCCATGTCGTGTTGAGTTTTTATTTGTTTTTTAGCCGCCGGACGTGGAGAGGCAGACAATGATGGCGATGGGGTGATAAGTAAGGACGCGGGCGGGGGGTAGGGGAATTCTATCTTGTGTTGGAGGCGTGTTTGGGGTTTTGGCCGCCTGGCGTCAAGAGGCAAAAGCTACAATGTAGATGCAGTGAGAGCTGATTCAGGGGAGGTGGAGGGGGTTCCATGTCCTTTCGTTTTTTTTTTTTTGTGTTGTGGCCGCCAGACGTGGAGGGTCGGACTTTGATGCCGATGGGGTGATAAATAAGGAGGGGGGATGTACTCGTTGTAGTGCATGGCCGTAGTCGTTTAGCCATAGACCTTCGCATCCCTACAATGCCGGGACGGAGCATGTCGGGCTTTCACCGACCAGGCAGACATTGCTTGCACCAAGCGCGAAGCGCCGTGAGGTGTTGGGCGAGTCGCATGAAGGGTGAGCTGGTTCCTACTAAGAACCGTTTTTGAGACGGATTTTCTTGCGTATGGATGACAGCGTCAGATGAATTGATTTTCTGGTGTGGCCACTTCCAGAGACGGCCTATTTCTCTCTCTTCCCCTCCCTGCCTCCTGTCCTATCCTCTTTCCCTCTACCCCCTTTACCCCCTCTGGCTCACTCTCTTATTACACCCTTCCCTCAATCCCTATTTCTCCTCCCTTCCTTCCTTCATCTCATTCATCTCAGGGGGGGGGGGGGAGAGAGAGCGAGGGGGGGAAGGGGGGGGGGATGAGGAAGGGAAAGAGAGAGAGAGACCCCCCCAGTATTATATACCTGATATATATATAGGTTGGGTTGGCGTCGATTGACGACGACGCTGTAAAACATGCCTCTCACTACGTGAGCTAGACAGCCAGAGTATCGTTTTTTTTTTCTGTTGTTTTTTTGGCGGTGGCCACGGCTGGCGGTCGAGTTAGACCATTTTTGTGCGGGGAGAACCTTCCCTCCGCACAAGGGGGATGATCGTATCACGTAGTGTGCAAATCGTACAGCACCCACAAGGCAGTTACATCGTAACCCCATTGCTGTCTCTGGAACTGGCCACACCAGAAATTAAATCATTTCATTGACGCTATCATCCATATTCAAGAAATCCGCCTCAAAAGCGGTTCTTAGTGGGATACAGCTCACCCTTCATGCGACTCGCCCAACACCTCACGGTGCTTCGCGCTTGGTGCAAACAATGTATGCCTGGTCGGTGAAAACCCGACGTGCTCCGTCCCGGCATTGTAGGGATGCGAGGGTCTATGGTCACATGACTACGGCCATGCATGACAATGAGTACCCCCCCCCCCCCCCCCCCCCCCCCCCCCCCCCCCCCCCCCCCCCCCCCCCCCCCCCCCCCCCCCCCCCCCCCCCCCCCCCCCCCCCCCCCCCCCCCCCCCCCCCCCCCCCCCCCCCCCCCCCCCCCCCCCCCCCCCCCCCCCCCCCCCCCCCCCCCCCCCCCCCCCCCCCCCCCCCCCCCCCCCCCCCCCGCAGTCTTGACGCGTCGAATCGATGAATTAGCGTGCCCATCCTCTCGCGCACGTCTGGACGACATAAACAGCTGATCAACTTGTCGGCGGCTAGTGTAATGTTTTATGTATTTTACAGCTTCAAGCACCACTGTGCCCCCCACTTAAATCCCAAGTTTTTTGTCACCAAAAGGTTAAAAAAAAACTTTTTTTTCAAATGAAAAAAAAAAAAAACATTAGTTCCATTTTTTCATGACCCAAACGTGAATTCCAAGTTTTTTTTTTTGTCACCTAACCGTTGTGTGTAGTTTCTTGTGCAGCTAGCAGCTAACATGTACCCTGGTATGTATAAAACGTTCGGGTGTTTAGGATCGAAGGCTTGATGGATGGTATGGAGCAGGAGGACGACGATGAGGCGGCCGCGGCGGCCGCGGGGTTTGCAGCGGGGGGGGGCGGGGGTGTGCAGGGGCAGGGGCAGCAGGTGACGGTCGAGCTCACTGAAGAGGAGGAAGCTGCCGTGCAAAATGTGAGTTGACGGATTCTTGGCGCACTCGAGCCGTTTGGGTTGGATATTGTCGCAAGACTGGGTTGGTTGTTGGTGTATTTAACCTTTTTTTACCTGTGGCTCAATGGACTAAGACCTTTCCGAAAATGGCATCGACGGACGTGGGTTTAGCGGTCGTCAGTTTGAATCTCACGTCCACCATGAAAGCGCTTTGTAAGAAGAAAAAAGAGGAAATTTCCTCGCGAATGTTGAGTTAAAAAGGAGTATGGACCTGGGGACCAACCATTGCTATCAGGTGTGCCTCTGGCTTTGCTTTGCTCACTCACAGGGTGCTCGACGATGCTTGAAGGTTATCGTTTCTTGTAGTAGTTGCTTGCTTGCCATGTCGGATGCCTTCGGAATCAAAGGGGGCGGGGCAGTCCTCATCCAGGCCTGCCAGGTATGATGAAGAGACATAACACCGCAACAGGGGAGAGGGGATACCATAACACTAGCCCACCCTGAAGGACTGTGTATGCAGATTCACAGAATAATCAGGCGGGAACAAAACCCAGTCGGAGAATTCGGAGAATGAATCGAAAATGGGGCGCTTCACAACCTTCTCCCACACCTCTTGAGTTGTAAAGGTCGGGCCCAGTCCCGGAGCATCCCTCGATCGATATGGCGTCCCGGTAGATGAAGAAAGTATCTGGCAGATCAGAGCCGTCCCCCGCCGCTTGCCTCGGAAGGCTGAGTCTCCCCCACCATTCTCGTAGAATAGGCGCCGTTCCCTGCCTCTGCCAGAGAAGCCAGATAGGGTCGTCGCCGGCTGATGATGTGCCCGAAGGGATGTCCGTGTTCATGGGGGGTAGCCTCTCCTGGTCGGAAGGGTGGAAGTTACATTCCCTGATGGCTTCCGTGACGGAATGGGGTATCACGAGCGGGAAACCCCACTCCGCCGTGGAACCCAGCCGGGAACCCAACCTCGAGCGTTCCGACGGGGAGCTGCTGTATTACCCCCCGCCAACTCGGACATACCTTCGGGGACATTATCAGCCGGCGACGACCCTGGTGGCTCTTCTCTGGCAGCGACACGAAACGGCGGCTCTTCCTCGACGGCGGCGGGGGACCGACCCTTCACGGGCAAGTTGTTGGGGACGGCTCTGGTCTGCCAGACACTACCTCCATATACCGGGACACCGTGCTCCGGGTCTGGGCCCGACCTTGCGCAACACGCTGATTGGCGAACAAGGCATCGGCCCGCCGGGCCTGCAAGAAGGCGTGGACGGCGCAGCCGACGCTTAGATCGACCAAGGCGCGTGAGGAAAACAGAGCCGAATTTAAAAAAAATGTAAATAAAAAGGGCCTATCGAACAGGGAACCCGAAAGCGTCCTGCCGACAACGCCAGTGTTGAGCTGAAAGGCTGTATGGGCCTACAGTGGCGACCGACTACGTACTGCTAGCGGGTGTGCCTCTGGGTCTGCTCGGGTCACTCACACAACGGTGCTTGACGATGCTTGAAGGTAATTGCGTATTATATTCGTTGCTTGCTTTCCACACCGGTTTCCTTCTGAACGAAGGGGCGGAGCAATCCTCATTCAGGCAGGCGATAACGCCTGCCAGGTGTGATGAGGGGGCACTTGCTACGAAATCATAGCGCCCCACAGGGGAGAGGGGTGTGGCACAGGCTGCGCGTCGGATGCTTGGCACATCTCGCGCGGAGAGAGCAGGAAGAATTTGGCGTGCATGGCCGTTAGAACGATCAGAAAGGTCGATGTGAGAAAATTCGGATGAAACAGGCAGGCCTGCGTCCGAGGGATGCCTGCTGTTTGTCGGGAAAATCGCAGCGCAGCGTCTTGTTAAGTGAGGGGGTCGGTGCGGGCGCCAAGCGTGGTTTTGCTAGTGATATAACCCCTCCCCCCCTACTCTTACGACTACGACCCTAAGTGATAATGATCACCCCCCCCCCCCCCCTATATTATATACCTGGTATGTATATGCTGGGTTGGCGTCGGTTGGCGACGACGCTGTAAAACACGCCTCTCACTGCGTGAGCTAGACAGCCAGGGTACCGTTTTTTTTTTTTTTTTTCTCGGCGGTGACCACGGCTGGCGGTCAAGTTAGATCATATTTGTGGGGGGAGAACCTTTACTCCGTACAAGGGGGAAGATCGTATCACGTGTAGTGTGCATATGGTGAGGCACCCACGAGGTAGTTACATAGTAAACGCATTGCTGTCTCTGGAACTGGCCACACTAGAAATTAGATCAATTCGTTGATGGTGTCATCCTTATGCAAGAAAATCCGCCTCAAACTCTTCGTAGTAGGATGCCGCTCACCCTTCATGCGACTCGCCGGACACCTCACGGCGCTTCGCGCTTGGTGCAAGCAATGTCTGCCTGGTCGGTGAAAACCCGACGTGCTCCGTCCCGGCATTTTAGGGATGCGAGGGTCTATGGTCGTACGACTACCGCCATGCATGATAGTGAGTACTCCCCCCACCCCTCCCCCCCCCGCGTTATCCCTTCCGCTTGGTGCAGCAACGTGAGTCGCCTTGACGACGGTCATGAATATTTGTTAAGGACACACTATACGTTAAAAATCGGGGTAATACGTGTGCCCCGCGTGTGGTTCCAGTGCTACCAGAAGAAATGTTTCGAAAATGCCCTAAACGCCGCTAAAGACACTATTACGGGGGACCATAGTAAATGGGACCAAATATTGTTAGTAAAAATAGCGAAATATTTAGGTTTTTGTGTGCACCGTAGGTCCTATTTAATATGGTCCCCCCTTGGTAGCCCTAGCCCCAATTTTGTTTCGGATACGTCAGGCGTTTTTTTTTTTAATAGTATATTAGTCGCCCACACTAAAAGTCATATAGTAAAACATCCCCCGATTTCCATGCGTTATCCAAGATACCAATTGAATCATGCGGTAGAAGCTCCTGAGTAACATGTCCGCCTGGTCGGTGAAAAACCCGACATGCTCCGTCCCGGCATTGTAGGGATGCGAGGGTCTATGGTAATACGACTACGGCCATGCATGATAATGAGTACCCCACCCCCCCCTATATGCATATAGGTTGGGTTGGCGTCGGTTGGCGACGACGCTGTAAAACATGCCTCTCACTGACTGTGTGAGCTAAACCGCCAGGGTACCGTTGCTTTTTGTTTGTTTTTTTTCGGCGGTCACCACGGCTGGCGGTTGAGTTAGATCATCTTTGTGCGGAGGCAACAATTACTGGATGATCGTATAATGTGGTGTGTATATGGTAAGGCACCCACGAGGTACTTACATGGTAAAGCCCATTTCTGTCTCTGGAACTGGCCACGCCAGAAATTAAATCACTTCGTTGACGCTGTCATCAATACGCAAGAAAATCCGCCTCAAAAGCGGTTCTTAGTAGGATGCAGCTCACCCTTCATGCAACTCGCCCGACACCTCACGGCGCTTCAGGCTTGGTGCAAGCAACGTCTGCCTGATCGGTGAAAACCTGACGTGCTCCGTACCGGCATTGTAAGGATGCTAGGGTCTATGGTCGTACGACTACGGCCATGCATGGTAATGATAATGAGTACACCCCTCCCCCCCACCCCAAGGCAAGCAACAAGTGCGTACGCCCCCCCCCCCCGTCCCCCTCATACAATCTCCCTCCTCCCCCTACCCTGATCTAACCGGACGCCATCATTGTCTTGCCTTGCTTCTTTTTGTGTCCTTCGGCTGTTGTGTTGTCATCATTGTCGTTGTTGGCAGCTGATGTCGATGGTTCCGGGGGTCGGGCGGGATCAGGTGATCGAGGCCTTCATCGCATGCGATAAGAACGCGGAAATGGCGGCCAACCTCCTCTTCGAAAACGCCTTCTAGTTTTTTTTGGGCTTTTTTTTTTTTTTTTTTTTTCACTGCAACTGTTGGGGCTGCTGTGGGTCGTCGCTTCGATTTTTTTTTTTTCTTCGTTCCTTCTTGCTTTTTTTTGTATGAGATCGAAAACGCCTTCCCGTGGGTTGAGTTGGGTGTTTTCTTCTTTGTCACTACGCTGTTGTGGGGGCTTCGGAGTTGTTTTTTGTTTGTTTGTTTTTTCATGGGATGAACCGTTTCGCCGTTTCGTGAAAACGGTTTCATGCAAACGGTTACATAACGGCGTTTTTCTCCCTTTACGTGTACGGGGTGCCTCGGTTGGCCGGAAAAATACGAAGAAAACAAACGGACACAGGCTCTTCGCGCGAGACCTGTTTCGCGTAAGAAGAGAAAGAGAGGCAGGGCAGAAAGTGGGTGGTTTCTCTCGGAAGATTCCAGGAAGATTCCTCGTAGCGGTAACGACTGATCCATCAGACATCAAATCAAGCACTGCATGCCGCTGACGGAGGGGGTGGCTCTTTTCTTTTTTTGGTCGTCCTTAACCGGAAACGGCTTTACGTACGATGCACCGTTTTTTTTTTTTGTAATTGCCTCGGTGTCGACGTTTGATTGACAAATTCGGTTGTTTTCTGTTTTGTTTTTTTTTGTTTTGTGAGGAATGGAGTCAGCGTTGGGACCGTTCTTTCGAAACAGCTTACAAGAAAAAAATTGAAAAAAAAAACATGCCAATGGGGTTCATGCATTATTTCAGGCACGCCTTAAGGGCTGGGGCCTATCTTGGCGCGTTAATTCGTAGTTCCTCGACGGAGTTTGCATACGGATACCAACCAGGTAGGCGTTAGTGGCATAGGGACAGGGAAAACGACCTACCTACTAACAAAACAACGTTGTCAGGAGACGGTCCTTTCGTTAGACCGACGGCGATTTTCGACTTTGCCGAACTTCTACGGGCAGATAAGGTTTCAGTGTATTCCCGTGTTTCCACACCCTTGCCGAACTTCTACCGGCAGATAAGGTTTCAGTGTATTCCCGTGTGTTTCCACACCCTAGACCGGCGGATGTTTCGCTTGGCTGGCCGTCTCCTGTCACCTTGCATCCGTGAAAAATACAGTCTATTTTCCGTTTTCTGGTTTTTCCAACCCAAAAATCCCGGTTTCGGTAGGCGAAAACCGACCGAAACAAAAGGTCCCGGTTTTCGGTTCTCAGCCTTGTACCACTCCCACCTGACAGCCACCTTTGCCGTTGTTTCATGTCCGTGCAACGAAATCGCTTGCAGAATTATTGGTTGCAGCCCCCAGGGGCGGTTGGGTGTACGTATATACCATGGTAGGAGGTAACCCCCTTTTTAAGGAAAGCCTCATGACAGCAGTAGTGCGTTCGGGATTGGAACTCCCTTCTATGCGGTACCGACGTCCCTTCTCAGACTTGGTACCGCGGTCCATTGTACCAGGTATGGGCCTTTTGCTTGTGGGAGAGCTTTTTTTTCGCCAATTATTTCCGTATTTTTTGTTGGCTCAATTTTTCTCATTCTTCGATATTTTCCCGGGTTTTTTTTTTCCAAATGATGTGAAATTTAACTTTCTTGGTGTTATTGCTTCTTAAGAATTTCACAAATGGTAACAGAACGCCTCCGTATCTTGATACATTTTTTTTTCAAAATTTCTCTGGAAAAAAAAGCTCTCCGATAAGAACAGCCCTCGAGTCAATAACGGGAGAAGATGGTGGGCGGGAGTTTGGAGTCCCTTATATGGTGTTTTCCCTTATCGCGGGGTCCCTTATTGTTTATGCGCAAGCTCCATGCCCAGTGACGGATAACGGAACCGTATCGCACCGGAAATACCATAGTACGGAATCGGTATCGGGCGATACCGATATAGGAAAGAAAGGGTGATGGTATCGGTCATTATATCGATCCCGAAATACCGATACCGAAATACGTTATTATTCGGTATTTGTCATCCCCCTTGTGCAAAAGGCCTTGTGTATATGACATAAATAAATCAACCTTGAATTCGCTAACAGCGGGACACAATGGGCCACAAATCACAACTTATCGGTGATACGATGAATACCGAAAATTACCGTGATTCGGTATTTGTCACAGCCACGTTTTTCCTCCTAAAAGAAGCCTTTGTATATATGGATATGGGGATATGGCATACAAAATAACGTTCGGCCTTTCCGCCTACAGCGCAGCAGCGTACAGGCCACCGTGCCAACCATGCCATCGCTACCGCACTTCACCTCACCTCGCACAGCCATCACAACTCACAACAGGACCCAGCTGACCGCTGCCGACCACTGACCTACACCCGACAGCTATTATTTGTAGCGCGGGCGAAAATGACAGAAGGGTGTACCCGTTAAAGAAATGCATGACAGCGACAGCGAAGGCTTGTTCAACCCGACAAAGCAAGAAGCAGAGATAGGGGCAGGGGGTGATGACGACGACCCGAGTTATGTCCCATCCGAGCGGTATACGAGGACGAGGAGGAAAATGAGGGAGGCAAAGGGCGTAACAGTGGCAGTGCGAGGAAGCGCAAGGCTGGGCGCGTGGGTCAAGAAAAAGGAGGCGGACGAGAATGAGGATCGCGCTTATATGAGAACAAAATTATCGAAGGCGTGGGTTTACGCGAAAGGGGGCTGGCGGCGGCATGAAGACCGGCAGTCAGCCAAGTGCCCGCAACGCATAGCTCCAAAGTTGTCAACGCGCGGGTAGGAAACTCGTCAAATGCCATGCATCACCTACGGCGCACACACACGAAGGAATTCGAGCGCGCAAAGAGGGGGATGGCGTACGAAAACGGTGCTAAGAGCTCGGGAAGGCAGTCCAAGCTCAACTTCACGCGAGTTGCTGTCGTGCTCTCGCGCTGTCGTAAGTCGAAAGTACTATTTCTGGAGTCATGTTTTTTTTTTTTTGCGCATCGTTGTGCCTGTTGTCTCCCTGGGTTCTTGGTCTTGCTTTGTTTATATGTAATGGTATTGCTTCTTAACCTCGTTCTGCCCCTTACGGGGGAAACACGACATTTTTTTTCTTCTCTTTCTTCTTTTTTTTCTTTCTTTCGTTTTTTCTTCTCTTTTATAGAATGTGTATGTCGTGCGTGTGTTGTGCCTGCCTTTTCCAGTACGATGACATCGCATTGCATTGTCTACTCTTCTTGCTGCATAACAATGTAGTATCTCTGTGGCGTAGTGCTTTGACCACAGAGAGAGCTTGTAACTCTCTAGGATTGAAGAATCGGCACGGACACTGGTTGTGCTGGATGTCGACGGGTAGAAAGAACGGTTGGATGTGAAGAACACACACCGTGGGTGCAGCAGACAGCAGTAGTCCAATGCTGATATTTGAGTTCGCTAGAGATAGCTATATACTATTAACGTAATAGTAATGCGTATACCGGGAACATAGTACGTCTCTACGTATTATAAACGTTCATAATTCCCAGTTCCCAGATATGCAGGCACGCGGTGCGTCGTGCGTAGATCGCAATTGTACAACGGTCTGACAACGAACGGTACTCTATACGGATCATGTACGTATATACATTATCAAATGTGTGATCGAGTATGTATCAAAATTATATGATACCCTACCAGTACGGAGTACCTGGTATTCGATGCTAGCTACCGATACCTGGTAAAAAAATACCGCACCAGTAACCAGTACCAGTACCTGGTATTCGATAGCGATAGTACGTTAGACGATACCTTGTAGACGATAGTGTGATACCATCACGTTATTGTTCCGGATCGCTGCGACTTCGGAGCATGGAATCATGGATCATGGACAGCTGAGCATATGATCATTCTTCATACTCATAACTTTTTTTCATACTACGTACTAAATGAACGTACCATTTGTTAAATATTCCTTTTACCGTTCATCCATGTATCGGTTATCGGCAGGTTATCGGTACCAAATCAAACTGACATTTTGTTCGTTTCCTTACGATTTACGATATGTGCTCGAATATTGTGTACTCGTATGTTCAAGAAAATCAGGCCTGCTGCAAGGATGAGGGGGATCGTACTCGTGCACGCCTCGTAGTTTGCCATCTTGGACATGCAACTCGTCAATGTCGTGAAAGCTGAATCGTTCAAGACGATGCTGCGCGGTGTGAGCAGGAATCAGGCGCTGCAAACCCCATCCCGCCCGACTGTGACTGCAAAAATTGAAGACCTGCAGGACGCGGTCGAAACCATCAAAAAGCTTTTGAAAGGCACGCGGCCTGCTCTAACCACGGATATTTGGACGGCCAATGATGGGGTAGGTTTCGAAGTGTACAAACTTTGTAAGAAATCACAATGAAATAATGGTCATTATGTCTCAATTTTTCTTTGTCCTTTCCCTCTCCAACGTCCAGCTGCCATGCTTTAGAGTTTAACGACCCCCCGCCATCCCCCCTCCCCTCTCCCTTTGCTGGTTCGCACCACACCCCCCCGCTTTTGCGCATCCTCGACCTCGTACATGGGCATCACGGCCCAATTTATTCGTGAGGGGGATCGGCACATCAGTCATGCGACCCTCGCGTTCAAGAAGTTCTCCGATTCTCACACTGCTGAGGGGATCGTTGAGCATCGCACTGAAGACCTCGACGTGTTCGGCATTGCTGACACTGCCGTTACGCTGACAACCGACACCGCCTCGATCATCAAGAAGGTTGGAACGAAGCTTCTTCCCAACCAAGAATAGCACGGCTGCGCGGCGCACAAGATAAGAGCTCTTTCCGAAGAAACTCTTGGACGAGCCATCGGTGAAGAAGACACTGGCCAAGCTCAATATATTTGCAACTATTGTCCACGCGTCCTCACATTGGATAAGCTGAGCGCCATCCAGGAGGTGTGTGACCAGTGGTGGCCACCACTGGTCACACACCTCCTGGATGGCGCTCAGCTTATCCAATGTCTGTGTGGACGCCTGAACATTAGGTGTGAATCTGTTGTGCTTGTCCAGTGTCTTCGTCCCCGACGGATCGTCCAAGACTTTTTTCACAGAGAGCTCTATCTTGTGCGCCGCGCAGCCGTACCATTGTTGGTTGGGAAGAAGCTTCGGTCCAGCCTTGTTGAGATGATCGAGGCGGTGTCGGTTGTCAGCGTGAAGGCAGTGTCAGCAATGCCGAACACGTCGGAGTCTCAGTGAGATGCTCAACGATCCTCTCAGCAGTGTGAGAACGGGAGATTTTCCTGTACGACAGGGTCGCATGACTGATGTGCCAATCCCCCTCATGAATAAACTACGCCGTGATGTACGAGGCCTTGGATGGACGGGGTGTGCGCTGTGGTGCGAACCAGCAAAGGGAGAGGGGGGAGGGGGTGTGCTCATTATCATGCATGGCCGTAGTCGTATGACCATAGACCCTCGCATCCCTACAATGCCGGGACGCAGCACGTCGGGCTTTCACCGACCAAGCAGACATTGATTCATTGCACCGAGCGCGAAGCGCCGTGAGGTGTCGGGCGAGTCACATGAAGGGTGAGCTGCATCCTACTAAGAAACATGAGATGGATTTTCTTGCGTATGGATGTCAGTGCCAATGAAGATTCATTTTCTGGCGTGGGGACTTCCAGAGACAGCAATGGCTTTACGATGCACTGCCTTGCGGGTGCCTTACCAAGGGCCGGGGGGGGTTGTTAATGTGGAAAGCCTGGCAGCCGGACGTTGGAGAGGGAGAGAACAACGAGAAAATTGAGACATACTGACCTTTATTTCAGTGGTGGCTTCCACTTGCTGAGTTTATATACTTCGAAAACTACCCTGTAGGACATATCAGTTGCTCAGAGTCGCGCAAATTTCTGATGTCTTTTGATTGGCTGATTGGTGTGATTCATGCAGCTGTGATTCATCTACGGAGATCTCGGAGATAATCATGTCTCTCCAGATGGGATGCATAGTTATTTATGAACGATTTGTAAGGGTCCGTGGAAGGCCATGCGAAGCGCCCCACCATGCATTTATTCGCCTACTTCATGGACGTCGGCATGGACACCATTAATTGATACCCGGTACTTCGTATACTTTGTCTACTTCTACTCCCGCGCCTCATAGCAAGGTCGAGCGACGCACCACCCGGCGCACGAGTTGTCCCATGCGCTACCCCACCATTGGCCGACCAAATATCCGTTGTCAGAACAGGTCGCGTACCTTCCAAAAGCTTTTTGATGGTCTCGACCGCGTCCCTCTTCAGGTCTTCAATCCGTGCATTCACAGTCGGGCGGGATGGGATTGGCAGCTCCTGGTTCCTGCTCACACCACGCAGCATCGTCTTGAACTTTTCAGCTTTGACGACGTTGACGGGTTGCAGCTCCTGATTCCTGCTCACACCGCGCAGCATCGTCTTGAACTATTCAGCTTCGACGAGTTTGAGACGGGTTGCATGTCAAGATGACAACGTGCGAGACATGCACGAGTACGGTGTCCATCCTTGCAGCAGGCCTATTTTTTTTCAACAAGCGCGTACCTGGTACGTAATGTTCGAGCACTAATCATAAACCGTAAGGAAACGAACAAAATGTCGGTTTGATTTTGTTACCGATAACGTGCCGATAACCGATACGTGGACAAATGGTAAATGGTGAATATAATATTTAACAAATGCTGCATTCACTTTGTACGTGATATCATGTTTCCATGATTCGACGTCGGAGTGATTCGGAACAATAGTAACATGATGGTATTGTGCTACTATATCGTCTACCATGTATCGTCTAACGTATTATCGCTATCGAATACCAGGTACTGGTAACGGTTACTGGTACGGTATCATATAATTATAATACATAATCGATCGCAGGTTTAATTATATTTGTGTACGTGGTCTAGATGGGCAGGCAGGTGTTATGGTACTGCCTTGAATGAGGCCGAAAGGCCGGTAAATACTTGGTTTCAGGCTATTGGAATCGTATTTGTAGCACGTGGGAGGCATATCTTAGAGGAAAACCAGGGGGTTTTCAGCGAGACATGAGCCTTTTTCTCAGTCTCATCGTGCTGGAAAGGAATAAAGCTGCTCTTCTTCTCTCTCTACGCATTCAACACAACACGTGAGCACCAACGAGTGCCTGCTCAATAGGCAAACGTAGCAAGGGGTACAAAGTGTCCCCACCTTGAACTTGACAAGTGGCGTCGTCGTTTTAGGATTTTCCGCCTTTTCTGGTACGCGTTGTGTTGACTCATTATTGACCGTTTAATTTTCTGGAGTATCTGGGCTACACTCGATACATATATATATATTCGCAGTTTGTAGAATCGAGTCTCTGTTTTGGTAAGTGCAATCTTGTCTGTCTGTCTGTCTGACCGCAGCCACAAGGAAACTCCAATCCTCGCAAAATCTGGTCCCAAACCGCTCCCGACGTTGAGTTGTATACCGCGCGAATCGATAGCGGACACACATACAAGCAGCCTGGACCAACTTTCGGATTCAACGGAACCCTGCGCCTTGAGCTACGCGACCCAGCCTCACCGGGGGGCCAACCACTTGTGGACAATCGCTTGTGCCAGAGTCGGCACGAGCAGCGAAATCTTTCGCAAATTGGCTACAGCGCATCGACCATAACAAAAGTGGGATCACCTTGCAGAAGCATTGCTCGCTCAGCGCGTTTGGTTAACGGTGTTATTGAGGTCGTTGCCTGCCGCTCGCAAACGGCCGTGCAAGGGCGCTTCTGGCTGCAAGGTCTTGAACCCATGGAGTTTGCAATATATTATGTAGCAATTTTCGACAGGGTCGCTTCCTGCTTTACAGTAAATCGGAGTGAATAGCCATTATCAAACAGGCAACAACATCAACTGTCAAAGCAGCAGCTCGACTCGTGCGCTTTCCTCGTCTCTTCGACTCGTACAAGCAAGCTCTTGCCCCCTAGAGCATGCATCCACCTCATTTCTTCGAGCCCGTCATCTATACTATTATAGTTGATCTTGCCCGCCACCGCGCGGGTTGCCCGTGGGCTGACTCTCTGTCGAGATCGTGCGTCTATCGTGTATCGTCGCACCGCACCAGCTGAATTAATACTTTTTTGGTGTACTTCGCGTTTCCATTCGCATACTATAGCCGGTCTTTTACAGCAATACGACAGGAGTAGGTTACTTTTTGTGCCACAGCAAAAGTATCGACGAGTACTACTGCTGTGCAGTGCAGATTGCTGTATCTCGAATGAAAAAAAAATGCATAACTATCAGTACAACAAACGTCTCGAATGGCAAAAAACGGACTTTTTTTCTGTTTTATGAGGATACCGTTGGACGCCGCCGGCAAGCTCTTGCCCCCTAGAGCGTGCATCCACCTCATTTCTTCGAGTCCGTCATCTATACTAGTTGATCTTGCCCGCCACGGCGCGGGTTGTCCGTGGGCTGAGTCTCTGTCGAGATCGAGCGTCTGTCGTGTATCGTCGAACGAGCTGAACTAATACTTTTTTGGTGTACTTGGCGTTTCCATTCGCATACTATAGCAGGTCTTTTACAGTATAACAGGAGTGGGTTACTTTTTGTGCCACAGCAAAATTATCTACCAGTACCTACTGTGCTGTATCCGTCTCGAATGGCAAAAAAATGCATACTATCGCAGGTCTTTTACAGCAGCGAAAGGCAAAAAATGGGCTTTTTTTCAGGTTTGGGGAGATACCGTAGGACGCCGCCGGCAGCAGTGGATTACTTTCTACTTTTCGCCTTTAGTCGTTTGCGATCCTCATCGTATGTTTCGGTACTCGCAAATAATAACCCGCCAGTTGAAAATACATGTCAATCTGTCGAATGTGTAACAACCCACAAAATGTTTTTCATTGGCCAACAAAGCGTCGTCATTCGCATACTATAGCAGTAGAGCCTGGTATCAGTATTGGGCTACCCTATATACCCCCTATACGATATGATATTTCCATAGCACTCAGTCATGTTTTTTGCCCCCTAGAGCATGCATCCACCTCATTTCTCATTTGACCAAACAACTTCGCATACTATAGCACAAGCAGGTATTTTACATTACAACAACAGGAGTTGATTACTTCTTGTGCGACAACAAAATTATCTGCGAGTACTACTATTAAAAAATTGCGTACGAACTATCGTAGGTATTTTACAACAACAGCAGTTAGTTTATTACTTTTTACTTTTCGCCTTTATTTGTATTTAAAATTTGGGATCCTCGTCGCATGTTGCGGTACTCGCAAAAAGAATGACCCAAAATTGCATACTATCGTAGGTCTTTTACAACAGCAGTTAGTTGATTACTCTCGATTTTTCGCCTTTATTTGTATTTTGCGATCCTCATCGTGCGTTTCGATACTCGCAAAAATAATAGCCTGGCAGTTGAAAATACGTCATTCTGTCGAATGCGTAACACACAACAAAAAATGGGTTTTTGTCAGGTTTGGGAGGATACCGTAGGACGCCGGCGGCAGTCTCTTGCCCCCTAGTTAGAGCATGCATCCACCTCAGTTCTCATTTCGCCAACAACTATTTCGCGGTACAGAGATCTCTTGTCAATCTGTCGTTTATTTGTTGTAATAAACAACCGACATGTTTTCCTTTGGCCAAGAGAGCGTCGTCAGCTTTCTGACTGATTGTTTGAGATTTCTCCTCGTTCATGTTTCGTTTTTCATTGGCCAACAGCGGTCTTTCTTGTATTTAGCCTGACAACCCCAATTGCACTTCAGCGATATCGATCCCATTGCTGTGGTACTGGTGCGGGTGCTCGTTCCGTCTTCGTGTGCTGCTGCTGGATATATGTCCCCGCCGAGTACTATAACATGTGGTACCGATAGTCAACAAGCAGACGCTCTGCCTGAGCCAAACACAGCACTCTGGGGTTCCGTCTGTGCTGGTCCCGACTGGCCTCTCCCGTCACTCTCAACAACTCCACCTGCGACTTCACAAAAAAAGAGACAAGCAAACTGAGAACAGCGCTCGAATGCATTTCATTGAGGGCAATAACAATATAGATATATATATATATGTATTTATTGCCGGTATTCCTGGGCTTTGGGACGTTGTCTTACACTTTTGACGTTTTCTGAGTTTTCGGGTCGGGGTTCTTCTACTCGGTACTCGTATGATTAAAAACTTCATGTTTTTTTCTTTCTTGGGGCGGGTTGGGGATGGTTTTTTTGCGTATGCCATCCTGCTGACCCCCTCCGCTCAGTGTCGAGGCTGGTCGGGGTAATTGAGTGATTCTGTGGCACAGGACACGTTCCCGGAGTTTTGGATCTGGATTAAGTGGCCTATGGCGTGTTATTTTCCTTTTTCGTCCTGCCGACCCCCCCCCCCCCCCGCTCGAGAGCTGGGGGCAACCTGGGTAAAATTGACCACTCATACTGGGGCACAGGATCGCCTCACTTTCTGTGAGGATCTCCTGAAATCGAGCAAGGTTTCCCAAAAACGAGAAGAAAAAATACTATCGTACGTAATCGTGATATTACTAGGAGATAAAAGTCTCATCTTGCCACTGTACAGCCTTTCGTGGACTATCCATCGTCAGAAATCGACTTTGCCAGAGGGTCGATCGCACCGGCGCAAACGGTAAAAGAGCGGGGCTACGGGTGGACAGCAGCGGTTCGTTGAGGCTACTGCAGGTGCAGCCCGAAAATCACTACGTATAATCTCAGTTTGTAAAACTGAGCCTCAGCTGCGGTAATTGCAAATATGTCTGTCTGTCCGTCTGTCCGCACTGATTATACTTTCGAACACCTTCCAATGGTCGATGTATAAGGTCGTTACAGATGATATTCGTACGACATATACGACCCTTACGGACCTTATATACTGAAACATACCATACCACCAGGGAAACGTTTAGCCATATATTACATGCCCGACACCGCCGTACCATCATACCGTACCCATACCGTGTTTGCCCAAATACTATACCACGAACATAGCATGTCACGTATCGTATTTTTTTTCCATATAGTATATCAAACCGTACCATCATACCATACCACCAACATATGCCATATCACATACCGTATTTTTTCCACGTAGTATACCAAACCGTAGTACCATCATACTATATAGCAACATACGATATCACATCAAGTACACAAAAAGATCATACGTTGAAGGTGCAAGGTGATGAGGTGATAAGAAGTGAAGTGAAGACGCAAGGTGGTGAGGTAATATATGAGGTGAAGGTGCAAAGGGAGAGCGATGGCGCCAGGGAGCAGCAGCAGCCGCAACGGCAACAGCAGCCCCAGCAACCACGTCTGCAACAACAGCAGCAGGACCACAGGACCATATGTTGAAGGTGCAAGGTGATGAGGTGATATATGAGGAGGTGAAGTGCAAAGGGAGAGCGATGGCACCAGGGAGCAGCAGCAGCCGCAACGGCATTAGTAGCCCCAGCAGCCATGTCTGCAACAGCAGCAATAGCACCGCAAGAGCATATGTTGAAGGTATGTTGAAGGTGCAAGGTGATGAGGTGATCTACGAGAAGGTGAAGTGCAAAGGAAGAGCGATGGCACCAGGGAGCAGCCGCAACGGCAACCGCAGCCCCAGCAGCCACGTCTGCAACAGCAGCAGCAGGACCAAGGAGGTCCGCTTAGCGCTTGCGACGATCGCCCCGAAGAACATCAGCAACAAGTGCACAAGAGCACGCCATCGCTCGTTAGATATCATACTGCTGTAGCAAAACGTTGGGGATCTCTTATATACAAGCGATGGCAGAGCGTCAAGTGCACAAGAGCATCTACCTTCAAGCCGACAGAGCAGGAACGAGGATTTAATTACTGCTGTACCAAAACGCTTGTTGGGGATCTTTTGTATGACGAGTGATGGCAGAGCGTCAACTGCACGAAAGCATGTTATGCCTTCAGGGCGACAGAACAGGAACGAGTATGGATACCATACTGCTGTTGTTCCAACACAATAGGTACACAAGACCATGCGAGCGCGCGACGAGCAACACCACAAGTACACAACAAGAGCATTCCTTGAGGGCGACAGAGCAAGAGCTGAACTAATTAATAACTTTACAGTCGATTACTTTTTACTTCGCCTTCATTTCGCAATCCTCGTCGTATGATTCGGTACTCTCGTAGATATCCCTGCTGTTGAAAATACATGTCAATCCGTCGTTTGTGTAAACAACCGATATGTTTTTCATTGGCCAGCAGGGCGTCGTCAGCTCTCTGACCGCTTGTTGGGGATCTCTTATATTTCGCGGTCGTGGGCCGCAGAGTTCACCGGGCGGATCGCCGTCGTGTGAGCGCTTACTACCCGCCAGTTGGTCTTTATTGGGTTGGGTGTTGGAATCACGGCCTGTGTGCCGGGTTTGTGCTGTGCAGTGTGTGGTGTTTGTTGCGCTGCGTTTGCTGGATATAGTCGGGGAAATATTGTGGTCGATCATTTCCAGTTACTGCGAGAGAGGCAGTCGGTTGCACGCATGCTGGATCGGGATGCCCCTCCACACCGCCGACATTGCTGCTGTTGTTGTAGGGTGATAGCTGCGAGTTCATACTACACCGAGAAGCGGGTTGTACTTTGGTTAGGGGTTTGGATCATGTGGCGGTGCTGTATGTGCGTTGTTGCTGCAGAGCTGTGGCTGCTCCTGCTGCATGCTGCGGCAGAGCTGTGCTGTGTGTTGTACAATGTGCTACAGACATGAAAATGAAATGCCCAGAAAAGCTTACTGCCTAATAATACTATATGTACTTGGTCGGAAAAGTGTCCATGTACTTATTTTGGGAAAAACCTTGTTTCACGCTGGTCGTTACATATTTTGGCATCGTATAAGACTCGATTGGTGCTTTTTTCTCTGATCTTCCCTAAGTAAGTACATATTCGTGGTCTTAAATATGTCTATTATAGTACGACCACGAGCAGTGTAGATCGCTTGTAACCGTCGTGCATACAAGCGCAATAAATGTCAAGAAACCCAGCTGTAGACCACTGCTGTGCCGCCGTAGATCTGTCACTTTCGTCATTCCCACTCTTCTAGTAATAGTAGGCTGTGAAAGAGTCTGGTGCATAACTACTACTAAAAACTCGAAAAAGTCTAATTCGCTTTCATTTTGCGCTCCTCTGTTGGTGCAGACATCTTCTGTCTATATTCGTTCGTCTGTCGATTACTTTGTAACTGCTTGTTGGGGATATTTTAATTCGCTTTTTATTTTGCGATCCTCTGTGTTGTACAGACATGTTCTGCCTGTTTTGTCTGTCGATTACTTTGTGACCGTCGTATATTTCGGTACTCTTATATTTCGCGGTACAGAGATATCTTGTCAATCTGTCTTTTGCTTTGAAGTAAAGCACGTCGCAGCCGCAGTATCACAAGTTCAAGACGAAAAGTAATTCGATTTTACTTTCCAATCCTCTGTGTGGTAGTGACATGTATGTTCCGTCTAATCGGCTGTCGATCACATTGTTGCCGTCGTATATTTCGTCTCCCCGATTTCAGAAAATGTATAGCCGGTAAATAATATTTCTTGCAAACTGTACCTACTGATCTACCACCGCCTGGACTGTACATGACGTTATGATTGCATGCTTCATAAAAGGAGTGTGTCTTTCCGTACGTAGGGACGGGTAGGCTTCCGGCTTCCATCGTCGCTCGGAACCGGAGCCGTGAGCCGTGGGCTATTAACAGAGGCGAGGGAGACATTCTGCCATATACAGATGTCGGCAGACGTGGTTTCCCGTATACACTACTGCCGTATGGACCAGGCAAGCCACAACCTATTGGTGGTTGTTGGGGGTGGGGCGTCCTGCTCTCGCCGTGCTATCGTACTGCTGTACTGGCATGTCACTCCGTCCCGTAACATAGTAACCGTTCGGATTTAACAATGAGGCGTGCGAGCGCGAACCGCGAGTCTTTTTTTCTTGGTTTTCCAAGGGAAAAAAACAGACGTTCAGTTTGAGCCAAACCCCGCCTGCTGGGGTGCCGTTTGTGCCGATGCACTGGTCTCTTTCGACACTCGCATCAACTCCAACTGCGACTTCACAAAAAGAAGACAAGAAAACTGCGAACAGCGCTCGATTACATTTCATCGAGGGCCATGACTATAACCATATAAGATTCGCATACTGATATATGCCCAAACCTCTATGTGTAACCATGTAAGATTGGTATTCGGGTATTTACGTTCCTATACCGTGGAAGAGCTACTCCATCACACTAGCCTTTTGCTTTTCCCTAGACACTTCTCGCCCCACCCCATTTGCGGGTGGTATGGCTATGGCGTTCGTTGACGACTTATTCCTGTCCCTTACGGCTAGGCCTTCTTAAGTTATTTTCTTTTTTTTCCGGCGTCCCTTGTCGGCTTCGTAACCTTGATCTTCAGAGATGTTGGAGTGAGTTTTGAGAAACCGCACCTTCGACTCGTGTTCTAGCTCGCGGAACAGGGGTTTCCACGATTTTCCCATATTTCTGCATATACGGCTCATCAGAGCGGGCTAGTGGTACGATACTGTTGTGAATGAGGCCAAAATGCCGGTAATGACCTGGATTCAAGTGATTGTATTTATAGTACTTGGGAGGCGTAAGTTAGATGGAAAACCAGGGGTTTTCCATCGAGGTACGAGCCTTGCTCTCAGTCTCTCATCGTGCTCGAAAGGAACAAAGCTGCTCGTCTTCTATCTCTCAGCTTTTAACGCATGTGAGTACCAACGAGTACCTGGTTTGTAGGCTAACCTAGCAAGGGATACAAGGTGTGGTGGATTTGAACTTAACACAGGAGGCAGGAGTTTGAGCTCCATACCCCATATTCCACAAGTGATACACTTGTGGTCTTTAGAACGGAATAAAAACTAGTGTATCTGTCTGTCCACATGAGGGTCACTCTATGGTCGCCTACGGACTATTTTCAAAACGGCTACGTACGCCCATGCCGCACCCAGCAGGTCGACAACCCTCACGGAGGCGATCGGCATGGCTCAAACCACACGTCATCTGGTGCCCTGTGTGTAGAGTTATCAGAGTTGACTGCCAGCATCCCAAACGGGGTGACGGGACGAGCAGCAGCAACCGCTCGCCCGAGGCCAGCGGAAAAACTGTATGTCAACTCTATTATCAAGTGGAATAGGATTTAAAAAAAAAATGTAGCGTGCTACGAGCGATCAGCGGCACAGCAATGGCAAAGGCTTTCCTCCGTCCCTTCATCTTTCCCGCTTCTCTCTGTCCTTCCCTCCCCCCCTCTCTCTCCCTCCCTCTCTCTTCCCTCCCTGTCGGCCCCCCCAACCTTACTTCCTTGTACCTCCCTCCCTGGTACCTGGTACCTGGTATGTACGCTAACGATAATGCAAGGGGTAAACAAAAAAACTTTACCTTTGGAATTTTCCTGATTTAAAATAATTTGAAATTTGTTTGCCAACTCTATTTTCAAGTGGAATAGGATGAAATTCATTTTCGTGCTGTGCTGCGAGCGATAGGCAGCACAGCAATGCCAAAGGCTTTTCTCCGCTCTCCCTTCCTCTCTCCCTCCCCCTCCCTCCCTCCCCCCCTCCCCCGCTCCCTCGCTCCCTCCGTCATACACTCCCTCCCTCCCCTCTCTCCCCCCTCCCTGCCTGCCCCCCCATCCTTGCTTCCTTGTACCTTGCTCCCCTCTCTCTCTTCTCCCTCCCTGCGTGCCCCCCTGGTACGTACGTTGACCTAAAACGATAGTGCGGTCCAAAGGGTAAACAAAAAAACTTCACCTTTGAAACTTTCGTATTTTTAAATCATTTGAAGGGATCGAAAAAGTTAATTGGTTTGAGGCCCAGTGACTGCGGCATTGGTAATTTGTTTGGCAACGCTATTTTCAAATGGGATATGATGAAATTCGTTAACGATAGTGCGGTCCTAAAGGGGTAAACTAAAAACACTTGACACATTGAAACTTTCGTGATTTTAGATTACTTAAGAAATGGCTTGCCAACTCTATTTTCAAGTGGAATAGGAGCAAAGAAAACTTTCTGTTTCTTGTGCGCATTTGTATATCCCGATTTTGGTTTCTTTTGTGCATTCGTAAGGACTTGGTTCTTTCAGTTTATGCGCGGGCCGCATGGATTCTACTGAACCGACAGTCCCGTGCACTCTATTCTCAATGGAATATTACGAAATTCATTTTTGTCCTGCGCTGCTTTGATGCTGTGGCCTGTGAAGGCTGGTTGATTCCAGTGCACTTTTAATCCGTTGAACCTTTTATTAGTGGATTTCTGGTTTACATGTGGATGACTCCGATGGCATGATGACTCCTATACTATGTATGCATGGTCCCGCCTCGTGACGAGGTTAATTCGAGTAAGCCCCCACTCCCCTCCTCCCTCCGAAGCAGGTCGTTTCTTTCCCCCCACCAACTCCCGACACAGCTATAGCGTGGGCGAAGAAAACTTTCTGTTTCGTTGTGTGCATTATATATCTCGATTTTTGTTTCTTTCGTGCATTCGCAAGGGGATGTTTCTTTCAGTTTATGCGCGGGTTGCATGGATTCTACTGAACCGACAGTCCCGTGCTGGGCGCTTTGTGGATATTACGGCCGCATACTCCCCCCCCTCGACACAACATGCCAAAAAAGAGGTTGCCAGCCATAGTTGATAGAGCTGTATGGGAGAAAGTAACAAAAGGGCGAGCTGAAATAAGGTGGGATGGCGTAGTTGAGAAAGTATGGAAGGATATAGGGGGAAACCAAGAAGAGATGATGTCGGCCGGGAAGTTTGGGAGGTACAAGGCAGAAGTAGAAGAAAGGATAGAAAGAAGGGAAAGGCTAGCGCTAAGAAACAAGGTGGAATCGGAAAAACACTTAGAGATATACGGGGGACTGAGGGAAGGAATAGGAATGAAAACGTATTTGCATGGCCCAATGGACTTCGCGAAAACGCTGAAACTGCGCTTTCGTGTAGGGGACCTGGACCTGCCAGAAAGAAGAAAGAGGTACACCAGTAGCCGGAGGAGGAGGAAGTAGACGCACAGATGTGCCCGTGTGGCAAAACAATAGAGAGTAGAACTCACATAGTAGGAGCATGTGAAAAATACAAGGAGGAACGGGATGTGTTAGAAGAGGAGATGAGGAAAATCGACGAATGTGACATGGAGGAGTTTGATACAATGAATAGCAGCGAGAAAACGATCGCTATCCTAGGAGATAGATGGTGGCCACAGGAGGCCAAACAGGAAGGGGATAAGATTAGCAAAAAGTTTCTACGTAATATATGGAAACAACGCAATGAGCGCCCAATTGTTGGAGGTGTCTCTATTAGGAGTAGGAACGGTGCTCCGTCTCGAAAGGGATGCGTGGTCAATGGTCAAATGACTAAGGCAAGCAACAAATGAGTACCCCCCCCCCCCCCCCCCCCCCCCCCCCCCCCCCCCCCCCCCTCGACACAACAACACCAACCACCAACCGCTCCAATAAAGTCCAGTGCCTCGACTTATGGCATCTTATTGCACAAGCATAGTACTAGTACAATAAATAGTAAGCAGCGCGGGGGGGTGTAGAACAGAGACCACAAGGTATGCGGTACTGTATTCCAAATCGCTCATATACAACCCGACCAACTACCACAAACGGTTACGAGTACACACACTTGTGGAATTAGTGTTCTGTTTCTAAGCAGACAACACACGTGAGCACCAACCAGTACCGGCTTAATAGGCAAACCTGTCCAGGGATACAAAGTGTCTCCACCTTGACCTTAACATTAGCACGCCACACCGTTCCTTGGCCGTGCAATAACAGAACGATAAACGGGATACGGATATAGACTACTGCGGTCGGTAAAGACTATACCGTACGTTGTCAGATCGCTCTACCATTGCCCCATTATCAATTCTACGCACGAAGCACCACAAGCGACCCGGGCGCAGCATCAGCCTCCGACACCGGCCAAGGGAACGGTGAGGATCCCCCCGCGGTTCTGTCGGGGAGGCCATCACACGAGCTCAGCAGCTGGGGCCGGCTCCCCCCGACAGTACGGGGCCGGACCCGGGGTCAGAGCCAACGCCTGGAGGGTGAACCTGCTGTGCACCAGGTAAAGAAGGATGAAGGAGCCGCAGGCGCGCTGCTTGCGGCAGCGTACGAGTCGTTGTCGAAGCCTGGGAGTATGCTGAATCGTACGTCCTGGACGGCGGAGGACGCAGTGGCTTTGATAGCCGGAGGACCTGCTGTGGAGAACAAAGGGGAGTTGAGCGTGCGCATGCCAAGTGGTTTCCCGGCAGACGTAGAACCGCCTCCACAGTCCGTAGCAGATGTAGAGCGTTGTCAATAGAAAGCAGCGTGGCACGAGGCCATGCAAATTGAATTGGACGGTCACAGAACGACCGGTACGTACGAAGCCGCGACACCGCCAAAAGGGCGGAAATCTGTAGGTGCGAAGTGGGTGTTTTTACCTACAAGACGGATAAGCATGGCCTGATAGTAAAGACAAGGGCCAGACTTGTGGCGAAGGGTTTTAGCCAAGTGCAGGATGCAGATTATTTTCAAACGTTTGCTCCAACTCCCTCGTCAACGTCAGTTATAATTCTGGCGGCTGTTTCAAATGAACACGGTTTAAAGACTTTTCATTCAGACGTCGCACAAGCTTTTGTTCGCGCGAAACTCGACGCCGAGATATACATGAAACTACCCGGTGGGTGTGGTGACATGTCAGGAAAGATCGTCCGCCTAAACAGATCACTGTATGGTATAAAGCAGAGCGGACGGCAGTGGGCCGGATTATTGGTAGATACCGTGGTAGAGTACGGAATGGAGCAGTGTAGGTCTGACCCGTGTGTGTTTCGCATGGTTGTGGACGGCAAGGTAGAACTGATCATGGCCGTTCATGTAGATGACATCGTGATCGCAGGATCAGATGAGACATGCAGGGATTTCCATGCCGCGCTAGCTATGAAATTTGCCACGAATAACCTCGGCGAACTGACTTGGTACACTGGTTGTGCTTTCAAACGCGACTGGGAACTGGGGACATTGGAGATTACGCAGAAGGCGTTCATTGAGAGCATGCTGGATCGTTTTGGTGTTAACTCATCCACTGACATCCCCGCGACCCCCGGTGTGGAACTAGGTCCAAGAGAGGACGACGAACTTGGAGGAGACTGGCCGTACAGGGAGGCTGTGGGCAGCTTGATGTGGCTGTCGACCATGACGAGGCCAGACATCTCGAACGCTGTGCGTGCTGTGGCGCGCCACTCCCACAACCCAACGGAGAGGCACTGGAAGGCAGTTTTGAAGATTATGGCTTTCCTCCACCGGACCAGGTTTATGGGATTGACTTTTGTGCGGGGCTCGGGTTTGGATTTGACTGCGTATAGTGATGCTGATTATGCGGATAAGTCGAAAGATAGGCGCTCGGTATCGGGAACGGTAATTACCCTAGGGGGTGCGGCCGTCAGTTGGGCAAGTAGCACGCAGAAGTGTGTTACGTTGTCGACAGCAGAAGCAGAGTATATCGCCCTGGGTGAAGGGGTGAAGGAAGCTTTGTTTACGGGCGCGGTGTTGTCGTTTATCTGTCCAGAGCTAAGCAGATCATGTGTCCGGGTTTTCGAGGATAACCAGGGGGCCATAGCGTTGGCTGAGAACCCTCTTGGTTCTGCTCGGAGTAAGCATATCGACGTGCGTTTTCATTTTGTCAGAGAGCTACTTCGTGCAAAGAAGACCGATATTCAGTTCGTAGCTTCGGAAGAGCAGCACGCGGATATTTTGACGAAATCCCTTGCTGCGACCCCTTTTAAGTATCACCGTAGGTTCTTGTTGAATCTGCCTTTGGAGGGTGAGTAAGGCGGTATGAACATTATTCGATGAGTACTATGTTTGAGTGATGCGAGGAATAATTTGTCAGGTCGCCAACCCTGCGCTACTTTGAGGGGCATGAGGGAGTAGGGAACTGCTTGACATTTTATTTTCTGGCCATGATCATCGTTCGGACTGCGGCCGTTGTTTCAATTGCAATGGTTTGGAGTATATGTGTTATACAGGGGGTTTTGACCCGGTGGCGGGGTTTCCACCTGCGGGACTGTCGTTGGCTGTTTTTAGGTCCTAGCAAGTCTTGAATGTCTTTTCGGTCTCGTCACTGCTGTGAAGAGCCAGGGAGGGTGTTCGTTTGGAGCGTTCCAGCAGCGACGGTTACAAGTTGTAGAGGGTTACGTATATCTTCGCAGGCGTTATTATGAATTATGCCGTTTGTTCATGAGGAGATTTTGAGCACTCCGTTCTCTGCTCCGTCCTCTGCTCCGAGCTACAGCTAGGCTCCGCTCTCTCTCCCCTCCTCTGTCCTCGAATACAACGACTATACAGAATCTCATCAGACCACGTGGTGGTCAGGGCATCCAGGCTTGGACTCTACAAACACACTAGTGACTTGAACGTTTGAGATCTGGTACCAGAAGCCCACGATGCCTTCGAAGGGATCGGCTCAAGAAGAGCACGATTCTCCGAGTGAAGTTGAAACGCTGCGATGCGAGATCAAGCTGGCGTTGGAGCAGAGGCAGGCATCGATGATGTATGCCATGAGGAGCATGATGGCCGAGTTCATGAGGAACAACGGTCGATCGGAGCCAGGCAGCGCTGAAGGCAGCGTTGGTGTAGGAGAAAGTCCAGCAGAGGTAGGAACCACTGCTGTAGGGGAAAGCCCAAGAGGGGCAGTACCCACTGCTGAAGTACGAGAGACTACTGCTGCTGTTGAAGCAGGCATTGGTCGATCGGAGTCCAGCAGCGCTGAGGGTAGCGCTACTGTAGGGGAGAGCCCACAAGGGGCAGTACCCAATGCTGTGAGAGGGATCCCTGCTGTTGCTGTAGGTATGGCAAGGAATGTTGCAGCAGAACTAGAGAAAAATTTGCGTGAGGGCGCCTCGCCAGATTTGGAAGCAACTGGACGCGGGAGAAACTGCGTTGCCTGCCGAGGTTGGCCCACCGAGGGGTCAGCCAGACCAGTATGGGAGGACAGGAGGATGGGGTGCATACCCTGGCGGTGAGTTGGGTGGTGGATTTGATCTGCCTCTATCGCGCCATTTGGCCTTCAAACACACTCCTGTGCCATCATTTAGTGGGCTAAAATCTGAGTTCAACCCCTGGACAAGAGACGCTCTGTATTACGCCAAAGGAGTTGGTTTCTTGTCTGTTTTCGTGTCGGATCCACCGCAGTACATTCGCGTAGGGGAATTAGACACCGAAAACTCGGTGCTTGTCGCTAGGGGGTTGGCCGCGAAAGTGTGCACAAACATACACTGGCGTGGAATTTCCTGTCGAGAGCCCTCAATAACAAGAGCGATAAGAGTATGTTGCACCGGTGTACCTAGCCGAGGCAAGCGTGGGACGCTCTCCTTGCATGGTACGGCCCTCAGACGACGGGGGCCAAATCAGACCTCTCTAGACTCCTTAACAGTTTTAAGATGGCGCCGGGGAGCAACCCGCTCGAGGAGATGGGCAGCATCGAGGATCTTGCCGCGGAAATGCGCACAGCAGGAATGTCAGTAGACGACCACATGCTGTACACCATATTTGACGCTCTGCCTGCCGAATACGAGGTGGAGGCTCGGAACCCGGCATCACGTGACAGCATCGGCCTTGATGACATCATCAAGGCTGTTTGAGAACGGCATCACCGACTTTCTACAAACAGGAAGAAGGGGTCCATCGCTGGCCACGCAGGCCATGCTATGTATGCCGGTGGCGGCGGCGGTGGCGGTGGTCGCGGGAAAGGTGGAGGAAATGGCAAAGAAAAAGGTGGACGACGGGGTCACGGACGAGGCGGTAGAGGCACCAACGAGGACGGTGGTGGCTCGGCCGCGGCTGCTGGTGGCAATGGCAGCAGCGCCAAAGCCGCCAGCGGAAGTACTCCAGTGGGCAATTGTCATAGGTGTGACAAGAAGGGCCATTGGAAGAGCGAGTGCACGGCGAAGCTATGCAACCGATGCCAAGGACGCGGGCACTCTGCCGATGCCTGTCCCACGTCCATGGATCGATGCAGTCGATGCAACGGGCGGGGGGCACGCTGCTGATGTCTGCCCCTCGTCGAAAGAAGAAACTGTCATGGAGGTGACGAGCGAGGATGGGGCAAGAGACGACGACCAGAAAAAGGCACGGTCCAGGCCTCAGCTTTCAAGGCCGAAGAGACAGGCAAGTGCAGCGATGGTTCGGGGGAAGGGGAGTCTGCTTGGCAGGTAGGAGACGAGGCCTGGATATGCGATAGTGGTGCGTCTACTCTCATGACGCCCTCCGCAGACTACATGATAAACTATAGAGAATGAAACTTGACTCTCCGAATCGCTGACGGATCTACTCGATCGATCGAAGGCTACGGTGACGTGAGTGTTGTCTTTCGGTCCGGAAACGGTCCCGTGGAAGTGCTGCTTACGAACGTTGAGCACGTGCCGGATCTCCGCTACCACTTATTTTCCCTGCCCACTCTCGTCAAAAACGGCCATACTTTCGAAGGGCGCCCCACGGGGGTTGTAGTCAGGCTCACGTCAGAGCGTTCGATCGTGTTTCCATTGAGTGGGACCCTCTACAGCCTGTACGGCTACCGGGTCGACCGCAGTTGTGAGGAAGAGGCCGGTGCTGTACTCGCCCCGGGGCAACCGCCCAACAGGCCTGCACCACCTGTACCTGCCGAGGCGAATGACTTCCTGCCTACGGAAAAGGGGGGGTCAGAGGCCGACGACGTGAGCACGTCGGATCGAGGTGGTGAGGGGGTGGTGGACGAGCTGGACGACGGTCTGGCTCACTTGAACGACCTCCACGTGACGTGGGGTTTTGACCAGGACGCGTTTATGCAGGAGCGCGCACAGCAAGCACCTGCCGCCGGCGAGGCCGGCGGCGAAACACCCGAGACGATGGGGTCGTCTCAAGGGGGCGCCGTGGACGCTTCCTCGGTCCCGGCAGGGAGGGGGACAGCATGAAGGAAAAACCAGGCGATGATTAGGGGCTTGATCAACCCTGGAGGATGTTATCGGCGGGAGGCCGTATCGAGCTCAAAGGTACTTCTTTTGACTTTTGTTCGAAATATTTAGGTTAAACCACTGAGCTGCTCAGTCAGTGCTGACTCACTGACCGAGTAGCTCAGTGGTTTATCCTTTATAAACGAACAAAAGAAGTCCGGGGTTGGAGTCCCGCCAGACCTCGTATTTCCGCTTTTCCTGCCGTGGGTAGAAAGAGGGGAATCAAGTGGAGAGAACCACTATTATAAAAGAACACTCGACCAGAGAGCCGAAAGTGGAGTAAACCACTTGAGTAAAAGAACGCACGACTAGGGAGGGGGACAATATGAAGGAAAAACCAGGCGCTGATTAGGGGCTTGATCAACCCCGCGGGATGTTATCGGCGGGAGGCCGTATCGAGCCCAAAGGTATATTTTTGGTTCGTTTTTAAAAAACAAACCACTCAGTCAGCTGACTGAGTTGCTCAGTGGTTTATCCTTTGTAAACGAACAAAAGCAGACTGAGTAGTTCAGTGCGTTATCCTTTTTAAACGAACAAAAGAAGTACCTTTGGGCTCGATACGGCCTCCCGCCGATAACATCCCCCGGGGTTGATCAAGCCCCTAATCAGCGCCTGGCTTTTCCTTCATATTGTCCCCCTCCCTAGTCGTGTGTTCTTTCAATAAAGTGGTGCTCTCCACTTGATTTTCCCTTTTTCTACCCACGGCAGAAAAAGCGGAAATACGACGTCTGGCGGGACTCGAACCCCGGACTTCTTTAGATCGTTTGTAAAGGATAAACCACTGAGCTACTCAGTCAGCGCTGACTGAGTAGCTCAGTGGTTTTACCTGAATATTTCGAACAAAAGAAGCCCAGGGTTCGAGTCCCGCCAGACGTCGCATTTCCGCTTGTACAAAAAGGGAAATCAAGCGGAGAGAACCACTATAAAAGAACACTCGACCAGAGAGTCGAAAATGGAGTGAACCACTTGAGTAAAATAACGCACGACTAGGGAGGGGGACAACATGAAGGAAAAACCAGGCGCTGATTAGGGGCTTGATCAACCCCGGAGGATGTTTTCGGCGGGAGGCCGCATCGAGCCCAAAAGTACTTCTTTTGTTTGTTTATAGCATACTGAGTAGCTCAGTGGTTTATCCTTTATAAACGAACATACCTGGGAACTGGGGAGTATCAACGTATAAACGTATATGACATGTAAAGATAGTACTTATAATAACTGGTCTTGGCACTTGGTGCGTAATATGTTGCCTGCGTACTATGTACAATGACTATTTCCAGCAAGCTTAAATATCAACATTAGACTACATGATGTCTGCTGTACACACTGTCTGTGCGTGCTCGTCACATTAAACCGTTCTCTCTACCCGTCGGCATCCAGCACAATTGTCAACCAGTGTCCGTGACGATTCTTCAATCTTAGAGAAATACATAATCTGTGGTCACATGTTGAGTTCAAGGTCGGGACATTTTGTATCCCTTGCTGTGTTCGCGTATTGAGCAGGTACTCGTTGGAGCTCACGTGTGCTGAATACTTAGAGATAGAAGAAGAGCAGCTTTATTCCTTTCGAGCACGATGAGATACTGGGGGCAAGACTCGTGCCTCGCTGGGATAACCCCTCTAGTTTTCCATCTAAGATACGCCTCCCAAGTACTACCAGTACGATCCCAATACCTGAACCCAGGTAATTACCGGCATTTCGGCCTCATTCAAAGCAGTACCATAACACTAGCCCACTCTGATGATCCGTACATGCAGAATTATGGGAAATTCATGGAAACCTCGATTCCATAAGCAATGAGTCGAAGATGCGGTTCCTCAGAACCCGCTCCCACACCTCCGAACGGCAAGGTCACGAAGCCGGCAAGGTACGTCGAAAAAGACTTTAGAAAAAAAGCACTCTGGCGGAAACCCGAACGGACGCCAGCCAGGCACCTTCCGCGCCCGTAGCTGACAGGTCGTCCGCGGTACGGTCCCTCCCGCCTGTCCGCCGCCAGCATTGCCGGCAGAAAAATATCGATTTCACAGGATTATCGTGTCCCAGGCTCGCTCAGCGCTCAGCGTCGACTGTGCCCCGGCCGGGCCCCGCACGTTGTCCCGTACGTCGGACCGATACCGCGATCCAGCCTCACTCGTTTCACCGGAGAGCGCCCGGGCGTCTCCTCCGGCGTCGGGAGCCCGCGCCTCAAACGCCGCTCCCCTGAGCCAGGACACGAAAGAGGGCGCGCCAAACGCCGCTCTTCCACGCCACACACCGTTCAGCACCACGATTGTGTCACCGGCGCGTCGTTTTTTCAGCGAAGGTGTCACCCTTCTTGACCTCCCGGCCATGCGGTGGCGGTCGATTTGAGGCGACGGAAGGCCGATATCGAAGCCCCGAGATCTCGGTTGAAGCTCGACTCGGCGTTTCGTCGCAATAACGGTGGCCGCTCCACCTTTTTTCCTATCGAGGAGGAGTCGACAAGGTTAGCTATCTCGTCCCCCTTCCCCACCAGGTCTACAGGAAGCAAGCCCTCTCTGGAAGACGCTTTGTTGCCACCCACCCGAGCTCCGTTCCTGAAGCCGTCTACAGGGTCTGCAGGCCCCCTTACGCCGCAGAAACACTACAGCGTTATGCAGTAATCAGAGCAGACAGTGCAATGCGATGTCATTGTACTGGGTACAACAGCCACGACATACACATTCTATGAAAGAGCGAAAACAAGAGAAAAAAAATGAAAAAAAAAAACGTGTCGTACCTCCCCCGTAAGGGTCAGAACGTCGAGCTCAAGAAACAATATCGCTACATATAAACAGAGTAAGGCTAAGGCCGGTGCAATAATTTTTGGGTGTTTATATTAATCTTGACGGAGTTTTCGGGGGCATTTGGTCCCAAATTTTGTCGTAACTGATCAGAACTGCGTCTTATGGGACCTGTCTGTCGCAAAAAAAGTTCCTCCTTGATTTTGTCGATGATATTATT